>OU618542.1:10072728-11322728 GCA_914829495.1 Eilema sororculum
AATACTACCATTAGGGTTACCATCCGTCCGAGTTTCCCCGGATTTGTAGCCACGTAGCACCCGAGAGCACTATACCCACTCCGACCTGCCCATGTGGTGCATGTGAGACCATCACCAGGTAGATGTCCCCAATGAGCTTAGAGTAACGGCCGCCGGCCGTCACGGCCACCGTCCGCCTGGAAAGTACATACGGCGTGCCGATGTTCCACGTTACCTCCACTTGCCTACTTGGTTCTTCTTTAGCCATGTCCGGCTCCGGTACACTAATGAACGAGCGAACCTCTTGGTAAAGTGGGGTATGCATGCACGAAATCCCGGATACGATTTCTTATCGTATCTGGTGGTTTTGACTTTTCCGGAGATGACTGGCATCCGACGTTTTTACAGGCTCGGCAGCCCAACTGTAACACCCCTGGGGTGGCATACGTCCATAGGCCACGTTAACCACTTTCCATCATGTGTGCCGTATGCTTATCTGCCACCTTAGTAGTATAAAAAAAACTTCTTGTCCTGGTTTACGGATTTTGCAGATGGAAACCCTTATTACTATTAAAATTGCACGATGCGACGTTGCCGTTCTGTGTATTCATTCATTTTTCCATTCATCAATTTCGTAAAAATACGATTGTAATGAGAGAGACATAATACCTCAAAGGGTGCCGCCGGTAGGGTAAATTTCTGATTAACGGCAGTCTGTTACTCGTACAGAGAATAATGGTTGTTTTGATTACACATAAAACTCTTTGATTTGATAAGTAGGTACCTACTTATCAATGATTAACTTTGATTACTTACACTTTGTATTTGATTTCTTTATAATTTTTCCATAACAAATTCAATAATTAAAAGTATTAATATTTATATGTATATGTATATATAATATATATATATATATATATATTGGTATAACCATTGCGGTTAGCTTAACGACGAACGAATTTTTTCTTTCATAATCAATTTGAATAATTAGCATACTACATGCTGTAAAATTTCATTCAAACATTTGGGCGGAGTAATCAAAAATCAATGAATAAAATGAATGACAGATCATTCATTGGTTCCGATAGCATAGCTCGTAAGAGCGTCGGTAGATTGCTCCATAGCCTTAAAGACGGATACAGATTGGTTTGGGCGTGAGTCTGGTAGCTAGGTGGTAAAAGCATTCTCCCTGTAAAAGAAGGATCGCGGGTTCAAATCCCGCCTGGACCGATCATATAATTTTTCCTTGATCGATTTGAATAATGAGCATACTAGATGATGTAAAATTTCATTTATTTCGTCGGTACATACGCAATATTATATTGGGAGGGAAAGACAAACGTGCGCTTTAGGACGTCGGAAACCATTCTTTTCCTAAATAGCTTCCTAATTAGGAAGCTTTGCTTCCTAAATGCAATTACACTGTTCTAAATTCAGAATTTCCTAAATTCAGGTTTCTGAATTTAGGAAGATGTAATACCCCTTTTACCTTAGTAGGTAGGTCACGGCGGGCGTCAGCTGGCGTCACGTTGCCGCTTTGCTGCTGTACCTATCGTAAGTAGTTGTGCAAATTCTAAGCGTGTGTATTTTTGTGAATGAATGAATGACTTATAAAAGTGGTTACATTTTCTACATTTATTTTAATAATTACTTTGTTAGGAAATTTAGTTTTTTTTTAATCTGTGAATTTGAGTTCAAATTTAATTTTGTTCCATTCCTATGGACCAGGACGCTTCACTGTTTCCGTAAATGCCTATATGTCGTATCCATACTGTATATATAATCCTAGTAACCATGTCATAAAATCTCTTTAAAAAAACCACCTCTGTTGCTTTTTCATTATATTTTATAATATCGAAGCTTAACACGGCATACGATATACACGCATACGAAATACGACTTGATTCGTTAACGAGTAACGTAACCATACGAAAGTAACGAGTACTCATTTATACAGTAACGAATACATGCGGGTACCCATTCTTTCGTTACTTTTACAGCTTTGAAACACATACTTGCCGATTGATAGGCCACTATCGATAGTATATCGATATTACGGCAATGGCGAATATCGATACGACTACGAACACTTATCATTCTTATCAATCAATAGAACAAAAAACAAAATAGTAAAAAAAAACAATACCTGAGCGGCAGTACTAAATGCTTTTGAAGAATTTGTTGCCTCCCGTCCAGATGATTTCTTAATGAAGGGCATCAAAATATACTGCTAGGTACTGCTTTGGCAAATATGCATTGATTGCATGGGTGATGACTTCGATGAATGCAAATAAAAAATACATGAAAAATATAGTTTTTCATACAAAACGGCAATTTCATTGGTAAAGACCCAATAAATATAATAATATAAGACTTAATATAAAGGTCCTAGTTACCATTTCATATAATCCCTTAAAATATAAACAGATTTTTTTTTTACATTGACTTGACACTTCACTTGACACTGACAGTTAGTTAATCCTATAAAAAACAATTGACATGATTTTCTCATGATCTAAAGTATAATATAATAAATAATCGTGCTAAATAACTAAAACATTCATCCTTGACTTGTAGAAAGCATTTTTTAACAACTCAAAAGTTTCTTATTACAGACGACTATAAAATATGTGAAGTAATTATATGTAAAACAAAAGTACGGTGCATACACCAGCCCATGTGTTAAAACTTTATATTCCTTTTCATTGATATACATGCTGTATCTTAAGGAAAACAATAGTATTCTCAAGAAATAATACATTTCATTCTAATAGCCTTATTATAACCCCCAACCAAATCCAATATGGATTATACTGATGAACCATTGAACGATAGAGATCGATTCTCAACACCAGCTGTGCCAACTCCTGATTGGAATATAGAAAATTATCAGGTAACTCTAATATTATTTATCTTCTCGCTTATCTTATTGGCCTAAACCTTCTATGTATAACCTTCAATGATCAGTGAATAATGTGTTGCATTGAGAAATGGGGTGTAATATTCATGGGATATAGCTTTTGTATTTGCGATTATACTATAACTAATTCTTAATTATTGCTTTCCCTGTCCCTGAGTACTGACTCACTGAAGAAACTGTTCTGAAAGCATTAAGTTATTAATAGTAATCATACGCCAAAGAGAAGAATTTGTAAAATTTTTACAAAAATTAAATAACCACAAAAATATTTGAATAAATGAGGTTTTGCAGATGGAGGTTGCAATTCAAGATGCACATCAAAATAAATCAACCATTAATGTAACTAAAAAAGAGACAGAAACAAGTACTGTAATAAAACAAACAACAAATAGTGGAGATGCTAACAATGTGACGCAGACACCAAGACATTATACAACTAGCAGTTCTTCATTATTAACAACTCCAATACTTAGTTCCCAAAACCGCATAGCTGGAGAAGTAACCCTTACCCCTACTCATAGTGCACTCACACCACAGACATTAAACCCACATAGTTCTATGACTGCACTTACTCCCATGGTGAGTGGGAATAATCAAGCCAAAAACAGTATAAAAGTACAGTGAGTATTAAAGTTTTGATTCATTTAGTAGCATGCATGTATAATCAAGTATTACTTGTTTTGGTAAGGATTTTATGATATTATAAAAGCCTTACCTTGTATATAAATCATAAATATGATTTTATATTTATAATTTATATACAAGGTGTAGGTATTTTTGAAATGGGGCAATAAGTTAGTTCAGGAGACAATAACTCTGTAAACTCTGTAATCTATGGTTATAATGAATAAATAAATGAAAAAGAAAAAATGAAAGGTCAGGTTCTAAAAATCAATTTTTGTGCCAATCTCATGTGTGGATCAAAAGATTTAGGCATGTGAGGGTTGCACTGATTTACAAAGCTTGTAGCGTGAACCGAAAATGGAGAAAGAACTTATGGTATACAAATACAATTATAGTCTATCTTGTTTAGTTCAGCAGCTAAGACCCTGAATACCATAATATTATATCAGAGAAATTGTTAAGACAATAAAAAACTAAACAAGTTAAACCTCATTTGGTTTATCTTGTTCAGTTTAGGAGTTCCAATAGCCACATTTCGATTACATCTTCAGACCCTGAATACCAAATAATGTCACAGAGTTTGTGTAGACAAAACAAATTAACCCAAATACGATAGGTTTATCTTACTTTAGAAATTCCTATGGGTACCTTCTGACTCCATCTTCAGACCCTGAATACCTTTTTTATCTCGTGCGGAAATCCCCTCGGATACCTCCCCCAGTCGGCTAAAACTGCACGCCGACTGAGGGTCGTGGTGCTAGGCCGGAGGTGAGGTTGTCTTCGACATATCCCTCGCACCCCGGCTGACCCAGGGCCATCCCTTACGGTCTGGCCCTCGACAACGGTGTCCCCGACTCGCCCCCGGAATGGGGAGGCGCGCTTCTGAGCGCGCCGACGCCGTGGACTGCTTCTGCTGGGTTGACAGGCGGCTCCACCCGTCACCCACAGGCCCGCGCTCATGGAGGACGGAGGTCAGTCAGTGCCCTCCGACGGCCGAGTTGCCTGCGTGCGTGGGCGGTGCGATCTGCGAGTCATCTCGCTCGCGTCGCTCCCGTGCCGCCGCGCCGTCTCCTTCACGACCATTACCTGCTCGCTTAAGGAGACGCCGGCTGCCCACGCGTCTACACAGCAGACCATTGCCGTGAGCAGGGTAGCGAGGGTGAGAACTCTCACTCCCAGGGCCGCCACTAGCTCCCGCCTCGGTCCGGCCCACTCGGTGAGCGTGTCCTCGCTCGCGTCGCAATGATGGCACTCGGACGTTGGATCCTTATCAATCAGACGCAGATACCGCCCGAAGCACCCGTGCCCGGTGATAATCTGCGTCAGTCGATACAAGAGACTGCCATGTGGCTGGAGAGCCAGTCCCCCATGATGGGCCTAACCGCCTCTATGATGGCATGCCCTGCGTGTGGTTGCTCAAGTCGTAGCTCCCACTCCGCCACCATGATCCTGTGGAGCCGGGTTCTCTCGGCCCGAATGTCTTCGGGCTCGGGATCGTATCCCCGCTCCCGCGCCTCCTTACAGAACCGATACAGTGCTGCAAGGGATCTCGCTTCCAGGATCCACGGTGGCGATCCGGCTAGGAGACTCGCCGCTTCAAACGGTATTGTGCAGTACCCCCTAATGGCCCTGGAGGCCATGTAACGCCAGAGAGTTTGTTTAGACAAAACGAATGAGTCTAAACTAGATGGATTTATCTTATTTAGGAGTTGCTATGGTCAAAATTGGACTTAATTAATAAAAGTTTGTTTTGTCAATAAATGAAACGCGGTAGCTGCATATATTATGTGTAGGTATTAATATGTGTATTGAAACTTCTATTGGATGCTGGGTCGGAATAGGAAACTGTCGTTAGATAACAAGCTACTGATATACAGCTCAATATTAAAGCCGACCTGGATGTATGGTATGCAACTGTGGGGCAGCGCCAGTGGCTCCAACATAACAATCTTCCAAAGGGCAAAGAATACTATACTCAGAACAATAGCGCAGGTCCCTTGGTTCATCACAATTGCTGAAATCACAAGCAATTGAGAATGAACACCGTGAAGGAGGAAATTGAGGTTTCCGCACAAAAATATAACAAACACCTGGAAAGTCATCCAAACTTACTTGTAGCGTGTCTAATTGCGCGCTGCTACCAAAAACGCCTTAGAAGGAAAGACACAGAAAAAAAAATACTACCCATACATGACATGAACCGTAGTTGAAATAAACAATATCATAAACAACCATTCGATGAATCGTAGTACAATCAAACTTAGCTCAATCAAACGTAGGTAAATGAAACGTGTAGTGGAGTAGTCCAATATGCGATAAACGTAGGTGTGTCCGTAGTTAAGTCGACCATAGTCAGCGACCATACACCCAACGGGGTGTGTATGGTCGCTGACTGTAGTTAACATGACCTTCGGCGAATTAATACGTAACCGTTTTATCCGTGTGCATAAGTATCTATGCTGTGACGGAAAAGTGGAAAATAACTCTACTTTTCTTTCCTACATGGGATTGGCTTATCCCACATATTAATAAACATATGAGTGGAAGTTTATGTTTATTGTCATCACATGTATTTTTGACTGTATTTTTCATTTTAGGAACTGTGTATCAACTGTTCATTTAGGTTGTGAATTGAAGCTGTTGGATATTTACTGCAGGACTCGTTTTTCGGAATATAATCCAGCAAGATTTCATGGTGTTGTCATGAAAATTATTGATCCAAGAGCAACAGCATTAGTATTCAGGTATGACGTTAAAATATTTTTATTGCTGGCTAGATTAGGTACCTTAATGTACTGTACCTAGTAACAACTTACCGCCCGCAGAGGACGCCGTTGACCGGACGGGTGCGGGGTGATCTATCCTTCGGTGTGGGCTATTTCACCTATATCCTCCTAATTTTTGCTTTTTGGAGGATGTAAGATGCCCGGCAATCACGGCGTTTGTCGAACCTACCAGCCTGTTTCCTTACATAAGCTTACGATCTGTTCCACCATTAGATCATTTTGATTGAATAATGTATGTGGAAAATGAAAATGTGTAGTTACTAGATCAAAGAGCGGAAGGTTTACTCTTTTATTTCTATGGTCCATAATGTGCGGTAGGGTAACGTGTCGTCTTCGTCTCTTCTCAATGATGCCTTACTTGTTTAACTTCGATACGGTTAAACGCCAAAATTGAGAAGCCACAATGAAATTAAATTCTAAATAATAAACCATTAAACAATATTATCACATTCAAGTCTATTTCCTGTACGCTGTATCTGCTGCTGCAGTCTGCGGTCGGCAGTGAAATCGGACCTTAGATTGATAACAATTTTATTGCTAAACCCCAATATTTTATTTCAGATCTGGTAAAGTCTTATGTACAGGATTAAGAAATGAACATGACTCTTATTTAGCAGCTAGGAAATTTGCCAGAATTATCCAAAAACTTGGATATCCAGTATGTATCTATTTGATAATGAAAAATGATTTTGCATTAAAATAAGCTAGATATGTCCCTCTGTCCTGTAGGATCCACTATCTCGATCCAACAGTGGATTGAATAGCACGCCGAAGTTCACTGTGATCCACCAATTCTCTCGGTGGATCCTATGATACTTGCATCTCCTGATGTGCTCCACCAGTGGATCGAATGTAAATCAGGGAGTTTGGTAAGATCCACACCAGTGGATCGAATAGCACGCCGAAGTTCACTGTGATCCACCAATTGTCGCGGTGGATCCTGTGATACTTGCGTCTCCTAATATGCTCCACCAGGGGTTCGAACGTACTTCAGGGAGTTTGATAAGATCCACACCAGTGGATCGAATAGCACGCCGAAGTTCACTGTGATCCACCAATTGTCGCGGTGGATCCTGTGATACTTGCGTCTCCTAATATGCTCCACCAGTGGATCGAATGTAAATCAGGGAGTTTGGTAAGATCCACACCAGTAGATCGAATAGCACGCCGAAGTTCACTGTGATCCACCAATTGTCGCGGTGGATCCTGTGATACTTGCGTCTTCTAAAATGCTCCACCAGGGGATCGAACGTAATTCAGGGAGTTTGGTAAGATCGAATATAATTTATATAAGTATATAGGGTCAACTGGAATCTGGGTGCCTCTGTAGCAGAAGGATTGATACGCAAAATCCCGGAATAGCAAAATCCCAGATTAGCAGAAGGACAGATTAGCATAAAGGCAGATAATGTACTGTCATGTTCATATTAGTTGAAGGTGGGCACAAAATAATAACCATATTTCATTTGTGTCCCGAAAAGCCAGAATTTTCGAATTTCAAAAGTACTTCAATAACCAATGGATCCTCAAAATCACAAAGGACATTCTTAGCTATTATAACGAAAAATTTAGGACAACGAATGGTGTTGGTTGAGGGATGGCACCGGAGGATTAATACAAAAATACCTGCGAAACCTTCACTCTTCCTGTTTGTACAGCTAGCATAGTATTGTAAGCATATTTCCAAGATCTGAAGATGACCGGCAATAGCATACCACAAAAACGTTCTTCTCTTACTACACTGAAGGATAAAAAAATTGATCAATTTATTACGAGGTTTTTGAATAAAATTTCTGCAATAGAATGTTTGATACGTTTGGCTAAAGTTACATAATAAAACGAATTAAATAACTTTTAAAATTTATTTTGTCTTCTGTGTGTATCTGTACTTCTACTTCTTTATGCTAATCTGTCCTTCTGCTAATCTGGGATTTTGCTATTCCGGGATTTTGCGTATCTGTCCTTCTGCTACAGAGGCATCTGGGTTAGCCTCGGTAACTTATGTCTGTTTATGCCATTGATAATCATTTTTGGCATAATCTGTACGCACGCGTATCTCCAAAACGGTAAGACCGATTTGTTTTTTTTTTACCCGACTGTCGAAGGAAGGAGGGTAATGTTTTTCGAGACTATGCTATGTATGTATGTATGTCCATTTATTTGGCACGGTCTACAGCCTGAACGGCTCGACATGTGAGGTGTCATTTGATTCGCCGTAATTGTGTGAGTGACACCAGGTATATTAAAATTTCGAGAAAAACAAAATGGCGGATTTTTGGCGCCAAAACATATATGTCGTCAAAAATAATTTGACTCAAACTTATCGAGTAGGGTATCAAAAAGAAGGAAATTAGACGGAGATTACAAAAGATATACACACATTAAAAAAAGTTTGCGATCAATGGCATAAGCTCCTAGAATTCTTTAAATTTAACTTTATCAAGAAAAAAATCTATGTTGTATGCTTTCTTTAAATAGGAATACCCTGTTTGAAATTAAAATATAAAACTATTTTTTATTATTTATTTTAAAAATTGACCCATTAATCATAATGCAATTGTGATAGAAATTTCATAGAAAGAAAAAGACTGTTTAATTAAACTTAAACTACAATTTATTATTAAAAGGTGTAAATTCAATATAAAATAACTCCTCCCCTGGCTCGAACACATGCGGAGATCCTCCTGGGCATGCTGAGGATCATGTTATCCAGCATTTCCTAGGGTAACCTATCCCATTCTTCAATAGCGGCTTCCCTGAGCTCTGGAACTGTCTGGGGATGTGGCTCACGGTTCCATACAGCTCGTTTAAGAGCATCCCACGCGTGCTCTATTGAGTTTAAGTTGGGCGAGCCGGCAGGCCAGTCTAATCGTGTGATATCGTATTCTTGAAGAGCAGCATTGACTCGTTGAGCTCGATGTGCGGGCGCATTATCATCGACCAGTACAAATTGGTGCCCATGGTTTACTCGGAATGGTTTGACGATATCATCAATAGCAACTGCTTTGTACATGTCTGCTGTCATGAAGCCCCGATACGGGATCAAAGGCGTTCTACCTCCAATCATAATGCCACCCCAAAAAGACACCGATTTTCCGCCTTGCTGAACTGTTCCAGTGGCAGTTCTTTGTCTTTCACGGTCGCCTGGTCTTCTCTAGACACGGACACGTCGGTTATCTGGATGAGTGGAGATTCGGGATTCGTCAACGAAGAGACAGTTTTGCCAAATGTTTTCTTCCTCACCTTCTTCATTTTGCCGAAGTCTAGCCCACTGCAATCTTCGTTGTTGACGTTGCCGGGAATTGAGCGGAGCTCGCCATGACCTCCGTGCTCGTAATCCAGCCTAGTGCAAGCAATTGCGAACGGTCTGCATGCTAACTTCAAGCCCAGAGGCGGCCCTGACTTCTGCTTTTATTTTAGTGGCGTTGATTGTGGGATCACGGGCTACCAGCAATCTAATATAGCGCTTTTGGGCAGCTGTCAAAACAGTTGGGCGACCGCTGCGGGGTCGGTCAGCTAAATTCTCTATTCCGTGGTACCTCTGCAACGTAGCCACGACACAGGATTGGGATATAGCAAGTCTGCGTGCTATTACTCTCGTGGTGTATCCTTCTTCCCTCAAAGTTACTATTTTAGCTCGTAAAACCTCTGATAATCCTCTTGGCATTTTTTCAATCACTACTTTCCGCGAAAAATATCTTGAATCGGTTATAATTCACCAAATCAGATTTCTGAATGAGCGTAAGCTAGGACTGAAAGCCTTTTTGTAAGAAAAAACAATTGAACGGTGTCATTGTTTTGTGTTCTAATTCTTTATCTTTAAATAAAGAATCTAAAAAGAAGAAAAAATCATAATATAATCTACAGTAACAAAAAAGATTTCAGTTTTTCAAAGTGATCGCAAACTTTTTTTGATGTGTGTACATGTCATATCATAAAAAGTATAAAATAAAACAAATGATTAAAAAATAAAAAACACTCGAGTCGCGGTGTGACTCATGACGGTAGTTGTCACATAGTTTGAAGTATAACTTAATTCAAAATACCCGAATCATCTATATCTATACTAATATCACAGTCTAACGATTCATACTACATACAGTCTGCCAACGAAGCCGTCTAGACAGAGCAATCGTGCGGGGGGAGAGGGGTGGTGGGGGACGGGGTAATACTCGGTACGCCCATACATTTTACTCGGTACTAAGGATTCAGGGCTGTCTCATTTGTAATCACACTAATCACGTGTTTATTTCTTTTTCATGAATCGTTTTGTTTGTTATAATTGTTTTTTTTTCGCTTTCTATATTTAGCGATCCAAGATGGCGGACACAACTTTCCATAAAAATCGATATGGGTATCGTTTTCTGGGTTTTAGGGGTCGCCGATTACGAATATATCACCCATTTAGTGATCCAAGATGGCAGACTCGAAATTTTCACCAAAATTGATATGGGAATCGCTTTCAGGATTTTTGGGGTCGCTGATTGTGAATATAACATTCATTTCGCGATCCAAGATGGCGGGCTCGAAATTTTCACCAAAATCGATATGGGTATCGTTTTCAGGGTACTCGGGTTGCTGATTACGAATATATTATTCATGTAGCGATCCAAGACGACTGGATGGATGATATATTCGTAATTAGCAACCCCGAAAACCTCGTAAACGATACCCATGTTCACTTTTTGACAAATTTCAAGTCTGTCATCTTGGATCACTAAATGGATTTTATTATTAGTCACCCCGAAAACTTACTTTTTTTTTGTAAATTCAAGTCCGACATCTTTGATTGTTGTTAAAATGGTCGTCAATTCCGATATCAGACAATTGCCGGCAGGCAATCATACGATGGGAAACTGTCGACTCTGATCGTGTGTAGCCGCAAAACTGACAGCAGGGAATGGCCGGCAGGCCAAAATCGCTTTCATGTGTGGGCGCTGTCAATTTAAGACTGCAGGTCGCCTGATATACTCTGAAACTGCAGGCGGACTGATCGTGGATAGGCTCCTAAAGAATATATCATCAATTTAGCGATGCCGGCGATTAGCGAAATTTCATTGAAATTAGAACCCAAACACGCACCTGAACCCGAATCAAAAATTGAAATTGAAATCCAAATCGAAATCGAAACCGAAACTGAAATCGAAATCCAGAAACTCAGAGTTAAAATATTACGTTTGCTTTATCATAATTGGTTGAGTAGAACTGGAGATATAACCAAAAGTCACAATAGCCGACATCCATGCGAGCGGAGCCGCGGGCATCAGCTAGTAATTTATATTAGCCTGAGTTGATGTGCCTTGACAGAACAAAGAGATCAAAATAGGGGTTATATATAAAATATTACAGAAAAATTGATTATAAATAAAAACTGAAGTGACAACCCTGACAAAACTGCAAAAGGCGGCATTTCCGCAAACATCAAACGCGATGAACTACTGTAAGATCCCTCGTTATACTGTGCTAATATTATAAATGCGAAAGTAACTCTGTCTGTCTGTCTGTCTGTCTGTCTGTCTGTATGTTACGCTTTCACGCCTGAACCACTGAACCGATTTTGATGAAATTTGGTATAGGGGGAGATTAGACCATGAGAAAGGACATAGGCTATGTTTGGCCGCGATAACCGACATCCACGCGGGCGGAGCCGCGGGCAAAAGCTAGTGGTGAATTATTGGTGTTACTATTTACGCAGAATGAGCTCACTGTGTTGTTAAATCTTGCTAGATTTTGCTGCTTACTGGGTTTGATTAATCGGATGACAGGCTCCCAAGCTGGTAGTACATTCCATCCATCTTCTCCATTGAATACTTCAAACTATGTAAGTCGGCCCTATATCCTATCGCTAAATAGGCAATACTAGGATACCCTATTGCGACAAAGACGTATCGCTAAATGGGCAATGTGAGAATTAGACCAATCGCGACTTAAACAAACAAATTACATTCGATCTTAAACTCCCTGAATTACGTTCGATCCCCTGGTGGAGTATTTTAGAAGAAGCTAGTATCACAGGATCCACTGCGACAATTGGTGGTCACAGTAAACTTCGGCGTGCTATTCGATCCACTGGCACTGGTGTGGATCTTACCAAACTCCCTGAATTACGTTCGATCCACTGGTGGAGCATATCAGGAGATGCAAGTATCATAGGATCCACCGAGAGAATCGGTGGATCACAGTGAACTTCGGCGTGCTATTCAATCCACTGGTGGATCGAGATAGTGGATCCTACAGGACAGAGGGAGATATGTTATGTGGTTATGTCATACAGAATTCATATTTTGTTCTTGTTTGCACTAACTGATTAGTTCTTGTCCTGTTGCACTTGTGCTTGAGAAATTAAGAAAAAATTTCGAGTGATAGTTATAAGCGCTAATGTTGTATCTATTTCTTTTAATATAAGATCATTAAACTTAAATAATCGAAAATTAAATTATTATGTAAATTAACCAATATCTGTTAAGTGTTTTTTTATTAAAACTTCCAGGTCAAATTTCTGGATTTCAAAATACAAAATTTTATTGCAACTGCTGATTTGAGATTTCCAATAAGATTGGAGGCACTACAACAGGCACATGGTCAATTTGTATCCTATGAGCCAGAACTATTTCCGGGACTAGTGTATAGAATGGTACGACCAAGGGTGGTGTTATTGATATTTGTCAATGGAAAAATTGTTTTTACAGGTAGGTGTAACAACTGTAAAGACTTTTTGAGTGTTTCTATTGTACGTAGGTACTTTTAAACCGGTACATTACATTGGATGCATGCAAGGCAAAAGTACTTTCGTAATTTTATTCTAAAGTGCTAATATCGAGAGTCTACGTCCAAAAGTACAGTTGACTGATTTATGATACCTATGTAAAAGTTAGTTGAGAGGGTGCATGGAACCCACTAACCTTATGGATGGTGGTCGAGCCGCTTCAGCCTGTCATCATCGATTGATTAGGCAGTCGCCCCTATCGATACTAATCCATACTTCTATATTCATACTAATATTATAAATGGAAAGTAACTCTGTCTGTCTGTATGTTACGCTTTCACGCCTAAACGACTTAACCGCTCTTGGTGAAATTTGCCACAGAGATGTCTTAGAGCTTCGGAACGGACATAGGCTACCCTGTATCGCGAAAAAGAGGGATTGAATAGGGTAGGGCTAGGGGTAGAATGTTCGTTATTTTTCAAGACAGAACAAAGTAGAGAGGTGAATAGAGATTCAAGTACACAAACAAGTAGAGAGGCGAGTTTAATGCTCAATCGGCTCAACACTCCTCGATAACCGACATCTAGGCGAGCGGAGCCGCGGGCAATAGTTAAGTTTTTAATAAACCATATAAGCCAAACACTTTTACTCTTATCCAACGACCATGGTCGTTGCTCTTATCTAAACCATAGTTGTGAGCAAAAGTTTTAATAATATGTAGATGCTTTGCATGGTACTGAGAGTTGCTCTGCAGAACTTCAAATACCTACATGTAACATGCGTAGGTACTTTTTACACGACTGCTAAGAAGGATTATGTTTTTCTTTGGCTATGTACAATACAATCAGCATCAGAAAAATAGTACCTAATTTATCTTATTATTTGCAGGTGGTAAAACAAGAGCAGAAATACACGAGGCTTTAGATATTATTTATCCTATTTTACGAAGTTATCGTATTAGTTAATACATTTGAAACAGTGATTGTAGTTAATAAGTAGACAGATACTAACTGTTATTTCAGTAAGTATAACAATGACAGAGAATAATATATTTTTAAAATTATTGTATTCAAAATGTAATAAAATGCATATGAATTGGCGTTGAAATTAGTTTTGAACCTGTACATAACATATACCTACATATACTGGGTGATTTTATAGTCGTTTCGGGAAACAAGAATTCGGGCACAGTTTCGAAAGCAAGATCATCTGGAAGTATTAATTTGGCGAAAGAATTTTTTTTTAAACCTTATACATTTTCCTTCCGTACATCGTCGAAAAAAAAATTTTTTTTCTTTCTCCAAATTAAGGGTGTGTAACGGTTGATATAATAACAAAAAATCTAACGTTCACTTGACATAATATCACTTAATATAATTTTATTTAATATAACGATCAGTTGTCATATTGAACTGTAGATATAATTTCATTTTATCTAATTTCTTTTGATATAATGAACACTTTTTATAATGCACATTTGACATAAAATTCGTTTAGTATATTATTTATTTACTATAATATTCATAATCTCTAAGTAACTTTTAATATAATTTAGAATATTCGATACGATTTTAAACGCCTGCTAACCTGGTGCTAGCAAAAGTGCATCGCATAAACATTATTGCTACCAAAATTAGTTTTTATACTTGAGGTGGGTAGACAGTATAATTATTATTTTCTTACTGTCATACAGTTATAGCAAAAGTATTCGTCGTGTGGCTGTTGCAATCTCGATCTTTGTTTTATTTATTAGAATGACTCTTAGGGCACCCCGACTCGCATAGGTTAGGTTAGAAGGGGATGGCGGGGTCTACGACCCCGCCATCCCCTTCGTGGTTTTTTTTTTAAATCAACCAGAAGTAGGAGCCCCGCGAAGCGGGGCTCCGTCGACCAAGTCCGACCTCGACCAGAAAATTAGGTCAAAAGAACATTAGGTTAAATGAAAGTTATATTAAAAGAATATTATGCATTTTGAAAATTATATCATATGAACTTTATACAAAATGTTATTTAATCATAGGAAGATTATATCATATAAAACATTATATCATATGAAATTAGGTTATTTGATATTATAGCATATGAAAATTATAACATATGAACGTTATTTCAAGTAAAATTAGAGCATTTGTTATTATATCAAACATTACACACCCCCAAATTAATACTTCCAGATGATTTTGTTATCGAAACTGTGCCCCAACTTTTTCTATCGGAAAGACTATAAAATCACCCAGTATAGTGATCCCAAAATCAAAATCCAAGAAGTAGAATATGACTACACCTGGGCCTCGATTCTGCTGAAGCCAAACCGTGTGTGTGTGTGGTATGAGGGTCACTTTGTTAGATCTCTTTAAAAAGTTCTTAGGATTTAGTGAACACCACCACTGCAAAAAACGGCATTAAACAATAGACTTTAAAGCGATACAGTTAAAGTTCAAAATTAAATAACTTTTTGCAGAGTAATTGAAAAAGTGTAATGAAACTGTTTTCATTTCATTTTGGACTTTAGTCGTATAGAAATAAAGTCTAAAATTTAATGTTATGTAATGGGTTTGCTTTAGTAAAATCGAGGGCCTGGTGTAAGAGGAACGCTCCCGAAGCCGAAGGTCCCTGGTACACATATTAAACTATACATATATAGGCAAAAAAAAACGATATAAATTTTTTTTTTATTTATTTTTAGTAAAAATAAAGTGTAGTGTACAAGTTTACATTTTGGTATAAAAATATGTATAAAAGTAAAAGTATAGCTCGTGCGAGTTAACATGGCACCTGCCTCGAAGACACCCACCTCCCGCTTCCCCGGGCGCGACCCCGCTCTCGCCGTGCGAGGCTAGTAGCGTCAGCGTACACGCCTCCCGCTCCCCCGCGCAAAGCCCCGAGCCAGGTGCCATGTTAACTCGCACGAGTTGTACCAATGGTGAACATTTTGAAGGACAAATTTACTCAAACTTTAATCTACAATATCTTAATAAATTTGTTACAAAATGGTCGTTACATCCTTTTGTAACTGTTACAACAACATTCAGATAATAATTTTTGCAGAGAAAATCTTTAGAAACCATTTGAAAACTATCATAGACTTCCAGACGTAGCCCATCGCATTGCTCTTCGTGTTGCCGGAAATATTCGCGCGAGTAAAGCCCTAGCTCCCACACGTTCGTGCCATCGCGATGTTCGTCACATCGTGCGGTCGTGCCACATTCACACACTAGTAAACAGAATCTCATGGTAAATAGCAAATTAGAAAATTGTAAAGTGTAATACTAGGGAAATTATTTTTAAACAATACACCGGGACTATATTTTTATTTGTATTTCATACATAGCAGTAGACATATTTAGGTATTATTTAGAGATTTTTATTTTTATTGTTTAAAAATGATTCTGAACTGCAGTAGAATATTTGACATTTCGCTGTATTAGCGTTTTCCAAACAAACTGTAGGTCAATGTAGTGCTTTGCGACTGTTGTCCGTTTTGTCACGGAAGAACAAAATGTCGCAAAACCGACGTGACGTTCTGGCCACATTTTATTATTTACTAATTTATTCTGACAGAAATCAGGTATAACTAATATAAAAAATGAAAAAATGAAAACGGTTTATAGTGAAGTTTTAATCTTCTGAGAATAATTAAATCATGTAAACTAATCATAATTACTTTGGAAATGTGTCTCAAAATGGATGGAAGAAATGTTGACAACCGTGGCACTTCATACAAAATGACAAGTATTTTCTTTAAAAATAATTTGACATGGCTCTTTTAAATTGATTACCAGACAATGTAAACATTTATGTACCATTTTCAGACTTGAAAAAATCTTTATATATTAGACAGACCTGTTTTAGCCGGAACAAAACTGACGTGTCCGGACTATAACACTTTTTACGTTTTCATTTGAAACAAAACTGCATTTAGGCTTAGGACTCAAAGTTTGCTAGTAGGTGACATAAAGTTCTTATAAATGGTAAAACTCATACTAACCCAGTAGAAAAAACAATTAGAATAGCTTCTAACATTCAATAAATTGAATGGGGGTCAGGCCGAAATCTGACGTTTCGGTGTTTAAAAATCATCATAATTTAAATATTACGGTAAATAGATCAAATAAATGAATACCTTTAAATACTTTAGAATATGTTTATATTTTTAAAACATTAAGTTATTATTACCCAGATATATATATTTTTTAATTGTAATTCAAACACAGGGGACAGTTCAAAAGTGAAGGATACACTTTTTAAACGCTCGTATAACAATGTCAAACTTTGTGAACCTTGTATGCCGGTCAGACTTGTGCGCATGAATGTCTGTTATAATTCTACCCAAGTGCGACCGGGCTCGGTCGGCGAGAGATGTCGTGCGGTGTTCCGCAGGGATCGGTCCTGGGACCGCTACTGTGGAACATCGGTTACGACTGGGTGCTTCGCGGTGAGCTCGCGAACGGTGCCGCCGTCACGTGTTATGCGGACGACACGCTGGTGACGGCGTGCGGGGCTACATACCGCGAAGCGACCCTGAAGGCCACGACCGCGGTTGCCCAAGTCGTGGAGCGGATTCGGCGGCTGGGTCTCGAGGTGGCTCTGCATAAAACCGAGGCCATGTTCTTTCATGGGCCTCGGCGCGTGCCACCGGAGGATTCCAGCCTCATAGTGGGAGACATTTCTATCGGCATCAAGGCCCAGATGAAATATCTGGGGCTCGTGCTAGACGGCCGGTGGAACTTCGGGGAGCATCTCCGAAGACTGGCCCCCAAATTGAAGGACACAGCTGCCGCTTTGGGGCGGCTGCTGCCCAACATGAGGGGGCCGGATGACTCCTGCAGGAGACTCTACGCGGGAGTCGTGCGGTCCATGGCCCTATATGGGTGCCCAATATGGGCGGACACCCTGACGGTCCACAATGCGCGTCTGCTGCGTGGACCGCAGCGTGCAATGGCCAGCAGGGCCATTAGGGGGTACCGCACGATATCCTTCGAGGCGGCGAGTCTCCTTGCCGGATCCCTACCGTGGAACCTGGATGCGAGAGCCCTTTCGATGCTATATCGGTATCGTAAGGAGGCGCGGGAGCAGGGACGGGAACCCGAGCCCGAAGAAATTCGGGCCGGGAGGTCTCAGCTCCACAGGGACATGGTAGCGGAATGGGAGCTACGACTTGGGCGACCAAGCGCAGGGCACGCCGTAATAGCGGCGGTAAGACCCATCATGGAGGAATGGCTAGAGAGGCCACACGGCAGCCTCTCGTACCGGCTGACGCAGGTGATTACCGGAGACGGGTGTTTCGGGAGTTACCTGTGTCGGATCCGGAAGGAGCCAACGTCCGAGTGCCATCACTGTGATGCGAGCGAGGACACAGAGCTGCACACGCTGACCGAGTGCCCAGCGTGGGACACGCCGAGGCGGGTCCTAGTGGCGGCTCTAGGGGTGGGAGTCCTCACACTCGTCACATTGCTCACAGCGATGGTACGATGCGCAAACGCTTGGGGTGCGGCCGCCTACTTCTGCGAGCAAGTAATGCTCGAGAAGGAGGCGGCCGGTCGGGTCCGGACCAGACTCCGGGTCCGGGAAGCCCGTGCAGAGCGAAGGCGAACCGGACGTCGGAGGTCGCAGAACGACCTCCGTCCTCCATGAGCGCTGGCCTGGGGGTGACCGGTGGAGCCGCCTGTCACCCTAGCAGAAGCAGGCCGCGGCGGCGGCGCAAAGTGCGCCTCCCCGTAACCGGGGCTAGATGGGGACATTTTGGTCCCCACAACCCGAAGGGGGCCATCTCGAAAGAGATGGTCCTGGGTCTGTTGGGGTGCGAGAGATATGCTTTTGGCAATCTCACCTCCGGCAACCAAGGACCCAAGATGGCGTGCGTTTTAGTTGGTTCGAGTCCGACATAACCACCTCCACCGGCTCTGTGGGGGTGGTATCCGTGGGGATTTTTCGAACGATAAAAAAAAAAAAAATCTCCGTGAGATCGTCGAATTTGATGTGATGACATCAACGTTGCCATATTACAATCGTAATTCTTTTTTTTTTAAATCGTGCCATGAGATTCTGGTAGACCTATAATACAGAAATTCTGAAGACGCTCAAGCTTGTAATGTTGCTCCTCAGTGAGATCTAGAGATAACTGACGGCGGCGTAGTCAAGAAATGGGAGCAACGGTTTGCGTAAGCGCAATTTGGGTCGCAGTCGGTAGTCGGTAGCAGGTCTCGCAAACTGCAAACAGCTTGCGGTTGACTTTCTGTAGCTGGTAATCCCAGGACAAAATGTTATTGATGTAAATACCCAGGATCCTTACATGATCACTCATCTCGATAGGAGTAGGTAGGTAACATTGAAGATAACATAAGTGTAATGTGTGAAGTGAGGATGATGACTCCGGAGGATCAGGAGGGACCGTGCAGTGTCCATCTCCATCACATTAAGTTGGGTGAGAACTAACCACAGTAAGACGCACACAACATAGACTCTGGCCAACGACAGATGGCGCCAAACTTACAAAATCAACACGTTGCAACGCTGAATATATCGAAATAACGGAGTTGATATAAGAATCTTTTTCCTATTAGGCATGAATGAAAACTAGCCTATTAGGGTACAGTCACCTCTATAAATATGTATACACGGTAGGGCTCCAGAAACAAATAACCGGGGTTAACTTCAAATTTTTGTTTACAAAATATATAGCAAAATGATGTAAATTAGACTTGCAACGAATATTCGGTTACTATTCGGTATTCGGCTTATTCGGCTGCTTTTATTATATTCGGCCGAATACCGAATATCTATTATTCGGCCGAATACCGAATACTTAAATAATATATTTTGTCATAGAGAAATAATTGGTAAAATGAAAAATTAAAATCGATTGATTACGTATATATTCATATTTTCATTTCTGTTATAATCATTTAAGTAGTCATTGGTGCATAACACAGGTGCATAATCATCTTCTGAATTGGAAAAAAGGAGGATTCTATGTATTTGAATTATTGTGGTAATCAAAATTTAGAAGGGTAAGGTTCTCATTTCTTTTATAATCATGTATTAAGTAGTCATTGGTACATAAAACAGGTACCTACATAATTTAATCATTTTCTGTATTAAACAAGTTAAGATTTTTTCTATGCATTTGAATTATTTTCATAATCAAAATTTAGAAGGGGAAGGTTATGGTGCAGAAAGACTAACTTTTCTGCATCATCCTCGAAGTATGCCCATATAGGCGATTTTTTTTAAAGGCCATAATCGATTTTTTTATTATTAAAGTACGTTCATAATTATTTAATTTGTGTTGTGAAATAATTATTTAATTATTTCACACTATCACACTTACAAACAGATCAAAACTAAGAGAGCACAATAAACTGTACTTAAATTAATACGATATCCACAAAATGAACTTGTCGAAACATGCAGTGCGTTAGCAATATACCGCGCAGAGCAACGCGGGCGCGCGGGCGATGAGTACATTAGAACAAAACAAAGGAGCGCGAAACAATCACGTCTGTACAAGTTTTTGGCGCTAAAATCCAGCCGAATACTTTTGCCTAATATTCGGCTATTCGGTCAGGGGCCTCGCCGAATATTCGGTATTCGGTATACTGCCGAATATACTATTCGTTGCAAGTCTAATGTAAATTCTTAATATTTCATAAAAATATAACCATCACACGCCTCATAAAATGTATCTACTAATGCTTGCAAAAATATGTCCACAACTAGACTACAGACTACATAACTTCACTGAAATTATATTTTATATTATTTTGAAAGTACGTGTTTACATATATATGAACTATAGCACGTTTCCATTCAATTGACCCGTTAGTTGTGGATATATTTTTGCAAGCATTAGTAGATACATTTTATGAGGCGTGTATTGGTTACATTTTTATGTAATATTAAGAGTTTACATCATTTTGCTATATATTTTGTAAACAAAAATTTGAAGTTAACCCCGGTTACTTGATTCTGGAGCCCTACCGTGTATACATATTTATAGAGGTGACTGTACATGTCCAGAGTTTAGTCAGTGATGAAACCAGTCGGTTTTTCAAATTTGGCGCCAACTTTTTGCGCCATCTTTCGTTGGCCAGAGTAGAGTCTAGCTCATAGACATAAATATACAGACGTGAAGCTACTACGAAATTCATTCATAAAATCATATTAGGAAAACGCCAATTCTCCATCTTGCTTTCCAACGTAGTGGGGATGTAGTAGCACCTGATTGGTCAAATAAAATTGCTAGTGATGCGGTGATAGAATTTTAATTATCGATATTTTCCCAAATATTTAAAGAACGAAGACCACTTTCCATACATAGTGAATGACTTTTGAAATGCCGTTGACTTTTTATTATTCTATAGCATAATGGTACTGGTATTACTGATGAATAGATACTAAAACATTTTTTACAAAAAAAAAAACAAAAATATTAAATAAAAAATCGATTTTTTTTTGTCCAAATCGATTTTATTTTTGTGCCAATGTGTTATGTACCTGGAGTACTACTAAATATATATATATATATATATATATATATCGTTACTCAAACACTGTAAAGAATCTTTGTAGATTCTACGTCCTTCTGGGCGAATTATTCGAAACTCCGGCTATCACAAGGAAAGTCTGACAGAAAGCCATAAGCACACTGCAACCTGAGAATACAAATAATCGGCATCCACTTAAGCTAATCACTTAATTTTTTCTTTCAAATGTATAAATTTTTAGTCTGTGCCCTTTTTATATCGATAAGTAGTTATCGACAGTTTACTGGATTCCCTACTAGGCCGCCATACTGCTTTCCATTCATTCATAAAATCCAAGTTTAGGTAGGCAGTTTTTTTTCGTAGGTATGGCACCTCTTGATATACTCTAAGGTCTAGCTAGATGAACACTGCTTAAGTACACAGTAGGGCCTGCAATACCGGTTAACCGGTTTACCGTAATACCGGAAAACCGCCGTTTTTGGCCCTCTGTAATATACCGGTATTAAAACTTGAAAACCGGTATTTTTGCCGGAATTTTATTCAATAATATTCACAATTCACATGAATTTAAACAATTGATTTAGTGTAAAAATAATGCATGTAATGTCAATATACAACATAATAAATAAATAAATAAATTTGACATTCAATTATAGGTTTTTGTACTAATTCCACATGAGAGAACATGGAAAACTACAGGCCCATCTCACTCTCGACTTGAGCCATGTCTACGTGTTGATTTTCTGAGTTGTTACAAATGGCCTCACGCGTAGGTTCGCCGAGTTCCCCCGGAGCAGGCTGGGTTTCAAAAAGGCTATAGCACCGTAGACTATATCCTTACTGTTCGACAGATTGTAGAATAAAGTCAATAGTACAATCAGCCGTTGTGTATGGTTTATGAATTGTGGACTACAAAAAAGCCTTCGACTTCATCTAAACCTGGGCGGTTCTGGATGCCCTGCAGCGGTGTTGCGTCGATTGAGGATATTAAAGTGCTACATTCTTGTATAACACTGCCAAAATATCCGTCCAGCTCCAAGACCAGAAGACGAAGCCTCCAGTGTGGAGGCAGGGAATATTATATGGACTTAATATTCACTAACGCATTAGAGTATATTGCATATTCAGTTCGTCGTCGGCATCGTCTTAGTTGCGGAGTCATTAAAATACTAGGCGAACTGCTAAACTAAGATAAAACTAAGATTATGTTCAACGAACATTTTGCAACAAGACCGATGACTATCGAAGGGGTAATGCTCGAAGTTGTTCAAAAATATATATACCTGGGCTTAAGCTCGGTTAAAACAGCTTCCAGAAAGAACAAGTCAAAAGGATCCAACTAGACTGGGCAGCAATTGGGAAACGGCGTTGAGTATTCTTTTCACCCCTACCGCAATGTCTGAAAACACTTACAGAGGGTTTAGTCCATGACCTAAAAGTTGCACAGTGGGCTTTGGAGCAAGTTTGTTTGGAGTTTCTTTGAAGGATAGAATTCGAAACAAAACATTCGATAAAGAACTAAGGTTACCGACATAGCTCGTTGAAGTGGCTGTGGGTTTGTCACATCTATCGACGGACCGATGGCCATTAGAGACAAACGAATGGAGGACGTCCCCTAGCCAGATGGACTTGCGACTTGTAAAAGGTGGCTGGGATAGACCGGATCGCATCGACAGAAATAGCGCACATTGGAAAAGGCTTATGTCCAGCAGTGTACTGCAATAGGCTAATTGATTGATTGATTTACATGGCAACATTTTTTTTTAATTCATTCGCTCTATTTTTGCATTGACAACGATTATGCGAGTTAGTTTATCAAGTAGCTATCACAGTTTAATTTAAAATGAAATGTTTACTACCCTATCAAACTCTACTTTAATATCGTTACCACAAATATACCCATTACCGGTTTTACCGGTATTACCGGTAAAAAAAATCTAATACCGTTTTATTACCGGTATTCAAAAATCTACGGTAATTGCAGGCCCTAGTACACAGAGTAAGTAATAGGTATACTACGTAAGATTAACTTACGACTCTTAAGAAATGTTTCAACACTGAAATCACTTGTTTTCATTAAAAACACTCTCTGACACGTTTATAATTACGACTCTTAAGAAATGTTTCAACACTGAAATCACTTGTTTTTAACCCCCGACGCAAAAACGAGACGGGGTGTTATAAGTTTGACGTGTCTGTGTGTGTGTGTGTGTGTGTGTGTGTGTGTGTGTGTTTGTGTGTCTGTCTGTGCCATCGTAGCGCCTAAACGGATGAACCAATTTGGATTTAGTTTTTTTTGTTTGAAAGGTATATTAGTCGGGAGTGTTCTTAGCTATGTTTGAAAAAATCGGTCCATGATGGCCGCCGCCACAACATATCGGAATACATATTTCTTCATAACTCCCTCAATATGGGTATCAAATGAAAGAGCTTAACTAGTAGATCAATTTAAAAAGTATAAAATAAAAATTAAATTAAAAATTTAAAAAACCCCCGTCACAAAAACACCTCCAAAAAGTTGAAAATAAATGAATAAATTTTGATTCAACGGTTGCCATGTCGGGGGACCTTGAATTGTTCCGATAAATACACTCTCTGACACGTTTATAATTTATCACAAACTGGCAAAAACTCCGGGTGTAGGATTTCTCTTCTGTGTGTAGGACAAACAAGTCATAGAAAATAATATAAATAAACTGTTATTTTTCTAGAACTCGATAGTCGATTCTATTCCATTCGATTCGCCATTATTCGCTTACTGGCCACTGCCACTGTTTACATCACCATTTCACCAGACGCAGAAATTCCCGCCGAATTTAACGTCATTTATTTCATGTTGCTTTTTCGTACCTACTTGCAAGTCGGAATCTTCAAGATAAACTGTGTAGTGGAAGACAAAACGAATTCAAGGAAACTGAATAAATCTCAGTGATCTGCCTAATCATTTTTGCTAACCGTATTCTATATCATAAGAAGCCCTAAGAAAATCATCATGGTAGGCAAGACGAATAAGCTGTTTGTCTTGAAGCGCGGTAAGCATTCTCTTCTTTCTTTATTCACAGCTATGTGGAATAATTTTAATTCCGATAAAATATTTCAGAATATGATGAGTTAATTGCAATTGTTAACCAAGCTATCGGTTTAGCAGTACTTTCATCTTCAATATCAAAAGCTCTTTGTAATGAAGACTCACGTTTTCAAGTAAATGGATGGGTCTGATCACTGCTTATAGAAGTACATAGTATCTAGCTTATTCTATTAACATAATAGGTAAATTAATGTAATGATTATTCCAGGTGGTAGAATGGAGGAGGTTCATATTGACAAAATTACTTCAAGGATTAAGAAGCTGTGTTATGGTCTAAATATGGATTTTGTTGATCCTGTAAGTGCTTTAAAAATACTATTGAAGGTTTGATCCTTGCATAGG
Source organism: Eilema sororculum (assembly GCA_914829495.1). Taxonomy (NCBI): domain Eukaryota; kingdom Metazoa; phylum Arthropoda; class Insecta; order Lepidoptera; family Erebidae; genus Eilema; species Eilema sororculum. Next base: position 10,097,660 of record OU618542.1, read on the forward strand.
AGTATAATATGTAAATTAAATACACCAAATGCCAAAGGCTTATTGATTTTCTACTAGGAATCACTAGCTGCTAGGTATATCAATTGATTTACTTGCTAAGAACATATACTTGCTATTTTTGTGTCTACTCATGGCGGTGTTGATGTAGTAACAACCCCAACCTAAATTTTTACCAGTATCCTCAATGGCCAATCTTTATATCTCTTGTGTTTCTGAGTTTTTTTTTTGGCCTATTAATTTAAAATTCTATATACAGTAGACATGTTAAAGGTCTTCCTTGGAAATTAAAAGAATAAATTCCAATTGCAATATTTTTTACAAGCATTTTATACATATGAGCTACTAGTACATATGGTTGCTTTATTAGATTTATTTAAGCACTAGGAAATCAAAAACTGAGCCCCATAACATAAACTTGGAAGGTGACCTAGGTTCACACTAACACTTTTGATAAAATATTTTAGGAGAAGTACAGCTCTTGGCACTGTCCTGTCTAGCTGAAGTTCTTATCAATAATTTTATTTTAAAATAAGTTAACATACACATATACAATACATAATATTGTAGACAGATGAAAAAGGACACTGTAGTTTATACATCCATACTAATATTATAAATGCGAAAGTAACTCTGTCTGTCTGTATGTATGTTACGCTTTCACGCCTAAACCACTGAACCGATTTTGATGAAATTTGGTATAGAGGTAGATTTGACTTTGAGAAAGGACATAGGCTATGTTTGGTCGCGATAACCGACATCCACGCGGGCAGACCCGCGGGCAAAAGCTAGTACAATATACAGGGTGTATTTTTGAAACGGGGCAGTAAGGGCAAGTACCTTAACCGTTGCAGTTACAGCAAAACGTTCTTAAAAGACCTTCCCTAACTTTTTGGGACATTTTGAACTGCATTCACAGATTTTGTAAAAAACTTAGTTAGCAAAAAAAAAATGCAAAATGTTCAAAATTTTTTTTTTATGCCAATCGATTCTATTTCATGTGGGGATCAAAAAACTCTATGGGACCATTTTAGCTTTCAGTACTAGAAAAGACAAATCGCCAAAAACGTTTCCCATACATTTCGTACGGAAATATGATAAATAAACTCGAAACTCATAGGTCAGTTAAAATTTTGAACTTTTTAAATAAAAAAAATCATTTAAACATTTAAGAAATTGGTTTATGAAATAAATTGCTCAAAATGATTTCCATTTTCACGAATACATAAGTCTATCCTTTTTTGCACTGAACGAATGGCGGCCAATAATGTTCTGGGATGAATATTACGTAAAATGGTCATTAATGCATCCTTAAGCTCTTGAACACTGGCGTACGTCGTCTTATACACCTCGTTTTTCACGAAGTCCCATAAAAAAAAATCAAGTGGTGTTAGATCGGGGCTACGAGGTGGCCACTGTATTGGACCGTGTGTACCTATCCACTGTGTACCGAATAGGCGGCTCAAACATTATTAGCCGCCATTCGTTCAGTGCAAAAAAGGATAGACTTATGTATTCGTGAAAATGGAAATCATTTTGAGCAATTTATTTCATAAACCAATTTCTTAAATGTTTAAATGATTTTTTTTATTTAAAAAGTTCAAAATTTTACCTGACCTATGAGTTTCGAGTTGATTTATCATATTTCCGTACGAAATGTATGGGAAACGTTTTTGGCGATTTCTGTCTTTTCTAGTACTGCAAGCTAAAATAGTCCCATAGAGTTTTTTGATCCCCACATGAAATAGAATCGATTGGCATAAAAAAAAATTTTTGAACTTTTTGCATTTTTTTTGCTAAGTTTTTTACAAAATCTGTGAATGCAGTTCAAAATGTCCCAAAAAGTTAGGGAAGGTCTTTTAAGAACGTTTTGCTGTAACTGCAATGGTTAAGGTACTTGCCCTTACTGCCCCGTTTCAAAAATACACCCTTTATTTATTCTTAATATATTTTTCTTTCAGGTTTCCATTACGTTAAAAGTTATAAGTGGTATATATTCTGGGGTAACAACTGTAGAACTGGACAACTTAGCTGCTGAAACAGCAGCCACTATGACAACTGATCATCCTGATTATGCAATATTAGCTGCCAGACTGGCCATATCTAACTTGCATAAAGAAACTAAGAAACACTTCTCAGGTAAATGAACAATATAAAATTACCTCCGAGTATAAAATAATTGGATCTTTTAACATTAATAAATGAACTAAATATTAATTCTTGATTTCAGATGTTATAACTGATTTATATAACATAATAAACCCCTACACCAAGAAAACTACACCAATGATTTCTGATTATCATTATAATATAATTATTAAAAATAAAGAGAGACTTGACTCGGCTATTGTCTATGATAGAGATTTCAAATACAATTACTTTGGATTCAAAACTTTGGAAAGATCTTACTTACTAAAGATCAATAACAAGGTATGTTTACTCATTTTATTTTTGTACTTATCTAGTTGATTATATTATTTATACTGAAAAATAAATTGCTATTTTAGGTTGCAGAAAGGCCTCAACACATGTTAATGAGAGTATCCATTGGTATACATGGTGAAGACATAGATGGTGCTATAAAAACATATAACTTATTATCTGAGAAATACTTTACCCATGCTAGTCCAACTCTTTTTTCTGCTGCTACTCCACGTCCCCAATTGTCATCTTGTTTCCTTATTGCTATGAAAGATGATAGTATTGAGGGTATTTATGATACTCTAAAGCAATCTGCTTTGATTTCTAAATCTGCTGGTGGGATTGGTGTCCACGTGCACAATATAAGAGCCAAGGGCACTTACATAGCAGGTACAAATGGAGTCTCTAATGGCCTGGTTCCTATGTTAAGGGTATATAACAACACTGCCCGTTATGTTGATCAAGGTGGAAATAAACGACCTGGAGCGTTTGCTGTATACTTAGAGCCTTGGCATGGTGACATCTTTGAATTCTTGGATTTGAAAAAGAACACTGGTAAAGAAGAAGTACGTGCTAGAGAACTATTTTATGCTTTATGGATACCAGATTTATTTATGAAGAGAGTAGAAGCAAATCAGAATTGGAGCCTCATGTGCCCACACATGTGTCCTGGACTTGCTGATTGCTGGGGTGAAGAGTTTGATACTCTATATGAGCAATATGAGCAAGAAGGACGGTTTATTAAGCAAGTAAAAGCTCAGGTCTTGTGGAAAGCTATAATTGAATCCCAGGTAGAAACTGGTACTCCTTTCATGCTTTACAAAGATTCTTGTAACCGCAAAAGTAATCAAAAAAATTTAGGTACCATTAAATGTAGTAATCTCTGCACTGAAATAGTTGAATACACATCATCAGAAGAAGTTGCTGTCTGTAACTTGGCTTCAATTGCTTTGAACATGTTTGTTAATGAAGATAAAACCTACAATTTTGAAAAGTTAAAGGAAGTTACTAAAATTATAACCCAAAATCTAAATAAGATAATTGATGTCAACTACTATCCAGTGCCAGAAGCAAGAACATCAAATATGAGACACAGGCCCATTGGCATTGGAGTGCAAGGTTTAGCAGATGCGTTTGTTTTGATGCGAATTCCTTATGAAAGTCAAGCAGCAATTGAATTAAACCAACAAATATTTGAAACAATTTACTATGGAGCACTAGAAGCAAGTTGTGAATTAGCTGAAAAACATGGAGTGTATGAGACATACAGTGGCAGTCCTGCTAGCCAAGGAATATTACAGTATGATATGTGGAACAAGGTTCCCACAAGTCTATGGGACTGGGCTGCTATTAAAGAGAAAATTGCTAAACATGGTCTAAGAAATTCACTCCTATTGGCCCCCATGCCTACAGCTTCTACTGCCCAGATTTTAGGCAACAATGAGTCATTTGAACCATTCACATCAAACATTTATCAGAGGCGTGTTTTATCTGGCGAGTTCCAAGTTGTAAATCATCATCTTTTACATGATTTAACAGAAGCAGATTTATGGGATGAAGATATGAAGAATCTTATTATTCATCATAATGGATCAATTCAAAAGATTGAATCTATACCCAAGGAAATAAGGGATTTATATAAAACTGTTTGGGAAATTTCTGTTAAAACGACAATCCAAATGGCTGCAGACAGAGGTGCTTTTATTGATCAAAGTCAGTCTTTCAACATACATGTTGCAGAGCCAAATTACGGAAAATTGACATCTATTCATTTCTATGCTTGGAAAATGGGTTTAAAAACAGGCATGTACTATTTACGTACAAAACCAGCAGTTAATGCCATACAATTTACTGTTGATAAATCTAAGGTAAAGAGCAAAGCTACAAATGGCATTAATGGCAAATCTGTTCAGGGCAAATCAGAGGCCGATGATGCCAATATGGCAGCCATCACCTGTTCCTTACAAAACAAAGAAGACTGCTTAAGTTGTGGGTCCTAGTAGGTATTCTTAATTTATTGATACTTACTATGATAAAATTAATTTTGTGATAGTATACACATTTACGAATGTAAGATCTTGATAGCTTAATTTTAAAGTTACGAATTAATGTTATGATCATATTATTATAAGGTTAAATTAAGATTTGATAAATTTTATACATTTTCCATTAATAACGACCACCTACTTATATTATAATGACTGGACTAGCAAACTTTTTAAAAATGTACTCTAGCTGTGTGTAACCTTTAGATCTCTGCTTACCGCACCGGGCTCGCCAATCCATCACATTGTATTAAAACCAACCAAGGGCGCATAGGCTACCGTCATTAGTCAGTTCTTTTATTGATGTTTTGTTTGATCCTGTGGTTTGGTCCATATAATGTACATGCGCAAACTTTTTGACTTTGTTCAAGAATTTTGCTGGCTCCTACAGGCCTGATAAATGAGATTACCAAAAATCTATATGATTACACTAAACAGTGTAAAAGGTGGGGGCTGGCTTGCAAGTCGCTGTCACTGGTCCAATTTCAGATAGTACATACTATGAAAGGGCTGGCTCGTAAGTCTCCGTTATCCAATATCAGTTAGTAATATACTAGTTTCACTAATTGCTATAAATTATTATCATTGTGTATTTTTATGTCGATTATTTTTGTGAATTTAATAATTATTTAAAGTATGCCACACAAATAAATAAACAATAAAACATAAGAAATATTTTTTTATTTTATACAGGTGTAGCTAACCAAAATTTTTATTACATAGGTATGTATTTTCATGCTGTATTATTTTCATATCAAAGGCAGCGTCTCTATGTAACTAAGTGCTCAAGGGAAGGGTGCGTGTTTAATGGTACGCCACGATTTAGAGGGAGCGTCTCTGAGAGCAACGGCATCACTATACAGGGTGTAATCGTTAAGTGTGTCCAGGCGATTATTCCGTAACTATTACAGATATCAAAAAACTTTAAACTGATATCGAAAGTAGGTTACCTAAGGTGTAAAATTACATAAATAACTTTTTAAAAATTAAAAAAAAATTGACATTAAACCCTCCCATACATTATACAATCATACACTTTAAAAATCTGCTAATCTACGCACAGGCCTGTATTCAAGAATAACACTCAGCCTGGATCTTGATTTATCTGAGGACAGATAGGCAATACCTATGTCAAACTATCCTTCTTATACAATCTGTCCTCAGATAAATCGCAGTTCAGGCTGAGTGTCATTCTAGAATATGGGCCTAAGTTTTCTGATAGTTAATTTATGTGAAATAGAATACATATAGTTTTATTCATTTAGTAAAAAATTCAATTAGCCTTAAAACTAAAATTATACACCAGCATACAATATTTTTGGTATTCTAATGAGGAAAAATTTAACAACAAAAAAGAAATAAATAAAAAGGAAACTGTAGCTTCATCATCATCATCATCATTAAGAAACGGGTTCCATGGCTCTTAAGATTTCAGTATTTCAGTTTCTGTGGTAATACAATAATGGCAACATTTGACTGTGTTCAAAAATTGTACCTAATTGTATCTTATGTATTAATAAAATATTCTATTCTATTCAATCATCATCATCATCATTTCAGCCATAGGAAGTCCACTGCTGGACTGTAGCTTAATACATGTATAAATACTGTTTTGACACATTGGCCCTTTTACATAAGTAATAATATAATTTTTACAAAGAACTAACTAAATGCGGCCTATCTGCAGTAAAAATTACCCTGATACATGTACATATAAAACATTGTAGTTAGTATAAATAAGCAGAATAGTTGCCTTAGCGACCAAGCAAAATTTCGTAAACTTCGGTTTTATAAATAAAAATTATAGCAAAGTAAAACTTAGGAAGCCAGTTGTCATTTTGCCTCATATACGTAGGACCCATCGATATACCTACACATATTGACTGATTTACATGATCACATGGAGACTCAGGATTGCCTCAGACGAGAACCTAAGTCATAAGATTCCGAGTCTCTCGCCTCTATAGAGTGAAGACTTTGCATTTGCCTCCTTTGCCGAAACTTCAAGTCTTTAAAAGAAATGTTTATATCTTTAAAGGCATTTAACATAAATACTGCAGTTATGACTATCAGAAAACTACACATACACCCTACAATATCTGAGGGGTCCATGTGATCCCATTCCCTAAAAAGAATACCTGATGCGATTATAACAAGTATTGTGAACATAACATAGTAAACAGGAGTAACCACACTTGTATTAAATATATCTAAAGACTTGTTCAAATAGATCATTTGTATCATAATACAAATAACAGCAGTCACAAAAAGTAACCAAAATATGTAATTAGAAAAATTATTTACTTGTCCAGAAAATGTTTCTCTTACACCTAAGGCAACTCCTTTACAAAATACAACAGTTAAACTGCCAATAGATGAACATAACAACAAATACACGGTTATGTTTGTGTTTCCAAATCGAGGTATAAAAACTAATTTTAAGATTAAACTCATAAAAAATATTATTCCTACATAACTTATGAATACACTATCGAATAATTTTTGTACCAACTCATGGAAAGTATTGATCTCTTCAGCCTTTGGTGAATGTATCACAAATATTACTGATCCAACTATGCAAAGGAAACATCCAATCTGCAAACAAATATTCTTGGATAAGAAAAATGGAGAAATAAAATTTCTGAGAACAAGATAAAAATAACTTGTATACCTTTCCTATAAAATTAAGTTTCTCATTTAGAAACTTTGAAGATAACACAGCAGCTACTAAGACACTTAGAGCACCTAATGGAGTCACCAAAGCTGCAGGTGCAAATGCATATGCTAACAGATTAGCAGCTTCACCAATACCCACTGAAAATATTAGAGAAAAAATATGTAAGAACATTTTGTAAAATTAATGAGATATTAAAGTTTTCATCTGAGATCTTAAATTATTCTAATTTGCAAAAAATTAATATTGAAGAAATATGTTGAAGCAACCAATTCTCACCATAACTTTAAAGGAAAGAATTACTTACTAGTCAAGAGCCCGAGCCACCACATCCATTGTTTTAGATAAGCAAATCCACCAGCAGCAGCTCTTAGGTTTCCTGAAGACTGGAGCTTTTTCAAGGCAAGCTTTTTAATTATGAAACTTGATCCAATGAATATACTAGACGATATGGCAAGGCCTAACCCTATGGCAAAATGAGTAGTATCATAGTTATAGCCACCAACTGTTAACCGGGATACCTTCATGTTGATTCAATTTAGTCTATTTCACCTGTAACTGTAAAGATTCAGTTTCAACTTTCAATGAATTATTGCAATTTAATTCGTGAAAGAATTAATAAAAACGGATAGATACCAATTATTATCTCTTTTTATGGTGAAACGATGGTAGAACATCTTGATATTACACGTGAAATCGTGTAGAAAGAAGTACCTAATTATAATGAATAAGTAAAAACATGGTTCCCTTTTCTTCGACCGTGTAGTATTCCTGAAGTAATAAACTTTCTCGAATTTTAATTCAATATTAACTTTTTGATTGTGGTTTTCTAATTTTATTTATTTGTTTGTGTAATTTCCAATTTTACTGATAAGAGTGATAAGGATAGGCGCTGATAACGATAAACGATGACACATTTGTACTTACGTCATGTCATTGTCAAGTGAAATGTCAGCATGTCAGTTGTCAGCATAGACATAAATATACAGACGTGAAGCTACTACGAAATTCATTCATAAAATCATATTAGGAAAACGCCAATTCTCCATCTTGCTTTCCAACGTAGTGGGGATGTAGTAGCACCTGATTGGTCAAATAAAATTGCTAGTGATGCGGTGATAGAATTTTAATTATCGATATTTTCCCAAATATTTAAAGAACGAAGACCACTTTCCATACATAGTGAATGACTTTTGAAATGCCGTTGACTTTTTATTATTCTATAGCATAATGGTACTGGTATTACTGATGAATAGATACTAAAACATTTTTTACAAAAAAAAAAACAAAAATATTAAATAAAAAATCGATTTTTTTTTGTCCAAATCGATTTTATTTTTGTGCCAATGTGTTATGTACCTGGAGTACTACTAAATATATATATATATATATATATATATCGTTACTCAAACACTGTAAAGAATCTTTGTAGATTCTACGTCCTTCTGGGCGAATTATTCGAAACTCCGGCTATCACAAGGAAAGTCTGACAGAAAGCCATAAGCACACTGCAACCTGAGAATACAAATAATCGGCATCCACTTAAGCTAATCACTTAATTTTTTCTTTCAAATGTATAAATTTTTAGTCTGTGCCCTTTTTATATCGATAAGTAGTTATCGACAGTTTACTGGATTCCCTACTAGGCCGCCATACTGCTTTCCATTCATTCATAAAATCCAAGTTTAGGTAGGCAGTTTTTTTTCGTAGGTATGGCACCTCTTGATATACTCTAAGGTTGTCAGTCAAGAAGTGATGACAGTTGGTTCCTAACTTAGAGTATCAAGAGCTGCCATACCTACGAAAAAAAACTGCCTACCTAAACTTGGATTTTATGAATGAATGGAAAGCAGTATGGCGGCCTAGTAGGGAATCCAGTAAACTGTCGATAACTACTTATCGATATAAAAAGGGCACAGACTAAAAATTTATACATTTGAAAGAAAAAATTAAGTGGTTAGCTTAAGTTGATGCCGATTGTTTGTACTCTCAGGTTGCAGTGTGCTTAGGGCTTTCTGTCAGACTTTGCTTGTGATAGCCGGAGTTTCGAATAATTCGCCCAGAAGGACGTAAAATCTACAAAGATTCTTTACAGTCTTTGAGTAACGATATATATATATATATATATATATATTTAGTAGTACTCCAGGTATATAACACATTGGCATAAAAATAAAATCAAATTGGACAAAATAATTTTTGTTTTTATTTTTTATTTTGCATTATTTGCTCTCCATCGTGTTAGTAAAGCTGAACTACTACTACTACCTTTGTTATAAAAGATATTTACTTCAAAATAGAAGTGCTCGACTTGCCTAGTAGGTACCCGAATGAAAAGTTATGTAATCCGCCATTTCAGTCCTATGTTCTTACTATAACGTACAAAGGTCGCGCGAGGGTTTCGGAATTAAATCAAAATCAAGGAGATTTGTATAAAATCATACTTTTAATTTTAAAATGGAAGTAATTGATTGTTCAACTAGTTATATCATATTGATTTTGTAGTTTTATAGATGTAAAAAATGTTTTAGTATCTATTCATCAGTAATACCAGTATCATTATGCGATAGAATAATAAAAAGTCAACGGCATTTCAAAAGTCATTCACTATGTATGGAAAGTGGTCTTCGTTCTTTAAATATTTGAGAAAATATCGATAATTAAAATTCTATCACCGTTTCACTAGCAATTTTATTTGACCAATCAGGTGCTACTACATCCCCACTACGTTGGAAAGCAAGATGGAGAATTGGCGTTTTCCTCATATGATTTTATGAATGAATTTCGTAGTGGCTTCACGTCTTTATATTTACTATGTCTATGGTTCCTAAACACTTTTTTTGTTTGGTTCTGTAGTTCGTGAAGCGTTTAAGTTCCATAGACTTCAGAATAATATTCTGTCTATAGCCCGTCAAGAAAGTCATGAAAATTGAGGGTGGCGCTACTGCGCTTAACCTGGTATCCCTGTCATACTACAACTAAACAGTCTTAATCTGTTGTTTTTTATGGTATAGTGCAGATTAATTTAATTATGATAAAAAATAAATAAAAGTGAAAAATGTATCACGGCAGTTATTTTTTCACTTTTATTTAGGTATTAAGTACAACTGCACAACTACCAGAAGTTTTTTAAGTGTAGGCACTTCTTTCTTCGCTGTTTAAAAAATGTACTTTTGCACACAATCATAAATCGAAATCTACGAGTGATTACTGTGGAAGTCGTGGAGTGTTGTCAATACATAAAAGGAAAAGTATTAATTCCGCAAGTATTCATTTCATGCATTTTTTTATACCACTTTGGTGGCAGAGTTTATGTAGATGATGAGGTGGCAGACAAGCACACGGCCCATCTGATGGATTATTATTTACATGTGTAAAAATAAACTTGAAGCCTAATAGAACTTACAGCGTAACGATTTACAAGCATAGATATTATGTAAAATTTGGGCCCGTGATCCGAAACCTCCATTTGGTGCAATCTGTACAACAGAGAATGCAATGCTTCTCTACTCTCTGTTCCTCAGCACAAGGGAGACGCTAACCCTTACTGCAATTAACGGCCGCAGTGGGAGTAGCCCTATAGGCTCGCTACGGATCCCTGTGACTAGCAGAGGGCATAGAAGTTAGATGAGAACACCATGCTTCCCACACCCAAGAGGGCCATCTTAAAACCGTATATGGCCAAAGGTTACTGGGGTGCGAGGGAAATGCCTTACTTCTTTAACCTAACACCTCCCTCGGTTATTAGTTGAGTATAAGACCCCAAGTACGAGGACACGACGTGTCGGACTTTTGTAGGTTATACCTCGGGACACGTGTCTTGCACCTAATGAATTGCGAGGCAAACGAGGTCCATTGTTTTGTAATAATCTTTGCTTGGTGACTTCCACAGCTGTTGGCCACATTTTAGGTACAAGATACATTTCCTGAGCAATACCTTAGTCAAAGCACACCCAAAGAATAAAAACGTGATTGCTAAACAGTCGAAATTATCACGATATATAGTATTAATAATATAATATAATAAGATTTTTATTTCAGACTTAAGTCCATACGGTGTTAGTAACAATTTCCCTTAAAATTAAAACAAAAAATATTTTATACGAATAATTTATTGAGTATGATCAAGGTATGAGTATTGAACACCTGAAATGCTGCTTGAAACTCCATGTGTAATTAATTTATCTTCGATAGTTTCCGACTCACTGGAAATATCATCATACTGAAATGATATGTCTTGAAATGTACTTTTGAAAATCTGAAACAAATACCAACAGGTTCATACTTTGATTAATTAAATGTATTATATTTATAAATATTCCACTTTTTGTTCCTCCCATATAAAACGCCAATTTCATATGTAAGGACCAAATATATAATATAAATTATTTTATTATTCAATTTATACTCTATGATTGTGGATAATATTAACACAATAAAAGGACACGACTACTGAGGACGTCGTCAATAGTATACTTTGATATGGCGGGTGGCTGGACGCGTCGTTTATTTAGGTATATTTATTTTATTTTGAAAACAAATACGAGTAACAAGTCATAAAACCCCCTATACACTACTCGCGAAGTTGAACGAAGTTAGGCGAATACGATAGTGTGGAGATGCACTTCGGCTTACCTCGTCAAACTTTACCTCGCCTCGGGCGACTTCCATTTGTTGTCGGTTTTTGCGCCCGAGTCAAAGGGCCCGAAGTTGCACGAAGTGCGTTCACGAAGTACCTCTCTACACTACTCGGCTGACTTCCGTACTCAATAGTTATAATTATTGCGTGTGACACATATTGTATTTATTATGAACAAAATACAGTCTTCACAGGAGGAAAATATGTTGTTCCTCGAAACTGTGCAAGCAGAACCTATTATTTGGGACCCCAATATCATTAATGTCATAAGGACGAACGTGCGCAGGCTTTCGGCACCTTAGAGCGAATGAGCTCCTCGCGAAGTTGAACGAGTGTGTGGTGTCGCACTTCGGACTGTAGGCAAAGTTGCTCGAGTACTGCGCCGAGGAACTTCGCGAGTAGTGTATACGAGGCATAAGAAAAATATTTAGTGTCATATCGTAGTCGACTTTTTTCGTCTAAATGTCATATCGCATCCACTTTCGTCCAATTTAAAAGAAAGAAGAAAGAAAGAAAAAACATTTAATTCTAGACACGCACAGTTTATAGTCTACAATGTAAGTAATTAAGTATTTATATTCCTAAAATATCATGCTTCACTGTGCGAGCCCGAACACACAACGTCCACAGACGTCACATTTTTGTTCGCGTCAGCCGGGTGTTGTCACCACACGGGAACCACGACTTTAGTTAAAATGATTGATGACGATGATGATAATGGGTTAATGATGTTGATGATGATGATGATGATAATGACGATGAATGAGATGATTGCTGCGTCCGTAAAGTTGTGCTAAAAGCTACCTGAGGAGATTTGGATTGAACACATAGAGTCACAATTCACTGTAATATGCCACTTTCCTACACGCGTATGAGGTGTCCAAGACGTTATGTCTAAAAATCCACGCGATGCGTCTTCTACGTTTTCCCGCCAATACTCCTACATGGCCAGAGTCTGACCTGCTGGTTTTTCAAATTTGGCGCCAACTTTTTTTTTCCGTGCGGAAATCCCCTCGGATACTCCCCCTGCCGGAGCCGAAAGGGGAGGTTATGTCGAACTCGAACCGACTAAAACCGCACGCCGACTGTGGGTCTTGGTGCTAGGCCGGAGGTGAGGTTGTCATAGACATATCCCTCGCACCCCGGCTGAGCCAGGGAAGGGGATAACGGTGTCCCCGACTCGCCCCTGGAATGGGGAGGTGCGCTGAACCGTCGCCGTTTGTTGGCCAGAGTCTAAGTTCACTAAACAAACCATTGTAAAAGTAAACAGCTGATCAGTGTTGCCAGTGGAATATGGTCAAATGTTACACAGGACTGCTTAAAAGGTTACATTTTCGGGGCAAAAGTACCTTATTTCACGAGGGAAAATTATAAACAAACGTTCTTAAGGCATTTTATTACACTTAATCTAAAATGTTTTCATTCCCATTAAGTCATTAAGCTTCCAAGGAAATGCAGCAATTGTTCGATACTGATTGAAATTTTCTGAAGTGCTGCTGCTGCTGAAAAGTGCTCTTCCGCAGTGGATACATATTTAATATTTATTTGTTCTACCACACTATTGAATAAAAATGAATGAATGATTTGAAACTATAATATTATTCTTTGATTGATAGTTGTTCGAAGAGAAGTTTAAAGTTGTTTGAAAGTTGTTATCTATACAAGCGATTTCTTTAACAATATCAAGGTTGGTATTACTGGTGATACGGATAGCGAATTGAATAATATTAACCACGGACTAACACGGACCACTAATATAATAAACACGGAACACTAATTATTCTGATTGATGTTGACCCGAACCAATACGGCAAAAGTTACATTTTGAGTCATGTTACGGAGATGTTACATAAGGGGGTCAAAAGTTAATGTAACAAAAGTTACAATCTGGCAACGCTGCAGCTGATGTTCTTTTATATACTAGACTATAGAGAGAGAATATTTACCAGACTAGCAGGATCAAGTATACTTCATCTTAGTTCAAGTTGTACCAGATGAAGCTCTTCCAATTAGTCCCACCCTCCCCTTTCCTTCACAGGACGACACGTGCAGGGCTAAGATGTCATCCATTTACGGTGCAGAGTATACCTGCTAGAACCAAGCGTTTCAGTGATTCATTCCTATGCCGCACCACTAAGACCTGGAATTGCCTGCCAGCTCACGTGTTTCCTTCTTCCTACAGTCCCGGGTCCTTTAAGCGGGGCGTGAAAAGGCATCTAATGAGGCCGTCAAGCTGAGTGCCACCACTGTTAACATGGTAAATGTTTACGATGGTGACCCTCTTTCCGAGACTTTGCCTTTAGCTTAACATCAGGCGAGGTGAAGTCAAATTGACGTGTCACGTGTACTATATAAAAAAAAAAAAAAATGAAGTAAATTAAACGGACACGTCACTCTTTCATGTCATGAGTCAAACCAAGTCAAACAGCTGGCTGTCATTGGTCCTGTCCTATTGTCCTGCTGTAAATTTGATTACCTATATCAAATTTAAACAATAATAGTGCTTCAGTTCTTTCTTAATGCTAGTGTTCATTTATTGGGCAGTTTAGTGGCATAAGGATTCAAATCTTATTGAAAGTTTTATAGAATGCGATGCTCCCTCGTCGGCGAAATATTGGAGGTGTAACAGAGCGAACACCATTGAGAAGTGATTTTGATTCATATGACAAACTCGACAAAAAAGGAGGGCAAATTAATAACAATCTTACTATTTTCAATCCGTTTTCCAAAGTACAAGACAAGGAGGTTCTTACGAATTACAGAACAGAAGGAGATATAACATTTGACATTCTTGAAGAATTTATATTTGAGCCAGTTATGGCTGCTAGAGATAGAACCAATGAATTTGTATCAGCCGTACGAAGTCTTCAGGGGAGGACTCTGGCAAGACCTGTTGTCAGAGATGAAAAGAAAGCACAAATGCTTGAAACTTACTCCAAGTTCATGAGTAGTGCTAAAGTTATAAGCAAGAATATAACTAGCACATATGCGAAACTCGAAAAATTAGCTTTGCGTGAGTATTAAAAGATATAACATTACTAGCTCCTGCCCGCGGCTCCGCCCGCGTGGATGTCGGTTATCGTGACCAAACATAGCCTATGTCCTTTCTCAAGGTCTAAACTACCCATGTACCAAATTTCATTAAAATCGGTTCAGTGGTTTAGGTGTGAAAGCGTAACATACAGACAGAGTTACTTTCGCATTTATAATATTAGTATGTATTGTTTTTGTCAATGATTTATTTCTTATTACAAAATAAATATAAATGTTTTTACAGTTGCTAAAAAGAAATCATTATTTGATGATCGACCAACTGAGATACAAGAACTTACATATATCATTAAAGGAGACTTGAGTTCTTTAAATCAACAAATTGCAAGATTAGGCGAAATGCCTAAGGGTCGCCGAAGTATGCATAGTCATTCATCCAGTGTTGTGCTTGCATTACAGTCACGATTGGCTTCCATGAGTAATCAATTTAAACAGGTAATTATGCAAATTTTGTATATTAATTATTTACACCCCTCTATCAGCGTAGTCCTATTCAGAGTAGGTCCTAGTATCCTTCTTTGTAAAAGATTACCAGTTTAGATAGTATATTTAGGACTTATACATATATCGTATACAAATTTTTATCCCATTGGCCATTAGTAATCTCGATTGATTGTTTTTGTGTGATTGATTTTAAGGTACTTGAGGTAAGGTCTGAAAATTTGAAACATCAAAATAGCAGACGTGAGCAATTCTCAAGGGTGGCACCATTAGTGAAAGAAGTGCCATCACTTTTGCAACAAGATGATGTAAGTATTGATTTGGGAGAAGCTTCAAGTATTCAACAACAACAACAACAACAGTTGGCTTTGAGGGACGATTCAGACAGTTATGTACAACAACGAGCTGAAACCATGCATAACATCGAGAGTACTATTGTAGAGCTGGGAGGAATATTTCAGCAGCTAGCTCATATGGTGAAGGAACAAGATGAAGCTATTGGTAGAATAGATGCAAACATTCAAGAAGCTGAAATGAATGTTGAGGCAGGACATAGAGAAATTATGAAGTATTTCCAAAGTGTTACTGGAAACAGAGCATTGATGTTTAAAGTTTTTGGGGTATTAATATTCTTTTTCATATTCTTTGTTGTTGTAATGGCTTGATTTTTGTTATAGATCTATGTCATCAAGACATTTAGTATCTGGTACCAAATCTTAGCCTTGAGAGTATCTTCGCAATCGGGATAAATTTGTGATGAAACTTAAAATTAATACAATAAAAGGTTTTACAATATTGAGGAATAATCTGTAGTGTAATAAAATAGGCTACATTATGTATATAATGAATGTATCTAGGCTAATTGTGTGATGTACAAACAAAACAGTACATGTACATACTTATGGAGCTTTGTGCTTGGATTGGCACACATTTCCTTGTAACTAGACATATTATTATAGTGCTGTACAGAACATAATAGGGGACTTGATTATGTATTATATCACAACATATTAATATTACTATACCTTAGAAATGTTAAACAGGTTTTATGTAAAATAAAGCAACAATACTTTTATTTTAATTTGACTTCCTTATTTTTTACATAACACACTGAAATGCCAATCAAGACCTATTGAAACTGGGTATGTTTATGTTTAGGGCCACCAAGGCCTTTGGTGTCAAACTATGTTGCACACATCCATAGGCCAAGGTAACCACTTCCCATCAGGTGGGTCGTGTGCCTGTGCACTTTTTTTTTATCGTGCGATAAATCCCCACGGAGCCGGTGGAGGCGGTTATGTCGGACTCGAACCGACTAAAACGCACGCCGTCTTGGGTCCTTGGTTGCCGGAGGTGAGATTGCCAAAAGCATATCTCTCGCACCCCGGCAGACCCAGGACCATCTCTTTCAAGATGGCCCCCTTCGGGTTGTGGGGACCACAGGGTCCCCATCTAGCCCCGGTTATGGGGAGGCGCACTTTGCGCCGCCGCCGCGGACTGCTTCTGCTAGGGTGACAGGCGGCTCCACCGGTCACCCCCAGGCCAGCGCTCATGGAGGACGGAGGTCGTTCTGCGACCTCCGACGTCCGGTTCGCCTTCGCTCTGCGCGGGCTTCCCGGGCCCGGAGTCTAGTCCGGACCCGACCGGCCGCCTCCTTCTCGAGCATTACTTGCTCGCAGAAGGAGGCGGCCGCACCCCAAGCGTTCGCGCATCGTACCATCGCTGTGAGCAATGTGGCGAGTGTGAGGACTCCCACCCCCAGAGCCGCCACTAGGACCCGCCTCGGCGTGTCCCACGCCGGGCACTCGGTCAGCGTGTGCAGCTCTGTGTCCTCGCTCGCATCACAGTGATGGCACTCGGACGTTGGCTCCTTCCGGATCCGACACAGGTAACTCCCGAAACACCCGTGTCCGGTAATCACCTGCGTCAGCCGGTACGAGAGGCTGCCGTGTGGCCTCTCTAGCCACTCCTCCATGATGGGTCTTACCGCCGCTATGACGGCGTGCCCTGCGCTTGGTCGCCCAAGTCCTAGCTCCCATTCCGCTACCATGTCCCTGTGGAGCTGAGACCTCACGGCCCGAATTTCTTCGGGCTCGGGTTCCCGTCCCTGCTCCCGCGCCTCCTTTCGATACCGATATAGCATCGAAATATATATACGATATAGCATCCAGGTTCCACGGTAGGGATCCGGCAAGGAGACTCGCCGCCTCCAGGGATATCGTGCGGTACCCCCTAATGGCCCCGCTGGCCATTGCACGCTGCGGCCCACGCAGCAGACGCGCATTGTGGACCGTCAGGGTGTCCGCCCATATTGGGCACCCATATAGGGCCATGGACCGCACTACTCCCGCGTAGAGTCTCCTGCAGGAGTCATCAGGGCCCCCTCATGTTGGGCAGCAGCCGCCCCAAAGCGGCAGCTGTGTCCTTCAATTTGGGGGCCAGTCTTCGGAGAGTGCCTGTGCACCTTAGTGATAATTCTTTATTAACCTTACAAGACTCAATTTTTTTTCTTGGCTGATAAAATTATATATTGTGTAGGCAGCAATAGGAAGTTGGGGAAAACGAATAAAATGATGAAAATTAATATTGCACTGGAAAAACGTATCTTCATTTCTGTTCCACATGTGGTACAGTGAGCAATAACTCTACTTTTGAAGGAATTTTTATAGCATTAAGTATGCTAACCATACAAATCGAATACATAGGGAAAAAGAATCTTCTCAGGCGGGACTCGAACCCGCAGTCTTTCCCTTACAGGGGGAATGCCTGACCAATTCGGCTACCGAGACACGCCCGATATGATTCAAATTTCCCATCTTATACGTCTTTAAGGCGACGCGACGTGGCGTCATCTACCGATTTTCTTACGAACTATCGGAATCAATGAATGATGTTACAATCATTTTTAAACATTGATTTTTGATAACTAATATGAATAATGAATAATCATTAAGTATGCTAACCATACAAATCGAATACATAGGGAAAAAACTTAAAAACTTAGGTAGGTAATCACCTGGAGAATTTGGGTACCTTCTAGGAATAATTTATATTATAAATTAGCGCGCGTATTTGCATGTGTGTCTGTATATTATGTATGTGTGAGGGTATACGAGGGTTAGCGCCATAGGACCTGGACGAGAGAGCCCATTCGCTGCTATATCAGTGGTGAATGAGGGCACGAGTGCAGGGAGGAGAACCCGAGCCTAGAGAAATTGTCGATCGTTTTGTTTTATCTAGCAAATTATAGTGGTGCGTAAAGTAGATTCTTCATAATGTTTCCAGGTCACTGATAGGGTCCGTGAAGTGATTGAAGATACATCATTTTCAACTTTCGAATGGTTTTTCTAGCCCCCACTACCTGAGGATAATCTTTATTTGTTCATCATCATTTGTGCGTTAATAGTCTGTAAAAACCATCAACTTAATGGTAAAAACATAGAATTCGTAAGCACTGTTGTAGTATATCACGGCATTGCACTAAAAAAGACAGCTGAAGCTCACGGTACCATATTTGGAACACGGATACCACTGTACAATACCTATAGAAAAGCACTTAAGTTTTTTTTTCGTACCTATCACATAATTTTTCTCTGGCTCAAAAGTCATCATCATCTAAATAAAGACGTTGATCCTGATTGCATTCGATCATCCTGCACTTTGCACAATCTTGGGCGTCCAAGGTAGTGAGACCGTTAAGCATGTCACCCTGCACGGCGCTAAGCCAGTACTTCTTGGGCCTACCCGGTGGGGGCAACATTGCCAGACGTTTGTTAAGCCCAAGGACAGGACATCTGCAGGCTTTATCGATGCCACTAGTTCTTGATTTGGAGGGAGGTCTGGTGGCTGCATCTCTTTATGCTGCTTATTCAGCAGCTCGTGGAAGTACGAGCGCCATCTCTCCTTTACCGCGACTTCCTCGTACAGCAGATTGCCCCCAGGGTTTTTAATGCAGCGGCACTTGGATATAACCTGCGCCGCTTTGGCCCTGGAACGCCCCAACTTATAGATGAGCATTTGCCCCTCAGGTGATTCCAACTTGTTGTATAGCGGGTGCAAGTGGTCTCGTGTAAAGTTTTTAAAGAGGGGTTTCTTCAACGTGATCTCCCTCTAGACTGTGTCGTTCAACCACCAAGTATCCTAGTCACACTTGCGTTCACCCATACACGTGCGGAGCACCGCCTTCCCCGCCTCAAGAAAAGCTGCCTGAATTGTCGCAGCAATCTTGCACAGGTTCGTCAACAGCACCAGTGCACCTGTCATCGATAGCTGAGACGAATAAAATAGGTAATAATAAAAATAAATTTATTCATTTAGAAAAAAATTCACTTTTACACACTGAATACCTCTGCCAAACTGTACAACAGTTTGTTGGCAGATGAAGCTCCCTAGTTACAATTTACAACACACTTTTCCCTTAAATTTCATATTGTAGTTCTTACTTACATTTATAATATAATATAATGTATGCATCTATCTTCAATATAGGTAGGCAATACACATCAGAATAATTCATTCCAATTATTGTTATAATATTATTTGATTGATATATTTAGGTACTTAAGTTAAATTACAGAATTAGGTATAATAGAATATTCACTTAAACACTTAACGCACTACGTAGGTACCTACTGTTATCTAATTTGTTATAGGCTATTATAGCATAAATAGTAGGTATCGGGGTTTAGCGTTGGTACAAATTATTATTACGTTCCATTTGATGAGATATACCTACTCTTGAAACGTGTCCAGGAGGAATCCACTCAATTTCCTTTTAAATGTATTTTTCGTCAAGCATGGGGTGTCGGGATCAGGTGGCAAACTATTATATAGGTAGGTATGGTAGGAAAAAGTCCTATTAGTATTTTTATGAATTTTTGAAATTGCGCTAAATACTACAGTGAAGATTTTACCTCAAATTTCGCAGTTTGATGATGGCTTGGCTAAATTACAGACATCTACGCAAAATTTCTCACAACATATCATTACATACTAACTTTGTGGCGTATTTGAATGATTTTTTATAGCATTTATTATGCTAACTTTTAAGTTCAAAAAGCATCGGAAAAAATGAAATGCTCTTCCAACTGAGCTATTGAGCCACACCTGAATTATTTCATCCTTCTCTTTATATCCGTCTTTAAGGGCGACGGTGGAGCCATCTACCAACATTCTTACGAACTGTTGAAAACTATGAATGATTTTTCAACATTTTTAAACATTTTTCCGATATTTTTTTTGAGCGACGTGAGGTGCGAGTGCAGGTGAGAGTGCAGGTTTTACTTTTAGGTTTTGGTGGTCAGACGCTAGTTCTTTTCAAAAGAGGTGGATAGGTAAGTAAACTATAATAAAGGAGGAGCAAGCGGCTGGATTTAATGGCGCGTGACGTCTATCTAATCTTCATTAGGTCTGGTCTGTCCTTTTTTACCATCGAATAAATTCGATGTAAGAGAATCGCATTCGCTGCGATCACATTCTGCGGCGACTACCACGCACTAGGCTACGTGACAAATGTCTGAAAATGTCTGGTCTACAGATTTGTAGAACTTATTTAAGTCTGGTCGTACCGCTTCTGCCGGGCCCCGGTAGATGGGGGTAGATAGACATACACCAGGGCCTCGATTCTGCTGAAGTCAGTGGTGCCGCAGCCACTGCACTGAAATAAAGTCTAAAGTCATTTTTTGCAGTGACGGTGGCACCACTGTGGTCAGGCTTTAGTAGAATCGAGGACCAGGATAGACCCCAAGACTAAGAGCTCACGAATACTCACCATAGATTATAATATAGGTATCTTTATATACCACACCATGGATGCTCAAGTAAACAATGATGCTAATTCTGTTGGTTGTGATAAGTAAAACTAACAAAAATTGCTGATTTCTTTAAAGGGCATCAATAAACTGCCACTGCGTTGACAAAGATGCATTGATTGCATGGGCATATCCAATTAATACCAATAAAAAATACATGAAAAAAGTTGTTTAGATTTTTTCATACAAAACAGCAATTTCATAGGTAAAGACCATTTTAGGTTAGGTTAGCTTAGATTTGTATGCATGAAGGGTATTTGCATTTGTCTGGTCGTGCCTCGGAGAGCACGTTAGTCCCGGTTGCCATACGAACATCTATGGTAGTTGAAGCCCTCCAAGTTCCAACAACTGGACAACTGCAATGCTTCGATTTCGCCTTTGGGTCGTGGTGGTCAGCGGCAGTCACTTCACAGAAAATATCGAAGTCTAGCAAAATCCACAGTTAGACTGGTAAAGATGCCACTGGGATAGGATGATTAGGAGTTCTAGTGACTATATTTTTTTAAAGGAAGGAGCTTGTATATTCAAAGAAAGAATGTGTAGTTTCTTGCATAATTTATTCAGTAATTATTTGAAATCTATGAAGCTAAGAAAAGATAACTTGCAAGCCTAAACAATCTACTCAGCATGAGCCGAATTGATTGACTAGTACGAAAGCCCATTCATTGAAACATACAGTTGTTAATAATCAATTGTTGATGACATGGTAGTGATGCAACATATCCGATCATAATCATAATTACCTACTTGAGATATATAATCCTCTGTTTTCCACAAATTTGTTCTATACATTAAGAAACTAAACAATCTGTTTCATCCAAATATAGTAAATATTCAGAATGATTCATACATACAAAAGCAACAGTACAAAAGAGATAAGTTTGGTTTTAGCTTTGGTCTCCAGTTGTCACATAAGGTTGGGATTTTAATAGTATTTTTTTTAAAGTACTTTCTCATGTTTGTTTACTTCACATTTTCAGAAAATCTATTGAAAGATAATGCAGCCTCAGATTAAAAGCAAGTAAGCATATTAATTCAATTATATGTACATATAGATAGTACAATAAATACTTTTACCAGATCTCCTTTCATTACCAAAACCGTGTTTTGTAAAAAAAAAACAAAATAAATGCTATATGTATAGTAAAGATCTATGTGCCAGCAGACAATAGGTAGGTACAAAATTAGAGCAGATCTGCACTATGATTACTATGAATCATATTATTATAAATACAATAGGAATTCTTCATGTAACTTTTTTGTCATTGTTTCAACAAGGCATCTTATAAGAATTTTGTCTCATACATTTTGTTAATGAAGTGAAGTTAATTCAGTTGACTTGATGTCAAGTAACATTATCAAGTTAGCAGATCATGCTTAAACCTTAAGGAATGTAGACAACACAAAAGTTTACAATAGGTATCACAAATACACTGTCACTGAATGGTAGATAAATGTCCTGCAAATTGGACAAGTTCGTTGATATCCATATAAACGTCGACAGCAGTCTGTGCATAAGCAAACATGGCGACACGGTAGAGTCAGTACACATTTCTGATGTTCTCTACATATGACACAAAGAGCATCAGCAGCATTGGCACTCTCATCTACATCAGGAGGACTAAAATTTGCTTCTCTGGTACTTACATCTTCCCCACTAACTATTCTAGGAATTACAGCTATCTCAGAGTTTGTAAAATAATTAAAAAGAACATAATATAAATACAAAATATTACGTACAAAAGACCAATAGTACACGGTAAGATGTGTTAAAATTGTTTCTCTAAAATGCACACACAAACGCACAATTACTATAGTACTAGCTATTCCCATCAAAGACTGCAAAGGCACTTCAGTTAAATAATTAGTAAATTTTAATAACGACATATAGCCATCTATCACTATGTTAATCATAAGATTTCCACTAGACTTGAATGCAGCCTTTAGAAGCTGTGGAAGATGCACTGGAATGAATGTAACTATAAGCCACATAGTATCTCCAGTGAAAATAACAGTGTTCTTAACAACAGTTAGCACTTCACTACACATCACAAGAACTGTCTCAGTTAGCCAGCTTACAGCAGCTAGTCCGCCACATAGTTTCGTGTATGTTGTATGATATATATCAGAAACTCCATTCTGAATATGATTTATTTGACTGTTTATGGCATTGAATACGCCATTGGCAGACGCCGGTATATCGTCTGTAAATATTGTTATATTATCTTCATATACTATTTGAAAAAAAAGAGCAATGGTTTGAAAAGTGCTGAATATTGTAGATGAGGTCCACGTTACACCAGAAACAATTAATTTCCCCGTAAACGAAGCTACTAGCAATACATTTTGTAGAGTTTTAGCAAATATATTTATTACATTGGCCACAAGTGAAATGATCATCGTGTCTTCATTATTATGATGAATCAAAGTAAATAAGTTAGGTATATATTATGTTTTGTCAGACAGAAGTTGACAACAGAATCTCCGAGTCCAAATCTCACTGAGAGGTCTGCTTTCGTTCTCAATTATCTGAATCAGATTTCCTTTTTGTGTAATGTCTTGTTTTTTACAAAGACCAATAATCTGTTTTGTTTTCTATTCTCTTTTTTTATATTGGTCTTCTACCATGAAATACAATCCAATTGAATCCAATAAATAATTCAAATCCAAACACGAACTCAACAGACTGCTGAGAACAGCTGACTGAGCTGCAGGGTTGCCAATGACCACGAACTAAATTCCCCACAAACCTGACCGAAAATCCCCAATTATGAACCATAATATCAAAATTCAAATTTTCATTGAAGAAAAAATATGCATGCGTTTGTTTATTTCCTGAAGAATGGTACATTGTATTGTAAATATAAAGGAGCTTAGTCTAAGTTTAGTAGTATCTACATACATTATCCATACTAATATTATAAATGCGAAAGTAACTCTGTCTGTCTGTATGTTACGCTTTCGGAACCGATTTTGATGAAATTTGGTTTATGGGTACATTAGACCTTGAGAAAGGACACAGGCTATGTTTGGTCGCGATAACCGACATCCACGCGGGTGGAGCCGCGGGCAAAAGCTAGTCTTTATATACATCTTTTGGCGCATCGATGATTAAAAAATAAATTGAACACGACGTCTATGCATGCAACCATGGAACCAATTGTAAATGTAAACTATGTCATTTCATAAATTCGTTAATTTAGTAAAAACACCCTTCAACAAGAAAAGCCCTAAGTGTGGTTCCGAACTCTTTCGTGTAAACTGCGCTTCTTATACCTAAAAGAAGACTGTTAAAATGTATTTCTTCGTTATGTTCCAATCGACTGAATGAAAAGTGAACGTTAAGGCACATAAGGCTGGTCGCACACGCACGGTTTTTTTCCGTATCCGATTGGATACGAATTTAGATTGTTGAAAATTTTGATGCGTTACATACAAAATTTTAAAACAAACTAAATTAGGACCCAGCCGGATTCGGAAAACTGAATTAGAAAACCTTGCGTGTGCGGCGAGGTGAGGTTATGTGTTTAAGATATATCAAAAAGGCGTTTTATAGGGCCTAGTAATCTTAATGTTCCGAAAAAAGAAATAGCCGTTATCACTTCGTTGTCCATCTGTCTCACCTGTCTGTCAAAACTTTTTCTCAGGAGTGTGTGTATAGTACCAATTTGAAATTTATATCAAATGCCCTGCAGCTTCTTGCTCTTACAGTTGCGGAAAAATATATCAGAGGAGAGGACTATAGTATTCAAAGCTCCTCTTTTTTTGGGTTAGAATCAATTTTAGACATTTGTAACATTATTAATTCTCAGGAAGTTTCCCGCCAAACTCACCATTCGCGAAAATTGAGGTTTACAAGTTAAATTGTCTCTAAACCTCACTGCCGCCGGATATGTTGCGCTTAACTTTAATCAAATATAAATAATAATTGGTCATCACTTATAAAACTTACCAGTAATTACCTCTGAGTGCAGGTCTGGAGTATATGTCTAAATTCCCCGCATTTTCCCCAATTGCCCAATCCCCATAAGTTACCCAATCGGGTTGAAAATCCCTACATTTTGGGGAATTTCCCACACATTGGCAGCGCTGTTGAGCTGACTCTAGTATATAATATTAATCTATGGAGCTGACTAATATATACTATATACTCTATGGAGCCCTTAGAGTATCAAGAGGTGCCATACCTACGAAAAAAAACTGCCTACCTAAACTTAGATTTTATGAATGAATGGAAAGCAGTATGGCGGCCTAGTAGGTAATCCAGTAAACTGTCGATAACTGCTTATCGATATAAAAAGGGCACAGACTAAAAATTTATACATTTGAAAGAACAAATTAAGTGGTTAGCTTAAGTAGATGCCGATTATTTGTATTCTCAGGTTGCAGTGTGCTTAGGGCTTTCTGTCAGACTTTCCTTGTGATAACCGGAGTTTCGAATAATTCGCCCAGAAGGACGTAAAATCTACAAAGATTCTTTACAGTCTTTGAGTAACTAACTTTTAATTTAAAAATGGAAGTAATTTCTTGTTCAACTAGTTATATCATATTCGAATACATAGGGAAAAAGAATCTTCTCGGGCGGGACACGAACCCGCAGTCTTTCCCTTACAGGGGGAATGCCTGACCAATTCGGGTACCGGGACACGCCCGATATGATTTAAATTTCCCATCTAATACGTCTTTAAGGCGACGTGGCGTCATCTACCGATTTTCTTACGAACTATCGGAATCAATGAATGATGTTACAATCATTTTTAAACATTGATTTTTGATAACTGCTCCCAAACAATTGAAGGAATTTTTTACAGCATTAAGTATGCTAACTATACAAATCGAATACATAGGGAAAAAGAATCTTCTCGGGCGGGACTCGAACCCGCAGTCTTTCCCTTACAGGGGGAATGCCTGACCAATTCGGCTACCGAGACACGCCCGATATGATTCAAATTTCCCATCTAATACGTCTTTAAGGCGACGTGACGTCATCTACCGATTTTCTTACGAACTATCGGAATCAATGAATGATGTTACAATCATTTTTAAACATTGATTTTTGATAACTGCTCCCAAACAATTGAAGAAATTTTTACAGCATTAAGTATGCTAACTATACAAATCGAATACATAGGGAAAAAGAATCTTCTCGGGCGGGACTCGAACCCGCAGTCTTTCCCTTACAGGGGGAATGCCTGACCAATTCGGCTACCGAGACACGCCCGATATGATTCTCCCATCTAATACGTCTTTAAGGCGACGTGGCGTCATCTACCGATTTTCTTACGAACTATCGGAATCAATGAATGATGTTACAATCATTTTTGAACATTGATTTTTGATAACTGCTCCCAAACAATTGAAGGAATTTTTACAGCATTAAGTATGCTAACTATACAAATCGAATACATAGGGAAAAAGAATCTTCTCGGGCGGGACTCGAACCCGCAGTCTTTCCCTTACAGGGGGAATGCCTGACCAATTCGGCTACCGAGACACGCCCGATATGATTCAAATTTCCCATCTAATACGTCTTTAAGGCGACGTGGCGTCATCTTCCGATTTTCTTACGAACTATCGGAATCAATGAATGATGTTACAATCATTTTTAAACATTGATTTTTGATAACTGCTCCCAAACAATTGAAGGAATTTTAACAGCATTAAGTATGCTAACTATACTATGATTGTGTGTTAGATATGATGACGATCAGAAGAGAGATAATATGATGAATAAAATTGGATTTTATGAATGAACCGATCGCAATATGGCCGCCTAGTAGCGAATCCATTAAATTGTCGGTAACTACTTATCGATATAAAAAGAGCACAGACTAAAAATTTATACATTTGAAAGAAAAATTACAAAATTACGTGGGTAGCTTAAGTGGATGCCGATTATTTGTGTTCTCAGGTTGCAGTGTGCTTAGGGCTTCGGAATTAAAATCAAGGAGATTTGTATAAAATCATACTTTTAATTTAAAAATGAACTTTTAATTTAAACATTTATATTTATCAATTTAATAGCTCTATCACCAGGCAATATTATTATCCTACTTATATTATAAACGTGAAAGTTTGCAAGTATTGATGGATGGGTGGATGTATGTATGTTACTCTTTCACGTAAAAAGTACGGAATGGATTTTAATGAAATTTGGTATGGATAACCGACATCCACGTGAGCGGAGCTGCGGTGGAGTCACAAAAAATTATTATTTAAAAAACGTGATTACAAATGAGACAGCCCTTAATCCTTAGTACCGAGTGAAATGTATGGCTGTAGGCTGTACCGAATAACACCCCGTCCCCCACCACACCCATCTCCCGGCACGATTTCTCTGTCAAGACCGCTTCGTTGACAAACGGTATGTAGTATGAATCGTTAGACTGTGGTATAGTACTTTAAGTACTCCAAAGCTGGCCTACCGTTGTAGAAGGTGATATTTCAAATACACATTTTCTTCTTCAACTATTTATATCATATTGATTTTGTAGTTTTATAGATGTAAAAAATGTTTTAGTATCTATTCATCAGTAATACCAGTACCATTATGTGATAGAATAATAAAAAGTCAACGGCATTTCAAAAGTCATTCACTATGTATCGAAAGTGGCCTTCGTTCTTTTAACATTTGATAAAATATCGATAATTAAAATTCTATCACCGCATCACTAGCAATTTTATTTGACCAATCAGGTGCTACTACATCACCACTACGTGCGAACGCAAGATGGAGATTGGCGTTTTTATCATATGATTTTATGAATGAATTTCGTAGTAGCTTCAAGCCCTGTATATTACTATACTCTATGGCTTCAAGTCATAGGGTGGCCCTATTCAACATAATACAAATTTTAGTTATACAGATATGAGGCAAACATGAGACAGACCATGAAACATCACTTTGTCTCTTTTTTTCTAATATACAGTTTTACCTGTAAAAAAGAGACAAAACATTTAAGTTATTTCTCACTTGGGAAAATGAGTGTATAAATTTGACAGCTTGAGAGATAGGATAGTTTAAATCTTAATTTAGCGATAAGTGACATCCACGCGGGTGGAGCCGCGGGCAACAGCTAGTATATTAGTAAGTGTTTCTATATACTTAACGGAAAAACTACCTTTGCGGATCTGAGCAGAGACTACCGAGTTGATAGATTATAATATCTGTAGAGAGCCAATTGCTAAACAAGTTTAGAACATTCTGAAATGAGGAAAATTTCTTTCAGAAAGTTTTGGCAACATCCATGAATGATTTGTTACACTCATTCATTACTTTACTCTACACGAAACTACAAGAAGTATGATAGTGATGTACTCCAACAAATGATTTGTCGACGAAAATACTCTTTTTTCACATAATAGTACAAATTAACTAATAGCTGGTACAGATAACTCACTGTCTGGAAAATCAACAATCTAACTCAGTTAAGTTCCTAAAGTTCACGAGATTAACCTCTGCATACCTACAAATTTGTCGGCCTACGGTTATTATTTTCTTACTTTGCAGTCGCTGGGCCACACCCCGCCAAAAATAGCTTAGTGGAGATCGCCGAAGATCATGGTGATGTTTATGATACATACATTGAATGTGTTAAAACAAATATTGATGCGTATACAGAGAGTATTAAAAAATTAAATGCGAGGTTTTGCATCATTTGCGTCAAAATACTGATCATCGTATAATAATTGATAAATTATATAATGACATAACCGGTTTGCTTGCTGAGGCTGCTATACAAAGCTATGTAGAAAAACGTATCTGTAAACGGAAACATGTTATCGGGTGGAATAAGTACGTCGCGAGCGCTCACGGGGAGGCGAGATCTAAGTTTCACATATGGGTACTAGCACGGAAACCGAGTAGTGGTGTTATTTATAATGAAATGTCTGAATCACGTAAGATATTCAAATCTAAATTGAGATGGTGTCAAAACAGACAGGAACAGATAAAAATGGACATACTTGCTTCAAATCACACCGCGAAAGATTTTAGTAAGTTCTGGAAAAATACCAGGAAACTAAATGACAAGACAAGTCTTCCCGTGAGCGTTGGCGGCGCTTATGATCATAAAATTATTTCTAATATGTTTAGAGAACAGTTTACGGTGCAGTCTCCCGTGAACTCAACATCCTGTGGGGGGTTTGATGATGGGGCCGGTGTGACTAAAAAACTCAATTTATTTTCCGTAAAAAGCGTGACTCGAGTTATAAGTAACATGCAATGGGGCAAATCGCCCGGTCACGACGGCCTCAGCATTGAACACTTTAAATATGCTGGTGTACACCTGCCAAGAGTGCTGGCAATGCTTTTTAATCTGTGCATGGGTCACTCTTACTTACCCGAATCACTTATGCGTACCATAGTAGTACCGATAATTAAAAACAGAACGGGTGACTCATCCGACAAAAGTAATTATCGGCCCATCTCACTTGCAACTACTACAGCGAAGGTGCTTGACGGTTTGCTAAATGGTATTCTCGAAGATCATGTGCACTTACATGATGCCCAGTTCGGCTTTAAACCTAGCTTATCGACGGAAAGTGCTATTTTGAGCTTAAAGCATACCGTCAGGTACTATACTGATAGGAGGACGCCGGTATACGCGTGCTTCCTAGACCTGTCAAGGGCTATTGACTATGTAGTGTACGACCTTCTGTGGGAGAAACTATGTGGTGCGGCTGTGCCGGCGGACACTGTCTCCCTCCTCAAGTATTGGTACTCAAACCAGAAAAACCACGTGAGATGGGCCGGTACGTTGTCGGATGAATACAGGTTGGAATGCGGCGTCAGACAGGGGGGGTTAACCTCGCCGCTGTTATTTAATTTGTATGTCAACCAGCTTGTCGAGCGACTCAGCTGCACTCATGTCGGCTGCTATATTGACGGTACCTGTGTCAACAATTTTAGTTATGCAGATGACATGGTGCTGTTGGCTCCCTCGGTTAATGCGTTGAGGATGCTGTTGAGTGTATGTGAGACATACGCGGAGACGCATGGTCTTCAGTATAATTCGAAGAAAAGTGAATTACTTGTATTTCAGCTAGGCCAACGTCGATCGGTGCCTCCTGTATACCTTAACGGCGTTGCCCTGAAGCTGGTTGACAAATTTAAATATCTAGGTCATATACTGACTAATGACCTCAAAGATGATGAGGACATATTGAGAGAGCGCAGGGTGTTGGCGGTGAGAAGCAATATGCTGGCTCGCAGGTTCACTCGATGCACAGTATCAGTTAAGATATCGCTTTTTAAGGCATATTGTCAATCTTTTTACTCGAGTGGCCTGTGGGTGAGTTACACGCAGCGATCCTACAACACCCTGCGTGTCCAGTACAACAATGCTTTCAGAATGTTGTTGGGGCTGCCGCGGCGCTGCAGTGCCTCCGGAATGTTTGCCGAAATGCAAACAGACGGGTTTAAGGCGATAATCCGCAAAAAAGCTGCTTCCCTGCTGCAGCGCTTGCGCAGCACGAACAACAGCATTCTGAAAGTCATTGCTCACAGGTTTGACTGCCCTATCCAAAAACATTGGGTAAGGGTTGTAAACGGCAATGTATGAATTTGTATTTCTTTAATACTAACAATACTAAAATAATTTTAAGCAAATTGTTACTAATATATTAACTCTATGGACTGAAACTATGGTCTGAAATAAATGATTATTTAATTTAATTTAATTTAATTTAATTACTGCTCGGGGAAGAAGACGTGAAGAGCCTCATTTACATAAAAATCAAGAGGAGGCCTTACCTATATACGCCTCATCGAGCCCGAGCGTGGTAAACATACACATAACACAAAACAGAAAAATTAATTAAAATGCACCTGACAAACAAGAGAACCCCCGAAAATTGTTACTTATATATATTTAAATTCATGTGTGAATTTTATGATATGAAAAATATTTTTGCCGATTCTGATGCAACACATAGCCCTAATCACCAGTTTCTTTTAATTAAATGTTACACATTTTACAGATTACAGACTTTTCTAGACATTAGGTTTAGCCACCACGATCGTACACAATGTGATAAGTTGTCACATCGACAATATTTAAATAAAAAATGCTTATAATATTTTTATTGTTACTTTCTTCGCATAAACCGTCATGATGATACCATGCACGATGATACATTTTTCTATACTCCTAAATATAAGATATCGACAAATATTACGATAGTAGAAGCTACAGCCCTAACGTAGTAACCGTCGGCCATACGTTCATTCACGAAAATGGAACGTAGGTATACACGCCTAATCTGTAGGTATGGCCTATCTACTTCTAAGCGCGCGAGCGTTCTTCCCTTAGAGTATATCAAGAGGTGCCATACCTACGAAAAAAAACTGCCTACCTAAACTTGGATTTTATGAATGAATGGAAAGCAGTATGGCGGCCTAGTAGGGAATCCAGTAAACTGTCGATAACTACTTATCGATATAAAAAGGGCACAGACTAAAAATTTATACATTTGAAAGAAAAAATTAAGTGATTAGCTTAAGTGGATGCCGATTATTTGTATTCTCAGGTTGCAGTGTGCTCAGGGCTTTCTGTCAGAATTTCCTTGTGATAGCCGGAGTTTCGAATAATTCGCCCAGAAGGACGTAGAATCTACAAAGATTCTTTACAGTCTTTGAGTAACGATATATATATATATATATATATATATATATATTTAGTAGTACTCCAGGTACATAACACATTGGCATAAAAATAAAATCGATTTGAACAAAAAAAAAATTATCGAATTTTTATTTAATATTTTTGTTTTTTTTTTTTGTAAAAAAATTTTTAGTATCTATTCATCGGTAATACCAGTACCATTATGCGATAGAATAATAAAAAGTCAACGGCATTTCAAAAGTCATTCACTATGTATGGAAAGTGGTCTTCGTTCTTTAAATATTTGGGAAAATATCGATAATTAAAATTCTATCACAGCATCACTAGCAATTTTATTTGACCAATCAGGTGCTACTACATCCCCACTACGTTGGAAAGCAAGATGGAGAATTGGCGTTTTCCTAATATGATTTTATGAATGAATTTCGTAGTAGCTTCACGTCTTTATATTTATGTCTATGGTTCTTCCTATATCTATGCTTCAAGTCTTCTATATTTACTATGTCTATGGTTTCCATTCCATACAAAACTATATTTTTCAAAGTCTATGCCAAAGGTCTATGCTATATAATATATAAATAAATAAAACCAAATAATAAAACACTCTATTCTGTACCAAAGAGTCATTTTGCAAAATAATTATATTTTATGTACATATTGTAAGTACTTAAACGTAAATAGACGGAGTAATACATAGAGTATATTGAATAGATGAGTACAATTGTATGTACCTAATATGAATTTATGACCATGTCCTAGGTTCGAAGTAGGTCAATAATCAATAATAAACACTACCATGTTTTACAGTGTCAATTCAATTTGGGTGTCGATCCGATAATTCCGATATACTTAGATTATTAACAAAGCAGTGACTGGCAGTGAGTAGAAATATAGATAGTTGGCGACTGCGCTACTTGAAATGTAATGGGGTGTTTACAAAGTAAAAGGGAAACTTCCGAGCTGCATCCTAATGTGTTTCGTGTCACAAATGTTAATGGAGCTGGTGGATACTTGTGTACCGGCCAGCTGGAGATTACAGAAAACGATTTAATATTGTATCGTGAAGGCAGAGAAACTACTGTTTGGCCATTACATTCACTTAGAAGATATGGATTTGATGAAAACTTGTTCAGCTTTGAAGCAGGTAATCATTCTAATAATTATTAACCTCTATTATTAAGCCTGTCGAGTTATTTAAGTTTTAATATTAGTTTAAATGTGTATAGTATATATAATATAACATAACATAAACTCACTCCTGTATTCCCCGAAGGGGTTGGCAGAGGTGCTAGCACCCACATTTCGCCAGTTTATGTTTAGGTCGTAATGTAATAGGTGGCGAGCCTATTGCTATTAACCGGAAACTTATAAACCTGCAATAAATACACATATAACTTCGAAAAGCATCGAAAAGTCGTTGGTGCGTGCCATGGTAAACCTGGGATTGAACCCAAGACCTCGTCTCAGCAGTCCATTACCCATACCTAGTGGCTACGCTACTGCATAATAATATTTAAATTTAGTAAATGACTACCTACTGTTCTATTGAAATTAACTGTACTTATACCTCTGGGCAAATATGTTCAACCCCAAAATGTGCTTAAAATGATCTCTACATGTGCAGGACGCGTTTGTGGGTGTCTTTTGAGGATGGCATCGGGTGCTACCAGCAGTGGAAAACCTCAAATCCACCTATCATCGATTCCTTCTTTTCCCTGAACTTGGGTCCAAGATATGATAGGTCTACTCTTGTAACAATATTGGGGTTGGCTTTAGAATTGTGCTAATCAAATTGAGGATTGTTAGCGGTTGTGTTAAATACGGGTCAGTCTACCCTTCTCAAATTTAATATACCCCTGAACGAAGTAATTGCGTACATGTTTAAAGGGCAAGATAGATTGGATCACCTGGATGTTACAATAGCTTTTTTAATTTTTATTTTGTTTTTATCTGCCATCAGTCAGAAAGCCATTATCAGATTTGTGAACTCATATTCTTGGCTGTTGGAGTTTATCACATCGCAGTATGTGATAAACTCCAATAGCTACTCTTCAATTGCTATTGGCATTTAGTCGCTGTAGTCTGACTTTATAAGCATCAGAGAGCACTTGGATTTCCGCTTTTATAGTTGGGATCTGGAGGTGTTCGTGTATTTCCATGTTCTTTGTGAACCAAGGTGCGCAGCCTATTATCTTTAATGATTTATTTTGGAAACATTGTAATATTTCTATGTCAGAGTGGCATTATGCACCCCAGAGCTCTATGTCGTATGTCCAAACGGGCTTTATAATGCATTTATAAATGAGCAGTTTGTTTTGAAGGCTAAGTGACGATTGTCTTTCTATCAGCCAGTGTAGGTTGAAAAGTTTTATGTTTGCCTGCTCACTTTTAATTTTAATGTGTTTATGCCAGGTAAGTCTCCTGTCTAGGTGCATACCCAGGTATTTTACTACTGTTTGCTGTAGCAGAATGCTTCCTTCCATAGTCACCAGTGGACAATCATTTCTTCTTAGCGTGAATGTAATATAGACTAATTTGAGGTACTAGCTTTTATTCTCCATTTATTTAGCTAATGCCCAATTTTATTAAGTTATTCTTGAAGTTTTTGTGACGCTGCCACAGGATCCTTATCACAGGCTAGAATCGCTGTGTCATCTACAGATGTAGGTAAGTCAGCAGTGAATATGGTGTAAAGAACTGGGCCCAGCCCCGATCCCTGGGGTACCCCAGCTTCAATTTGGCGAAAGGAGGACAGGGAATCTCCGGACCTAACCTGAAAATGTCTTTGTTCCAAATAGGACTTGACCAGCTTGAATGCATAGTGTGGGAGACATAACTTTTGTTTGCATAACAGGCCCTTATGCCAAACGCGATCAAATGCCTGCTGCACATCCAAAAATGCCGCTGTGTTGCAATAGCAACTTCTCGAAAATCTTTGGCGTTAACGGCAAGAGGCTTATTGGTCAATATGAAGAAACCTCAACAGGTGGTTTTCCTGGTTTAAGCACCATGTTTATTACTGAGATTTTCCATATTAGAGGGAAGTATTGCAGTCTTAGCACTGCATTGAAAAGTATTGTCATTAGGAGCACTCTCTTTTTTGGTAGGTTTTTAGAACTTCTGAGGTTATAAGGTCAAACCCGGGAGCTTTTTTATCCTTTCGATGTTTAATAGCTTCCCTCACTTCTGCTGGTGTGCATAATTTTAATGGTAAGGACATCTGCTGATCACTGCTTAGTATGTCGTTCATTTCATCTTCCACTTCCACACACACAAGACACTTGGTTCATTTGGCTTGAACACTTCCTTCAGGAATTGAGCAAATAGCTCGGCTTTATCTGTGGGTGATCTTGTCCAATTACTATTTGGCATTCGCAATAGAGGCGCATGTGCTGTGGGCCTTTTAAGAAATTTTGTCATTTTCCAGAGGGAGTGGTCATTTGATTTGGAAGGCGATAAAATCCTTAATTAAATTTGGAGTTCGTCATTTTCGTTTTCTTTAAGTAGCTGCTTCAAGTCCTTTATTGCTTTGTTCAATGCCCTTTTATCATAACTGTTTCGGCTAGTATGCCACTGCCGTCTGAGCCTTCTCTTTAGGGTTACCTTTTGTCGTATTGCTAGGGTGTAGTCTTGAGGTCTTGGCGTACATGGCACGCGTGGGGTTGACCGCCAAGCAGCCACTTGGATTAGATTATTGGCATACCAAGCTGCATTCTCTATGTTCTCCTGTGTGTATGTGCAGGTTAACCTCCTCATTGATATATTTTGGAATGCCTGCCAATCTGTTTTACCATTGTATAGTGTCTCGCATGATTCTCTCCAGATTACTGGGCCCGAATCTATTTGTACACTTTACAACCCTTATAGTTGACAGGATGTTCTCCAAAGCATAGTGTACAAGTGGCTGGAGTGTTTATGTCCTTTTTTGGTCAGTCTACGGTTCCGATAGTAAAAGCGTACTATTTTATATTGCTCTATGTGCCTCTAGCCATAGAGGTACACACTCTCTTTACGAAAATTGCGTGGACGAACAAGTATAAAATTTCCTAAACCTTTCTTTATTGTAAGTCTGTGGTCAACTTTTACTCACGTTTTTTAAGCTTATTGGAAATGTTCATAGCTGATCGAAAAAAAAACTAGGAGAAAAAAAAATTAGGAGGTTTTAACTTAATATTATTATTGATAAATTAATATGTGAATCGAAAACTTTTTACGAAAATTACGTGGTAAGTTCCAAGTATGTTTCCCACAACTGCATTGTTAGTCTGTGATTAACTTGAGAATAATATATTTGTCTATTACATACTGAAATATCCTTCTTTTTGAAATAAATTCTCAAAATATAAAAAACTTTATAATGTTTAAACTTATAATTTTTTTATTAATTATGGTCGAATTTCGACCCACGGGCGACCACTGATAAATTGATAATACAATAGGTATGTACTAGCAGGACGACATATACTTATTGTATAAAGTCCTTATATAAAGAAAGAAAAAAATAATATATTGTCATAATTATCAAGTTAAAATGTAAGGTACATTCCTGATAAGAGATAACACAATGAAGGAATATTTTAAAGAAACAAAGTCCAATTAGATAACAGAATTGATGACCTCTAAATTTAGAGGACTAACGTTATCTTCAATTATATTACTTAATTTGCCAGAAGCTTATGCCTTGATCACATGCACCAAGTGGAGTGGTGAAACAGAGCACTTGGCTAATGGTCGGGGCCGGATCTACCATATGGCTAAATGGGCTTCAAGGAGCCACCAACTAAGCCAAGTCAAAGTGAAAAATAGACGAAATTGCCGAAAAATCTATAATTTTATTAAATTATATAGATTGTAACTTATATAGATTGTAAGCAAATCCTGTGATGTGAATAATGAAACCCATTCAATTCCTGACAATCATATCTTTTCCTTCCTATCTATCTTTTGATTTAGTAGGTTCCAAATGTGTTTCTTCTCAAAATGAAATGCTCAAGTGGGACTTGAACCCACGACCTTTCCCTACAGAAGTTGTAAGTTGAGTTGTCAAAAATAACTAAAATACTCTAAAAAATCTTTAAAATGGTATTATATACCCATCGAATACACAGGGAAAATGAATCTTCTCGGGCAGGACTCGAACCCGCGAACTTTTCCTTAGAGCGGGAATGCCTTGACCATCTTGGCTACCGAGACACGCCTGACGTGATTCTATTTTTATCCGTCTTTAAGGCTACGACGGGGGAATATTCGATTTGTGTAGTTTATATCCTTCATTTACTTAATGCTATAAAATTCATTCATTCATTCATCGTTAGGTGGCATGCTATATGGGACTCGAACCGACTACAAGCACTACTAAACACAGAAAAACGATTTTCGATCTTACTACAACTCGTGCGAGTTAACATGGCACCTGGCTCGGGGCTTTGCGCGGGTGAGCGGGAGGGGTGTATGCTGACGCTACCTACTAGCCTCGCACGGCGAGAGCGGGGTCGCGCGCGGGGAAGCGGGAGGAGGGTGTCTTCGAGGCAGGTGCCATGTTAACTCGCACGAGCTATACATGTTTTTTAAATTATATGTCATTTTGCGTAAATAGATGCCGCTGATCACGAATATACGAAAAGAAAACTCTGTTCTATGTGATGTCAATAAGGTCGAAAATTGCTTGCACTAGTCGGCCGATCGGCTGCCTGCTAATTGTGTGTTCATTCGCATCACGGCCATAGACTGTCCGGCACTCGGCACTGACCGGAATCGGCCATACACTATAATAATCTTTTTCTACGAAATAACTATACAATCCGGGTGTATATTAAACTTTTGAGATTTTGAGTGTATTTTAGTTAGTTTAAACACAGAAGTCCGTATGGTTTAATGTTTTCGGCGAACTGTCCCATCGGCGAAGGATTCATTCGGACAACCAACCGTCGATGAATAATATTTTTGGCGAAACGTTCCATCGGCCAAGTATTTTTTCGTTCAACTAACCGTCGGAGTAGAGAGTTATCGGACAACCGTCCAATTCGATGAGCGGTATTTCGAAATACCATACGGACTTCTTAAACACAACAGAATTAGCATATACATATATTCCCTATGTATACTCCCTGAGTATTGTTTTAAAATTATTATATTTTCCCTACAGTTTAAAAATAATCAAGATAGTTTAATCCAATTTCCCCAATAGGTATTGCACTTTACAATTATTTATTTTGCTATTTGCCATGAGATTCTGGTAAACCTATTCCTTTGGCAGTTGCTACTGTAGGAAGAAACAATGTTGAGTATTTGGTTTAGATAGCATATAGAATGTCTTAGGCCCGTATTCTATAATGACACTCGGCCTGAATCGCGATTTATCTGAGGACAGATTGTATAGATAAGTAGATTGATACATTTGACATGTTTCCTATACAAGTGTCATTCTATATGGGCCTTAGAATATTTATTTATTTTGATTATTTCTAAACATACCTATTTTTTATTTAAATAGTAGTTGAGTCACTTAACAAGTATCATATCAAGGTGTCAGTAAAATAGGTAATTGAATACAAAAATGAATTGATGATCCCGGGTTCTTTAAGCGGGGCGTGAAAAGGCATCTATTGAGGCCGTCAAGCTGAGTGCCACACTGCCACCGCTGTTAATATAGTGAATGTTTACGATGGTGACCCTCTTTCCGAGACTTAGCCTTTAGCTTAACATCAGGCGAGGTGAGGTCAAATTGACGTGTCCTGTATAAAAAAAAAACATCTAGCACAAAACTTAACACAAACTATGCTATTTACAGGTAGAAGGTGTGATACTGGAGAAGGAATATATGCATTTAAATGTAGCAGAGCATCACTCTTATTCCGTAATCTACAACAGCAAATTCTTTTAAGAAATGCAATGATTTCAAATCCAGTATCAAGATTATCACCATCACCACAGGGTAGGCAAACACTTCAAGCCAGTGTTGTTCATCGTTCTTCAATAGATAATGGCCAACCTGTTAATATGAGACCAGTGAACAATAGCAATCTTCCAAATATAATATCAGACACAGTAGTGCCAAGAAATGGTATTCAATCACCAAGATCACCTTCTAGTGCAGATATATTGGAAGTAATGCCATTATACCCTAGACCTCAAAATTCCACCAATCAAGTCACCAATGTTTATCAGCTGCGGCATATTAAAAGAGAACATAACAATAATCATAGTGAAACACCATTAGACACCCGTCATGTCTACTCAAATGATTTGATCAGGGATTTAGCTATGTTAAGGAACACATTGCACCAAGAATCCGCTTTAAATACTATGAGAGATATAGAAGATGAAACTAGATTTCTTGAAAGCAGGTACCTAAATGAGACAATTGCAAATAATCAAACAAATAATAATGGTCTGTCACCAACTTTGAGTACTACTAGTGAGCATTACTCTCAGCTGAATGAGCTAGAGCTACAGCAGTTAGAACAAGAACAAAACCAACAACAACAGCTGCAGTCTCATCAACAGCAGTCACAGCCGCATCAACAACTACCTCAACAACAGAAAGTACTTCCTAGATTATACATGAATATTACACCCAATGAAGCCAATATACCAGAAGCTAGTAAAAGTGATACCGTCCCCTCAACTCCTCTAAATCCTAAGCCAATTGAATATTCCAATTTAAATATAGGTAATAAGCCGGAAGTAAACAACACATATGCTAATTTGTCCCTGGGTGAACTAGGAGAAAGTATAAAAAATGCAAAGCAGTTACTAAGTTTCCCATCATCAGACCAAAAACAAAAATTCTCTGAAGTGGACACTATTGCTTCTATGTCACCTGTGGAAGAAATTGAAGTGAATTATGCAGTGCTTGATATTGATTCAAATAAAGAAGTGTGTAATACGACAAAGGATTCAACAGTCACTGACAATAGCTCTATAGGTGGAAGTGTCCAAGCCCCTCGTGGGCGACTTGTATCCCAAGCTAGCATGGATAAGTCAAATACTGCTAATGTACAGTCCATGGCTCCTGCTGCTGCCATCGGGTACACAACTATAGACTTTGATAAAACTGTTGCATTGACATCAGTAGCTGCCGGAGAAGAGGTGGGTGTTGGTTTAGAAGGATGTCGTAAAACGCGACACAATTCATGTAACATCATTATTAGTGGTACAGGAAATCCTGCTAATACTGACAAATCAAAATGAACATGTAAGTAGGTATTTATTCTAAGAACTTATTCCCAATGTTGACTTGTATAGTGACATTTGAGTTCGGGGTGGACCGGGCGCGCAGCGCATGCGACGCGAATACGTGGGTACGTGGCAAACACGCTGCGTATTTGCCACACGTATCGTCGCACTAAATATTTATTAGTATTTGTTGCGCATGCGTTTGCTGTTATTTTAAAATACTTATACCCAAAACATTGATCAGTAATAGAAAACTGACCTTATTTATAAGATAGGACCTGACAGTCACCCAACTGAAGGGTCTATCCATATTTTTCTGTTTCTTGAGCTAATAATGCGCAGATTCCCTACGACTTGCTTAATATAGGTATCTAATGAGAGAAAGACTTAGAAATACACACAGATGGTAACTTTTTTGTGGTATTGTTTCTGTTTGCAATTTTTCATTTAAATTGTAAGTGAAAATCAACCAAAGTTATCGCTTTTGTAGACTCTACATACGGTTTTATACTGAATTATCGGATTTTTTTATGCTCAGTAATTATTGTTTTGTAAGCTATAAGTACAGCAAATATGTAACTTAAACAATAATTACTGAGCATAAAAAATCCGATAATTCAGTATAAGTAACCAATTATTTATTGATATAGTTCGAAGCCATTTGAAAATCAGACATCTAGCTAGCCTGACTGATACTGTTGTATTTGTAGTTCCTGAACGATGTTTTTATGTCAAGGCAAAGTTTATTGAATATAATAATGATATAGCAGTGTAATGATACGATATGGTGTCATCTTTTATTAAAATACTATTAGCATTAACTCTCGCGTTTCATGATACAATTACAACAATGATAACGGGTACTAACGCGATCATGGTATAGGTACATACGTACCTTTGATTTGCTTGACGTTTCGACTAGGTTACACCGGCCGTGGTCACAGGCTCAGTCAGGTCCGCCAGTGACCTGTACCATGATAGCGTTAATAGGCTCATATTAAATTTTAAGAATATTCCTCATATTTCTTACATTATTTATCGTAAAAAACCAATATTATATCGAATACAACTAATAAAAACATCAGAAGGTTGTATAAATTCCATTTAAAAATTGTACGTTTTTTTTATTTGTACTGTTCTAAAAACGTCAACCATTATGTGACGTCATAAAATTTGTAAACAGTTTACAAATTGTATGACGTCACAGCACGGATAATCTACAGATCAATATGGCGGACAGCGTTTTCGTCAGCTTAGCAAAAATATATTCAAAAAAATATTTTTTGAAGTATTCTAGGTCTCAAAAAATATAATAATATGTTTTTGGGTCTACTATAACGTCAGTAAGCGTTTAATACCTACTTGAAAAAAGTGTCAACTAGCCTATTTCCGTTATCATTGTTGTATTATTAGCATTATTTAAATAATAAAGGTTAATTTTGACGCTTCTAGTACAAATACTAGAACCTAAAACTATAGAAAACTACCCTATTATTGCATGTCTGCTATTGCCAAAGTAGTGATAATACCAGATTACAATTACGTTAAATAGGTATATTTTCAAAGACATCAAAGTAGAACTCTATATATTAAATTGTATTAATAAGAATGTAATAAACAAACCAAAACTAAGAAATATAGATAGGGGGAGCCAAATTAGGGTCAGGCTAAAAGGAAAATCGCAGCTGTCACGCAGTTGAGGCTGTTATATTAATCTTGCCCTAAACATTTGCCAGTCTAAAAATGCCTATGTTGGTTAAATGATACATTTTATTATTTGTCATCGCAGCTGTCAAATAATATTGACATACATGTTTGATCAAAAAATAGATTGGACTAACTTGGATCGTGTACATTGCCTAAATGTTCTGCCGAAAAGAATATTGTAAATGTGTTATGGCTGTGGTTTTATTATTATATAAAAAGTTAGTTTTACGTTTGAAATTTAACATCATCGCCAAACAAATACACCAAATAGAACTCCATGGATTTCAATATAGAGCCAAACATAATTATATTGAACTATTATGTATAATGCATAAATGATAAATTTTTGCATAATACATTTTTCTTATTAATATATTATGTTATTAAGTTTTATAGGTATTTTAGATATTTTTACAGTAATGAGTAAGCTTAGAACGATTTTATGTTATCTTAGACTTAGGTGTAAAAACATAGAAAGCATCCGTTAAACCATTCTTTAACTGATACTCGACTATGAAGTCCAGAATCTTTAAGAATTTCCTTAGAGATCTCTCTAGCTTATTAATTTAAAGTATAGATTACAAAATGATTGGTACAGCAGTCATTTTGAAATTCGTACATATAAAAAAATAGTAAGTATGGATTTCAGTAATTTTGTGTTTCAGACATTTTGGAACTAAGTCAAACTGAGATTCAGACATAAATGTAGGAAAATGACGTAATTGGATTTAGTTTATATGAACCGGAACGGTTGATAACTATGTACTTTTTAGTACCATGTACCAACCTATGCTTTTGCTTGATGTGTACTAGCATGGCAAAAATACAAACGTGATCGTAACATCATCGGGTTAGTGGATAACTTACCTATTCTATCATCTCATTTATTTGTTATTTGTGATTAAATTAAATGATGTAACTTATAAGTACAATTCTAGAGGCTAATTAATTAGATACAGTTTATGAAATTTTAGCATGCATGCTGTTAGCATAAATGTTTTTAAAACTAGAATAATGAACCAAAGATACTATTTTTAGCTTTAAGAAGTGTAGGTAGCTGGTAAACGCAATAACACCAATAATCGGAATATTTGCCGTATTTTTATTATTTCAAATGATATATTTAGATAAAAAATATGTAATCATATTTTGCCATCATTAGAATTCGTAAGTAATATTATACTGTAGTAAATGTAGTACACTGATTGGGTACTCATTTACCCTTTTTATTAATTTAATAAAATGCGAGAGGCTTTTTATAAAATGTTAGATAATTTAAAAGAGGTGCCATTTAAAGACAGGTCACTTAGCTGGACTATACTGTAGTGGAACAATGCGGTTATTTTTAATTTATCGTACTTGTACACGAAACTTGGATATTCAATTACTATCCTCAGCGGTATTGCACATTTAATTCATGCTACGACAACTACAATATTTATGTATAAGCCACCATTGCTCTACTACAGTGCAGTGCAGTGCCGCTCAAAGCGCTGTTATTTTATGTAGGTATGTAAATATTTTAATTTAATATGTCGACACTATACTATCAACATGATAATAATATATAAATTAATTGATAATAATGGAATTTATAAGCAAAGCTACTTGATGTCATTTTACTGACAAAATATAAAATACACGGATGTGTAAGTAGATACCTACTTATGTAGTGCAATAAAATCACAATATGTTCTATTAATAATAGTGCAATTTATTATTTGTGTTGTATCCCTTCGATAACATTCATATATCTTGGTGCGCGCGGATTGTTTTGTAATAATCTATGCTTGGTGAATTTGAGATCGTCCACCGTAGTAACATCATGCTATATTGAAAATACATCCAAGAAAAGTGCACTGCGCGTATAGTGAGAGCACACTTTTTAGGTCCAAGATATATGAATCAAGCTATGAAGCAAGCAAGACTTACCAAAAAAATGATTCTCAAAAAAAATTGTATTTAATAGGAGTGGTTATGTAATTCTAATATGAGTATATTACCATCACGCAAGATGATAAGCTTGAGTAAAGTTAAAATGTTGACCACTATAATTGGAGTTTCTTATGTACTGTTTCACATGCAGCAGAACTTGTTTTTTTTTTTATAGGAAGATATATGGATTTGGAATAATTACATTTTGAATGCTTGAAGAAACAGAGGGTGGAATGATGAGGGTGAACGTGATTTAAGGTAACCTATAGTAATATCACTCAGATAGTAGAATATAGTGTTCATTATTCAGTATCAGTAGCTACA
Source organism: Eilema sororculum (assembly GCA_914829495.1). Lineage (NCBI taxonomy): Eukaryota > Metazoa > Arthropoda > Insecta > Lepidoptera > Erebidae > Eilema > Eilema sororculum. The sequence continues at coordinate 10,141,507 of OU618542.1, forward strand.
AAGATTAAAGGAAAATTATATTTCACTACGCACATGTAGACATTTTAAAAAAATTACTAAAATTGGTGAAAAACTTGCTGCACAGGTAAAGACAAAAATCAATATAGTATAGTATAGTATAGTATTTACGGACTAAACAAATAAACCAACGGAAAAATAACCGAGGGTGCCAATGTGACGTGATTTAACTTTCTACACTTGAATTGTTTTCAAATTGTGAAGCAATTTGTATTCTCTGTCTCTCACCCGGCATATAATAAAATAATATTAATTTATCCTTTTTGCAATGCAAATACATTAATTAACATTTATCAAACATAACGACTTAACATTATTCAGCAACTACTAACACACATTTTTTTAACCTTAGATTGGCGCCCAACGTGGGGTCATCATACCAGAGGATACAACAATCCAAGAATGTAACCTATCAACTTTTTTAACTTGCTTAGCAGTCTTAGTTAACGTGAAGCAAACATTCATATCAAGTAGGTGATTGAGATTGGTTTGCAATGGGATTGATGTATTTCAAAGATTACGGGTGGAAAGGAAAGCAATTCATAAAAAATACTTTTACTTTGCTTAATATTGGGTGGTTTTTAATTTTGTTTATTTGTGTGTATAGAAGATGATATGCAGTGAAAGATGTTTTAATATGAATTTACATTGATAACGTCCAATAGGACATGAGAATAGACCCTATAATTATGAAGGGGGCAGATGAAACTAATTATGTGCCGTTGACCACCGGGGTGGTAAACGACACCTAATTAGTGCCAATCACCACCCCGGTGGCAAGCCTAGGGGTGGCAGATGGGAATAAAGGATTCTCATATCCTATTGGACTTTTCAATGCATCTTTCACTGGATATCGTCTTCAATAGGCACATACAAATAAATAAAATTAAAGTGTATATTTGTAATATCAAGTTTTTTTTTATTTGTGTTTTTCTCTCTGCCTGCCTGTTTGTAACGGCTAATCTCTGGATCCGCTGGATTGATTCTGACGGAACGTTCACTAGTAGATAGCTGAAGTTATTGCGGGTAACATAATATGCTACTTTTCATATGACTTTTTCGCCGCGGCTTTGCCCGCGTAAAGGTCATCTCCGGCATGGCTAAACCGATTTCGGCGGAAACTTTAACCGGGAGGTAGGTAATGTTATAGTTGGTTATTTAGACTACTTTTAGATTAGACTATCGCCCGCAGGTTTACATAAGTTGAGCTGAAAACATTGAAATTCCACGCGTAAGATTTCGCGGAAAACAGCTAATGAGCAATAAAAATGTATATTCCATGAATAAATAAAAATGGAACTACTTATATAAAAAGTAGCATAATTATAATGTTGCCCGCAATAATTTCAGCTATCTACTAGTGAAAATTCCGTCAAAATCGGTCCAGAGCCGTTACAAACAGGCAGGCAGAGAGAAAAACACAAAAAGACTGCTCTCTATCTCTCTCTCTCTACACACACTTGACGTGTGATGAAGTCTCTTCTCTGACCATGATATGACTACCACATTGATAACTCGGTTTCCGAGCGCAGCGCGATGGCAATAGTGGCATTATCGGAGGACAGGAAAAATCCCTTATACCCTAGGTCTCCAAGGTATGTAATAGCGGTATATTTTAGAGGTCGTCTGAGGGTTTAAAATTTTTATTAACATGTTTAATTTTTTCTATTTCTTATTTTTCTTTAAGTATTTCTGTAGCATTTTACATATTATTTCCCCAGTCAATAAATCTATACATTTAAAATTACTTGTCCCGACTGACTGACTGACTGATTCATCAACTCAACGCAGAGCCTAAACTGCTGGACCTACAAACTTGAAATTTTAACAGTAGATGCGTTTTATGATGTAAGCATCCACTAAGAAAGCATTTTTGGAAATTCTGCTACTAAAGGGGTAAAATAAATTATGGAAATATGCATGAAAGTCATTTTCAGAGCTAGACTAAATTTCATAAATATGTGTCTTTTAAGAAATAAATGAACATATGTATCAGCATTCTTCAAAATTTAACTACTAATAGGGTAAAATAGGTGCACGTAAACGTTTGTATAGAAAGTTCGTCATTTAGGTCACTATCAAATACGGAATACGAAATTTTCCCGGGTAAAGCCGAGACGGGTCAGCTAGTATATTATATATGTAATTTTCCCTTAAAGAAGGTAGTTCAATAACTTTTTAACTTTTGAAGTAAATGAATATTACATTCAATGTGACAGTAGATGGTGCTGGAATCGGGTTATAGGACATGTTAGGAATTTATACTCGTTCTGCTAAATACATATTTATATATAGATGTTGACCAATCTTGTGTAGGGATTCATAGAATAGTGTTGATAACAAAAACATTTTATTAGTAACAGTAGTATTGGTTTATAGTGTAGGTAAAATTGAAGTAATACTTAGAGGTAATTGCTAGAATAAAGCTTATAAAAATTAATACTTAGTTCAACAATAATATAATGTATAGTTACATAATTAGTATCACAATATAAAAGTATTAAAGTAAGGGTATAAGATGTGTGATGACAGCTGCAATCGTGAGAAGAATCCAAGAGCTGTGTAGTCGTACGCCGTCGTCCCCTGTAATATATAAGCTCTACTTTAGATGTTTTAAAATATACTTACTACGAATAATAAGATATTATTACCCGTAGTATAGATGCGACGGTGTAGTCGGGCCGGGTAGGGGCGACACGATCAATTTTTACCATTGACAATGGTGCAGTAACGATCTACCGCGCGGAAATACCGCCTGTTATACTTATTTCACGGCACCGACTGACCGCACCGACCTGACTCGGCCCACCCTGTCCATTTCGCAGGCGGCTAATGTACAGCATCTACTGCTGGAAGCGCGGCGAAGCGACTTTTAAGACAACAGAAAATGAACGCTAGGAATGGCTGCACGCCGCCACGCGTCTCGCCGCGTGATGGCTCTCAACGGCTTGTGATGTGACGCCTCGGGGCGCTTGAATTCACGCGCGCGATCCATGGAAATGCTCTTCGCCGCGATTCCAACGGTCTGCGCTGGGCCTAAGGATGTGCATTGCATAACATAGGTATTGTACCGTTTTTATCGAGTCTAGGTATTTAGCATTATTTGAAGGGTATAAGTCTAAGTATATAGGTACTGCAGGTATAACGCTTTTTATTTGGTTTCAAACTGTTAGACGTAGTTTTATTTTGATACACGTATTTCAGATTTTATTAGTACAACAAAAAGCATAGTAAAGCTATTTCAGCTACTATCTGTTAGAATTACACATTTTGTTAGATGATGTTATATTCAATTGTCTACGACATAAAGGTAAGAAATTAATACTTAGCAGAGAGACGAAACACTTTTGAATCTTTCTCCAAGCTCACAAATAATTACCCACTCACGCAACAGGTATTTGTGGGTTGAGAGGCATGCAGATTACTATACGGCATTTATTTACGGTAGGTACTACTAGGTAGTTACGTATAATAGATAGGTAGGAGATTCGATTTTATATTTGTATTATTTATTATTCTTATGGTAGGTACATGGGCGTGGCCAGGATATCCGGGTAGGTTAAATACGATATAATTTACGAATACAAGGTACGCAGGTAAATAAAATAAAAATGATGAATATCAAATAAGGTAGTGCAAAATGCAATTCATACCTAAATACATTAAAATATAATTATTTAAGTTTAGTTAATATAATTATAATTCTACGGGAGAGTATGTACTTAGATAGTTATAAATCAGTTCATTATATTAAATAAGTAGACAGGTATATAGTATTTAGTTCATTGAAAAGTGACATATGGGATTGCATTTTTCAGAGGAAGTAATTTTCTTTTTTAGCTATCATGGGGGGTAGCTTAAAGTTAAGATCAGGTTTGTGGAGTTGCAACCTTTGTCCCACTGCCACCATATTGGAAAAAGGGGGTTCAAATGGTTTTATGGTTTATCAAACGGTCTAACATTTTTGGTAGCAATCAGGAACAAAAAACGATTACACTCGTAACTTCCAAAAGCAGGCAGGCAGCTTTTATTTCCAAACGTTGTTACTAGATGGCGACAGTGCTTTGGCAAACTCTTCTAATTTTTACTATTAAAAACTAACTTATCAAAAATAAAAAGTACACTAAACGCATTATTGAATATCACTAATACTCATAAACTACCATAAATATCTCATTTAAATTGATTAGCTGCAGTCATTTGGTTAGTTATAAACAACATGGACGTATGGACATAATTGCTGCATAGAGATGGTTAAATGGTTTTTTTTTTATACAGGACACGTCCATTTGTCTTCACCTCGCCTGATGTTAAGCTAAAGGCAAAGTCTCGGAAAGAGGGTCACCATCGTAAACATTTACCATGTTAACAGTGGTGGCACTCAGCTTGACGGCCTCATTAGATGCCTTTTCACGCCCCGCTTAAAGGACCCGGGACTATGAAGAAGGAAACACGTGAGCTGGCAGGGAGTTCCAGGTCTTAGTGGTGCGACATAGGTATGAGTCACTAAAACGCTTGGTTCTAGCAGGTATACTCTGCATCGTATATGGATGGCATCTTAGCCCTGCACGTGTCGTCCTGTGAAGGAAAGGAGAGGGTGGGACTAATTGGAAGAGCTCGTCAGAACATTCACCATGGTAGATACGGTAGAATACTGCTAAAGACGCAACATCTCTACGCATCTGCAATGGCTCGAGGGTGTTTGTGACCTCAGGATTCCCAATAATGCGGACCGCACGTCGCTGCAACCTGGTTTTCTAAATTATCAGTTTTGTCACAAAATCCTTATTTATTATATTACTTATTTTTATTAGGGTCAATCATAAGGATCGAGTTTCCCAAAAAATATGGGGAATTGAACAAATCCATGTAATTTTAATGGTTCTAACTTAATTACGATCTTATTTACAACAATTTTTTTTAACAAATTACTATTTTGGTCTAACAAAAATTTATCATCAGACAAACCATAAAACCCATTTGAACCCTTTTTTCCAATATGGCGGCCGTGGGACATGGGTTGAAACCCTAAAAACTTGGTTTTAACATCAAACTGTCTTGATATTTAAAAAAGAAAAATGTATCTTTTGACAATTGCGCTACGCCCATAAAAATGTAAGACTTCAATGGACAAATGATATTGATGTAAAAGTGAATAGTCTGTGGTGTGGGTAGGTATTTTAGGCACCTAGTTTTTGCTATGACTTACTGGAAATTGGCAAAGACCCTGGCGTAGTTTCCGGCTCTGTTGTATCCTCGGGCATCCCTGTGGTAGACTGCGTGTCATAGCCTGGCGTCGACCATGACCAATAACCAGTGCGTTAGTATACAGACAACACAAACTCAATTGCGCATACTACCTAAAACTGTGAGCATAACCACATCGACTCCATGAAAAAAATTAGAAAATGGCTTCTATGAATAAAAAATAGTCTTTAGATCTTATTTACATGTTTATGTTCTAGTTAGTACATAAATTAATACCCATGTAATTATCAATTATTTTCGGGAAGTTGTTTCTTTTACAATGATTTATATTCATTAGGTTGGGAAATGGGCGACATGATTTTTTTATTTTTTATTTACTACAATGTGGTTGGCAGTTCATAAAAAAAGCGAAATTTTAGAATAACTTATCACAATTTTATATTCCAGATAAGTAAATAATTAAATATTACTTAATATACGACAAATATTAGGTACGTATTACATTTCATTGGGTGTATTAGATAAATTGCGTACCGATGCCGTTATCACTATAATATAAAAATAAATCGCCAAAATGTATGTAGGTACGTGCATAACTTTCGAAAGATTGCACCAAATTTGATAATTATTTCTGTTTTGTGATAAAATTAGAACCTTTAAACAAAAGGTTTTGTTTGATTCAAAAATTTGAACTACACATTTACAAGCAAAATGCTGTTACTTCTTCATGCTCCTAACTTTGGTGTAAGATGGGTAAGTGAAAATGCGTGACCACACTGCAGCGGAACGAGGTGCCGCGACCTAAAATAAATTGAATATTGGGTATTGAAATTAAAAAGCGCCTACCTCTAGTACATACGGCATAGCAAGCGGAAAGCAATGTTAAGTTAATGGAAGTAAAACCTTTTTTTAACCGACTTTTAAACAAGGAGGAGGTTCTCAATTCGGATGTTTATATTTTTTTAATCATTGGTCGCGTCGCTACATTTCAATAGTGGTGAATGCGCTAGTCCGTTACAGTGCAGTGCCGCTCAACGGGGTCAGACCTTTGTTGTGTTTGTTTAGATGATTCAATGAATTAGCAATTAAAGTGCAACGGGTGATTGTTTTGACAGTTCCATCTGTAACAGCTCATAAAATTAGACTAACAACGTGAAGACGTTCCAAAGCCAACACTTCATGTGCGTAAGCAAATCAGTGCATGACAAATTCCCTATACACTCAACACTAGAGATAGAGGTAGAATTAAAATTTATTATTTTATTAGGGCTGTCCCTCATGTGGTTTATTTAAGCTCACATAAAGCCTGGGAGATTATTCTTCATTCTTTTTGAAATTTTCATATATTTGTGGCATTTTCATTTAGCAAATAAGAAAAAAACTTCTCAGGGGGTGCGAGAATCTGAACTTTAAACTACAATTTTTCTTACAATGTAACCACCTACTTTGTGATATTTGAAATAAAATGTCATACCTGAAGGTGTAAACGTCTTGGTGTCGACGTATTCAGGATGTCCAATATCAAGATCTGAGTAAAAGATCTCACAGCGTACCTCGCTCTCAGCAGTCTCAGCTATTAAGTCTTCGATGCTGAGGGTGGCGTTACCGTATACTGAATAAAAACCATTATTGTCAACATCTTCTATGACTTCGCTCACATTGACTTCATGTCTGTAACAAATAAAAATGATCATTTTAAGGAAAATAGCAGTAGTACTTTTTTTTTAAAGAAAATAGCAGTAGGTTTGCAGTTCGTAAAGTTTTTGAGTGTCTCTTTACCCTTTTCATTCCCTTTAGCAGATGGCTGAGATGGCAGTAGTAAAAAAGCTGATACGACTATGACAAGAGGATTAATTTATTAAAGAATTCCTACTCGCAGACTGGACACAACATGCGCAGCAATAGACGCCCACATGGATATATATATTTTTACATCTCTAGGTATATTAATACACATTCTGTGGATCGTCGTCTCAGTAGGGATGTTATAGGGTACTTATTGATGATCCTGAACACTATTTTTTAATTCTTGTCTTTGTCCGTGATGAACACAAAAACTACGGAACGGATTTTTTTTGAAGGTCTTCGTCAGGCTAAAAACTTATGTTGATTGAATGTATCGGTTGAGTAGAATCGGAGATATGAGCAAAAGTCGCATCAACCGAGTTGCCGGCGCAATGAGCCAGTTTTGAATAGGCCATGTGCCATATTTCACAGTGCCAAAAAAATAAACCAAAAATTTTGTGTCAAATAACATTATTTTTCAAAAAGTGACGTTTCTTAAATTACATATCTAAAAGCAAAAAATCCTTAGTGTTAATGGGTGTATGTTTCGTACTCGTAAGAGCGAGAAGACGAAAGTGGTAAAATTTGGACCATGGGGTATCTTAGTTTATATTATCTAATAGTATGACTCAAAGTTTATGGCGCCCTGGGTTTCGTACAGAGTGGTTAATGGAAATGATAACTGACCAGCATACCGGTAAAGTTGCTCATTTGTTACAGAATGAGCTCTGACGCACTCTCGGGGTTGAGGGCAGACAGAAATGAAAGAAGAAAGTTTGTGAAGATGTTTTGTTACTCAATCATGCTCAAAGGGCTGAACGGATCTGGCTGAATGCCGCGGGTGACAACTAGTAGGTAATAGCAATACTGACCCATTAACTTTGACGCTTAGAATAGGTTTCGGTGCAACTTCCTCAGCTTGGCATTCTATTAGCAGAAGCTTGTGTTTGTTCTTGTTATCTGTAGTATCCTCTACTTCACTAACATTAACTGTAGGGCCAGTTCCCTTAGCTGAAATCAGTTTTTTACTGTTGTGAACATTGAGGCAGATAGTTGACGCAGAATATTCATAATTATTAGGGTAAAGTACACTAGGAGGGCGAAATGTGAGGGCGGTCAGTTAAGATCAGTTTGTTGAAAGTTCTCTCTATCGCACAGCGTATCTTTACAAGTAATTACAACCGAGCTGTAGTCTTAATAAATATGAACGGTTATAGCTACTCTATATAGGTACATATAAACCGGGGGGTGACGAGTGAAGCCGCCTGTCACCCCAGCAGAAGCAGGCCACGGCGACGGCGCGCTGAGAAGCGTGCCTCCCCATTCCGGGGGCGAGTCGGGGACACCGTTGTCCCCCCTCCCGAGGAGGGCTAGACCGTAAGGGATGGCCCTGGGTCAGCCGGGGTGCGAGGGATATGTCGATGACAACCTCACCTCCGGCCTAGCACCATGACCTACAGCCGGCGTGCGGTTTTAGTCGGTTCGAGTCCGACATAACCTCCCCTTCCGGCTCCAGCAGGGGGGTATCCGAGGGGATTTCCGCACGGAAAAAAAAAAAGTTACATATAAACCGTCACTCCGATATGCGATAGAGATAACGCTCTACAAAACGAAGTAAGCCAAACTCTCACCTCTTCTACGTAAAGTACGAAATCGAAAGGTAGGATCCAACTATTACTGTTAGTTTGTACGTTACGAATCCTAAGAAAATACATTGGCGACACATTATGATATTTCACTCTACTCTGTAAATATGGTTATATAAAAAGAATAGGTGTATTATGACAATAACGATCGCGATTTTGCGACAATTTACGTGTAGGCGCTTTTAGTTGATTGCTGTGCCAAGTGTATGTGAATTTTATTTACATACATTTGACGTGCAGTCACAGCAATTAGTATCAATACCCCTAGGCATCTGTTGGTTATTGTGTAAAGAAAACAATATTATAAGAACGACGAAAAAAATGCTACGTTAATGGTTGTCTACTAAACAAAAAAAGAAAGAAAATCTATTGGCAAACAGTAGAGAAAATGAGACTCTCACTGTGTGGTTTAGTCGGTTCAATTCCGACATGGTCACTTCCCATTTCCCCCAGGTGTTGGGAATTCCCATACGACAAAAATATCTGTATTATCTTTGGACTGATATTCTCAAATTGTTAATACTATATTATTATTTTCAAAATGATGATACTTACAGAATACTGCCAATTTTCCGTGTTGTCGTATTTCCTTGATGTCTGATACTTCACACTCATACGTTCCCGAATCCACAGGAGTTACGTTTGTCAGTACAATGGTGTCATTGTCTTTTATATCTGAAAGGCGGATTTACTTTTAACGTCACAATATAATGCTAAGCATTAGATTCTACAATGAATTTTTTAAGCTATTAGTTAGGTACCTATTTTACTAAAATTACTATAATGAACTGATTGTGCAGCTTGGCCAGCTATTCTCTGGTAGATTGGTTTCCTTTCATCCTTCGTTGAAGACTCCGGTCTCCACCACCATTTGACAAAAAGTGCAGCCTCTGTATCGTTTGCATCTAACTCGTACTGACACCGTAGTTCCGCATCCTGTCCCAATTCAATCGCTCTGGGTACGGAAAATTCCTTTATTGATAGTTGCCAACTACCTGTGGATTATTTAAGTAATTTTAATTAGAAATACACTTTAGAATCATCTATAATTATTTAGTATAAATGTAGATAATATTTAAAAATAATACTTTCAGACTAAGTAACTAATAGTCCTAAAAATATTTTAAAAAGTACTCAAATGTAAAAAAATTTTTAAAGATGTTTGTGTAGGTAAATCACGCTCAACCGTCAAAACGATATATTTAACCGATTTGATACGGAGATAGATTTAGTCTGGAATTATTGTTATTCCCCAGTTCCAGGTCACTTTTTATCCCTAGAGTACGTTCCCATAATTTGCAAGATCGAAATTAGAAGTACACGAGATGAGGTTCTGGCAGAGGCTATCCCATCTGGGTTGGTAGTTCATACTCGTAGCAGTCACTTAAACACAAAATAACGCACCGAGATAAAATCCTCGGATGCAACCGGGATCAAACATACTTATATTAATTACATAGTATACTATTTTACCTACAAATAGGCAGGTACTCAGACTGATGTTAATCTAGCCGTAGCTTATCGTGAGCGGAATGAGCGGTAATCGAACCCGCGACGCGTACCTACTCTCCACAGTCACGCCACGATTTATAACACTATGTTAGTTCATTGTTTTTTTTAGATACTACGATCCATGAAAATTTGAGAAGCAGTGCCCATTACAAAGTCGTTGGTACGTCTGTTTATCCGTACTAATGCCTTTTGCCACGTGGGTGTGGGTTGGGAGTTTGGGACACGTCCATAGGTGGCCGTGGGCAAATGACAAATACGGTTGGCCGTGCCCGTGTGCTATACTAGCAGTCGATCTGTCTGATGACAACAAATGAAGTAGGCAGGTACACAAACTTTCTATGTATATTCTTACTGTTAGTCAACTTGGCTAGTGTTCAAAAGCGCGTAATCAATTTTGTGTCTTGTTGTTAGGTACAAACAAAACAATGTCTGATAGTAGCATACTGGGGAACCTCCGATAATACATAACATAGCGGTTATATCAAAGTTGTATGTAGGTATCCACCTATCTAACTATGCCCATTGCTCTGAAAATATCAAGAAACGGCGTACCTTGGATCTGGGGTCCATAGTGCCGTCAGTAAACCAAAAGCCAAGATGCGGGTGATGATGATGATCATCGTATGCGGGAAGCTCAGGTTCCCATTGAACCCCGGAAAGGGGAAGATAAAGGTGATTGCACATAATGAACATGTCAACGCCAGCACAATGCTCGGCGAACCAGCCCAGCCCTTGCCCACATTTTATCTGTGCCCTAAGAATTTGCCATAGAGGGCAAGTCCGTTGCACCCGCGGTAAGGTGCCGTCGTTTCCTTTACCCAGGGTACACCGCGTGGAGGTTCCAGACCATGTGCCCCAAATAGTACCTACCTACGAGTAACCACTAACACTAACTGTGTCGTATAGATAGGTAAAAGGTAAAAGCTTGAGTGAGGGATAAATCTGAATTAAGTACTTTAGATTAATGTTGCGATTATTAGTTATGGTATGGGCAGGGCGTAACGTATTTTTTGAATAAGGATATTAATCAGCACAGCTCATTGATATTGTACTTACCTACCTACTTAACAGTCAACCTATGTCATAAATGTTTATGTTGTAAACAATTTGTACATTCCTTTAATGTTTGATTTTTGTGCATCCAACGTCTGTGCATAACGTCCCGACAACGACACGCGACAACGGGAGATTTACTAATCTAAGTTTAAATATTCTATAGCTTCAATATTTTAATCATATTTCAAGTTGCTATAAATAGGCAATTTGTTATAAGAAATTAGGTCATATCCCAATGAATAAGCAACTATCTTGGCTAACCTTGAGGCGGTCCGGGAATGTTAAAAATACCACCCGCGACTAGAGCACACGCGATGTGTGTGGACGCTATTTGGACTATTCGATAAAATACCTATTACACAAGCAATAATAAGACGAGGACATCGGCTATTGTGACCATAACCATGGTTTATTCCTGGATCTCTTGGCCTTTACCGAACAAACACTAGATAAATAAACACGATCTATTGAACTATTAGGTGCGGATTATAGCGCACACTAAAGCAAATTGCATAAAAGTTTGTCTTCCTGTGATGTTATGATTGAATGAGTCATGTGAAGTAGAACAGGAATTCGAACATCCTATTGTATTGAATTTAGAAGAACCCTATTTACTGGCTTATATTCTGTACGTACAGTGTAATTTGCCTAGCTTCCCTATTTAATGCCTACCTTATTAGGTAAGTACATTGATAACTAATTCCAGAATTTACGGAATGATGTTTATTGTTTTACGACATACGTATTAGTAAAATATTAGAGATAAAAAGTTGTGAATTGTAAATTGAAATTAGAACAATTTGGTTGTTTCTGTAATATATATAAATAAACGTTAGAGCGAAAAGTAGCATCTGTTGGCAATAGGTACCTAGTATTAAGAGAAAGGAATAATCTTACCAAAAGTTTAAACTTCTACCGAATGTAAATAATTAAACAAACAAAAATCACTCCTGAACGTCTTTCCAATAATTTCAGAACACAGAGATTTCTAAAACATTCGTAGATGTATGTATTTGGGCACTGTGGAACACACGTCACCAGGTCGTGTATGGCATAGAACAGCGTAGAGCTGACAGAGCCGGTCGCTCACCTGCTGCCAAGCACAGGAGCAAGGAGCATACGCGCAGCAGCGCGGTGTGTGTGGCCGGCATCGCGAGTGGCGAGAGGCGCACGTGAGCCGAGAGCGAGGCGCGTGAGATGCGACTGAACGCCGCACGCTCTCGCCGAGTCGCCGCCCGCCCTTCGAACCATCAATTGGCCTTGAGCCGGTGCGAGGTAACCACGCTAAATTGTACCGAATGATACTTGTATTCCGACGTGAAGAAGCATAGCGCAGGACCCAGGTCAGCTCATTGTTGTGTAGACTCCGCGCGACACCAGCCGCGACGACATACACTAATAAGTACCTACATACATCGCAGTAGTCACAAATGGAATGTTTATCGCTGATCCGTCACACAATAACAGTATTTAGCTTGTTAAAAAAACTTAGCACGTCTTTTGTGAGCGAAATTCCCTTCAGATATTAGACCCAATTGATAGCTCGCAGATGCTTGCATTAATTTTATTTACATTAGTATGACATTGTAGTTCCTACACAAATCAAATCAAATCTTCACTGCACGGAATTGCATCAAGAGTGTAGTCTTGGTACTAGAGATTTAACTACCTGGGTAGTTATAATAATGGACTCTATATCACAACACATATACAGTATGTAGGGACGTAGTAATGTCAATGGTGTAACAAATGGTCTATTATGACGCAGCGTCTATTTGTATTTTATGTTTCCATACAACAGTGCTGGAAGCTTTAACGTCTTGGCAAGAGTTTAAAACAGATTTTCCAATAACCAATGAAATGAAATCGTGCATAAATTGAGTGTCCTAGGAATAATTACAACACACTACTTTTCTATGGAGCAGTCATATTACAGAAACTCATGCATTGTACTAGTACACTAACAGTCATCTAAAGATAAGTCATATTGGTATCCAAAACCGCCTTTAGCGCGACCTATTTTTCGAGTGGCGTTAAAACGTCCAAGTATCCACATTGTACCATTTTGGTGTCTATGAAGATAAAATGTAATAAAACTGCAAGCCAATCTCACCTGTAAGCCGATAGACCAGCTATGTAGCAGTTTTCCTTAGAGTCAATGTCAAAGTCTTTATTCGTTGAATATGGTACATAATGGTGTTTAGGTACATAATGTTCAGATCTCATATTCTGCCGGTTCTGGCGTACAAAATTTTACATTGAATACATCTCATTATTTATCATTAAAAATCAACACATGCAATAGGTACAATTTAAAATTAAGATGTCAGTGTTTAATTAGATTGTATCATTTAAAAAATCGTCAATATCATAATAACATTTATCATATAGCATGTCCTTTAAATTCTTTTTAAACATGCCAACACTCAATTTTTTCCAGCTATCAGGTATCTTATTGTATATTTTTGGAGCTAAACAAAATATACTACTCCACATAAGGGTTGACTTAGCTTTCCGAATACATAGTGCATTCCTACGCCTATTGCGATTCACCACATCAGACAGCTGTGGAAATAGATGTGGGTTCAATTTAACAAAGATAGCTGTTTCATAAATGTATATAGACGGAAGTGTCAGAACTTTGTATCTTTTAAAATATGGTACACAGCTGTCCGTTACTTTAAGATCAAACATAGCCCTGATACATCGCTTCTGAGACTTAAAGGCTTTTTCTTTATTTGTGGAATTGCCCCAATATATCACACCGTATCTCAGTACCGACGCAACCATACCGTGATATGCAGTAAGTCTAGCATCTACATTTACTACCTTAGACAATTTACGCAGTGCGTATGATGAACTATTTAGTCTAGATGCTAGCCCCTCAATATGTTTTTTCCATTTTAGTTCCCTGTCAATTATTAGCCCTAAGAATTTAGCGTTGTCTGTGGCAAGAATTTTGTTATTTTGATACTGTATATCCATTATATTTGAGGGACGTCTTTGACTAAAATACATTATATTTGTTTTTATTAGGTTTATTTTTAAATTATTATTATTCATCCACGTGATAATCTCAGATAAAGTTTTATTTACTTCATATTCATATGAGTCTACATTAGTACAAGGTATTGTTATTGTGCTGTCATCAGCGAAAAGTGTTAATTGATGATCTGTTGCCTTTGGTAAATCATTTATATATATTATAAACAATAAGGGGCCCAGTACACTGCCCTGTGGAACGCCAAAAGATACAGTACGTCTTTTTGATACATATATACGTAGTCTCATAATTAGTTTTTCATTTAATTTTGCTATCGCGGTCAATTGAATTCTATCAAATACGTTTTAAGTAAGTCCAGTATGTTTCCCCTTATACCATAGCAGTCCAGTTTTTTTATCAAAATGTCATGATCTACGTAGTCAAATGCCTGTGTCATATCACAGTACACAGCACATATCGGTATTCTATTATCCACATTCATCATAATCGTATTTAAAAAGTCATATATAGCTTGGTTAATTGTCATATTTTATATATATAGCGGGGAGGGAGTCGAAGGTAAATGTTACAAGATAAACACTACAGTACTTTTTAAATCAGTTGGTATACCAAATTGTGTAATAAAAATATGTAATTACAATTTATAATAATATGATAAATATTTTTACTATAACTATTATATTTTAATCTACATTATATGTTTTAAACAAAGACTACTAGTAGCGTAGGACAAGTCTAGTATTAAAAATCTCGTTATTCACTCCAACTAAAGCTGAATTTCACCAGTTATAGTAATCCATTCAACTAAACAGACTAGTTTTACTCAACGAGATTTATTTCATTTAGTTCGCCGCTGTAGCAGGTATCGATTTAGTATGCAATGACTAGTATTGATGGTGGAATCCAGCCTAAATCAAACTATAATAAAATAAAATATACTTATACCAACATACAGCAACTACGTTATAATATCGGCTTATATACACATATTTATGTTACGATACAAATGATAAAATGTCTGATATAACAACTAAATATTACAACTAAGTATTATTAACAACTAATATTTGAAAAGCACTGCTGTTATTGGTGGAAATTCTGAACGATATTCAAAACCGGTATCTTTACCAAGGTGTAACGTTATAGACGGAGAGCCCGTGAACACCAAAACTACGTTATTTTTACTTTATAATGAGCCATTGTTCTTACCTCTGTTGGGAGCATGCCCTGGCAAACTTACAGCTTTTATAAAATGAGGTAGATCCGGCGTTCACTGGCTCTTAGTCCATTAAGATGACCATGAATTTGAAGGATACGGATAAGGATAAGGATACGCTCCGTCTCGTTTGATGATGAACAAAACAAGTGTCAATCGAGATAAGCCATATCATGAGGAAAAGCATAAGAGAGCGGACCCCGAGCTTCAAAGTTTGGAGGTATATTATAACAGGATAACCACTGGGGACGATGATTATGGGTCTTTTTGACTATGAATTACGATTTTTACAAATTAAAATGTGATAAAAGTCTTTCGCTGAAGGTGATATGTTTGAAGAGTGAGGGGTGGGAGTTAGCGCGGACGGGTGGGCGGGAGGCTAGTGCGATGGCCACGGTGTCCTTGAGGCGCGCCCGCGGCACGTCCCCGCGCAGCCACACCAGTCGCCACAGCTGCTCCTCGCTCATATCGGGACACTTGGCCACAACGCTGTGGAGATCTAGCGACAGCATCTCGATATCTTGACACCGCAGCACCTGTTTTGCAGTTTCTGGTTACTTAAATAGCCAATAGTATTATCACAGTCTAATATGTACAGTCAACGCCATAAGTTGATTAACACTAAAATATTTTACAAATCTTTCTATAATGGAATGCATCTGTCTATAGTAAATGTAGTGTTATGATTCCCAGAAGTCAAACTTAAGGGGGCCAGATCGTGAAAATCACCGAAAAGAGTGTTACGATCTTTCATATTTAACCTATTTAGATATGATTGATATCAATGATAATTTGTATATATTACATTCAAAGACCAATAAATATGGTATGCTTATATTAAACTCTTAAAACCTAATAGTTGTTATATAATAAACGTCGACAAACCCACAAAATTGAGAAAAAATGCAAAAACATGCCTTCGTATTTTTCAGATTTAACCCAATAAACCAACACGAATTGATAAAAAGAAACTTTTTGAACACTGAAGGAACCAATAAATATTGCATGTACCTTTACAAACAAAGACTTCCTCTTTTAAAGCCCTAAAATCTAGATATGTTTTACGTAAATTCTCCATACAGGCTACGTGAAACAGGCTCCAGGCTTTGAGAAAATTCATACCGAAAATGAGTGATTTTAGCAATGAACCGGTATCTATTTGAAAGTCAAAGACTTCTTGATAGGGAAGAAAAAACTTATTTTATGATACATTTAATAATCAATCTAAAAAATCACTTCAAATTTACTGAAAAACGCGTAAAATAGTGTCTTTTTTCTGCCATATTTTTTCTCATCGCCCGTCAGTCGCCCACGGGCCTTCGAAGCAGGAGCACGTCTCTTTGGCGTGTGATGACAGTTCATGCATACACAAATAGGCCTACCAAGAAATATGTGAAATGAAAAATGGCGCCACCGTCTTCATTAATCAATTGGACGGCAATAAAATAGTATGCATTTGACAGTGACAACCGTAGTTCCGATTTTAGCCATTTCACATATTCGTTGGTACATTTATAGCATAATGTTTCAGATTTTGAGATACTTGCTTTAAGGTTTGAACTGTAAAGTTGGGGATATACCTAGTTAAAATATTTTTTGTAGAAACAATATTTTTAGGTTCTGTTGTAATGAAATTATAATTAGATACTAACTTCATGGTCTATTTTATATGAATGTATAGGTAAGTATATATTATGTATATTGTAAAGTAGCTGTTTCCGTACATATTAGTTATTAAAAAAAATTCGTTGGGTTATATTATATTAAAGATACTTTTTTTTATTATTTTTCGTGCGAAAGTCCCCTCGGATACCCCCTCTTCCGGAGTCGGAAGGGGAGGTTATGTCGGACTCGAACCGACTAAAACCGCACGCCGACTGTGGGTCGTGGTGCTAGGCCGGAGGTGAGGTTGTCATCGACATATTCCTCGCACCCCGGCTGACCCAGGGCCATCCCATACGGTTTGGCCCTCCTCGGGAGGGGTGACAACGGTGTCCCCGATTCACCCCCGGAATGGGGAGGCGCGCTTTTCAGCGCGCCGCCGCCGTGGCCTGCTTCTGCTGGGGTGACAGGCGGCTCCACCCGTCCGCGTCCCCCCAGGCCCGCGCTCATGGGGGACGGAGGTCAGTCAGTGCCCTTATATTAAAGATACTGACTGATTTATATGTAGCAGCATCACTAGAGTCGCAGGAGTCGCGGGTATCAGCTAGTGCGACCACCAGTAGACCTGGTGCACTGGATTAGAAGCCTTTTGCATCGCAATGTTGCAGACACGGGTAATAACCTCAAGAAACCACTACACCTCATAGCCTAATCGACAAGCCTGTCTGATGCAGGGGCCTTTACGGTGGTTTCTTACGGGCCTTTTAGTACACCAGTGCCGCCGACCTCTCCCGGTCGGCTTTTCAGCTTGGTCTGAGAAACCCGGTGGACGCATGGGTCGGTGACAGCAGCGACATTTATTTTGTTTTGGAGTCACGTGTGAAGATCGCATCCTCGGCAGCCTTCGTGTCCGTGACATAGCAAATAAAATGCAAGAGAGCCGACATCGTTGGTACGATCACGTCAATCTGCGTCTGATCGATAAGGAGCGAACGTCCGAGTTCCATCACAGCGACGCGAGCGACGTCACGGGACTGCACACGCTCACCGAGCGTCCAGCGAGGCGGGAGCTCGAGGCGGCCCTGGGAGTGAGAGTTCTCATCCTCGCTACCCTGCTCACAGGCGTGGGCGTGGGCGGCCAGTATCTCCTTCTGCGTCCTCCTTTTTTTCCTTCTAATGGTCACGACCATTTCAGGAGATGGTGGAACGGGCGTCGGAGGGCATAGACTGACCTCCGTCCCTCATGAGCGCAGACCTGGGGGTAACGGGTAGAGCCGCCTGTCACCCCAGCAGAAGCAGGCCACGGCGATGGCGCGCTACGTAGCGCGCCTCCCCACTCTGGGGTGAGTCCTGGACACCGTTGTCCCTTCTCCCGAAGAGGGCCAGACCGCAAGGGATGGCCCTGGGTCAGCCGGGGTGCGAGGGATATGCCTAAGACAACCTCACCTCCGGTCTAGCACCACGTGCGGTTTTAGTCGGTTCGAGTCCGACATAACCTCCCCTCCCGGCTCCAGCCGGGTAGGAAATGTAGGAAGAAGAGCTGCAAGACGAACCCTGAAACGGTGCAATTGGGTTGCTAGGTGCCTGTAGGAGCGCCGTATTCGTGTCCTCTGTGATATTTCCTATTATATAGAAAGAGTATATAATAATAATAATATATAATATTACCCACTCTCTTTCTTCAGCTTTCATTGCTATGCTGATGATAGCACCTTACACGAGAGTTATCACGGAAATCTGCGGCTACACAGTCTGATATCGATGAGAAAGGGTAGCTTCTTGTCACTGAGATTGACCGGATCCTGGACCACATTTTGCAATGGGGCTCTGAGAACTTGGTGGAGTTCAATGCTAAGAAGACGCAGGCACAGCAAAGGTATTTTCTTTTCTTCCACCATTCCATTCTTCAGAGCACGCCACTACCACTAAACGACAATCCTGATCGGCATCTATTAAGGTTGTCAAGCTGAGTGCCACCATTGTTAACTAAGTACGTGTTTGTAATGGTGGCCCTTTCTTGAGACTTTGCCTTTATCTTACCGTCAGGCGACGAGAAGTCAAATTGTCGTGCTCGGCCCCCATACATTT
Source organism: Eilema sororculum (assembly GCA_914829495.1). Classification (NCBI taxonomy): domain Eukaryota; kingdom Metazoa; phylum Arthropoda; class Insecta; order Lepidoptera; family Erebidae; genus Eilema; species Eilema sororculum. Next base: position 10,160,642 of record OU618542.1, read on the forward strand.
AGATTAATATGCGCGCTCTATACATAAAATCTAAACTGTAAGTGATCTTCGGTATCTCGTACTTTGATATTTCGTACAGTTTTTGAACTTCGGAATTTTGTAATTCGGGATTTAAAATCGTTATTTTTGTACGTAACCGGTAGGTATGGTCTGGCTACGCGGTGGGCATTTTAATTTTATGAGTGTTTTCAGTATCCTCAGATATCAACAATTAGGTGTAGGTATGTCCCCAGCCTTATTTTGTTCGAAATCTCATAATCTCTGTAAAAAGTTTAATATGCTATGTATGACACAGAAACAAAAGACATGCCAATGACGTCACGTAAGATAATATGACAGGGATGAATGTATAAGAAGAAAAGAGATACGAAATGTAATTGACAGACGTAATTCGTCACAATAAATCACATTACTCAAAAATGCACTCTAACCACAAGGCTTTAAGTAGTTTTTTCATCATTGGTAAGAGAATTTTCACCATTATTTTGACTGGTAAAGAGCATCTAGCAGCCCACTGTGCATCTCGGTGATGTGTGCGTGCACGGCTGCGTCTATATTTTGACAGATTTTGAGACGTGCTCTCCGCGGACTCCGTCCTTAATTTACATATTCAATGTTTTTTTTTTCACAATTTTATGCAAGGTTTATGGGCCACAGTGTTCAATAAATTAGAATTTGTTAAGCTATTTTTGTAGTTGACTGTACCAAACTGTGCTTTAGGATTTTTAATACAATATACAACAGTACTCAAGATCTGCGTAGTTAAGAAAAAAAAACACTAATTCTATGATCTACTTCCTATTCCTACTCATATTATAAATATGAAAGTTTGTTTGGATAGACGTATGGATAGGTACTTGTTACTCTTTTACACAAAGGACTGAAAGGATTTGACAGAGAAAAAGAACGAATACGTTCCCGTGGTTCGCAGGAACGGGATCTGTAATTCACGCAATTAGGCAACAGCTAGCTCTGAATAAAAGGCTTTATTTGCAGTGGCTATACATATAAAATTGCTTCATCTATTCAGTGTTCGTCCAGTTAAGTGGTACTGACAAACTACTGCCCGTTATACCATGCTTATGTAATATACACGTTATTTCCTACTATAATCTGTCTGGGTCAATTGCTTTCCAGGTTCATTTGGCCGTTTTGCCGTGATTCGTGACGATGACGTTCGCATTTAATAAGATAACTAAAAGCTGCGTTATATAAATCTCTCACCTCCGCTAAAGTATTGATGACTTCAAATGGCCAATCCACATTGACTCCTGCAGGGGCAATCTTTCTGAAGAACGATCTTATTTGATTTGCCTCTTTTACGATTTTCGTTGCAGCAAGCTGAGCTTCCTCCACATTTTTAAAAGCCACTTTCTTTGATAACATTGCCGTAATGTACTTCTTATAAACCAAATTCTGAGCTTCGTTTATAACATACTCGAAGTTTTTGTCCCTCAAATGGTTATAATCTTGGAAATAATCGTCAAGCGTTATGCAAATAGTATCGACGGGTATTGTCGAAGGTAGCCACTTTGATGTAAAGAGGTCTTCGAAATGTATTTCTAGATCCAAGAAAGCTTCTTCAAGGAGAAACTTTGCGGCTTCATCTCGTAAACTCTAAAAAAAAACAATGGTTAGTTCGCTGTGTCATTCACTGCATCTAGAAATCGGTTGGATAGTTTTGAGTGCTGCATTTTAAGTTCTGCAATAGTGCCTTTATCGTGTATATGTTATGAAAATTAGAGTCACCAAAAACTCTCGCGTAGTGACCTGATTATTCATAATTTTCAATAGAGAATTAGCCTAAAAGTAAATGCCAGTTGGGGCAGTTGGTAATCAATCGAGCTCGCAGAATAAGGAATCTGAAGCGGCAGTGGGTTGGCCACATCTGTCGAAAAGGACCGATGGAAGTTGGAGCAAACTAGTCCTGGAGTGGAGACCGCGAAAAGTAAGGTGGGACGCCCCCTAGCCAGACGGACTGTCGGACTAATGATTTAAAATAGGTGACTGGGATATACTGGATACGGAAGGCGGAGGGTCAATGGAGGATCAAGGAGAAGCAATGGCACACATTGGAAGAGGCCTATGTCCAGCAGCAGATTGCAATAGGCTTATTGATTGGTGATTGACTGAACCAATCGTGTTGCGAATTATTTAGAACCTCTTGGCACACATACAAGCGATAGCTGTAGGCACTTCCACTCGATTCTATACTTCTTGCTATTGATTAAATGATTATCTTACCTGGAAAGTGTTGAGCATCTTGTCGAACTTGGCTTCGGCCGGCGGGTCGTGGCGGGCGGGCGGCCAGTGGCGCGTCTGCGTCTGCTGCGCGAGCCGCACCATCTGCTCGCTGTTGTTCACTATCGTGATCATGTGGTGTGTGAAGTATGCTACGCGCGAACGATCCGCAAAGTGAGCGTTCTACACAACAATATGAGGATTTATAGTAATTTAGTTTTATTTCGATACTAAGGTAGTGAAAGTACATAGCCCACGTAATGGTATGTTGTTACCCTGTACCATTTGCGCTCCCACAGGGTCCCAAATTAAAACTCAGAGGGTGGTACTTCTGGATATTTTACAGGAAGTTCGTGCTAGAAAAGGCGAGATTCTACCACCAACCTCCACATTCAATAAAAATTCGGTGTGGATCCCCATGTGGTAAAGGTTATTTCGCAACATTAGACGGAAAATCGGAAAACCAAAACGAAGTAATGGGAGAAAAATAGAAGGAAAAGGCAATGTATAGTGATAAATCGAAAAATATGTTCGTGACACTCCGAATGGCAGCATATCATTTTAAATTTCAAAGGTCACAGTCGAAATATCATATTATGAACATCTGAGATTATTTATTAACTCCCACATAAAAAGACGTGACATTGATAGAGCTGGTGCTCCTGTACAATAACACTTATTGGCGTAGTTGAGGTGCCTCCCACACAGGAAGACAATCAGTTATACTCTAGTTTGGACTCCCATATCCTTCATTCCGTAAACACAAAATTAATGATTATACTAAAACATTACCATTTTCTGTCATCTGTCATAGGGATGCGGTTGACCCACACACACATGACTTAGAAGACTATCAGGATACCTTTTCGGACAGTTCCAGTTGTTATGCATAATGAATGCACATACATACGAGTATATACAACTTTTTTCGTCCACGGTAGGAAGAGCTTCTAGCCAGCCTTTGTGCGTACCAACTCGCTTTTGTGCTTACACACTACTCAAGCTTCCTCTACTGTTCTTAAACCTTTTATGTAGTTTTCGAGCGCTTTTGACATATCGTTTTTTTCAATAGAACATTAATTTAATTGAAGGATATATATTTTACGAAGTCGATTCAGGCATTTACATGTAACATAACCATAGACACTTGGCTCTCATTTGTTCAGTAGTATAGTAAATGACTGAAATGCAGTAATAACTGAAATAATGTACTTACTTTAAACTGTATTACCCCATCTCTATACATATTCCCGTAACGTGTCACCTGTTCGATACTAAGCAGCAACGCTTTGAACGATATCTCCTTGCTTATTGTTTCAGTGACCTAAACAGAGAACATTTTTTAAATTTCTATAAACATTAAAACCTGATCAGTACAATACTTTGGTACAGAGGTGTGTTTGGAACAGTTGTTTTATTATTTGCAAATAAATTTACTTACATATATCTTCTAAATTTTCTTTTACATGCATAGAAACAGAAATATTTGCACTGAGCGGGAACCTGTCACTGCTAGGTTACCTACAGGTTGGACTTGGACGCGGCCATGGCTTACCTGCAAGTTCTGGTCGATCATTTGGAAGATAATGACAGGTGCGTGCGTGTGGTACGCATTAGAGTGCGGTTCCACGTCGGGTGCGCGCTGGCCCGCCCACTCGGCGCGTTCAGACTCTAATGTCTTCTCCATCCACTCCATGTAATTCGATTCCATTTTCTAAGATAAAAAGGGTTTGTTGGAACAACTTATGTAAGAATGTCATCAAATATTGAACTTAGGATAAATACATGTCATTATTTTTAAACAGAACATTAAATGATGTGAAGATGATTACGTCATGTTCAATATATTCATAGTGCTTGTTTAGTAATTTTGTAAAAAGTAGATAGAAAACCAAATATTACATAATTAAACATCAAAGTAATGCGTTGCCGGTTTACCACGACGACGTGTTAAAAAGTTCGAATTCTTAGTGAGAAAGAGGGATGTAGCTATTCACCCTACATTGGGATAGAGCTTCCCTCTTTCTCGATCAGAGCACGAACGCTTTACATTTCTCTGAACTTCATCAGTCATGTTAAACCCTCGATTATTACCTGTAAGCTAATTTAAGTTACTCATTTCTTGCACCTAAAAAATATTTGTTTCCTACACGTTAAAAAAATTACCTGTAAGTATTCATCTTGCAGTTTTTGCATTGTTTCTTTACTAAGTAGTGGTGGTAAGGTTGACACATCAATACTCAACTCTGTACTGCCCATCAACTCATTTCCAGGGTAAGTATTCAGAATCCAAGACAATAATGTGACATATTCATTGCCTTCTATCCCAGTAGTTACTACATCTTGAAGCTGGAACATTCACATAGATACAATTTAAAACGATAGACTAAGTAAATAATTTTATACAGCTAAAATATGACCTTAAGACTCTCAAAATAACAAATATTTTTCTATATATTTATAATCAGTGAATATTAACTTACACTTGCAGATAGACAAATATGGTACATATTGACATATTTGTTGACAATATCGTAGTGCGGCGGGAAGCAAGGCACGCACAGGGTCTTGACTACTCGCAGGTCCTCTAAAATAAGTTGTCTCGTAAGTTCCAAATAACGCACGAGCCACAGCTTGTTGTCTTCTCGCTCATCAACACGAGTGCCTTCAATGCGCTGTGCGACTGCGCACTCCAGTACTTCAAATGCCTTAGCGCGCCAATTTTTCGGACGACCAGGGGGCATAAAACCAGTTTGGCTTTGTTGCTGTAAAAATATTACTTTATAATAAAAATTTAAAAACTATTCACAGTTCGAAGGATTTAGATTACCAAGATAGTGTAGTAGGTGTGTTTTTTATACCACTTATGGTACATACAACCAAACGCAAGTAAAGTTTATTCCTAGAATAAACATACTATATCACCATTCTAGGAATAAACTTTACTCGCGTTTGGTCAAACCGGCCCTTAGGTGGCAGACTAGCGCAGGGCCCACCTGAAGGAAAGTGGTCACCGTGGCCTATTATTGACGTGTGGACACCAGGGGAGTCACACTCGTGCTGCCGACCCTGTAAGAACAGAGAGTTTCTGTGCCATCAGTGCAGAAGACAAAGCAGGACAAGCTTTTGGTCTTCCCACTGACAGCACAAAAACTCTCCAGTGAGATCTGGCTGCCGATGCCGTACTAATCGCCGGGAACACAACACGAGGTTATTATGGCCGCAGACCAGCGGCATTCTGTAGAGCGGAGGTACTTCCCCAGCCGGACTGCTCAGTTAGGACGGGAATACCGTCGTGTCCTACCTCCTCTTGTGTGTACCAGAATCTCATGGCAAATTAGAAAATCAAAATTTGTCAAGTGACTAAACTATCGTGATACTTTGTAATTTTAATTTATTATATTCATCAACATACCTACTTACTAGCAAGATGCATTGGCATTTGTATTTGTTTGTATTGTAGTGTGTAGTGCAAAATGTATGGAGTGCAAGATAAAAGAATTTCATATTTATCTTGGCTTCCATCATCTCTATAATTACATTTCCTTTCATGAAAGTGTGCCCAGAGAGCACCTAAATCAGTTGAGGCAAGGGTACGGAGTTGTCTGCCCATCTCGTAATATATTAACTACTAGCTTTTGCCCGCGGCTCCGCCCGCGTGGATTTCGGGTTTCGCGACCTAACATAACCTATGTCCTTTCTCATGGTCTTATCTATCCCTATGCCAAATTTCATAAAAATCGATTCAGTGGTTTAGGCGTGAGAGCGTAACATACAGACAGACAGACAGAGTTACTTTCGCATTTATAATAATAGTATGGATATGGATAAATAAATCAATCGTCATAAATATATCTGCTGTTATTTTTTACTACAAATTATTACCTGCAATGCCATCTGATCTCTTTTCTCTTCCCTTTCTATGATCCTTAGTGCTGTGACAATGACAGTAGGCTCTTTACGGACAGTATTTAATGTTCTTGCCAAAATGAGTTTGATTTGTTTCTCAAGTAGATTAGAAACCATCTCTACATCTTCAAAGTAAGCCTTCAGCATGATTTTATCATGGGAAGACTGGTTGGGTAGTCTATGAAGCTCATACAATAAGTCATCCCTTGAATTTTCTAAATCATTTAGACACTGAAAATTAAGAAGAATTTTATTACCTGTGTTTATACAATAAGAATTGGCTTTCAAAAAAAAATATTTAAAACTTTTACATTAAATCTAAGTTTTCAATAATTTAGTTGGTAGGTACCCAAAATTGCCAGTAATCTAACCTGCATACCAGGTAACGTACTCAGTATAACGGTAGGTAACTCGTACTAAAATAGGTCCTATACATGTTTACTGTTGAAGTTACACGTCATTTCATCTTGGCAATTTTTTCTTCATTTTTCCAGAACTGGAGCAGAGCTTCCACATTAGCCTTCGTGGCTATTTTTAATAATTAATTTAAAAAAACCTCCTAAAAATCTAGTTTTCAGAATTTTGAACTTCGGGATTTTGTACTTTCGGTATTTGGAACATTCAGTCAAACGAACATTCGGGATTTTGCATTTCGGGCTTTCGTATGTCGCTATTATGAGTACTTACTTACTACCTACTAGGTAACACCTACTATTTATCTATCTATTAATCCTATTTGCAAGTTCTACCAAGTTTTTATATTAATTTCTCACACATTTTTCTGTTAATCTTACATAGCCAGTAATACAAAAAAAAAAAAAGAAACGCCAGGAGTTAGATCTTCGCTACAAGAATATGTACTGGCTACTCGGCAGACATTCAGCATTATCAGTGTACAACAAAGTACTTCTGTACAAACAAGTACTTATGCCTGTATGGGTGTACGGTATACAGCTTTGGGGCTGTACAAAACGCACCAATGTTGATATAATCAAAAGATTTCAGAACAAAGTACTTCGGAGTATAGTAAACGCTCCCTGGTATATTAGAAATGAGGACATCCACCGGGACTTAGGAGTGGACTTCGTAACCAAAGTTATAAAAAAATACGCCGAAGCACATGAACAAAGACTTCTACAACATGTGAATGTCGAGGCTATCCAGCTCCTTGACACCACGGACATATTAAGGAGACTGAAAAGGACCAAGCCTTTTGAGTTAGTTTAGTGAAATTAGTGTAATGTAGTGCAGATAGTGCTATCCTTAAAGAACACAAGAACAGCGTGACTTTCTATAATTATAACTAGAGACTATAAGAAAAGTGCCAATGGACACATTCTTTACTCTTATGTATTTTTATCAAATTAAGTTATATTTAAATTACTTATTAGCCACAAGGCTAGATTGTAATTGTTATGAGGTAACCATTCAGTTACATCGTAATGAAAAAAAAAAAAAAAATGTAATACAAAGTAGATCTATGAAATTTTTAATAGACTGTCCAGGTAGGTTATTTGATCCTACCAAATATTAAGCTACCTGAACAGTCTGTCACTTATATAACTGGTTATATCCTTACTTATTTTGAAATGAATATATAAATATTACATACTTGATGTGCATGCAGTAATTTGCCTTCTCCTATCCATTGTTTAGTTTTGGCAACGCTTTCTGGTACTGTAAATATATGCTTAAGACTGTCCATAGCTGTGACATACTGAGAGTGCCGAGAATCTTCTTCTCTCACAGCTTGTAGAGACGCTACCAGTGGTGGAACACTTTTTAATAGCTCTTCCAAGTCATCCATTCTGTAGAACAATAAAAATTACAATAGACTTTTGGTAATTTCCTTGGTCAACCATGGCAATATACCAAATGGTTAAATCAATTCTTCTTATATTTAAGAGACAGGTAAATAACATAACATAACATCTTTATTATTAAGTATACACTAGTCATCATTTGGTGTATGGGTCCTCAGCAAGATTTTGGGGGCCCAAGCCATCATACCCTACAAACCAAAACATCTGCTGGCTCAGAGGTGGTTGCTGATTTATTTGGCCATAATTCCTCAAGTTATGCCAACTGATAGCACAAAAGCCCAACAACAACAACATAGAGAGAATCTGGATCAAATTTTGGCATTCACTAATTTTTGTAATATAATAAGGGAAGTGTAACATACTTTAAGCTCACTTGTTGAACATCTTCTAAACATTCCTGCAACTGTTTCAGACCCACACTGACACCATCTAATTTGCCCTGAACTGCAGATTTAAGTTGAGCTTCTATAGAGGCTTTCTTATGTGTAATTCTTTTCTTATAATGTTCAACCTGTGAAAAAAGGTTCTGTGCGTAAATATGTTTATTTAAGAATATTAGAACCGAAGTTACTAATATTCCCTCTAACCCCTCCAACTAAGATAAATTGCTTGTGCTAGGAGTGGGTTCACATCAATAGTGTAATGACTATGTGTATTACAATGAGTCAATTTGTTTATTCCACAACATTCTACACAACACTATCTAGACCCATGGTAAGCTTAACTAGCTTATGTTATGGAATCTAGAATGTGGATAATCATACTTAGACACTTTTTTTTGTAAATGCAAATAGCCATATTCATGCATACAAATATTTGCACTGAGCGAGGAACGAACCCGCGCCTCCTAGCGTGGCAGTCGCATTCACTACCACCACACCATAGAGACTTATTTACATAGTATTTATCCCTTAAAATTAACAAACTAGGTTTTGAATGAATTTAAATCAGCAAATATTATATTCATTTATATCCATTGTAGAGATTCAAACGAAAAAGTTTCACACTTATAAATTTTACTTTCTTAATGTAGTATAAACAAAAGTAACACATATTGCAAAAATGGGCGTAACCATACAATATACAAGTCGAAAGTTCAATAACTTATTAGCCCATCACAACATTATAACCTATATGATAAAATAGAATATGCTAGGTTCACAAATATAACATTTTTTAACCTTTTCTAATTGACCTGGTCTCTGCATCATATTCATGACCATTTTCTCAGCGGCTGCTTTCGCTTCTTCTTCTATTTCATCCATAGTACTCATTTTGAAAAATATTTCTTCTTTGTATTTTATAATAAAATTTGTTAGGTGTTATAACTGAAGATTTCCTTCCTCTTTACTACTTTTCTAATCTAAAAGGAATCTAATCCTATGTAGTGTAGATGAAATATTTTATGAAATTAGTGAAATAGAAAATAGAAAATTACAGCGATTTCACAAGTTTGATAACACAACCACAACATCTTCCAAAGTAAAAACTGTCAAAAGTCAAAGCGAAACGAAGCAAACATGTCAATGTCAATGTCAAAAAATCTAAATGACAGAATAAGTCCGTAGAGTACTTATAAATAGTATTGGCAGAGACGGCATACTCTACGGAAAAAAATCTGTTTATATCTAATGGTGCGTCCATAGGCACCCTTGTGACACGGACAACGGACCGGACATCGTGACATCACTACAGTACAAGTACGCTAAAGTGTGGACGGGTGAACGGCTCGACCCGTGACACCGTGACCGTGTCAGTACCATAAACTTAAAATGCTAACAAACAAGAATGAGTTTTAGGTGCCAATGCATAAATTTATATTAATCTATATTATTTTTCAAAACTGGAGTAAAATCAAGTTTTTATGTATAAAAAATGGTGCACTTTTAGACTTATCGTTTTGGACAACGCACTAGGGAGCCCTAGGGAGTTTCTGGTAAAGTCCCCACAACTTTGTTGAGGCAGCAATCGTCTCATTCATCATCATCAACTGACATCCTCTGTGGCGTGGCGGTAGTGAACGCCACTGCTACACAGGAAGCGCGGGTTTGACTCATGCCTCATCATCCATTGGGCGATCCAAGATGGTGGACTCGAAATTTTCACGAAAATCGATATGGGTATCGCTTTCAGGGTTTTTGTGGTCGCTTATTACGAATATATTATCTATTTAGCAATGCGAGATGGCGGACTAGAAATCTTCACAAAAATCGGTATGGGTACACTTCTGACATTTACGCCGTACAGTACTCCGTGACCGTGTCAGACACGCGTGTGTTAGATTAACAGAAAAGTGAATCTAACAGTATCTCTTAATTTGTCAATCTAACTATTATATATTAGAATATAGATATATAACCATTAGAATATATATCTATCGATAATATGATATGTCAGGATCTTGCGTAGCAACCACAAATACTTTATAGTGCTAGAGGTTCACTATGGTCCACTTGTATATCCCAGAAACCAAGTTTAACTATTGATCTGTGCTAGGGAAATACAAAGGCGAATACTTAGTTGTGTCATACGATTAATAAAACAACAATCATGACTATATCGTTCTCTTTTATTCTTTTACACTACGTTAGTTCCCAAAAGGCTTTTATAGACAGGAAAGAACTAACAAGAAAACCTGTCTGCCTTCCAATCATGATATAGTCTTTCTATAACAATTCATAATTACAATCTAGGCTTATAACCAAACATTACTATAATAGTTACACAATATAACAATATTAGACTCTTGTATCAAAGGTTATCAGGCTTGTAGCCAGTTAATACATAATAGATATCTTCAAGTAATATCATTACAGGCACCATTTCCAACCATATCGATATCGTGAGGCACAATTTATCATACTTTGCATAATTACATCATACCCGTGAAGAGCATGATCCAGTAATCAATATTTGCATCTACTGGACAGACAGCAACAATCATAATATCTATATCTGCAGATATTACCAAATCATAACAACAATTATAGATTAAGTAAGTACATCTTACATACCCAATACGATATGGTCAAATAGTTACAGCACAATAATATTACACAGTAAACAGTATAAACGTATCAGAATTATATCGTACCTTACACTTCGACGCCTCGGGAAAAACTGTCCCGATTTCATTCGGTGTCTCCTTTTTATATCATTTGATACGTCACATTGCATCGAATGATTTTCACCTACCCACTTATAAAAATAGTTTATAAAATGGTTCTAAAATTATTGAATTACATTTCATCGTAATATATTATCTATAAATTGGTCACATAATCTATACATTATAATTAATATATCTATCACGTGTCAGTTTGCTAGTGTGGACGGGTTTTTGTCACGAGGACAATGTCACAGGCTACTGACACGCCTCTTTCCATACCGAACACTCAAAGGAAATGTGAGATACGGAACAAACGTCAAGACAATGTACGGCGTTACGATGTTGACAATGTACGATGTTACTGTTCGGGTCTAGTGTGGACGCTGATTTGTATATTGTCACGGATCAACGTTACGTGTCACGAGGTGATCCGTCGGTGTCGGATTTTTTCAAAAGGATGTTCGGTGTTGTCTGCTTGACAAATGACGTCCACACTGCATTGCACAAGTCCACACGCGTAGCAGTCACGCGGACACGCATTGATATTGACACGGAGTGCGTAGTGGATCACGTCGTGACATGTCTGGGTACGTCAATTCAATAATAAATCCAAAATTGATATGGGAATCGGTTTCAGGGTTTTTGGGGTCGTCGGATCCATTTGGCGATGCAAGATGGCGGACTTGAAATTTTCACTAAAATCGATATGGGTATCGCTTTCAGGGTTTTTGGGGTCGCTGATTGCGAATATATCATCCATTTAGCGATCCGAGATGGCGGACACGAAATTTTCACCACAATTGATATGGGAATCGGTTTCAGGGTTTTTGGGGTCGTCGGATCCATTTGGCGATGCAAGATGGCGGACTCGAAATTTTCACTAAAATCGATATGGGTATCGCTTTCAGGGTTTTTGGGGTTGCTAGTTACGAATACATCATCTATTTAGCAATCCAAGATGGCGGACTCGAAATTTTCATCAAAATCAATATGGGTATCGCTTACAGGGTTTTTTGGGTCGCTGATTACGAATATATCATCCATTTGGCGATCCAATATGGCGGACTCGAAATTTTCACTAAAATCGATATGGGTATCGTTTTCAGGGTTTTAGGGGTCGCTAATCCATACTTAATATTATAAATGTGAAAGTAACTCTGTCTGTCTGTCTGTCTGTATGTTACGCTTTCACGCCTAAAGTACTGAACCGATTTTGATGAAATTTGGTATAGGGGTAGAGTAGACCTTGAGGAAGGACATAGGTTATATTTGGTCGCGATAACCGACATCCACGCGGGCGGAGCCGCGGGCAAAAGCTAGTTACGAATATATCATCCATTTAGCGATCCAAGATGGCGGACTCGCAATTTTCACTAAAATTGATATGGGTATAGGGTTACCATCCGTCCGGATTAATCCGGACATGTCCGGACTTTTCGACACTTGTCCGGACTTTGTCCGGCTCCCTAACTTGTCCGGATTTTTTTCAATTAGATTTAATATGAGAAAGAAAATTACATACCTGCTATGTAATATCAAAAAAGTCTTTAATTTTTATTACTTAACCCGTCCTTTATCTATAATCAAAATATAAAATCTTCTTTAATAATCTACATAAGGATCAAACAATAAATCTTCTTGCAAACCAACTAGTATTCATAGTATAAAATAATTTCTTGAAAAAGAAATCAAACTTAATTTATACTTTTCAACATTAGATACTTTACTGAGTACCCATCATCATCATCATCAGCCCGCGGCAGCCCACTACTGGACATAGGCCTCTCCCATGACACGCCACTTAGCCCGGTCTTCGGCTGTCCTCCTCCACTGCCCACCAGCCACTCTGCGTAGGTATATCGTCGCTGCATCTAGTCGCAGGGCGCCCCACACTACGTTTGTCGGTTCCCGGTCAAGGATTCGTTTACCCCAACGGTTATCGGTCCTACGGCAGATATGACCAGCCCACTGCCACTTCAGCTTGCTAATTCGTTGAGCTATGTCGATAACTTTAGTTCTCTGCCGAATTACTTCGTTCCGGATTCGATCCCTCAGAGATATACCGAGCATAGCTCTTTCCATAGCACACTGAGCGACCTTGAATTGGTGGACCAACCGTATCGTAAGTGTCCAGGTTATAGACTTTTGTCTTAAGACATTGTGGGATGGGCGATTAGAATACCTGACGAAGCTTTCCAAATGCAGCCCAGCCCAACTGTATTCTTCTTTTAGCCTCACCCTCAAAGTTGAGCATCTGCCCTAGGTATACATACTCCGAAACAATCTCGAGGGGAGTTCCGTTCACAGCAATCGGCTGCAGGTCAATGTGCTCGCTGAACATGACCTTGGTTTTATCCAGGTTCATCCGGAGGCCCTGAGTACTCAGGTTCATTTAAAGTTATCTTTTAGAAATCTTCTCAACTCATATTTTAAGGTTGTATTGAATCATTAGCAATGATTTTTATTATTTTAGTGATCAGTTGGGCGTGTCAAATGTAGTATATTGTGTATATTATACTGTCATATAGATAGGTTTGTATATACATTTATGATGATGACTTTAATATGAATGAGCCACCTGACCCAGGGACTGGCCTTAGGACTGAACCTAAAAATGTGCTCTATACGCACGGTACATGTTTCTGGGGTGTCTTTTGAGGATAACACGGGGTGCTACTGCCATGGACGAGCTCAAATTCACCAAGCATATATTATTACTAGCAAACAATCCACGGGTGCCAGGGCCTCATTTGTCTCGTATATCATGCCTATATCTTGGGATTGGGACACGTATCTTGGACCTAAATTGCGTGACAAATAACGAAGCCCTGGTGCGCGCGGATTGTATTGTTATAATTTATGTTTTGTGTATTTGAACTCGTCTACCGCAGTAGCACCCCGTGCTATCCTGAAAAGACACCCAAGAAACGTGTAATGCGCGTTTAGAGCACATTATGTTCAAGATATATATGTCCCGAGCAATACCATGCCATTGCAAGTATCCGGATTATGGCGCGCTAAGAAGCGCGCCTCCTCATTCCGGGGGCGAGTCGCGGACACCGTTGTCCCCCCTTCCGAGGAGGGCTAGACCATAAGGGATGGCCCTGGGTCAGCCGGGGTGCGAGGGGTATGTCGATGACAACCTCACCTTCGGTCTAGCACCACGACCCACAGTCGGCGTGCGGTTTTAGTCGGTTCGAGTTCAACATAACCTCCCCTTCCGGCTCCGACAGGGGGGTATCCGAGGGGATTTCCGCACGAAAAAAAAAATGTCCGGATTTTTATCGAAATGTCCGGCTTTTTGTCAGGACTTTTCAAATTCCTAAATGGTAACCCTATATGGGTATCGTTTTCAAGGTTTTCGGGGTTGCTGATTACGAAGATATCATCCATATACCGATCCAACATGGCGGACTCGACATTTTCACCAAAATCTATATGGGTATAGTTCCATTCATTTAGCGATCCGAGATGACTGGATGGATAGTATATTCGTTGTTGAAAATTTGACTTCCGCCATCTTTGATCGTCGTTAAAATGGTCGTCAATACCGATATCAGACAATTGCTGGCAGGCAATCGTACGATGAGAAACTGTCGACTCCCAACTGATCGTGTGTAGTCGCAAAACTGATAGCAGCAGGGAATGGCTGGCAGGCCAAAATCACTTTCGTGTGTGGGCACTGTCAGCCTAAGATAGTAGACCGCCCGATACGAGATGAAACTGCAGGCGGACTGATCGTGAAAGCGAAATTTCATCGAAAAACGAACTCGAATTCGAATCCAAATCTGAACCCGAACCTGAATCAATAATCAAATTCAAATCCAAACCGGTCTCTTTTTCTGTTAAGGCACATCAACTCACGCTAATATAAATAACTTGCTGATGCCCGCGGCTCCACTCGCCATGTCCAAAAGCCCCAATGGCCGACATCCATGTCGGCTATTGGGACTTTTAGTTATATCACCGGTTGTACTCAACCCATAATGATCTGCCTTCCACCTCCCGCCTCACGATTCCCACCTCCCGCCTCCCGCCTCCCGCCTCCCGCCTCCCGCCTCCCGCCTCCCGCCTCCCGCAAGGATTGACGTTCTCAGGTTGTGGTCAGTACCTATGCTCTGTGTGTGTGTCTGTCGGACATTTCTTGTGATAATCGGACGTACAAAATATAAAGTTACCCATGTTGGTCTTTGAATGAAACTTTAGTAACCATGTAATACCTACATATTAACTAAGATATATGTTTACATTTGCACTACTTCAGTATAGTATAAAATAAAGTCACTGTCGCTGTATGTATGCTTAAATCCTTAAAACCACGCAACGGATATTGAAGCGGTGTTTTGTAGATAGACTGATTCAAGAGAAAAAAAAAAATACGGAAGACGAAGTTTGCCTGGTCAGCTACTTTATTGTAAACTAGCTGACCCGGCAAATTTCGTCCTCCGTATTTTTTTCTCTCTTGAATCAGTTGGCGAACCTCATACCGCCCATTTTTTTCCGCCCACGTGGCGTCAGATCCCGTTCCCGCTGTTCCCTTTTCCATGCATTAAATCTTCGTATTAAATTACTCTATCTATTAAAAGAAACCATAATAAAGTCCGTAGCGTAGTTTTAGAGATTTAAGCATACATATGGACGGACAGACGGGTAATATTGGTCAATGTTTCTCCGTTCCACTCCGCTCCGCGTCAATGGAAACGCAGCCTTACTCGTCGTTACTCTAGCTCTTAATTAGCCCAAGACTATATAGCTGGCTCCCCGAACCGAACTTGCCCCAAACCAAATCACATATGTCATGAAGTCAGGCTGTGTGTCACTGGGTTATTGCATAGACATAAATATAGAGACGTGAAGCTACTACGAAATTCATTCATAAAATCATATATGGAAAACGCCAATTCTCCATCTTCCGTTCTAAGTAGTGGGGATGTAGTAGCACCTGATTGGTCAAAAAAAATTGCTAGTGATGCGGTGATAGAATTTTAATTATCGATATTTTCTAAGTTATTTAAAGAACGAAGACCACTTTCCATACATCCAATGACTTGTGACATGTCATTGACTTTTTATTATTCTATCGTATATGTAATGGTACCATAGACATAAATATACAGACGTGAAGCTACTACGAAATTCATTCATAAAATCATATTAGGAGAACGCCAATTCTCCATCTTGCTTTCCAACGTAGTGGGGATGTAGTAGCACCTGATTGGTCAAATAAAATTGCTAGTGATGCGGTGATAGAATTTTAATTATCGATATTTTCCCAAATATTTAAAGAACGAAGACCACTTTCCATACATAGTGAATGACTTTTGAAATGCCGTTGACTTTTTATTATTCTATCGCATAATGGTACTGGTATTACTGATGAATAGATACTAAAACATTTTGTACAAAAAAAAAAACAAAAATATTAAACAATAATTCGAATTTTTTTTTGTCCAAATCGATTTTATTTTTGTGCCAATGTGTTATGTACCTGGAGTACTACTAAATATATATATATATATATCGTTACTCAAAGACTGTAAAGAATCTTTGTAGATTCAACGTCCTTCTGGGCGAATTATTCGAAACTCCGGCTATCACAAGGAAAGTCTGACAGAAAGCCATAAGCACACTGCAACCTGAGAATACAAATAATCGGCATCCACTTAAGCTAATCACTTAATTTTTTCTTTCAAATGTATAAATTTTTAGTCTGTGCCCTTTTTATATCGATAAGTAGTTATCGACAGTTTACTGGATTCCCTACTAGGCCGCCATACTGCTTTCCATTCATTCATAAAATCCAAGTTTAGGTAGGCAGTTTTTTTTCGTAGGTATGGCACCTCTTGATATACTCTAAGGGTTATTGTCAATTGAATTGAGTGTCAATAGTGTCAATGTCAATTTATATTGTGATAGGTTATTTACTTAGAGTATATCAAGAGGTGCCATACCTACGAAAAAAAACTGCCTACCTAAACTTGGATTTTATGAATGAATGGAAAGCAGTATGGCGGCCTAGTAGGGAATCCAGTAAACTGTCGATAACTACTTATCGATATAAAAAGGGCACAGACTAAAAATTTATACATTTGAAAGAAAAAATTAAGTGATTAGCTTAAGTGGATGCCGATTATTTGTATTCTCAGGTTGCAGTGTGCTTATGGCTTTCTGTCAGACTTTCCTTGTGATAGCCGGAGTTTCGAATAATTCGCCCAGAAGGACGTTGAATCTACAAAGATTCTTTACAGTCTTTGAGTAACGATATATATATATATATATATATATATATATATATATATACATCTTGAAGGACATGTTGCGTCCTACATGGCGTTATTTACCGATGATGCTGCGTCCGACTGACTTTGTGCGTCCGGAATACGGACGCAAGATTGACCGACCCTCATTTTTAGCCCAAGGGTCCCTTATGATCCTTAGAATGCAATGGCGAAAAATTGGCATGGACGTAATTCCATCACTACAATGCCTTTTAGCGTATAATATAGTTCCGCCATCGTCCGACTGAAATTTGGAGGACACTAGTGTTCAGCGTATAATTTACCACGTATACTTTGAGTTCAGTTCACCGATCTTATCGTGTCCATTGAATATCGTATTTGTAAAGTTTTTATCATGTTTTCGTGACAACAATCTTGCGTCTCTTAAACATCCTTAAACGGGCACTAGGTACGGTGTCTGAAGGCCCCCTCCTCGGGGTTCACGAGGGACGCATGGCGCGGGGCGCGGAGCGGCAGGCTTTAGCGCGCTCGCGTACCGAAGTTTGTAAACCAACAGACATGTGCCGGCCGTGATGTAAGCTTATCTGTTCACACCAGCCTGTGCCTCTGAGCTTACCGGTTTATACATTTTTTTTATAGTGCGCTAAATCTCCACGGATACCACCCCCACGGAGACCCTCCCGACTAAAACGCACGCCGTCTTGGGTCCTTGGTTGCCGGAGGTGAGATTGCCGAAAGCATATCTCTCGCACCCCGGCAGACACTTCGGGCTGTGGGGACCTCGGTGTTCCCATCTAGCCCCGGGTACGGGGAGGCGCACTTGGCGGCACCGCCGCGGCCTGCTTCTGCTAGGGTGACAGGAGACTCCGCCGTTCACCCCTAGGCCAGCGCTCATGGAGGACGGAGGTCGTACCACGACGACCGGTTCGCCTTCGCTCTTCGTGGGCTTCCCGGGCCCGTAGTCTAGTCCGGACCCGACCGGCCGCCTCCTTCTCGAGCATTAATTGCTCGCAGAAGGAGGCGGCCGCACCCCAAGCGTTTGCGCATCGTACCATCGCTGTGAGCAATGTGGCGAGTGTGAGGACTCCCACCCCCAGAGCCGCCACTAGGACCTGCCTGGGCCGCCGTGTCCCACGCCGGGCACTCGGTCAGCGTGCCCGGCGCATGCAGCTCTGCGTCCTCGCTCGCATCACAGTGATGGCACTCGCACGTTGGCTCCTTCCGCATCCGACACAGGTAGCTCCCGAAACACCCGGGTCCGGTAATCACCTACGTCAGCCGGTACGAGAGGCTGCCGTGTGGCATCTCTAGCTATTCCTCCATGATGAGTTTAACCGCTGCTATTACGGCGTGCCCTGCGCTTGGTCACCCAAGTCGTAGCTCCCACTCAGGGTGGAGATGGGACCTCACGACCCGAATTTCTTCAGGCTCGGGTTCCCGGCTCGGCTCCCGCGCCTCCTTTCGGTACCGAAAGGGTTCTCGCATCCAAGTTCGACGGTAGAGATCCGGCAAGGAGATTCGCCGCCTCCAAGGATATCGTGCGGTACCCCATAATGTCCCTGCTAGCCATTGCACGCAGCGGCCCACGCAGCAGACGCGCATTGTGGATCGTCAGGGTCTCCGCCCATATTGGGCACCCATATAGGGCAATGGACCGCAGGACTCCTGCGTAGAGTCTCCTGCAAAAGTCATCCGGCCCCCTTTTTTTTATACCACTTAGATGGCAGACAAGCACACGGCCCACCTGATGGAAAGTGGTTACCATGGACTATGGACGTATGCAACACCAGAGGCGTTACACTCGCGCTGCCTACCCTGAAGAAACCTTCTAATGCCCCTCTTGAAGAACCCCATATTGTAGTCGCTTGGGAAAACCGTGGCAGGGAGTTCCTTTCATACCGCACGGTGCGCACCGTATTCGAATGCAATGTGTGGGGATGAATTCCCTGTCTATGGCGAGCGGTGCGATGATAGAATGTAGCTGTGGACATCATGTCAAATAATTCATCTCAGCACAAACCATTATATAGGCGGTAGAAAACACACAGTGAGGCAAAGTCCCTCCTGAGGCTGAGAGGTTCCACATCGCCTGCGAGTATGGGACTGTCGACGAGCCTCAACGCACGTCTTTGTACCGAGTCGAAAGGGTTAAGCTGGCGTGCGGGCGCTCCGGTAAAAAGATGACAGCAGTACTCCATGTGGGGTCGAACCTGTGCCTTATAAAGAAGGAGTCGTTGCCCCGCAGTAAAGTACTGCTTCGCCCTGTTAAGAACTCCAAGTTTCTTTGATGCCAGCTTAACCTTGTCCTCTAAATGACTGCGGTACTGGACGTCACTTGAAATGTCGACGCCTAGGATCCCGATACTCGGGGCAATGGTAAGCCGTGTGCCCAGGAATTGCGGCGCTACAATATATGGGGTTTTCTTAGCGGTGAATACACCCCTTATGTTGGGCAGCAGCAAGCGGCAGCTATGTCCTTCAATTTGGGGGCCAGTCTTCGGCGATGCTCCCCGAAGATCCACCGGCCGTCGAGCACGAGCCCCAGATAGTTCATCTGGGGCTTGATGCCGATGGAAATGTCTCTCACTATGAGGCTGGAATCTTCCGGTGGCACGCGCCGAGGCCCATGAAAGAACATGGCCTCGGTTTTATACGGAGCCACCTCCAGACCCAGCCGCCGGATCCGCTTCACGACTTGGGCAACCGCGGTCGTGGCCTTCATGGTCGCTTCGCGGTATGTAGCCCCGCACGCCGTCACCAGCGTGTCATCCGCATAACACGTGACGGCGGCACCGTCCGCGAGCTCACCGCGAAGAACCCAGTAGTAACCGATGTTCCACAGTAGCGGTTCCAGGACCGATCCCCGCACGACATCTCTCGCTGACCGAGCCCGGTCGCATTTGGGTACAACAAGGGGGGGGGGGGGGGTCTGCTGGCAGCGGCGTTGTGCACCAGTGCCACCGATTCGTCCAGGTCGGTTTCCCAGGCAGGCCCGATAAACCGGTGAGTGTACGGCTTGGCGACAGCGGCGACATTAATGCCTCACTGTGCCATGCTCTGGAGCAAAAGTGCCTGAGCATCAACACAGTGGTTCCCATTCGTCTGCAGGACGCGGAGCTGAGGATCCATTATGGAACTGCCAACCGGCTTCGGCCTCCCCGCGGTGCAGGCATTGGCACCAGCCCTATGGTCGGCCGGCTTGCCCTCTGCTGCACACCTGAAGCAGTGCAACGGAGCTTCGCAACTACCGGCCTTATGATCGGGTTGGCTACAGCGGAAGCAACGGTCACCGACCGTTACCTTCGGAAACTGGCCTCCACCGTGCACTGCACCCCCACGTGACTCACCGACAGGCACGTGCCACCTGCAGGCCCGACCAGCACGGCAGACCGTGCTGGTCGGGCCTGCAGGAGCCGTACCTGCACCATCTGGAAGCCGCCAATAAGCAGGCCCCGCCATCGGCAACCTTTGGGGCTGCCGCGATGGGGCTCTCCGATTCCTCCGCCGTCAACGTAATGACGACGGCCGTCAATCGTGGGGCGCGGAGCTTCCTCGGCGCTGTTGCCATCGCGGCAGCCTTGGCCCTTCTGGCCATTTTGGCTGCCTTTTTGGCGGCGTTCCGTCTCTGCTTGGCGGCTCCAGCTAGCGCCCCCTCCAGCTAGCCCCCTTACGGGGGCTCGGGGATTCACCCAGAGCCGGGCCGGGGTCCGGGGTTGCCCTTCCCCTTATCCTTGCCCTGAGCGCGACCCACGATTCTGGCTCTGCTGGTCGAATTGGCGGCTTCACCGGTTGCGCTGTTTGCGCTGGCCGCTCCGGCTGCACCGGCCGCCCCGCCAGAGCAGGGTGCGCCGACCGCTCCGGCTGCGCCTTCCGCATTGACCGAGTCGCCACTCCCAGCAACTCGGTCCCTTCTCTTGAGGGCCTCCAGCTCCGCCGTAACTTTTTGGAGTTGGCGTCGGGACTCGGCCTCCCGCCGCTGTGCCTCAGCCTCTCTCCTCGCCTGTTTTGCCATCTGGGTGGCCAGACCCTCACCGGCAGCTAAGATCTGCTCTACGCATAAGCAGAACCTACAAAACTTCGAGCTAGCGTTGAATGGTGTTGCAATAAGCAGGGACAGTCATATTCGCTTCCTGGGTCTCATATTAGATGAACACTGTAACTGGAATCTGCATGTAGATACAGTATGCAAGAGAGTAAATAGATTCGTGTTTGCTCTACGCCAGCTTAGAAATACAACTTGCGAAAAAACAGCTCTTATGGCGTACCACGTATAGTCATGTTGGCTCAATCTTAAATTATGGCATATTACTGTGGGGTAACTCAACCGACGTAGACAGTGCCTTCATAAAACAAAAACTCGTCAAAAATGATTATATTGCTTTTTAAGATTTTGTTGACCACCAAAGTGAAAATACCTACGCTATACATTGTCACTTTTGTATGCTAACTATTAATTATATTTATTATCTATGCCTGGAGTCATTATAAACCCTTATATAGGTGGAAGCCTCTTGGCTGATAAGCTGGATACAATTATTCAAAAACAGTATTCGGAACCAATCTGTATTCAATAATAGATGGATGTCATTTAGTTATTATAATCATTATGATATATGCAGAGCATTATACGGAATTGATTTAAACATACATTCGGATGGAGGCGGGAATGTGCATGCAGTGTTTAGTAGGTATACGCAGGTATTCAGTGTGCAAGAAAAATTTAAGAGTGAACGGACGCACAAATTCAGCTAGAAATATTTAATTTGAATATCACCATTTAATGTTTAAATTAAATTTGACGTCGACTACTGATATGATACTGATGAAAACATCTTACATACGCATTGAAAACATTAAAAATCTCACTACATTCAGTGGACGCCGCAGGGTGGTAGTTTGTAAAGACGCAAGAAGTCCTTCGCGATTTATATATATATATATATATATATATATATATATATATATATATTTAGTAGTACTCCAGGTACATAACACATTGGCACAAAAATAAAATCGATTTGGACAAAAAAAAAATTCGAATTATTGTTTAATATTTTTGTTTTTTTTTTTGTACAAAATGTTTTAGTATCTATTCATCAGTAATACCAGTACCATTATGCGATAGAATAATAAAAAGTCAACGGCATTTCAAAAGTCATTCACTATGTATGGAAAGTGGTCTTCGTTCTTTAAATATTTGGGAAAATATCGATAATTAAAATTCTATCACCGCATCACTTGCAATTTTATTTGACCAATCAGGTGCTACTACATCCCCACTACGTTGGAAAGCAAGATGGAGAATTGGCGTTCTCCTAATATGATTTTATGAATGAATTTCGTAGTAGCTTCACGTCTGTATATTTATGTCTATGGTACCATTACATATACGATAGAATAATAAAAAGTCAATGACATGTCACAAGTCATTGGATGTATGGAAAGTGGTCTTCGTTCTTTAAATAACTGAGAAAATATCGATAATTAAAATTCTATCACCGCATCACTAGCAATTTTTTTTGACCAATCAGGTGCTACTACATCCCCACTACTTAGAACGGAAGATGGAGAATTGGCGTTTTCCATATATGATTTTATGAATGAATTTCGTAGTAGCTTCACGTCTCTATATTTATGTCTATGGTTATTTACAATTTATTTTACCTAATTGTGTATGTGTAATTTTAACAAATGAGGACACCATAAAAATGTGGGAAATACTGATATTATTAATATTATCTGCACTAGCCTACAAAATAACAGATGGACTTATACCAAATCTCAAAGACCTATTTGTTAATGCCGGTCTGTACGGTGTTGACTTATGCAAAATAAATAAGAATAAAATGTAAGTTTCAACCCTTAGAAATAACAAACCTTTCATGCTTATTGTTTTTATTTAGGACGTACAGTAAGCTGTGTACAAATATGACAATATGTCATAAGGTATATATTTTGTACTCAATAACACTGTTTATTTATTTATTTACTAAATAAGTACAACCACATTATATATTTTTACACAATTCACCCAAAATTCAGTTTTTTAAACATGTAAGGTACTTATACAAATTTTTGCTTTCTTTATTGAACTATGCAATGCATCACACTCTTCCATGCGATCTAAAATGAGTAGTTTCATATAGCTAACTTTAACGTTAATATTTTTTTTGTAGTCCAGAAGCAATAGGAGTGGTGTCTGGATGTGTCTTCTTAATAACTAGCTTCTTATACATACCTATTGTATTTGGAAATGGATTGCTGGACAGGCAAAACTTTCCACACAATGAAGTAAGATTAACTATTGCTATATTTAAACTAACTCTTCTTATTACAAAATGTGCTAAGCACTACAAAATGCAAATATTTTACTTTTTATAGTTCTTTAGCAGATATGGAATGATAAGAGAATACCTTTGTTAAAAAAAATCTGCTTGTGCTCAAAGTTTAAATAATTAAAAAAGTTGTATTATGTTTTCCACTAATTATGTCTTGTCTGATGTTGTATTATTATGATCTTTTTCTTTCTTTTTTTTTCTTTTTTAAAAAAAAAAGAATACTGTAACAATGATTCTAACAGCTATACACTAGGCTAGTGATCAATATAATATCTATGTGTATTCTGTTCTCAGTTTGCAGAGTTGTTGGCTGGACTCCTATCAATATGCTGCATGTTGCTCTTAGGGTTTGCCGATGATGTGTTAGACTTGAGATGGAGGTACAAACTACTGCTGCCTACAGTGGCATCTCTGCCTCTGCTGGTAGTTTATTTTGTTAATTTCAACTCTACTACTTTTGTAGTCCCAATACCATTGAGATATTGGTTTGGTGTTTCAATTAATATTGGTAAGTAGCAGAATAAATTTAAATCAATTGTCAATAGTTTAGGCCTTATTTTTGCCTATTATCCATACTAATATTATAAATGCGAAAGTAACTCTGTCTGTCTGTATGTTACGCTTTCACATCTAAACCGCTGAATAAATTAGACCTTGAGAAAGGACAAGACCTTGACAAAGGCTATGTTTGGTCGCGAAAAAGGGGCTTAAAGGGGGGAAATAGGGGTTGAAAGTTTGTATGAAAGTTTGTCATTTTTGAATATAGCGTAATGAAATTTGTACAGAGGTGAATTGGATAGCGATAGATTAGACCTTCAGAAAGGACATAGGCTGTGTTTCATAGCGATAACCGACATCCACGCGGGCGGAGCCGCGCCAAAAGCTAGTTCCAAATAAAAACAATAGGCACAGATTTGGAAATTCTATTTACTGACCTTTAATTGAATATTAGACATTTTTATGCCATAATATCACTTTATACCATCAACTAATCAATCTTATTTTTTCAGGTTTTCTTTACTATATCTATATGGGAATGCTGGCAGTATTTTGCACAAATGCAATCAACATACTAGCTGGCATCAATGGCCTGGAAGTGGGACAGTCTGTTGTTATAGCATTATCTATCATTGTTTTTGACACAATTGAGTTGAGAGGAGAACAGTACAAAGCTCACATATTCTCCCTTCATATTATGATACCATATCTTGCCACTACTCTGGCATTATTAAAGCACAATTGGTAAGATAACACTATTTCCTATTTATATTAGTTTACAGACTATCTCTGACTCGCCATTTGAAATAATAATATTTTTAAATCTCTGGGCCTCAAGCGGTACTGCTTTATTTCTGTTTTTGGACAGAAATGTTAGTGCTTCTGGCTGGTGACCTTTTCTTTGTATTGAATGCTACTTTTTTTTATAACAATACTAGCTTTTGCCCGCGGCTCCGCCCGCGTGGATGTCGGTTATCGCGACCAAACATAGCCTATGTCCTTTCTCAAAAAATCTACCCTCATACCAAATTTCATCAAAATCGGTTCAGTGGTTTAGGCGTGAAAGCGTAACATACAGACAGACAGACAGAGTTACTTTCGCATTTATAATATTAGTATGGATTAGAACCGAAGTTACTAATATTCCCTCTAACCCCTCCAACTAAGCTAAATTGCTTGTGCTAGGAGTGGGTTCACTTTGAACAGGATGGTCTTACTACCATTATTGTGAAGTATCTGTTATCTGTAATCTGAGAGGACCTACATCATTGTTTTGACTAAACCAAATAGATACTAATCTATTGCTTTTATTTCTGTTACAGGTACCCATCAAAAGTATTTGTGGGAGATACATTCTGTTATGTATCAGGAATGACATTTGCAGTTGTGGCTATTTTGAGTCATTTTAGTAAAACAGTTCTACTATTTTTCTTGCCACAAATAATTAATTTTCTTTATTCAGTGCCTCAACTATTCCACATTATTCCGTGTCCAAGACATCGTTTACCAAAATATAGTGCAGAAACAGACTTACTCCAAGCAAGTAGAACTATAATAGCCAAAAAAGATGTCACTTTCTTATCGAAATTAATTCTTCAAGTGCTATCAGTTTTTCATTTGGTTGATAAAAAGGAAGATGACGAAAGTATAACTATCAATAACATGACTTTAATAAACTTATTTTTAATTAAACTGGGGCCACAATCTGAGGTACGATTGACCACAAAACTTATGTGTTTTCAAGTTCTTTGTAGTTGTATAGCTTTCAGTATAAGATATCCATTAGCATCATATTTTTATGATAAATTAGAATAAGTAAATGTTATAATATCAGAAGGTAAATAAGTCACCATTAGGAAATTTACTAAGAAAGTAATGAAAATGGAATCACCAAAGAGGAACTTGTGATAAAATTATGGATATAACTATACCTACCTATTTCATGTATTGGCATTACATCAGAAACAAATACTTTATATTTTTCCATCTTATACCTATTTTTAAGAGTATCTAATTATAATAAAATTGTTAATTGGTGTAAATAAGTCATATATTTTATTGTATCTACCTATCGAAGTCCCTAGGCGATTATTAACATAATTATTGGCTTTGTACGCCGATAACTGTGCTCAATAACGGTGATTATTTGCTACCATATTAGTATCTAACGAGTATTAAGCAATATACGCACGTACAAACATGAGCATAGTTAGTGATCACAAACATCAAATATTAACATTTGGTTATGTACGCATGGTCCATGGACGACTTATCCGAACATGATCAAACAATTAGCCTATTGTAGTTCACTGCTCGACATGAACGCGAATATAATTCTAATAGAGTACGTACATAACAGAACTCAATAAGCATAGCTGCGCCGCGGTGGGAGTATTTATTGAAGCTACACGTATTTGAACACCATACATACGGAACATACAACTAGGATCGCCGCAAACATGTTTCACAAACAGAGTGTTGCATGCAAACCAAGTTATTGCGTATCGTGCAACGCAACAAATTTGGACGTATACTTGCGTATCTACATGGTTTTACAGTTTATAATCTCACAATATAAAGTTATAATGGTCGCTATCCATTGTGGATCTCCTATTATCAGTATTCTTCAGCACTCAGCAGGTAACACGAACAGTCACGCACCGAGTGCCGGGTATCTATCAGCGGGCGGAACGTATAGTCTGCGACATCTGGGCGACGGGAAGACGCACTACAATAAAGTTGGCAATTCCAACTCAATGTAGTTTATTTTTAGCACAGCATAAACCATTAAACCAGAACTGAACAGAACGGTCTAAATAGACTAAAGGTTACCAAATACCAAATCTCAGTATATACAAATGTACTCTGTACAAATGGACCACCGTGACGCTGTTTCATAACGCCGTTCAATCCTAAAATGATTCAGGTACATAAGTCTATTTACAAATTTAATATGTATATTTCTTTAATCTTAAGTAAAAGATCACAAGAAAACCCATGATTGAAAAAAAAAGGATGGCGCCCACCGTGGGGCCTAGTTCATATTTTCTTGTAAAGTACCTACGTGCTGTGTGCGATTTGGACCAAGTCTAAAATATGCTGCCGTGCTGATACGACATTTTAGACTTTCCTAGTTATAGGTACTGTCTAGTTAAGTTTGATACGAACACAATTACGCAGGGTAGTGCATGGGGTTAGTGTTTATCCATATCCATACTAATATTATAAATGCGAAAGTAACTCTGTCTGTCTGTATGTTACGCTTTCACGCCTAAACCACTGAACCGATTTTGATGAAATTTGGTACAGGGATAGGTTAGACCTTGAGAAAGGACATAGGCTATGTTTGGTCGCGATAACCGACATCCACGCGGGCGGAGCCGCTGGCAAAAGCTAGTAATTTATATATTTATATATATTTTGCAACGTCGGTTACGCTTAGCAGTTAAGCAGTTGGCCTTACGTTACGTTCGAGAGGTCACGGGTTCTAGTGCTGGCCAATACACTATCAACGTGAACCCACCCTAACAGAAAATTTAGCGATTGGGGGAATAGTAAAAATGTTGACTACTAATATTCGTTTAAAAAGGAGAACCATTTAGCATGTACCTTTTTCATCTGGTGGGCAAGACCATTATGGCGAAACCAGGCTATGTATCCTTGAAACGTCGAAGAGTGATAATTATCACACTTCCCTTGATAGGCGTTGCACTTGTGCAGACAAAAGAATATACATATCGTCTTGTCTCGTCCTTATCTACTTAAGTATACATGGCATTGGAATCGTAAAAAACATTATAGGTACATGCCGCTTTTCTATCAATAATCGTACGGCCTACAAAATAAACTGTGGCTGTAGCCTATGGATTTTCGCGTTGTCGTCTCTATATCCGATTTACTCTGGAATTTATTTTACTTACTGAGTGCTGTAGGGCGTCATTATATTATATTCGGCTTTAGGTATGGGGCCTCACCAAGGGGCCAAGCCAACCTCACCCGCAATCTGCAAGCCGGTGCACCTGATGATCACAATGATCAAGGGTCTGGCGCAGGGTTTCCTCTCGGGTTTGGAAGGTCAGGCAGCAGCAGTCGATCACGCAGCAAATGTAGCATAAACCAAAGGGGATAAGTAAAAAAAAAAAAGTAATCTTGCAGTGCATAGTATAATTTTGCAACTTTGTTACCATATTGGTTCACCACCAATATATTATGGTTATAGTATCTTATAATATAGGTACAATCACTATAAATACACATATATGTAACAGAAACAAGGCTTATTATTCGTATAAATTCATTAGCTATCTTAATAATCTGCTTTATTTACACAATACACAATAGTTATTTTATATTACATATTTCTTTGGCCTAACAAGTTGGATTTTTGCCAAAAATATAAAATATGTGAATACATTTATTAATGATCATAAATAGATGGTACTTGGAACGTATAAGTATTCTCATACAAAAATGGCTACACAATGATATATTATGTCTTATAACTGTAAACTTAATTTAACCAAATATCATACAATATATTGTCCTCCGCATCATTATCATTTATAACCCGCAGTGTCTTGAGGGTTTGGAGGTAAAATGTTAATTCAGAAGTAACTACACCATGTTGAGGACTACCATTAGCTACTATATTCATTTTTAATAACTGCTCTCTAAGTTTGTCTTTAAAATTATCATGAACTCTTTTATAGATGGTCCTTATTTGTTCATTAGGTAAGATATCAATAAGTGCTTCATGTAATTTAACTAAGTGTTTAGAAATATTTCGGAATGTCTGAGATGGAACAGGTGGTTTAGCATCCCAACCCGTCAGCTGAGATGCAAGCATGTTACTGACTATGACACAAATTTTATTCTCTATTTCTTGCTTATGGCTTGTTATATCATTTTCTATATTACTAAAACCATTTAGTGATATTTCCTGTGAATGCTGTTTCTCAAGCAATCCTCTAATTTTAGGTAAAATCCACATTACAACTTGCAGAGATCTAGAGACTAATGCAAGGTTGGATGTAGATATAGTTTTCAACCCGGCACTTTGAATTGCACCAGCACCTAGTACCAATTGGCAGCACCGAGAATTGAACAGTTGGATTAGTTCTAACATACAGTGGACTAAGTACTGAACAATGACAGGGGACTGTTTTGTCGCATCACAATATTCAAGTAAGATTTTTATTAGGAGTTGAACTGTGGCTACAACAGCATAACTCTCTTTGTTTATAAGTAAATATTTTCCATCAGGTTTACTAGATTCATAATTTTGGGAATTTGGTATTTCTCCTGTTTCATTTATTGTGTTTATTGCACCTTGTAACTCACATGGGACATCTGCAGCTTTCCATCTTTCACTATTCAGAGCAGAGGTCAACTGAACCCTCCTTTCAGTATGTAAACATTGTATATATTTCATAGCATAGCTTCTTAATGCTAATTTCATGGCATTACTACAATGTCCAGTGATTTTTTCACATTCATCACAAAATTGTTCAATAAGTTTAGATAAGATTGATAGTTGAGACATATCAGAAAATACATAATCTTTATCAGTTTTAGTTACTATGAGATTAGCACATCTTTCGTTACAGTAATCTGAAAGCGAAGCAATCATTTTTTTTAACTTTTCTTCAACAGAAAGTAGTTCATCTTCAGTCCATGTATCTTCACTGTCATTCCCAGTTACATCATCCATTTGAGTGATTTCCAATATCAAATTGTTTAGAGCTATTATTCTTTTAAATAAGGTTATCAAATTTGGTGCAACTTTCTGTAGAAATGTAATCCCTTCATTGCATAATAGTCTGGTATTGTCTGCATTTGATCCTCTTAGCACAATTTCTGTGCTTCCATCTCTCTCTGATATAATTTCTATAACACACTGTTTGATTGTAGCTTGAATAGAGGTCATTGCTTCAATTTTGAATGTATCTATGAAGTCAAATTCCTTTAGCCGAAGAATGCCTGATACAATAGACACAATTTTCTCTCTTTCAGGTATTTCCATGTTATCTTGTGGTGGTCTATTTAAATCTGTTACAATAAATCTCATAAATTCGTTACTTAACATTTTGTGTATCAATCTCTTCATTTCAGTCAATTGTGGGGATAGATGACGAAATGCCTGTATGCCTGATAATCTTGTGGATAATACTTTTTGTGTAGAACTAATAAGATCTAATGCAGCAACATAATCTGAAGTACTTAAAAGCAGCTGGATCATGGGCTGTGTTTGTTGCACTGTGCCCATTAGTTTTAAAAGCTCATGAACATCATTTAAATTGTGATTTATTCTTGTCAAGCTTGCAAGCTTCAATGGACATTCGGTAAGATTCCCTTTAACATTGGTAATGTTTTGTCTTGTCTTTCTAACTGTGTTTATGGCTCTCGCCATCTGTTCCATTATAGTGTCATGAGATAACATAGCATGGAAGAATGCATCAGATTTTTGAGCTACTTGTTTAGATATCTTCATTTCTATAACATCTAGGTATGTACTCAGTGTTTCTTGTAGTGATCTTATCGCAATACTTGTGTCTTCAGAGTTGCACAGACTAGGGAATACTTTACTAAATACATCTGGGTTACTCAATGGCAATGATTGTTCATAAAATATGCTAGGTACCTCACACAAATTTTCAACTATTGGTGTTTTTGTTTTGACTGGAACACCTTCTTTAAGTCTACAATGACGGCGATACTTTTTAGTTATCCTTTTGCAGTATGATTCAAAATGAGCTAATGTAATTTCTGGTAAATATGGACTAGGATATATATCTATCTTATCAATGAAGCTGTCTCCCCATGTCTTAGTGAAAAAATTACTCTGTTTGCCCCTATTTGGATCATTTAATACTGCTGGAAGGTTTTGTGATGAAGAATAGAAAGTCCAGTCCTCATTAGAATCTTTTACGTACAGGTGGTACTCTCTTACGTGATATTTGAAGCCTGCTTTTCGTAAATCACCAAATTGTAAGGCTGAACACATTCCATTTTGTCCATATTGACAGAGAATTATGGAGCCCTCCTTTAAACTGTGTTTATCTTGTACATGCCTGCAAAAAGTCAGAGAGGTAACTACAAACACTTAATTAGCATTGTTTTCCAGAATTATGTACATATTATGCGTATAACCTTTCAAATTCCGTGGCAGAAGTAAAAAGTAGTCTCGGACAATGAACACAGTTTTGCCATGTCGGCTTATTAGATGATGTAGAGTTGTCCTCCATAACATCTTCGTCTTTATACACGAGGATAACTAATTATATGTTCAAGGTAATTTCATTAATGTACAAAATTTAGTAAATTCACCCGAAAAGCTCATGACATGACATAGTAAATAAAAAGTGACAGCTGACACGACTCGACTGACGTTGACACTTTGACAAAAGATTTTTGTTTTGTGGTATTTTGTGACCTGGTAGCAAAGACCTTTAGGTGAATTGACAAAAAATACGTCAACATAGGTTTTAAGGCATTGTGCAGGTTGTGCTGATTCTTTTAGGGCCGCGGATGCGGGTCGCGGGTGTGGGCGCCGTGCGCGCGTGTGTCCTGCCGCCTGCTCCGTCGCGGGCGTCCGTGACAGATTCCCATCTATCGCGTACACACTACGCGTGCGCCGCTGCCCGCGTCGCGTACCCGCTGCCCGGTATTCACCTCACGCAGCGCTGCTCTTGAAATAACATGAAACAAACACGCGACGCGGACGCCCGCGACCCGCACCCGCTTATCGTAGCGAAGGCGCTTAGAGTAAGAAACCATGGAGCAAATGATAAATAGAGTTTTGTTAAAACCCACCATACAATGGATTGTTTGGTTGTCTTCGATCAATGATATTACATACAAATATCATTGTCTTCGATCTACAAAATCATAATATATTAATAACAGAATTTTTTAACTGTTACAACAAAATTCTGACATTAACTTTTGCAGAGAAAATCTTGAAACTTTCAACTTTATTATACACTTGGTCGTAAACACCAATGTTTACAAGAATGTAAATAAAATAAAATCAATAGTCTAACTAAATATGTCAAACATTTACATATTTATAACACCCCTACTATCCATATCCATACTAATATTATAAATGCGAAAGTAACTCTGTCTGTCTGTCTGTCTGTCTGTCTGTATGTTACGCTTTCACGCCTTAACCACTGAACCGATTTTCATGAAATTTGGTATAGGGGTAGATTAGACCTTGAGAAAGGACATATGCTATGTTTTCTCGCGATAACCGACATCAGCATAAGCTAGTAATTTATAATAATCATAATTATTTAATAAAATATCTTACCTAGTAAAAATCACTAAATTTAACAAAAAATCTTGGGTAACAGCGGCCGCCGAATCAAGCTTTGCTTACGACATTGTTGCGAATTTTTGAATAATATGTCTTATAGGTAGATGTTATTAGGGATCTTTTCAGTCGACGATCTTGTAAACTAAATGGTTACTTTACATAAAATAAAGGTTTCATTTCGATAGTGTCCACTATTGGTACTCTTACCTTAACACTTTCGACAGACTTGACGCATCATCGGTACAAAAATGTGTGCAATACCCGTTTCACGACTCGAAACAATTTTCCAGAGTCTAAACAATTTACAGACATGAACGATGACCATTCAATTCAATTGGCTGTCACGACACGACAGTGAAGCTATGTAGGTAGGGTTACCATTTAGGAATTTGAAAAGTCCTGACAAAAAGCCGGACATTTCGATAAAAATCCGGACATTTTTTTTTTCGTGCGGAAATCCCCTCGGATACCCCCCTGTCGGAGCCGGAAGGGGAGGTTATGTTGGACTCGAACCGACTAAAACCGCACGCCGACTGTGGGTCGTGGTGCTAGGCCGGAGATGAGGTTGTCATCGATGAGGTTGTCTAGCCCTCCTCGGGAGGGGGGACAGCGGTGTCCCCGACTCGCCCCCGGAATGAGGAGGCGCGCTTCTTAGCGCGCCGTAATCCGGACACTTGCAATGGCACGGTATTGCTCAGGACATTATATATCTTGAACATAATGTGCTCTAAACGCGCATTACACGTTTCTTGGGTGTCTTTTCAGGATAGCACGGGGTGCTACTGCGGTAGACGAGTTCAAATTCACAAAACATAAATTATAACAATACAATCCGCGCGCACCAGGGCTTCATTATTTGTCACGCAATTTAGGTCCAAGATACGTGTCCCAATCCCAAGATATAGGCATGATATACGAGACAAATGAGGCCCTGGCACCCGTGGATTGTTTGCTAGTAATAATATGTGCTTGGTGAATTTGAGCTCGTCCATAGCAGTAGCACCCCGTGTTATCCTCAAAAGACACCCCAGAAACATGTACCGTGCGTATAGAGCACATTTTTAGGTATAAATCTTCTTGCAAACCAACTAGTATTCATAGTATAAAATAATTTCTTGAAAAAGAAATCAAACTTAATTTATACTTTTCAACACTAGATACTTTACTGAGTACCCATCACCATCATCATCAGCCCGCGGCAGCCCATTGCTGGACATAGGCCTCTCCCATGACACGCCACTTAGCCCGGTCTTCGGCTGTCCTCCTCCACTCCCCACCAGCCACTCTGCGTATATCGTCGCTTCATCTAGTCGCAGGGCGCCCCACACTACGTTTGCCGGTTCCCGGTCTCCACTCAAGGACTCGTTTACCCCAACGGTTATCGGTCCTACGGCAGATATGGCCAGCCCACTGCCACTTCAGCTTGCTAATTCGTTGAGCTATGTCGATAACTTTAGTTCTCTGCCAAATTACTTCGTTCCGGATTCGATCCCTCAGAGATATACCGAGCATAGCTCTTTCCATAGCACACTGAGCGACCTTGAATTGGTGGACCAACCGTATCGTAAGTGTCCACGTCCACGACTCGGCTCCGTATCTCATTACAGGTAGAACGCACTGGTTATAGACTTTTGTCTTAAGACATTGTGGGATGGGCGATGAGAATACCTGACGAAGCTTTCCAAATGCAGCCCAGCCCATCTGTATTCTTCTTTTAGCCTCACCCTCAAAGTTGTTTCTCCCTAGTTGGAGCATCTGACCTAGGTATACATACTCCAAAACAACCTCGAGGGGAGTTCTGTTCACAGCAATCGGCTGCAGGTCAACGTGCTCGCTGAACATGACCTTGGTTTTATCCAGGTTCATCCGGAGGCCCTGAGTACCCAGGTTCATTTAAAGTTATCTTTTAGAAATCTTCTCAACTCATATTTTAAGGTTGTATTGAATCATTAGCAATGATTTTTATTATTTTAGTGATCAGTTGGGCGTGTCAAATGTAGTATATTGTGTATATTATACTGTCATATAGATGGGTTTGTATATACATTTATGATGATGACTTTAATATGAATGAGCCACCTGACCCAGGGACTGGCCTTAGGACTGAACCTAAAAATGTGCTCTATACGCACGGTACATGTTTCTGGGGTGTCTTTTGAGGATAACACGGGGTGCTACTGCTATGGACGAGCTCAAATTCACCAAGCACATATTATTACTAGCAAGCAATCCACTGGTGCCAGGGCCTCATTTGTCTCGTATATCATGCCTATATCTTGGGATTGGGACACGTATCTTGGACCTAAATTGCGTGACAAATAATGAAGCCCTGGTGCGCGCGGATTGTATTGTTATAATTTATGTTTTGTGAATTTGAACTCGTCTACCGCAGTAGCACCCCGTGCTATCCTGAAAAGACACCCAAGAAACGTGTAATGCGCGTTTAGAGCACATTATGTTCAAGATATATAATGTCCTGAGCAATACCGTGCCATTGCAAGTGTCCGGATTACGGCGCGCTAAGAAGCGCGCCTCCTCATTCCGGGGGCGAGTCGGGGACACCGCTGTCCCCCCTCCCGAGGAGGGCTAGACCGTAAGGGATGGCCCTGGGTCAGCCGGGGTGCGAGGGGTATGTCGATGACAACCTCATCTCCGGCCTAGCACCACGACCCACAGTCGGCGTGCGGTTTTAGTCGGTTCGAGTCCAACATAACCTCCCCTTCCGGCTCCGACAGGGGGGTATCCGAGGGGATTTCCGCACGAAAAAAAAATTTTTAGTCTATTTAGACTCTAAATAGACTAAAAATTTATTTATTTATTTATTTATTTATTAAATTAAATTACTATAAGATGACAACTAACTACCAAAACGAGATATTCTGTGACCATCAACCGACTCCAACTGATTAAAACAAAGAAGCTATAGCTAGGTGCCTACAGTAACGTAAGATTATGATCGCAGCTGTTAAAGCTGAACTTATCGTGCTTCTTTCTTCACCTACGTTAAGACGATGATTGTGAATGGTTGTGGGGCAGTCATACTGAGATTGCATCACGTAAAATATTGAAGTTTGAAGTTTTCGTAGTAGTCCTACAAGTAGTGAGTCCTACTTCCCAATTCTGTTGGAGTCGGCAAACAGTCGGTTTCCTGTCTATCTGTTAGAATCTAAAAGATAGACAGGAAGCCGACTTCAACTGAATTGGGAAGTTAGACTCATTGTAGGTACTACTAGGAAACGGTTGACTTTCAATCTAACTGTTAGATTGAAAGCCAACCTCAAGTGAAAAGGGAAGGTTCAGAGGATGATGATTGTTGTCCATGCTGTTCCTCGCACCATTTAGGATAGCTATATAAAGTTCGTTAGTAATAATAAATAAGTAAATGAAACAAAATGCATCATAATTCGATATGTTTATTTGATCTTATATTCAAATTATAACTAAATCATAAAATGTTGCAAGCTACATTAAAGATTTTAGTAAGTATTACCTACTTCTGTTTCAATAATTTATTATATGCTTATAAACTGGATTACTCTTTCTGGCAGTGGTAACATGCACATGAGACTGCTGATTTAAATATCAAATTTCTTTCTCCATCTAAGCATAATACTTTGACGGGTACCTAGAAGAATGAAGAAGATAAAATTTAATACTAAAGTAGGTGTTAAGATTCAATATTTACGTGTAGGCGTAGTCGCGTATAATTATTGTGATTAAGTTAATGAAGTACCAGGTAAACGACCCTCATTTTTTGTCTACTCTTTGTAGAAGAACTGGCCATCTATTCGACTAAAGCTAAACTATTGTGGTACCGCGTTAAATTTTAGACTTTACTTCTATACTCCTAAAGTTCAAGATGAAATGAAAACAGTTTCATTACACTTTATAGTTAAGTCAGAGTTGATCCTACTAATACCGCCCGCCATCTTGAGCCTCATATGCTGGAGCGTAAGGTGCTTGAAAGATGGAGGTCGTTGAGGTACCTCCGGCGTGTAAATAACCTGCACCAAGCGGCTTGCATATTGATGAGGTGTCAGTGGACCGGGAAAGTTCTAAATCCCTCCCGGGGTCGCTCCCTCTGCCTTATGCGTATACGTAATGCTACTTCCTTATGCGTATAAGTAATGCTCTTTCTCGAGCATTACTTGTTTGCAGAAGGAAGCGGCGACGCAGTCGAGGCCGTCATCGTGATGTCAAGCGAGAGGACTCTCTCCCCGGTAACCATTAATCCCTTGTCGCCTAACTATGTTGATTGTTGAAGAAAGTACATCATCTAGGCTCTACAGCTCTACATAGGCGTTTAAAAAATGCTTATGGAGAGTTACTTACGTCTTCGGATTCGATTATGTTGCAGCACTGTCCCAAAGAAGTCACAGGATGTCGCTTAAACCCCAACATTATGCTTGGCAAAGACCAAGACTCACAAAATCCACGACAGGCGTTTGTTGTTATTTTAAACTCTACACAATCTGGTATACTTATATTTCTGGTATGACCTGCAAAGAGATATAGAGTAATGTATGAACAAAGAAAATAAAGTACATATCGCTGACATCCTTAAATAAACAAAACCAGTCTCACCTATTCGATGACATCCAGGCTTTCTCCATGATTCTGCGGTGAATACACTGCCGAGGGATACGAGTAATATTAATATTAAGCTTCCTAGAAGCATTTTGTGTTTGGTGAGTTCAAACTACAGCTTACAAATGATACACTTTTTACGAGGTCGCTCTTATATAAGTATTGAACTTTCGACATTGTAAACCTTTTCTGAAATCGTCACTTTTATTTGCGAACATTTAATATATTTTGCGGAGATGGGTACATTCACAGTAGGTACGTACCCGAAATGTTTAATTTCGGTCGAAAGGTTGATGACTTTAAGTAACGACCTACTAGCAATCGTAAGTAGCGTTTGTTCTATTATTACACACTACCTACCTCTGTAGGAAAACCTTGCGTTATTGTATTTTCCCGCGGTATTTTCAGATTATTTTCGTTCAAAACTTCATTATTCTTTTTCCAACCTGAAATCAAATGCGAGACCTCCATAAACAGCCACATTTGCTGCCACTGCGCCACCAGGAGAGGGTAACATTATTTTCTACTTATGGCTCCCTCCTTCTAGGACGTAGTTAATTACATACTTACATAAAAAAAAAACGAGATGACAATAATAAAGTGGTAGACCCTACCGTCGTGTATCGTGTACAGTAACGGGATTAGATTAGATTTATTACCTACTTGCATCTGTTAACACTCGGGGAATAAAGTACTTTATCAAAACAAGAAAATGTTGACAACATCAGATATTTATTATGAAAATAGAGTGTTGCTTACACTTCATAAATTTCTTTGACGTGGGACCTTCGTAGGACATTAAATCGTTATGGAGCGCATCGCATTTAGTAAACGTACTGTGATAATGACTGTAGATTCTAATGGCACTGTAGTACCATGCGCTGCCGCTGTATCACAGATCCTTTTGTTGATCGCGTTGGTTGCTAGGCAATTAACGCATCAATCAACGTATGTAAAGTTGTAAAATATTATACGCCACAACTACTTGCAATGGAAATCGAGTATAAAATATTAAATCTTTACAAAACAAAACAATACGATGAATGCCTAAACTTATGTGCGATAGCCTTACAAGATAAAAGTGACAAAATGATAGAGTTTATTCGAATGCGTGCATTGACTATACAGGCAAAAGTAGTCGGTAATGGTTATGAAGAGGTTCAATATTATCCTGTGCAAGACGAATTACTGTCTACAGCAGTCGCAAAAACTCCAAGGCCTGGAACTTCTTTTCAACCTGATGTTAGAACAGTCCGAAATGGAACTGGTCAGGTTCAGGTGAAGTTGTTTATATTATAGTCTTCAGCGTTAGTCGTTATATATTATTCTGTTAATAAAAACACGTTCATTTTCATTAAAGCGAAGAACTACGGCAACAGTACGGTCAAGAGCTGGTACAAATGCTTCCTGCGCTCGTACTTCGAGGACGGC
Source organism: Eilema sororculum (assembly GCA_914829495.1). Taxonomy (NCBI): domain Eukaryota; kingdom Metazoa; phylum Arthropoda; class Insecta; order Lepidoptera; family Erebidae; genus Eilema; species Eilema sororculum. Next base: position 10,199,137 of record OU618542.1, read on the forward strand.
TCTACATACTGCATCCAGGATGTCTCGGGCAGCAACTGCGCTGGCGGCGGGTGGTCCCATTACTGCTGGCACCCCTTTATCCTTAAGATTTCTTTCCAAAGAGGATAAACTATTCGCTCCAGCTGCTAAAACTCTGTTTGAATACGTTTACTACTGCGAAGGGGATGTTAGAAAGGTAAAAACCAAATGCCAGTCATTTAATTATTACGTTTATTACCTACTTATTTCGGGTATTTGATTAATATACAACTATTTATCATTAGAAATTACTCATTAAGTATCTGCTTTGTTCTTCAGGCCATGGAAGTTGCATTTCAAGCGCAAAAGATAGACGACAAAATGGATTGGTGGTGGAATTTTTCATTAGCTCGGTGCTATTACGCACTTGGCATGTTTAGAAATACTGAGGACTGCTTACGTCAAGCACTAAAGCAAAACAAACACATCTCAATTTATCTGCGCCTGGTTGCAATGTACGTTGGATTGAATCAACCAATTTCCGCCCTCGAAGTTTGTAAACAAGGGTTATCAATTTTCCACGAATATTCACCATTATTAATAGAGCAAGCAAGGATCCACGACCAAATGGGTAATGCTGCATTAGCCGTTAAAGAATATCGGATGGTTGCTTTAGAAGACCCCTCAAATATGGAAGCTATAGCTAATATTGCGATGTACAATTTCTACAATGATCAGCCAGAAATTGCATTGCGATATTATAGGTAGGTACATTTATTGAACATTTTAAAATGCCAATCTACTTTTCTGAAAATGTATGAATTGATCATTTAATAAACAGTTTAATACGTTTTTCAGGAGGTTATTAGCAACAAACCCTGCAGGTCCAGAGCTTTACAACAATTTGGGATTATGTTGTTTGTACTGTAATCAATGGGATCTAATATTGCCATGTTTTAGACAGGCCCTCTTTTTCTCGTCAGACTCAGAAACCAAATCGAATATCTGGTTCAATCTGGCTCATGTGGCTTTGGTATGTATAGATGCGAATAGATGACAGACTGTGTAGATAACTAGATACCTATAATATTTTTTCATTTTATTCCAGTCTACTGGCGATGTGACGTTAGCCTACAGATGCTTACAAGTAAGCCTTGCCGTTGATTCTAAGAATGAGGCTTCACAACACGCTTTACAGGCCTTGGATTATAGATTGCGTGCGAGAAGAACAGCTGGAAAGTAGACGAAGTTCATCAAAGTTACCTATGTTACTATTATTTATTCTCTGTCAATGTGAACTTTGAAGGATGTCTCCACTGTATTTTTTTAATTATATACCACCCATTCTGCTTTATAACTCCTTGAATTATTTGTTGTCCGTGGTCCTCGAATAGAAAGAGAGAAAGTATTAAAAACTAGCAGGATGTGTCGCGTTGCAGTGAAACTATGGTGCTATGGTCCCTTCGTGCATCCTTCAGTAAAATTGAAAAAAGATGTACTCTTCCTTCTCTCTCTTGTTCTCTTCCTTATATATATTAATGACATGCCGTCGGTAATACAACATGACATTACATTATTTGCTGACGACAGTACTGTACTTTTTACAAATGACAATACAATAAATTTAGAACTAGACATTAACCAATCTCTAGAGCGAATTATAGACTGGCTTAATAAAAATAATTTGACGATCAATATAGAAAAAACCAAAATAATGAATTTTAGAATAAGAGTTTGCCGCACAGATCCCTTAAAAATATGCTATCAAGGTAGTGACGTAGAAGAGGTAGAAACTACTAAATTTCTAGGGTTACATATTGATGAACATATCAATTGGGAAGTACAAGTCGAGAATGTTTGTAAACAACTAGCCCAATTCTCATATGCGCTGCAAAAATTAAGAAAAGTAGCAAACACGACTACTTTAGTAACAGCATACCATGGTTACGTGAGTTCTGCTCTCAGATACGGTGTAATATTCTGGGGCAACAGTACTTGCCACGAAAGGGTGTTTATTGCACAAAAACGATGCATCAGGGCAATGTTTAAATTTTATCCACCTGACTCTTGCCAGCCATACTTCATAAAAATGAAATTATTAACATTTCCGTGTATATATATATTTGAGGTTGCAGTATTTGTAAAAAATAACTCGGAATTATTTGACTACCGCACACGTGCCCGACATCAGACTAAATTACATATAGTTGCTAGCAAGACCGAACAGATGCATAAGAGTGTTTTCTGCTTGGCCCCACGTATTTTTAATAATATCCCAGAATGTATCAGGACTACTCCAGAATTGAAAATATTTAAAAAACAATTACATGACCTGTTAGTAAACAAATGCTACTACACGTTAGAAGACTTCTTGACAGATAGTTCATTGCGGCAATATAAGGTGCCTTATGATGTGTTCGGTGTGCATGGATTGTGAACGGTAGCTCCTTATGTATAAATATAATTGACATTGTGAACTAAGCAGTATAAAATTATGACTTTATTATGAATAACAACCATGGAACTATTGACACTGTATATCCAATTTTAATTAATAGGTAGGTATTAAGAAGACATTTTGATTCACTGACAATTTATGCTTCTATATAATGTATTATTGACATGCTTATTATGTAATATTGACATCATAGATTAAATTGACATTATACAAGTAAATTCAACAATATTTATGACATACTGTGTAGATTGATTATGATATTATTGATGGTAGAATATGAGAATTAATTTTATTTTATTTCTTTTTCGAATAAATTAATGTTAAATTGCATGCCTATCATGGTAAAATATGGCGAAACATAATCATTATATATAACAACTGTCTACAACCCATATTTGCAATTGTATTTAAATAAATAAATAAATAAATAAATACTTTCGGGTGGTTGTACACACACAGACGAAGGGAAGCGATTGGATTGGAATAAAAAAGTACCAAGTACCCACTGTAGACCAGGAATTTCAAACGTGAAGGTCTGGCAAACGGAGACAGTTAGCATCAGAAAGATGATGAAGCATCAAAATGATGAATAATGATTTTTATTTTTACCCCCCTTCCAGTTTACCGATTTTTCAGATATTTGGTACACACCTTTAGTTATATGGACAATAAATAATACCATCTAAATCTTTAAAACAGTTTGATTTGCTCTTAATACGATGGTTTTAAGATCATTTTAAGACTTCGTCATCAAGATATATATGACGCTGACTGTACCAATCTACTTTAGCGACGTGGGTCGTGAATCGTGATCGCGAACGTAATCGAGATCGTGTGTGTATCGAAACATGGTAGTGGTTTTACGTGTACCTACCAAATGATCATAAAAGAGGGTAGATCGATATTAAATAAAAGATCCCGTCAACTTACTTCATGGCCGATAGAATATAATCAGTGTCTATAAATAGACGAGGATTTAATCAAAGGTAGGATGCCAGTTTTATGCATTAGATGCATTTTTGAATGTAAAGTCATCTGGCATTTTAACCATTGTTTCGTTTCTTAACTGAAGATCTGGCCCTTAATTCTACTAAAGCTAAACCACTGTGGCCCCGCAGTTACAGCAAAAAAATACATTCAATTTTAGACTTTATTTAGTTTCAAATGAAATGAAAACAGTTACATTACACTTTTACAACTACTCTGCAAAAAATCATTTCATTTGGGCTTTAACTGCATCGCTTTAAAGTCTGTTATATACCTAATGCCGTTTTTTGCAGTGGCGGTGGCACAACTGTGGTTTGGCTTTACCAGAATCGAGGCCCTGCTCTGTTCTGTCAGGATGGGGAAAGTAATCTCTTACCTACCAATTATAATATTAATAAATAAATAGGTATTCCATAATGGAATCTGGAATGCGCATAAACATACTTATATACTTTTTTTTGTAAATATGTACTTACATATTATACATAGAAACATCCAGAACAATGCAAATAGCCATATTCATGCATACAAATATTTGCACTGAGCGGAGATCGAACCCGCGCCTCCTGTCTACATAAGTTAACGATAACAGCCGAAATATCGAATACTCATACAAGGAATGCACATTTCTTCCGCTGCCCACCCCGCCCGCCGCCGTCACTGTAATTGCACACAAGAGAAGAAATGTGTAAATTCAGTTATTTGTCACTTAGCAGTAAGTAATATTTAGTTTTGAAGTCGGATTTATTTTGTTAATAAAATAATTCATGTTTAAATCAATAATTTAAATTAAACCACGTGTGTACTGTAAAAATTAGGATTATTTATTAAACTGATAATAAACGTTCTATAGAAACATCCAAGTATTCCATATTCCGCAGTTCATTGTACTTGGAAGCTAGTAGCGAATCTAAGGACGCCTCAGGATGAGCATGTTTCTGACTTGTTGCCGAAGTATTAGCGATGCTTGTCCCACTGGATGGTATTCGTGTTAGATGACGCATTTTGACCTGCAACACATAAAGTTACGATACTAAAGTATTTTTACTGTCTAAAGGTAACAAATTCGTACCCGTTGTCCTACGTAAGGGTTACCATTTAGGAATTTGGAAAGTCCTGACAAAAAGCCGGACATTTCGATAAAAATCCGGACATTTTTTTTTTCGTGCGGAAATCCCCTCGGATAATGTCGGAGCCGGAAGGGGAGGTTATGTTGGACTCGAACTGACTAAAACCGCACGCCGACTGTGGGTCGTGGTGCTAGGCGTTGTCATCGACATACCCCTCGCACCCCGGCTGACCCAGGGCCATCCCTTACGGTCCAGCCCTCCTCGGGAGGGGGGACAACGGTGTCCCCGACTCGCCCCCGGAATGAGGAGGCGCGCTTCTTAGCGCGCCGTAATCCGGACACTTGCAATGGCATGGTATTGCTCGGGACATATATATCTTGAACATAATGTGCTCTAAACGCGCATTACACGTTTCTTGGGTGTCTTTTCAGGATAGCACGGGGTGCTACTGCGGTAGACCAGTTCAAATTCACAAAACATAAATTATAACAATACAATCCGCGCGCACCAGGCCTTCATTATTTAGGTCCAAGATACGTGTCCCAATCCCGTGCGGTGCGGGTGCGGGCGCGGATGCCCGCGCCGCGTGCCCCGCTCCCCGCGCGGCGCGCCTCGCTTCGCTGCCCGCGCCGCGTGCGACGGGTATCCGCCTCAACTAACTATAAAATAACATGAAACAAGCACGCGACGCGGACGCCCGCGACCCGCACCCGCTTATCGCAGCGAAGGCGCTAAGTAAGACACAATTAAGAACATCAACCATTTGATATTTAAGCCCTGGGCACACAGCGGGCGGGGCGTGGCGGCAACGCGACGCTGGCGTGACGGTAGCATTTGTAATGTACCAATTAATATGGGAGACGTCACACAACGCCGTCCCGCCCGACGCGACGCAACACGTCGCGTTGCGTCGCCGTCGACCCGGGCGTGAACACAACTCGAACGCGACGCGACGTGACGGGGCGCGACGGCGACGGGACGGCGGACGTTGTGTTTCACTAGATGCTACGTTTGTAGGCACACTAGAGCGGCGACGGAACACGTCGCGCCCGGCGGGACGGAATCCGTTCGCTAGTTTGTGATTTATTACAACTTTTGAACGTGCGACGAGAGCAAAAAAAATTCTAGAAAGGGATTCTAGTTCCCGGCAGAGTCTATGATATTCGCCAAGTTCGTGTCGCTTTTGGTTTACTTCATGAACCCACGCCCTTTTACGTTTTTTTTTTGTTACTAATGCAAACAAAATCAAAGCTGTTTCAACGTCTGAATCGTTCGACATCTTGTCGAATACGACGGAGGGACGCCGGGTGCGACGCGACGTGAACGCCAGCACTGCCACGCTAGCAGTGTGACCTCCACGCCCAGTCGCCGTCCGGCTGGCGTCGCGTCGCCGCCACGCCCCGCCCGCTGTGTGCCCAGGGCTTTAGTATTTACCCATGGTGTTTACTTTTTCCAATCGATTTCGATTGGATTAGAATTATAAATTAGGTATTTAGGTACATACTGTAGGTACCTAAATTTTTCTAAGAAGTAGGTTAACTTGACTACGGCTCACCTGTTCCATAGTGGAAGGAGAAACTCCAATGCCTTCCCAAGTATCTGAACCTTTAGGTATAAATAAAGGCTTTGTAAAATTCATATTCTTCTCCTTAACAGGATTACCATTACCAAAACCTACATTGCTTAGCATCTCCTTAGCCCGCTTAAGTAGATGAGGTTCTTTTGATGAATAGAACAATAAGTGCGCGTTTTTTAACAACACAAAACTTCTTATTGTCGTACAGACGATTTTCTTAATCTCGCTATCTAAAAAAGAATAACAATACTTTATGCTATCTGTGCTATGTCAATTTCCTTGAAAAAGTTATAAAATAGCGTTAGGTATTGATTGAGGTAGCTGATGGGATTGACATAGGGATAAAATTGCTTACATTTTTAGGAACTCACCATAATTTTTAAAAATATCGTATTTGCCTCCAATGATGATCAATTCTTTTTGACTTTCATCTGCATCAATTTCACTCATTGTCTGAACACATATCTCTAAAGTTTCCCATATTTTTTTAATTTTACTTAAATCTATCATAATACAGAAAAATAACTTTCCACGAACAGGAATTGATACCATGTTATTTGGTGCTTCCAATTTGCCACAGTATTCCCAAATATGGCATAATGTTTTATCGATTCCTTGTTTTTTATTTGATTTCCTTCCAAATGAATATTCTATCACCGAAGTTTCTTTAGGTGGATCATTTTTATCGAGAAAAGAATACAACAACGTAGATTTTCCCTTTAACAAAAAAATATACGTGTAGCACCTACTTAATATCTAACTATGTACTTGGCAAAGATTAATTTTGTCTTCGGGATCTAGAAACAACCCTAAATGAATCCTATAATATGCAGAAAGACAACATTGGAGCTACACTGTCTTCATTCATTAGCCATTGTAGCTAGCCTGAACGGGATTGTGGCAGAGCTCGAGCTGTTTTGGATGGCTTGGGTAGAAGTTGGTCCTTTGGAATTTCAACCACATTATAATTATTTGTAATCTTAACATAACACTCACCCCATTATAGTTCTACAATGGCCTAGTAGGGCACCTAAATGTCGTCCTCCCATTCCCCAATCTACAGGCAAATTGCAATCATCAATCCAAGTCTTGGGACCACATTCGCCCATATTTTACAACTAGTTATACCCCTGAAAGGTACTCATAGGAGTCAAGGGGGCCACTGAGGAATGGAGCACGGCGGACGGAACAGGATACGGGAGAGAAAACCCCGTGGCGCAGCGGCGTCGGCGGCTGTAGTCGAGCAAGTTACAAAACGCGGCTAGTAGGACTTAGCGAGCGCTGGCGAATCCCACTATGTAAAATGCCACGTCCAAACACTCGTCGATAAGCGAGGGAAGTGGTGAGAGAGTAGTAGAGACGTGGTGTGGATGGTACCTATTACTCTTCATGCCGCGAATGTTGCCACGAGTGTCGCTTCAAGGCAAGAGTCTTTTGGAACTCGGGAAATGGTCGAATTCCTTTGCGCCAAGTCTTTCCCCCATTATATGTGTTTATTTTTAGTATGACCCCATAATAATAAAACAATTTCGATTGCAGTAAGTTATCATCTTTCTGTCCAGTGATAAATTTAAGACAAGCTAGGTTAGGTACATGGTCTGGCACAGCCCACCTCATGGTGAGCTGTTACAATGGCCTATGGGAACGTCAAACGTGTGCAACACCAGAGAGTCACACTCGTGCTGCCGAACCTCTAAGGACCTTCTAATTATATGGAGCCGATCCAGAAGAAAAGACAGGCAGAGTAACATGATAATAGTAAGTAGGTAGGTATCTTACCACAGATTTACTTCCAACGAGGAATATTGTCCTTGAGTTATTTTCATTGACGTTCGATTTTTTATCAATCAATTGTATAGCTATTTCTGGGATTGATAGCATATTTTACGGATAATGTACCTACTCGAAGCAATGTACAAATTTGATCATTAATGCCACTAAATCCTTTCCTATCTCTGCGATGCGGATTATGTAAGTATTCCCCAATCAAGTTATACGCAAGTTATTTCCACTTTACTCAATGTTATGTACTCCCACTCGTGTGCACTGAAGAAATTGTTTTTATTTATCATTTTAATGTTACCTAGCAACTATAATGTGTGTGTGTGCGAAAATGTAGTGTACCTATTCAAAATCTATGACTTATGAATATATTCCATTTGTTTATGTAAGGTTTAGGTATTTAAGTAAAGGTTAACAAATTATGTCTAGCTGAATTAACTAGTGATTTAATTTCAGTTTTTAGTCTAAGTTTCTAAATGGAAAAATATTTTTTATTAGACTCATTTCAAACACTAAAAACCTTTAGGTATTGTTTTTAACCGTGTACCTAACTTAAGTATCGTAAATAGGTAATTCAATTCATTTAGGTAATAATAGGTAATAACGTTAAAATTCCGAATTCGATTCCGATATGTCATATGAAATCATTCAAAGAATATCTCGAGATAGAAATCACTTGAGATATGAAAATATCTCGAGTACTAATGTTTTAATCGAACTTTTATTATTTAAATGACATTCATCGTACTCGCCCACCGCTTCTTCTTAAATTAGAGGGATTTTTTTAAGAAGTGTTCTCTATTGGGTTAGTGTCCCCAATTAGTGTTATTACCTAAATTATCTTTTATTATGGTTTTTCTTCATTCCGCTTGTGTGTACTTAGCATTTTTGTCTATGGCTCAGGGTTACTAATCTAAAAAAAGTATCTTTATCTGTGGCAATGGCGATTGATGATTTTGATGTCAAGAAGATTCTATAAAATCTTGTGCGAACAAATTGCGTTCTATTCTACAAATAGTGATATTTATCGTTTGAAAACATCTAATTTCTTGCAATAATTTGAAGTGCATTTTATAAGACATCGATGATTAGTTAAAACTAATTGCAAGTGGTAAGTTAATTGTCACCTTCACTCTTGTCCTGTAACTTATTTATTTATTTATTATGCTTATTTATTTGTATGTACGTACATAATTGTTTGTTTTTTTAACACAATTGAGTAATGATTGCAAATGTTTTTTTGTTATTCCTGGAAATATGTTCATCATTGCTAAAACTACTGTTACGAAAGAGAAAGGCCCATTCTGCATATTATTCTCCTAGTCATATTATGCCGTAACCTACATAATAAAATTATAAATAAATCGGTTGCTATTGTTTCAGAAGCGATTAGGAATAATTTTTACTGTTTTTAGTATAACAAGTATTTATTGAAATATGCTATGCATGGGGACCACTGATGTGTAAAAATACTATAAATTCAGTTCATTGAACTAGTTTCGACATTTTTCGTTACATGTGGTATTTTTTTGTACTAGTTTTTGTATGTTTGGAATATACTTAGTCATGTGTCTGGTGATACTACATTCATTATATTCAATGTGCTGACAATGAATATTAAATTTGTTTCAGGTGATCTGGACCACTAAGTCTACAAGGTAATAATAGTCTAATATTTGATTATTAATGTAACCTTACACCTGGAAGGTCACATCCATTAAAGTTTTACAATATTATGTGAAATGGTAGTGTGTAATATCACCAGTTTGTAATTAGCTTGATTTTTGTACAGATGGCAGAAGTTGATCCAGAAACATTGTTGGAATGGTTGCTCACGGGGCAGGGTGATGAGCGGGATATGCAGCTCATTGCCCTTGAGCAGCTTTGTATGTTGCTTCTCATGTCAGATAATGTTGACAGATGCTTTGAAAGGTATGATGAAGTAACAGCATAGATAGAAGATATGTTTACACTACTGCCTCAGTGCAGTTAGATTAGCTTGAAAAGAATATGGTTAAAATTGTTATTGCAATAATAATAATAGTTAATATTTTAAACAAAGGAAAAATGATGCTCAGTTATTTCACTATGTGTAATTGTCATTACCCTACTGTTTATTGTGCTTACTATATGTATGCTAATAGTAAGCAAAATAAACAAGCCTCTGTGGCGTAGCAGCAGTAAACACCGCCGCTTCGCAGGAGGCGCAGGTTGAATATGGGTATTAAAGTTGTACCTCGGAGAGCACCTTAAGCGGTCTCAGTTGCCATACCAACATCTATGGCAATAACTGGTCCAACTGCAATGCTTCAATATAACTTTTGGATTGCGGAGCTCAGCAGTTGTCATTTCACTAGGACACTTAACTCTAGGATTCTTCATCCTAGGAGTGTCATAGTAAGGAAAATAAAAATCCCATTTTAACTATATGTATAGAGAAAAAAGAGGGTATTGCCTCCTGTGCATGCGCACATCCACATTGTAATGTTGCTTTAAAGACATTATTTGATGACATATTTATGGACACTTATTGCATCATTAAGATTACATGTTATGGCGCAATATAAATGTATCATAATAATTCTATGTGTAATTTACATCACTTTTGTTTTACAAAATATTTTGTATTTCAGCTGCCCGCCTAGGACATTCCTTCCAGCCTTGTGCAAAATATTTCTAGATGAATGTGCACCTGACAATGTTCTGGAGGTTACTGCTAGGGCTATAACATACTACTTGGATGTTTCTGGTTAGTATTGACTGAACACACTAGTGGGGTTTACAGTATTAACTTAATATTGTTTAACCATTAATGTTAGATACTGTACAGTTATAACTGGATGGGAACATGTTCATGTATTCTAAAATGTACATAAAAATGTTAATTAGATGCTTATTTAAAAGGAAAGAACTTTAAGCTGAAGAATATTGCTTATATTAATAAAAATATGATTAGGTATTGTTTTTTTTTACTATTGTAAAAAGTGGATAATGAATAGACCTTGGATTAATGTTGCATATATTGACTACTTTATTTGTTGTTTCTAGCTGAATGTACTAGAAGGATTGTAGCTATTGAAGGGGCTGTGAAAGCTATATGCAGCAGGTTGCTTACAGTTGATCCCAACAATCGTACTAGCAAGGATCTTGCTGAGCAGTGTATTAAAGTAAGTATTTATTTGAATACCACAGACTACAGAGTACAGTGGTTGTTCTATATATTAATAAAATATCTTTGTACCAGGTATTGGAACTTGTTTGTACAAGAGAAGCTGGAGCTGTGTGGGAAGGAGGCGGTCTCCCTGCTGTGCTTCATTTTATTACACATCATGGCACATCTGTTCATAAGGACACACTTCACTCTGCTATGGCTGTTGTTTCAAGGTAATGTTGAAAAAAGCTGAATTTATTTTAGATAAATATATAAGTATAATATTTTTATTCTTTCTTGCATTTTGTAAGTACTTCATCAATGTTTCATCGTCAATCATATATGATAGTGAAGTAAAGAATATGATATGAAGAATAAAGAAATATTCATAACAATGTTTTATTTACAGAGTTTGTGGTAAAATGGAACCAGGCGATGCCCGTGTGGGAGATGCAGTATCATCTCTATCAGCTTTGTTACGTCACAATGACACCCGCGTGGCGGATGCAGCCTTGCGATGCTTCGCATCTCTTGCTGATCGCTTCGCAAGGGCACATGCTGACCCTGCTCCTTTAGCAGAACATGGTAGGTTTTCTTGTCTATTTATTGAAATATATAGTTTATCCACTATGCTACTCAAGCAAATCATTGTATCTAGACCAGGGATGGGCAAAGTACGGCCCACGAAGGCATTTAATCCAGCCCGCGGGCGGTCCTTCGACGTGTATGGTTTATGGCCCGTGTCAATTTATTTTGACTGGCCAGAAGTGTTCATTCCTCTGGAGGGAATACTTGAAATACTAGGGATAGAGATTTTCATTCAAAGGAAACATTCCTTTATTTTTTTAAATAAACAAAACTGCATTTAAATATTTTTGAAAACTCGCTTGTTACACCCGGTAATTGCACCAACTAAAAAATAAATAAATTACATTGTGTATTTTTAATGGCAATCATAAGGATCATATAGCTCCGACAAACATGGTAAATTAAATGAAAGGAAATCCCTGAAATCTAGACTTATAAATTTAATGCCATCAGAGATAGCACTCAAGGAGTCAGTTATACAATAAAGTAATCTTTGAAGCCGTGTATTTCTTAAAATGAGTACCTACTAAATGACTGGATTTGGTTTCTGGTTTAGAATGTAACTTCATTGGGTAACTGCATAGGGTAAAAGTAATTTGGGGTGATTGATTGGAAACCTCTACGATATACTCTGGGCAATTGATGAGATGGTGAGCAAAAGACCTTATTGGGTAAACTGACATGTTTTTCATCTTTTCTTGTTAAAGGATTGATAGAAGAACTCGTCCGCCGTTTGGGGAGTGCAGAGAGTGGCGACGAAAAGTGTTCTGCTCCATCTGTATCTACTACAGTGAGCCTACTTTCAACATTGTGCCGAGGATCTGCACAGATTACACATGTAAGTGCATTTTACTTTAGCAATTTACACAATATGATATTTTATTACTTACCAAGTACTGCTACTTGGTAAGTAATAAACAAATGAATTACTTACTATCATCATTATCTACATTTAGATGTTATCCTGATTGCATCCAAGGCCAAGATGCCTCGGGAACTCAGGGTCCGCCTAAAATAAATTACTCACTATGTTTGATAATATTCAGTTTGATGTTCTATGTAGGATCTTGTAAGACTAGAGCTGTGTTCAGCGGTCGAGGCTGCAGTGCAGGCCGATGAGCGTTGGTGCCTTGAGTGCATGCGACTCGTTGATCTACTGCTTGTCCTATTGTGCGAGGGGCGACACGCTATACAGAAGTAAGTAGCTGTTCTACGAAACTAGTTATATCATCATTTTGAAGACAAATGTAAGCGTTTATTTTTTACGTAATAATGGCTGGATAAAATCTACAGCCAGTAGATAAGACAGGTAAAATGACCAAGAATAGGACATGATATGCCATAAGCCATAGTGATAGGAATGTCATTCAGTTTCCCTTCAGTTGTTCCAGAGTATTTAAGTAAATTATCTTAGAGCTCCAGGAGCAAATATATGTAATTATTGATTATTGGTACTATATCATTAACTAGCTTTTGCCCGCGGCTCCGCCCGCGTGGATGTCGGTTATCGCGACCAAACATAGCCTATGTCCTTTCTCATGGTCTAATTTACTCCTATACCAAATTTCATCAAAATCGGTTCAGTGGTTTAGGCGCGAAAGCGTAACATACAGACAGACAGACAGAAAGACAGACAGACAGACAGAGTTACTTTCGCATTTATAATATTAGTATGGATTAATTTGTGGTTCAATGAACTTAACAAGTGGAGGAGATAGTCAATTATAAAACACGTGTTTTTTTCCAAATTAGCGGTTCGAGCCGCAATGGAGGTTCTACATCGGGTAGTAGTGCTGGCGGCGCTAGTGGGGCGAGTGGAGCGAGTGGTGAAGGCTCGAGTGGAGGCAGCGGTACCAGCGGCCCGCGTGGCGATAAGTCGCACCGACAGCTGATAGACTGCATCCGCGGGAAAGACACAGATGCGCTCCTCGCCGCCGTGTCCAGTGGGGCTGTCGATGTTAACTTCACTGATGATGTTGGACAAACACTCTTGAATTGGGCTTCAGCTTTTGGAACTCGGGAAATGGTCGAATTCCTTTGCGACAAGGGTAAGTATTTTCCTGGTTCCACATAAATATATATGTATGTACATTATTTTGCAAATTTAAAGTAGCAATATGATTTTAACCCCACCAGATTAAAGGGAATAAAAGCAATACTTGAAGGAATTAACTCAGTTATACAATTTTACTTAACTAAAAGAAGTTCCCTATATAGTATTATTTGCTAGGGAGCTACATAATTATTTCACGCTACACATTAATTTGACATTGAACTAGAGAAGTTGATATTGCAATGCATTTTGACTTTATTTATACTTTTTCCTTCATTTGATGCTTTCTTAATTTTATGTGATAATTTATAATAAAATAATATTCAGATGAAATTTCTCTTATCTTAAGTGTAATTCGCATGAACTGAGTCATTTTATATCTAAGTATTTACAAAGTATATAAAATGTCATATTAAGTTTTACAAAGCAACAAATATGAAAAATGATTTGATTGTGTAGGCGCTGATGTGAATCGTGGTCAACGCAGTTCGTCTTTACATTACGCTGCATGTTTTGGACGCCCTGCGATCGCGAAAGTGCTCCTTCGCTATGGTGCCAACGCTGATTTAAGAGATGAGGATGGGAAAACACCTCTGGACAAAGCTCGAGAGCGACATGATCAAGGTAAATACTATTTCATATAATAACTTCACTGTATCGGCTGATAAGTCAATCTTTCTTATATATTCAGTATATTTATTTATTCATGAACAATTTTTACTCTGTGTTTGAACATTTTTATAATATACTAGCTGTCCCGGCAAACTTCGTTTCGCCTTAGAAATTAGAATCAATTAGCTGTATCAAATTCTCCTAATTATTTTGAGAACGGAAAGCATTTCGATTCGGGCCCCATACGCCCACGGAGTTCCCGACATGATCCCTCCGCGTCGCCCGCAAGCAACGCCTCTCCTCGCCCGCCGGCCAGGCGCAGCGTCAGGTTTTGCACATCATGCGGCGCGTGTAAATTTTATATCGGAGTTATTTTTAAATTGTAATATCTTCTAAGGTGTTCATTGAAATTATGTAATGTCAAAGACAATTTTGTTTACAATTAAATACTGTTAATCAACAACACATTTATTTGGATAAAGATTAATATTATTATGTTGATACAACTCTAACAAATAATTGGTAATAATGCATTAATTTCGACCAAATTTGATTACCATAAAAACGGTTCTAGTGATTTAATCTTAAAAGATAGACATATACTGTCGCGGACATTTTTTTAGATCATTTCAAGAGGAATAATTCTTTCATACATATGTTTTTGGTATCTTGAACCGTTTTCGCAGCGCACGCAACGGAAGCCCTCAAATATGAATAATTTCCCCGTTTTTTCCACATTTTTCATTGTTTCTTCGCTCCTGTTAGTTGCAGCGTGATGTTATATAGCCTAAAGCCTTCTTCGATAAATGGTCTATTCAACACAAAAATAATTTTTCAATTCGAGCCAGTAGTTCCTGAGATTAGCGCGTTCAAACAAACAAACAAACAAACAAACAAACTCTTCAGCTTTATAATATTAGTATAGATAACTAGTAATAATAATAACAATGGGAATAATAGTAACAGTAGAATGACATGCAAATTATACCTACATCTTATCATGCACCAATTATATTAATTTAAATGAATGTAAATGTAAAGTCAATGTTAAACCAATGAAAGTCAGCAATTATGTCATGATAATAAGTTACATAGTGAAATTAAAACCAATTTGATAAATAAGTAGATATGTGTCATATCCATTTAAGAATGTCAGCAAAAAGTCAAATTAAATAAAAACCAAAAAACTAGAGACCCTATAATAAATCGTGATGTCATTAACAACTTAATAATTACTAATTTCCAAAAATAACAAACGACTAGTATATATTATGTCAAATCTGATCATTTAACATCAAAATGTCAAAAGAATAATGAAAAACTAATAATTCAATAACAATTACAATTACAAGTCGTCCACGGTTGTATCATGAACACAGCATAGCAATAAGTTCAATATAAACATAACGAATTAGAAATTAATTTAAAAGAGCTTCCTGGCCTATTTTGCAGTCATTTTAAAACTGGAGGTATTCACTTGAATGTGTGACTACAGTCAAGAATCACTTTTATAACATTTTACACAAGCTTCCTATCAGACTTTAACACTAAAATCATGTTTTACTGAATATGGCGTGGCCTCTCCATTTTGGTTTCATATTGCTGAAAGTAGCTTCAATTAATATGTATTGAGACAATATTAATACTTTCGAACCCCGATTTACTAGTTTGCAGAGATGTCTTCCCTGCAAATAGTAGATTATACCCCGTCCATCATATTATTGTATTTTAGACAGATGAAAGTAGTGATTGCATGATAATTTAAAATATCGATAAAGTTAAGAATCTCGATAAAAAAAAATCGATACATAAAAATATTATGATAAATGTTATAAATGATTTCATGTGGAACTAAAATCTATTATCTTTCTAAACATAATAATAAAGTAGTACTTAGATATTTCGTGTCTGTACAGTTTACAAATGTAATAGAAAACGATTGTGGGCCATAACGCATACGCTAATCTCCAAAACAAAACAACTGACTTCTAGAAGAATATTCCAGCATGCTGATTTCCTGGTATTTATTGAAGAGTTCCGTGGCCTGTCTCTGAAATCCATCATCAGATCTTTATGAAATTTAAATGGGACCATTTTGGAATAAACCTCTTTCAAACAAAAAAAGAATTTTGACAATCCGTCCACAAATGACGGAGTTACAAAAAACATTTTTCCGTATAAATCAAACAAATATAAATAATTATAAACATCCGAATTGTTGTTTAGAAATCAGTTAAAAATCGCGAGTCATTCATCAACTCGCGGGCAATAAACTTGCGGGAAACCGCGAGTTGGCAACTTTCAATTTTTGATTATTTTCCTGTCGTCAACTCGCGCGATTGTCAAAATTGACGTATTTGTGTACAGTCAGTTACGAAAACTTTGAAATAAATTTAATATAGTTTGGTACCCATTTAAAATGTAGGTACTTTATAAGATATTTTAGGCTATGTTATAGAATATAGTATAATAGAAGAAGTTTGTAAGTGGTATCAAGGAATGAAAAAAGAAAAGCGAGTGACTGTCGTGGTATGGACATACTACGAAAAAGGATCAAAGTAATATCACAGAATAGGTAATAGTACTAGCGTACAGAATGAAAGCTCACACCCCCGCGCAGATTTTATTTCCTCACCCCGCACGTTCGAATCAGAAAAATCCATCTTTAATTATTATGTAATCGATTAGGATAATTAATAGATCAGTTACAAAGTTTTGCAGAGTAGGTACCATTTTTTGATCGATTTGCACATTTTCAAATGTTAGTTCAATATTACAGTCAACGTTCGATCTTCAAAAGTGTGTAACGAGAATAGCATTGTAGACATTTGGGAGATTAGATCGGGATTAGATTTTGAACAGATTTTATAACAATAAAAATCCTCTCAAAATCGACTAAGTCACTTTACTTAGCAAACAAATAGAATATCAGACCGACAGATTGACAAAATTTCCAAAAAAGCTATTTTTTATAGTATCTTGTATCCGTAGTGATTTATAGGTATTATAAATCCGAAAGTAACTCTGTCTATCCGTCTGTCGGCTTTACACTTCCAGTTAAAAATTAATATTTTAACGTTATAAACTGACACTGCAATTTTATTTATTTGTATAGGTATTATAACTAAGCAAAATGTAGTAAAAAAAAAACTCAATTGCTTATTTTTTTATTTATTTATTTATTTCAACTTCATGCACAAATGTACAAAGGCGGACTTAATGCCATAGGCATTCTCTACCAGTCAACCTAATAGGTGGTGCAGAGAACAACAGAGTAGGTGCATTATCGAAAGGTAAACTAGCAAAATGTAATAGTACATTATGATATAAGTGCGGTAAGTTGAAAATTACAGCCGAGGCGATATTACTAGCCCGAGCCATCGGCGAGGGCTATAAGGAAGCAGAGGCTGTAATTTTCAAAGCGCACGTATGTCATACGACGTTTTATAACATATTTACGAGGAAATTAATAATTAATACAGCGAAAAGAAAAAGCGCGCGGAATTATTTTTACTTGTCCACAAATAAGCGATGCGCGCGCATCAACGTTTTTTTTTTAGGCAAAGGTACAAAAACAGCCAGTATTACTAATAAAGTAAATTAATATTTTTGTGTTTTTGTTACAGATAAATGGTTGTAATTTATTGTCAAAATTAATTAAATTAAAGAATTAAATGTTTATTTGTTATATTTTATTTCCCAAAGTTAATTTTATTCATAAAATATTGACCACTTTCTTGACATAAAACCTCTTTGCTAAGATTTTTAAAAGTATCGTTCACGGAGTATCTTAAAACTTTATTAAAAAAAAAACACGTGCCTTTTACATTACATTATCGCACAAGTACGTAATGAGATACATTACGATATTGAAATTGGTGTAATTACAACCACTTTACGAGCAAATATGTTATAAAATAATTATAAACATGTTCTATCAGGTAAGCCCTGCGCTTCGACCGGGCTCGGTCGGCGAGAGATGTCGTGCGGTGTTCCGCAGGGATCAGTACTGGGATCGCTACTGTGGAACATCGGTTACGCCTGGGTGCTTCGCGGTGAGCTCGCGGACGGTGCCGCCGTCACATGTTATGCGGACGACACGCTGGTGACGGCTTGCGGGGCTTCATACCGCGAAGTGACCCTGAAGGCCACGACCGCGGTTGCCCAAATTGTGGAGCGGATCCGGCAGCTGGGTTTCGAGGCGGCTCTGCATAAAACCGAGGCCATGTTCTTTCATGGGCTTCGTGGCATGCCACCGGAGGATTCCAGCCTCATAGTGGGAGACATTTCCATCGGCATCAAGCCCCAGATGAAATACCTGGGGCTCGTGCTCGACGGCTGGTGGAATTTTGGGGAGCATTTCCGACGACTGGCCGCCAATTTGAAGAAC
Source organism: Eilema sororculum (assembly GCA_914829495.1). Taxonomy (NCBI): domain Eukaryota; kingdom Metazoa; phylum Arthropoda; class Insecta; order Lepidoptera; family Erebidae; genus Eilema; species Eilema sororculum. The sequence continues at coordinate 10,217,762 of OU618542.1, forward strand.
ACAGCTGCCGCTTTGAGGCGGCTGCTGCCCAACATGAGGGGGCTGGATGACTCCTACAGGAGACTCTATGCGGGAGTCGTGCGGTCCATGGCCCTATATGGGTGCCCGATATGGGCGGAGACCCTGACAGTCTACAATGCGCGTCTGCTGGGTGGGTCGCAGCGTGCAATGGCCAGCAGGGCCATTAGGGGGTACCGCACGATATCCTTGGAGGCGGCGAGTCTCCTTGCCGGATCCCTACCGTGGAATCTGGATGCGAGAGACCATTCGATGCTATATCGGTATCGAAAGGAGGCGCGGGAGCAGGGACGGGAACCCGAGCCTGAAGAAATTCAGGCCGTGAGGTCCCAGCTCCACCGGGATATGGTAGCTGAGCGGGCGCTACGACTTGGGCGACCAAGCGCAGGGCATGCCGTAATATCGGCGATAAGACCCATCATAGAGGAATGGCTAGAGATGCCACACGGCAGCCTCTCGTACCGGCTGACGCAGGTGATTAACGGTGTTACCTGTATCGGATCCGGAAGGAGCCAACGTCCGAGTGCTATCACAGTGATGCGAGCGAGGACACAGAGCTGCATACGTTGACCGATTGCCCGGCGTGGGACACCGTACTCGGGGCTAGATGGGGACACTAAGGTCCACACAACCCGAAGGGTGGCCCCCCTCTCGAATGAGATGGTCTTGGGTCTGCCGGGGTGCGAGAGATATGCTTTCGGCAATCACACCTCCGGCAACCAAGAACCCAAGACGTCGTGCGTTTTGGTCGGTTCGAGTCCGACATAACCGCCTCCACCGGCTCTGTGGGGATATTTCGCACGATAAAAAAAGGCCCTGCGCTTGTCTGTGATATAAAAAATATAAACTTATCTCTACAATACATAAAAGCACAAAAAAACTTCCACATTTTTACTAGACGAAATCTTAAATGTATAAAAAATTAACTGCACTATTACTTTTTACCCCTAGTTTTATCCTATTTTGGTCTTATCAATATTTAAGCTTATTTTTCATTAATTTAAAATGTACTTTGTCTTATCCTACAATAAAATTTAATCACCACAAGAAAAAGACGATATTCCTACGACGTTTCATTCATATGAGATCGTTGTCATAACCATAACAAATACCATGTTGTATGCACCATTGGCCGTCTCCCCCTCACCTAATTTTGCACGTCTATATCGAAATCTAAGATAAATTAATATAAAAAAGTAAACAGTTACTTCAACAAGAAGTTGGTTTTATATTAAATTTTTGGTTTCGATCCATTTTTCTAACTGTACTTTAATATTCACGCGAGTTGACGACAGCAAGATAAAATAAAATTCATAAATGCCAACCCGCGGTTTCCCGCAAGTTTATTGCCCGCGAGTTGATGAATGACCCAAAATCGCCAGTTATGTAATATTTTAAAAAATATATTTTCTGTAGTCGATATCAATTGTGACATTTTCAAGTTATTATAATAAAAACACTGTCGATTGACTAACTACATCCCTAAAATTGCTTTCTGGCTGACGTGACGATGTCAATGAAAAATGACGTATTGGCGCCTAATTTTTGTTAGGATTTTCAGATGTTGACGCTAGAACAAAGTTATACCGACCACTGTCAGTGAGCTGTCTAAAATACAATAATATAATGGACGGAGTATAGGTATAAATCAAACACATAGATTATGTGTAGTGAGTTTTCCAAAATATCAAATGTAAACTGCGCAACATCGACCCTGTTTTACTACTGTTATACACCTGTGGTAGGTTTGCAAAACATTATAGCTAAATAAAAATATTACAGTTATTGTAATAGTATCTTTATATCATAGTAAATGCAAGAAAAAGACTGGCTAGAAAAAAATTACATAATAATACTACAAACACAATAATATGATGGTAACATAAATATATGTATTTATGTTGAATTAATTATTGTAGGTCATAGGGAAGTAGCGGCAATTCTTCAGTGTCCTGGAGAATGGCTCGTGGTTGGTAGTCATGATTCACCTTCGCCATCCAACGATGACGACTTTCCTGAAACTGGTGATAAGGAAATGGCAGCTGTTTATCTTGAGTAAGTGTTATATCAAATAAGGTTGTTTACAATTGATTTATATTGAATTATACAGTAGTTGAACATTGAACTATACATACCCTAAGAGTGGCGGGATTCGAACCCGCGATCTTTCTCTTGTCTTGTCACAGTGGTCAGAGCAGTAAGAGAAGGATCATATAATAAAATGTTTGCCCTATCTTAATTTAATACTAAAGATTGTTTTAGTTTCATTTTATTGACATACTAGCTTTTGCCCGCGGCTCCGCCCGCGTGGATGTCGGTTATCGTGACTAAACATAGCCTTTCTTATGGTCTAATCTACCCCTATACCAAATTTCATCTAAATTGGTTCAGTGGTTTAGGCTTGAAAGCGTAACATACAGACAGACAGACAGACAGACAGACAGAGTTACTTTCGCATTTATAATATTAGTATACTCCATACTATATTAGTATGGATTAGTATGGGTGTATGGATACACGTTTGACTGGAAGAGTGTACAGACAATGCATGTATTATATTTTGGGTGCTTTTGCGTTCACGAACGGTAGTTCGTAATCGTAACTGTGTTTGTGCGTCAGGCGGCTGATACCAGTGTTCTGCGCGCGGTACTTGGGCGCGGGGGGCGCCGGAGTGAGGCGTGCTTGCCTGTCGCTGGTCCGCAAGATGGTGCACTACGCGCCTGCGCGCCTGCTGCGGACCGTGTCCGTGAGGCGCGACCCGCACACCGCCGCGCTACTCACGCAACTCGTCGCCGCCGTACTCGACAACGCCGTGAGTACAACAACACACACACACACACGCACACACACACGCACGCACACACACACGCACACACACACACACACGCACACACACACACACACGCACACACACGCACACACACACACACACACACACACACACACACACACACACACACACACACGTTACTACACACACTCACAGTTATCATCGAGTACTGATCAAAAACTGGAATTCTCTTGAGATATTTTACAAAAAATACTACATGTGTTAAGGATGTCTGGCCTAAATATGTTGATGCTATATTTTGTCCTATGCGAGTATAGAATCTTTGACTGTAGCCGAAGTTTGAGAGTTGATTTAATGTAATGTTTTACTTGCTACTCACGAAGAAACTTATATTTGATCAATTCGGTGGGTTACATAATGTTTTAATGTAACGTTTTACTTGCTATTCACGAAGGAATGATGTTACATTATCTTTTTGTTCATCCCATGTTTGAATAGACACCAAGAGATTTAATACGCAGAGACTATAGAGCATGTTTCTTTATCAAATTAGAGTTACGAAATGTTGATCAGTACTCGATTATAAAGGTTAGTGTCCACTGTGTGTGGCAGGCCGAGCCGGCGCCTCGTCGCGCCCCACCGCGGTACCTGCGCAGCCGTTATATCCGCGCGCCGGCGGTAATGTTCCGATGGTGTGATGCTCCCTGCCTACCCCCACCATCGGCTCTAAAACTGATTACTCCTTATAGACACGATTTTAATTCTGACTTGTTTACTGAACGCGTTGGACTGGACAAACATTGAGACCCCACATGGTATCCCATCTTAAAAGTGAATTTATCATAACTATGATACTCTTCAAATATAGCTCGTGCAGTTTTGTCCAAGTTCCGTGGAAGCAAGATCTCCTAATTAACTTCAGCCTTGTGTAAAATTATTTTGAAGTCTGCTCATCCGTTTTAGGGCCGTAACATAATCATTGCCTGAGACACTGTTGCACGGATTTATGTTACCATTGACACTCACCGCGAAGCCTGAGTCCGTCCGACGATGCCGTCCATGATACTCAGCTTAAATAATGATCTTCAGTAGCTATAATCATCAGCATTAAAATACTAATATCAGTTATACGCTGAGTTGATATCAAAATATATTGTTTCTCACCCTTTCATGTATTCTATAATGCATCCACATTTCTGTAAAGACATCACACCATCGAAATTTACTTGCATCAATGTCCTATTCTATTTGTTTTGTTTTATTTTTATGTGTTTAATATCCCCTGATTGTTGTTTTTCACGTCATATCATCGGTAAGTATGTAAGTCACTCAGTAAATTAAAGAGCTATGGCTTAAAGTTTTGATTTCTTAAACTGTTCATAAACTACGATAATAACGTGAACCACAAATACTTGTTCAGTTGTCATCGGCGTTAGTTTAACGCATTCCAAGTTACCGACCATCTAAACTATAAACGTTTAAAAGTTTAAAACTGTAAATTTGTCCTCTGAAGATTAAAAGCTTATTTCAGTCCACTGATGGACGTAGCCTCTCCCAATGTGCGCCATGGCATCTAAAAATATATATTATTTAATAATATGGTAATAACTATTAATATTTCGGTTTAGGACGATGACGACGGCCATCTTATTGTACTTGGTATCGCGGAGGAACTGATGGTGAAAGCTTCGGACATATATTTAGAACAGTTCGCTCGACTCGGCGTATTTAGCAAGGTGGAAAATTTGGCAGCTGCTCCTGCGACATTTTCTTCGGACAGCGAAAATGCAAGTATGCCAGGTAAGGAAACAAATGCAAGATATTATAGAAAAAATAACCGTTTATAGTTCTTTTAATTTTGGGGTATGTTCCGTGCTAAGATAAAGCCCTAGACAAACTGTTCAGAATTTTACTTAAAAACTTTGTAAAGTAAACCCAAAACTAAAATTTGTACCTTGATCACCTGCACCTACTCTTTGATTGTGCTCCTGAAGTAATTTGACAGTGAAAATAAACCATAACTTTTTAGAACCGATTAGAATGAGAAATAAATTTGAAAATCATTCACCATGATTGATATTTTTAAGGTATTTGAATGATTTTTTTATAGCATATATTATGCTAACTTTTAAGCCACTGTGTGGCTCAATAGCACAGTTGGAAGAGCGTTCCCCCTGTAAGGGAAAGGTCGTGAGTTCGAGTCTCACTTGAGCATTTAATTTTTTCCGATGTTTTTCGATTTTTTAAGGTAGTTAATGAATGATGTATGACGAAGTGTATTTATGTGCAGGATGTAGCGAGGACGCGTCATGCCTGTCCAACGGCGTGGCGTATTCGTGGGGCGAGTGGTCGCTATGCCGCGGTCGCGACGCACTCTACGTGTGGAGTGACGCAGCAGCTCTTGAACTCAGCACAGGCAGCAATGGCTGGTTCCGCTTCCTACTCGACGGCAAGCTCGCTACCATGTACTCTAGCGGCAGTCCCGAACATCAAACTGACAATACAGGTATCTATTAACCTTGGCATACTAGTAAGTTATATAGAAATAGCCCGCTAAGAACATTACACATGGGGAAGTGAAGAATAGGTCCGCTAGAATGATTTGAGCGAGTTCTGTGCGTTCATAACGTTCACAAGAAAGCTGGCTGCCCTCTTGTTGAAGTGGATCCGAATCTGGGATTGCTTGATTTCTATCTACAGGAGATACCAGCCTAACTATTATTCCTGTTTTGGAAAAGTTCAAATAAAGCGTGTAATCTTATCTAGATCTAAGTTTGCGAAAAATTACGGAACTATTCTAGAATTTTACCATATTACAGAAAATCGAGGTGAATTCATCGATAAACTGCAGAGAGCGCGAGCTTCGGTCAAGAATTTAGTACCTCAACCGATTTTATCTAAATCTGGATCATCTAAACTTATAATAGGAAACTGGGCATTGTCATGTAAAAAGTAAGTAAAATTTCGATTATGAATTATCATATCGTCATTAATTAGCAGTGCATGATGTTAAGTTTTTTTTTTCATTTTTAAGGGAAAAAGAACTTCAGATACACAATACAGATGGCCAGCAGCAAACAACTGTGCTTAAAGAAGATTTGGCAGGTTTCATTTTTGAGTCCAATAGGGGTACCAAACATTCTTTCACGGCTGAAACATTCTTAGGTAAGTGTATAAATCTTTACACTTTAGTTAAATTTTGTTTACCGATTAAGAAAAATATATGACTACTCGAACATCCAACGGTACTGCAACTTCAATACTTTGTACCTTGAGTTGAGTATCATGCAGGAAAATTGTAGTGTTTGTCACGAACGATAACTATAACCTATATTCATCAATCTTTGTTATTGTAAAATACTTATATTCACAATTTTTTTAGGTCCCGAGTTAGCCAGCGGATGGACAGACCGTAGGCCCGCGGCACCTAACAATGCCGCTCCTAATCAGAGTAGGTCACGACTTTCTGCAAAAACAGAGGCATTGAAAGCACAGGTTTGTAACTAAACGGACCAATTTACTTATTTGATACTAGCTATTGCCCGCGGCCCCGCCCGCTCGGATGTCGGTTATCGCGACCAAACATAGCCTATGTCCTTTCTCATGGTCTAATCTACCCCTATACCAAAATTCATCAAAATCGGTTCAGTGGTTGAGGCGTGAAAGCGTAACATACAGACAGACAGACAGACAGACAGACAGACAGACAGACAGAATGACAGACAGACAGACAGACAGACAGACAGAGTTACTTTCACATTTATAATATTAGTATGGACTAGCTATTGCCCGCCGCCCCGCCCGCACGGATGTCGGTTATCGCGACCAAACATAGCCTATGTCCTTTCTCAAGGTCTAATCTACCCTGATACCAAATTTCATCATAATCATTTCAGTGGTTTAGGCATGAAAGCGTAACATACAGACAGACAGACAGAGTTACTTTCGCATTTATAATATTATAGTATGGATATGGATTACAACAATAATATCGAAATTAGTATGTATGTACATGGCCATGAAAATAGGTATAAACCTTTACGTGTGAAGGTTTATACTTATTGCCCTTGATCGTGTGGAAATAATAATTTACTTAACCTGTCAAGCCACGCAAAAAAATAGAACAATAGATAAACAATGGACTCGCGGTGACCGCCCGGTCTTTGGTGTTTGATAGGTTAAAACTACATTTGGAGTAAAAGATGAGCTTTAAATTGATTTATTTCTTGTAGGTATGCGAACGTGCTCGTGCTTTATATTCGCGCCACCTTGCGAACGCCGCCACCCGCCAGCCCCGACCGCCAGTCGCGAGATTGCGCGCTCTCTTGGCTCGTATGCAGCGTCTGGCAACACAATCTACTGGTTTGTTATTACTTCCACCATTACTTACACCATTAAGACCTGGAACTCCCTGCCAGCTCACGTGTTTCCTTCGTCCTACAGTCCCGGGTCCTTTAAGCGGGGCGTGAAAAGGCATCTAATGAGGCCGTCAAGCTGAGTGCCACCACTTTTATACCACTGTATATATCACCATCGGAAACACTGTATTGTATATATTTATATCACCATCGGAAAAATATGGTACATGTTTCCGATGGTGACCCTCTTTCCGAGACTTTGCCTTTGCTTAACATCAGGCGAGATGAAGTCAAATTAACGTGTCCTATATAAAAAAAAATAACTTCTTTGTATTTTTTTTAAATGTATGTAATGTTTTTGACTACTTATTTTTCTGTTTGTATTATTTTCAGAAGATTGGCAAAATGAGCTCACTGAATCCCTGGAGCAATTGAGTGAATTACTGTGTGGAGAAGAGTTACTTTCTGCTTACGAGTTACAGTCCTCAGGCCTTGCGCCTTCTTTGCTGCAAGTGTTGTCTCCGCAAGCGAATGGTATGATAAAAACTTATTCTTCTAATTCGTTGTTTTTATATAGGTACTCAATGTCGAGTAATTACTCGTTGATTTATTATTGAGGACATTGAGAATTATCTAGTATCATATCTGTATTGACAACTTTGCTCATATTGATGCATGATTAGAACTAGATTAGAACTAATAAATATGAATTAGTCCTGAGGAGTTTTAAGAAACGTAGGGTCAAAACAACTGTAAATAATGTAGTATGTGAAGGGCCACTATTGTGTTGTATTCTATAGCGGAGAGTCGAGTATATTGTACCGCCTTTTTAGCATAAGCATACTTCGATGTTGTAGAAAAAAAGTGTTATTTAATGAAAAATCTAGAGGTGGTACAATATACTCGATTATCCTCTATTTATATTTCTGTTGTATGCCGGTGACAGATAGTCCAGTTTACCGTAGCTAATGTGTGGTTGGTGCGTGACGTTTGACAGACGTTGCAGGCCAGGCTGCTGAGCGGTCGCGTATAGTTCGCGAGTGGGTGACGCGCGGTGCGGGGGGAGCGGGGGGCGCGGGGGGAGCGGGGGGTGTGCTTGCGGCGCGGCTTGTGGCCGTGCTCGAGAGCGTGGAGCGGCTGCCCGTGCACGCACCCGCAGGTGACGCACCGCCGCCCGCCGCCGGCACGCTTCACCACCTCACCAAGAGAATCAGGTAAGCCTCGGGCCATATATCTTGGACCTATATTACGATATACAAGGTGATTTTATAGTCGTCTCGGAAAATAAGAATTTGGACTCGGTTTCAATAGCAAAATCATCTGACACCACGAGAGTGAAGACGAAAGAGAGGAAGAGGAGTGAGTCCCGCTAAGATCGGATCGCTTCGGTTCTGTACAGCGTCTCTCTAGCGTATAGTTTATAAAATCCAATCTACTGTCCTAATTTAACTTTTCACTAATATTATAAACGTGAAATTTAAATCCAACAGCTAAGGCCTGGCTGAAATTTGGTTCAGGGATAGATTATAGATAGCTAAGGCCTGGCTGAAATTTGGTTCAGGGATAGATTATAGATAGTCTAGAATAACACTGAATGCTGATTATAGCTGGACTATTTTTTTTTTTCTTTGCAACCCAAATCTCTCAGACCTCTGATGATATTCAAAAATATCTGTAAATTACAAGAGTAGAGTTTTCAGGCTGCGCGTTGAGCGTGCGCATGAAGAAACCGCCGAAGAAACAACAACGAATAATGGGAACAACGCAGCTCGTAACCTAAAGGTGGAGGCGTTGACGACGGTGCGCCAGCTGGAGAGGTTCCTCGCCAAGTCGGTCGCGCGCCAGTGGTACGACATGGAGCGGTCAACCTTCAATTTCGTACAGAAGATAAAGGCCGAAGCGCCTATCGTTTTTACGTACGATGTAAGTTTTTATACGGAAATATACTTCTTTGCCTTGATGATGTACCGATACGGATGTAAAATGTGTAAAATGGATATAATTTATAGAAATTAAGATCAAAACATCAGAACGGTTAATCCTCTACTATTTAATTATTTCTTGTAATGCGTTTTGTCTATAATATAATGGGGCCCATGCAATGAGTTGGCAAGTCACCACCTGCCTTTTTAACAATGTTGAGACTTATTGTCATGGCAGGCGTCCGTTAGTCTCCACCCAAAGCCCATTTACCAGTCCTTCCAATACTCAACCCCATTGCCCATATTTTTTTTTTTAAATCTAGTTTCCATTATTCTAATAGTCCCTGCACCTGGCGGGGGCCATCCCCGGGTGTATCATATTGTGCGCTCGGGGACGCCATGTGTGTATATCCCTACCATATTAAATTCTCTTAAAAGGACCTCTACGTCTTGGCTTCGGCCCGACGCGACGCACGCCTTCCAAAGGCCCGGGACTCGGTAGTCCCGAGAGTCACGGTACGTACAATAATAATAATTGACATCAATTATTTCTTTTCAGCACGACTTCGATGAAAATGGTATTCTTTATTTCATCGGTACTAATGGAGGTACTTGCGAATGGGTTAACCCTGGTGCTCACGGACTGGTCAGCGTTTGGTCTTCCGATGGGAGACAGTTGCCCTATGGACGGGCCGAGGATGCTCTGTCGAGGTCCCCAGAGCCACTAAACGTGCACACGAATGATGACAGAAGGGCTTTCATAGCAGTCGATCTCGGCTTGAATGTTATACCTTCAGCGTATACATTACGCCACGCTCGCGGATATGGACGATCAGCACTTCGGAACTGGCTGTTTCAAGTGAGTAGAAGTTTTAAAAGGTATTACTCGATGTAATCTTTGTAATATAATAACATGCTTGTTTTGATCAACTAGGTGTCGATTGATGGCGTGACTTGGAATACTTTGCTGGTGCACAGTGACGAACAAGCTCTGCAAGAGCCGGGCAGTACGGCCACGTGGCGCGTTAGGGGTGATACCGCGTATCGTTACCTGCGAATTCAGCAAAATGGCAAAAATGCAAGTGGTCAAAGCCACTATTTGTCGCTTTCTGGCCTAGAAGTCTATGGCAAGGTAAGTAAGAGTCGTGTTACGCTACACGTGAGTTGATTCTTAAAATTAATCTATTGTAATCAGTATCATGTTAGCCAATTCTGACTATCATATCAGCTCAAATTGTAGACTTTGTAGAGTCACGTTTAAGACAGACTTACGTTTCTGTTGTATTCAAGTGTACCGTTATAACCTCTCAAATCCAATCTACAGATTTACAATCACAAAATCAAGCAGCTACTGGCTAGGGCAGCAATTAGATTACTTGAAACGGCTTGGAAATCTATCTTAGACCTAAATCGCGAGACAAACGAGGCCCTGTCCCGCACGTATTGTTTTTGTAATAATCTATGTTTGGTGAATTCCAAAAGACACCCGTTTAACGTGTACTGCCTGTTAACGTATTTAGGTCCAGAACAATAATGTAATAATGATTCCTTTGTGTTTTATAGGTGGTAAGCGTGTGCGACAACGCGCCTCGTCAAAGTGGCAGTTCCAACGGTAATGCGAGTGCCGTGGCAGGAGGCGCGGGGGTAGGGGGCGGCGCGGGGGCAGGGGGCGGCATTACACGCCACCGGCGATGGGCACGTGGGGGAAGCCGCGGCGTATGCGCAGGCGCACGCGTCCTGCGCGGCCCTGACTGGAAGTGGCGCGACCAGGATGGACCCCACCCCGCGCTCGGGACCGTTACCTCGGATCTACACAATGGATGGGTGGATGTCAGGTCTGTTTTCTTATTATTTTTTCAATTTCCAGAAGCACTATTCCAATGTGTCAACATTTTTTATTACTGTTCGGTGATGATTAGCCGTCAAAAGTGTGTAATGTACATTACCCAACTTGGCAACTCCAAGTTGTACGGGCCATGTACATTACATTATAAAATGCAAGCGTAAGCAACATTCGCGAATCCGGCTCGAAGGACCAAATTTGTAGGGGGTTCTTAAAATCGGCATGCCTCAGTGCGTTATCCTCTATTACGTAGCGCATGTGTGTAGAGTCATATCTTTCAGAGTGATTTGAACCAAAGTTATATTAACCTGGACCTGTGACTTCCTCAAAGTGATCTTTTTTTTATAATCTACCTGAAAAGTTGGACAGTCTCATTTGACAAGATCTCTCTAAATCAGGTGGGACCATGGCGGACGCAACTCTTACCGCATGGGTGCTGAAGGAAAGTTTGATCTGAAAGTGGTGAGCGGCGGCACTACCAGCGGCGAAACTAAACAAGGCCGCAAGAGTCATTCCACGCCTAGCCTACCTGATGCCACTGCGGTAGATCATCAGGTGAACATATATATAACCTTTCATATAATTATTTACTATTTCGTATATATCATATCTGCGGTAGCCTAGTGGTATGGGTAATGGACTGCTGAGACGAGGTCTTTATCGCAGGTTTATAAGTGCCCGGTTAATGGCAATAGGCTCGCCACCTATTACATTGGGACCTAAACATAAACTGACGAAATGTGGGTGCTAGCACCTCTGCCTACCCCTTCGGGGAATACAGGCGTGAGTTTATGTTATGTTATGTTATGTCGTATATATTTGTAAATAATTATAGACAAATTGGTCGCCTCTGTATTTTAGTCAACTCACCTATTTGTGCATTATACAGGTATCGGTAGCGTCAACGGAGCAAGCATCGTCAGCAGATAACATATCAAGTGAAGAGATGGCTAGTAACATGTCGCGACCTCGGACCCATGCCACTGATCTCTCAGCTATCAATAATTCTACTCATCATATCAACACGGGTAAGTACTATTTCTGTCCTGTTTGGTAAGACAACTCATACAATAATGCTATTGATTCGCCGCGTCGTTTGACAATGAAAATAACAGTAAAAATGAATATCTACCCCATAATGCATAATACATAAAGATATATTTGTTGAAGGTGTTAAAATTTTTAGGACTTCACCTATCTTAGACTTAAATGTAAAGTATAAATTATCTTTTTAGATCTCGCAACAATAGTCGAATCACTAACACTAGGAGCGGAGAGCAATAATTGCATGACTGATTTGGGCAACACTTCATTTACAAATATGGAAATGGGTCCAACGAGCATCACTGATATTACCAAACCTTACCCAGCTAAAGAGCCAGTACCGGAGGCTAACAGCCAAGAGGTTAGTATCACAACAATGATAATTTGCACTTACTTGCAAATATTTATTCATCTATAATACGAGCGTTATATGATGATCCCTATGACAGTTCGTTAGCGCTTAACATTGTACTGACGTCCTATCACATCAAATCCTTTAGAGGTCCATTAAAAAGACGAAAAAATCATAATTGTGTACAATTGTAAATTATAAAAATGAATATTAAGAAATTATTACGTAATGTTCGGAAATAATAGAAAAAAACTCAATGCAAATGTACATGGTACGTGCTGCAAAAGTTACGTCGTCAAGCTGTTATCGACTAAGAAGGGACACATCGATAAACAAAATATCGATAATTTGTTGGAAATATAAAACAAATGCTTTGAGTTTGTATTTTATTTATATCCATCTGAATCTGATACAGGGTCAATCGGATCTTCAAAATCTGAGTCTGAACTGCAGCTATCCGTGACGTTTATTATTAACGGTTGGTCAATGATATTGTCGTATTGTACATCTCGATCCCAGTCTTGTAAGCAAATTTTCTTCGTTCTTTCGACCACTTTTCGCCAATCGTCAGCTGTCACTTGAGCGCAAGCTTCTTCCAATAAAACCATCATTTTATTTGCCGTGAATTTAATTTAATTTTTTATTTGTCGGTAGTTCACCTCGTAGGTAGTAACCATAAATATGATTGCGTATAGCATCTAAATCAAATTCATCAGGTTCTGTTATATGACATAACCTTTTCTTTTTCTTTGGTGTTAATAGTTTATTGTCCTCCATGGACGACTCCCCAAATTTTTCCTTTGTTATTCGAGAAACAGTAGCCTTTCCGATTCCTAGAGCATCGGCTACACGATCGCGAACATTGTCAAGCGGTAACAAGGGTCCGCCATTTTGTTGTTCACACAAAATAGTCTCGCAAACGAACTACAAACTCGCGAACTTCACTGTTGAGAACAGTTTTCCGCTGTCTTTTCGGCATTTTGCAAAACCGAAAATCAACAAACAGGTAACAGAAAATCAACAAATAACACAAAACAGCGAAAACAGAAACAAAACTCAGCTAACAAAGAAAGACGTGGCGCATACAAGGCGTTAGAGCACTCGTATGACGCGATGTGATGCGGTGTGACAAGAAGACAAAACAGACTGACAAGACATGACATGACTGAATTAAAAAAATACGGTAGGTCTATGGCCTCCATTTAAATACTTTTCCATGTAATCCATAATTGCCAGCTAATTATGAATTCTTTAAAATTCAATTCAAAAAGAATTTTAAGTTCTTTAAATTATGCAATTTGAATAAAAATTAAAGTATAGTAAAATAAAATATAATAAGGCTGTTACTTTTTTATCTAGTGTTTTATGTCCATCAATGCGCGTAGTCTTTTTTTCAAAATAAATAAATATTGCTTATTATGTTGAATGACCTGGCTGAATGACATGACATTTGCCTGAAAAAACAGTATTTTATCGAAATTGTTTCGCATCACTAATACAACTGTCAGTTGAAACGTCATAGGGATCATCATATAACGCTCGTAGTATAGTGTATGGTTATACAAAATTAGGATGAATGATATTTATTGTTTAAGGTTTAAGGCATTGTCATATTCAATATTTGTTTGTAAGGCAAGGGTTACAGTCCGTCAAATCTAAGAAGTACCGTTTGACAGTTCTGACAATTGAATGATAGGGATGGGATGAAAAAATCGATTACTATAATATCCGAACTTTAAGAGATCGATTACTATAATATCCGAATTTTAAGAAATCAATTGTTATAATTAAATAAAAGAAATGTTTAGGATATTTTTTTATTCACTACTAGTACTAGTATCGTCGTCTTCGTCATCATCGTCATTTAAATTAATGACCAGTTGATTGTCCATTACATTATCAAAGTGTACGTCTCTTTCGAAGTCGTCCATTATTATTTTCTTTGTTTTTTGTACTACTTTACTCCAATCTTCCTGTGTAACTTGGGCACATGCTTCCTTTAATAAACCTTCCATTTTCTTGACACTGAAGGGTGGTTTTGTGTTGTGTCTTGCTGCATAACCTGTAAAACAATAATGTAACTATTTGATAGCAGACGAAAACCATTGTTTAAATTATAAATGTTAGAAGTACTCGTGTTATTATTATAATATTATAAAATATTACCTTTAACTTGGGCCCAAATCAGTTCAATGGCATTATATTGGCAATGGTACGGAGGAAGTCGTATGACTTTGTGCCCGTGCTCTTCGGCCAATTGGTCAATTACATATGTCGGTTTTGGTGGTTTATGCAATTTCACTAACTGTAATAATTCAGCTTTTAATAGTGACATGTCGGCATCCACTCCTTTTCTTTGCAGCCATGCCACCAAATCTGCTTTCTTATTGGCTGACGTAGGTGCTTTATCAATTTGCACAGAGTGGTATGGGGCATTATCCATTATAATTGTGCTGTTAGGAGGGATATTCTGTAATAAATTTAAGAACCACTCTCGGAACCTTACTGCGTCCATTTCTTCATGATACTCTTTAGTGCTTTTGGATTGGAAAGCTAATAAAGAGTTTTCCACGAAGCCTGTAGACGCTGACCCAGCATGGCATATTATGAGGCGTCCACCTTTTCCTATCGGCACCTTCGAGCACGAAGCTTCAGAATCATCAGTCCATGTTTTCGGCACAGAATGGTTGGAATTTAGCCAAGTTTCGTCCAAAAATATTACATTATCCCAGTTTATAATTTGTTTAACTTCGCGCAGGAATGTTAGTCGCTGCATAATTATGTCATGTCGCTCCATAACAATTTTTCGTTTGTCAACTTTTTTGTATCTGAAGCCAATTCCTGTTATTACCGTTCTCAACGACTCTATGCTTCCCTTATACAGCCCGGCATCTTTTAAAGTTGCACATAACTTTGCCAATGTTGGAAATTCGCCTCTTGTAAAATACCCGTATATATGGTTTCTAATAGCATGACTATCGAATTCATCGATGCCTGTCACAGGTTTATTTCTTTTTCGTTTTTTCGGTGTGTGAAGTACGTTACTGTCACTCCCCGAAGGCCCATATTTTTCACTTAATATTTTGCCAACGGTGCGGCTACCAATACCGAGAGCTTCACCGACGCGATCCCGAACTTGTGTAACTGGCAGTAGAAGTCCACCATTTTGAGATTCACGCTCAAAATACTCGTGTAATTTCACCACCAATTCACGAGCCTGGCTGTTCAAAGTACGTCCTCTTTTCGACATTATTAATAAACACTTGCTTAGTTCGGAGTCCAGTATAAATATTGCCAAGGTAAACGGATAAAGAATGATCAGTCCAGAAAAGTAATAGCCAAGTCACAAATTGTAAAACACAAACGAGAAAGCAAGTACGCGCACAGTCAGCTTCCAAGATGGCGAGAGACTGCTGACGCCGAACCGACCGAGCGGACCGCGTGCGCTTGTAGTTGGCAGTGTTGCCAGAAAAAAAAAATTGTAGAGACTTGGACACCTGCGATTTTGCCTATTGACCTAAAAATAATTAAATTAATTTATTTTAGGGTATCTGTGTATTCAGTGCATTATGCGGTCGCGCAGTAACGTCGTTAATTTATAACATCAGGCAACAACATTTTTGTGAATGGGTTCTACATACCTTATTTTTATTAGTTTTAGACGTAGAAATAAGACTTAGAAGAAAAAATTGTAATTGTAAAATCAATGGATGTGCTTGTTAAAAATTTGTTTATTTCTCTGTAATATGCAAACCCATACTATCATACACAAAAATAAATGTAAAAAACACTATCCCTGACTCCATTTACTATTTCGACAGCGTTAGCGCGAGAAACCCCGACTTATTTGGGCGCGAAAATCAAAAATCGACAAATCGCTTTCGACAACTTTTTAAAGAAGCAAATATATTTGATTTATAAATACGTATTTTTGGTGAATGGGTTTTATCTCATATTTTACGATTACATAACTATTTAGTTATGTAATCGTAATATGTGAGATAAATCCCATTCACATGAAAAAATATTTGTTTGGTTGTCAAGTGTAATTTGTAAATAATACATTCGATTTTTCGTATATGTAAACGATTTTTTTGCATACAAGTGTATCCGAAGAGTCGCAACACTACGTGCAGTGATCTAACTACGTAACTTTGTAATGAGGTCAAGAATATAACTATTCGAAAAATCGCCGAGCAGTCGCCCTGTAAGCGAAAGGTCGTGAGTTCGAGTCTCACTTGAGCATTTCATTTTTTCCAATGTTTTTCGAACTTAAACAGTTAGCATAATAAATGCTATAAAAAATTCATTCAAATATAACTATTAGAAATTATTTACTGTGTAAATATGTGTTATTTTGCTTTGTTTGAAAGTTTTCAATTACATTTAGATATTAAGAATTGTACATTTTTAGATACAATAATGAAATCTTTCTAAATTCATGGTTTTATGAAAAAGGTTATCGAAACTGAATAATGTACGTATGAACAAAGTTGTTTCGGTTTGAAAAATATGAAACGTCAAACGGTACCTCTTAGATTTGATGGACTGTAGGTACTCAATAAGTACAATATGATATGGTGTCTATAATAATAATAGGTATGAATTGCGTTTGCACTTCAATTGTATATTAATAGAATCAGGAATATATACTTATTGGCTGTCTAATCTAAGGGTGAGACTATAAATGGCAACTAGAATTTACAAATTTATTTACGTCAGAAATCTGGATTTACTGGTTAAATATCTCCTTGTTGAATTGAATGAACGGGGTCGAGGATCAGTGTGTTCAGTCGGGTCGAGTCAAGTGGGTTCTGCCGGGTAGGAACGCGTTTAGTACTGCGGGTCGGTTGAGGTCGGGCGGGATCGGATAAGGTCGGGCGGGGTCGGATGAGGTCGGGCGGGGTCGGATGTGCGTGTGTATGCTGACGCGCGCTGCTGCGCAGGCTCGGTCGGCGCGGCTGGGCGCGGATGCGGCGCGCAACAGCGCCAACGCACTGCTGTCGAGCGAACTGCTCGCCCTGCCCGCCTCGCTGCTGCACTCGCTGCGGAACAATGCCAACCGCCTGCACATACAGGTATCGCGCACCGCACATCACGACACCTCGCCACCGCGCCACCGCGCCACTACACTACATACTCCCCATCACATTATCTACTAGTTTATTTTCTAGATTTAATTAGGAAGGATTTATATAAGTGTAGGGCATATAAGCAGACTAGCCATGCTTTTCCCTGCTTCGCTCCAGAATAAACCACCATAATATTACCACCATAATATCGACGGCGATATGCTCAATTCGTAAGGTTATTTAAGGCCTTTTCTCGTTTCCTCGTTCTCATTCCATTCCCATTCTCATTCCCATCTTTTTTTTTGTCTCCTACTAGACTGATGTGTTAGTATTAGATTCGGTTTAGTGATAAATGTATCTTACTTAGATGGATACAGAACTTTGAGGAGAATCCATCTAAATATATACAATAATTCTAATATCACAGCATGTTGGCTCTATACCCGGTTCTTGTTTAGTTTGTTAGCTTGATGTGATGTAGGTACTGCGATAATTAGAGCCAGTATGATATTATTATAAATGCTTCTTTGTCCTTACGAATTACTGTAGTAACCGTACACTACGATGAAATTACATACTTTGCGATGATTGTCTCCAGTGCGAGGACAACGATGGCGCCGAAAGTCAGTTCGGTGATCACAAGAAGGACAATCAGTCCGGAGGATCCAACGCAATGAGTGCTAGTGAACCAGATTTGACGCAACAGGTATTCTTCATTTCTCACAATTTGTTACTTTACATACTTAATATACTCTCGTGTTTTACCCTCTAGCCGCAGTAGGAAGAGATAAAAGTCTGTCATCTGTTTCTGTGTTCACGTTTCACCAGCTTCCTCTAGAATTCCAGGCTATATTTATTCTATCTATATTCACGCTTTATTAGAATATCTAAAAATAAAAGGGTGAAAGATTTTTATTATATGAAGTATGTTAAATGACATACCTACCTACTCTTTTCTACTAACTTTATTTTTACTGTTATTAATGCCAATATTTGTGTATTAAGCAGGGTGCGGCGCGATTACTGGAGACTTTAGGAGTGGGACGAGGCGCAGGTCGCGGTAGCAATCCACAGCGTGCTCCACGGACTAACCATTCCACAAGTCTATTCCCTAGGTTAGTATTGAGTGGAATGAAAAGATATATACAGACCGGCAAACGAGTGGACAATGAATTCTAGCTACTGAGCAAGCGTTTTAAGTCTATGAAGGTTTTGCGGGTGCGAGATGCACCAATTATTCAATCATAGATTAGAATTAGCAAACTGATCACTGGCTCACGGGCTCGTGGATCAGCCTTTTTATAGATTTTTTGGTCGGTCCGTATAGTGCACCTGTGCGGACATTGTCCCTCTACGCTGACTTTTGTTCAACATATTTGCCGGTATTTGTACCACCAACGTGTATTTATTTCTTAGCCGTGTCAACGTGTATAACTTAGTTATTTTTATTTACAGCTTAGTGCGGTTGGCTCTGTCGAGCAACTTCCCTGGTGGGTTATTGTCTGCGGCACAAAGTTACCCCTCGCTTGCTCCAAATGCACAAAATGCTCTTACGTTATCACTGACATCTACATCTAGTGAAAGTGAACAGGTAAATATTGCTATATGCACGGAGAAATTTATACACATATTACTTTTATCGCGCCTGAAAATAGGAGGAAATTTGTTATTTAAAAAGAAGCGAAATGTAACCAAAAATCACTAAAAACTAAAGTTTACTATAGTAGGATTTGTGTACTATTACAAATCGTTACACCTTGATTGCATCGGCGACGACGGCGATTTTAAGCGACATAGCGTAGCGGTAGAGCGTTTGACTGCAGAGGTCGCGGGATCCATTCCCGCTCATCTATAATTCATTTATATCATTTATATTTTCATTGGTTTGGGTGTTTCAGTGTTTAATACCATAATACAAATTAAGCTAGAATGTTGTAGAGTATTTTACGCTATTTTCTATTGAAGGTGTCATTAGAAGACTTTCTGGAATCTTGCCGCGCTCCGGCGTTACTTACTGAACTCGAGGACGACGATGACGCGGAGGACGCACTCGACAGCGACAAGGAAAACGAGTCCACATACCAGGAGGTAGTGAGTATGCTTTCGGTAATTAGACCCACTTTCACAATTATGATTTATATGTTTGTTTTATGTCCAGTATTCCTTGCATTCCAAAAAATACTGTCTTTTTCTCAACCTAAAATCCATTTCAAAATTATTTCAGTTTGCCAGGTAATCTTTTGGGTCTGTGTCGTGTTATTGTGATTTATACTTGTGCCTTGTTTATTCTGGATAGGTAACTATTTTTTTTGTTGGTAACTTTAGTTTACTTCTAATAGATTTGCGCCTAATGTTGTGTTTATTTGTCCATTTTGTTAGCTTTAATGTAATTGTCGATGCTATTGTGTTAAATGAAATTACGCAGTGTTAAATATAAAGGTACTTTTTTAGTAAAATAAATGATGAATTTAATTTAAAATTATTATATACATATTGATTACACCACCACATTACTTGTGGTGATTATGATTATTATTTGATTCAAGTCAAGTGTCAAGTCAAGAATAAACGTTCTCTGAGTCAAACTGTTATATTAGCCGTTACCAATAACATACTGACAGTTAGAGTATTGAGTCGAATTTGACTGCTGCGATCCATCTTTAACTGTAAGTATGTTATTGGAAACGGCCGTAAAAGTGTTTAGGGCGGGAGTTTATTCTTAATATTACGTTTCACAGGTGTCAAGAAATCTCCTCTCTCTTATGGAGGAAGAAGCTTTAGAGGCAGTTCGAGTTAGCACTGGGGGAGGGCAGGGCCGTCCACGAAAACCGTGGGACGATGACTTTGTACTTAAACGACAATTTTCTGCACTCATACCTGCTTTTGATCCACGACCAGGGAGGACCAATCTGAACCAAACTGTTGGTAAGTAAAGAACAAGAATCTGTTGAGAATTTGTAAATGAGTGATCCTCGTCTTGTATAACAATCTTGCCTATTAAGATCAACATAAAGGTCACTATGTATCTAGAATATTTTTCTGTAAATTACCTTAAGAATTTGTGCTGAAATAAATTAATGCTGAACACGTTTTACAGATCTGGAAATACCATTGAACGAATCATCAGATGCCGAAGATGTTAATGCTGACGCGGAAAACGCAACTGGTGCTTCTAGTACAAACGCTATAAATGCTATGAACGCTGCGAATACTGCTAACGCCAACTCTTCAGCGAATGCCAGTAACAGCAACGGTCGTTTGCCGGCATTGCGGTTAGTCCTGAGTGCTGCGGGGGCCTCGCTGCCGCTAGAGCGTCCATCTTGGACCCTGTATCGCGCGGTACTTGCGCTCAATGCACGCCTTCCTTCACATGACACACATCGAGATACCACTTACACGTAAGCTATGTTTCAAATTTCAACCAGATCTTGCCCGCATTTCTATTATTTTTTTCTGTAAGAGCCTTAAAGAGGATTTACGTAATCGGAAAATTCGTACTCTAGTTATGAGGTGGCCAAAGGAAACAGCGACTCATTTAACTATGAATAGATTTTTTTATGTATCAGACTTTACGAAGCGGTCGACTATTTTAGTATTATCAACGTTCAATTTAATACATTTTATAGCTGTATGTGTGCTTTTGTTATCAGATTGACTTACAAAGAAATCGAGGGTATGGAGACGTTCGCCTCGTCCAGCGACAGCGAAGATGATGAGCCTTGCGATCCAGGTAATTATTATTTTTCTTATCTATAAATATTGCTACCTAAACCATCATCATTATAAAACTCCATAATGAGTCGTTATAACTAGACTTTGCAAACGTCATGAGTCCACTTACAGTCCCATAGAGTTAAGAGATATCAATTGTTTTTAGGCGTGTTGTTGATTTTGTCAATCATCAAAGAATCAAATAATCAATTTCATTTAGTTAGTTTAGGCACATACAGAGCACGTATGAACGTCAAAATTTTACAATTATGACAAGAAATATTATGAAAATATTTAAATAAAGTTAATAACCCATTTCAAGCAAACAAAACGGTTCTACTGAGAAGATGCCAGCATGAAACTAATTTAGAGAAATTATACTTTTGTTTGTTATTACTATTTGCCGCGCGGTTCTCGGTAGAGTAGAATTTGAGCATCTTTTCCCAAGCGGTATCGTACAAGGCGACTAAGGAATAGGGCTGTTTAACATCAGAGAGATATATTGAGCCCAGACTCAGCCTCACGAGTCATGGCTCGAGTCAAATATGATGCACGGAATATGGCAAGAGGTTCACCTCCTATTACGTGGGACCGAATACATTGATTGGTCAAAAGTGGGTGTTAATAATTCACTTCTTCCTAACCAATACTAACTAATACATACATACAATCACGCCTTCATCCCCGGAGGGTTAGGCAGAGGTGAATTAACACCTCATTTCACCAATCATTGGATTCGGTCCCACGTAATAGGGGGTCAGCCTATTGCCGCATTCCGGACACTTTTGTTGACTCAAGCTGTGCATCCGAGGCTGAGTCAACAATTGAGAATAAGCAGTAAATATGGTATCATAAGTAAATTAGGTATTTTTTTGTGTAATAAAAATCAAGGCACAGTCGGTTTCGCTACAGTGTGAAAAACTATCCAGTCCAAACTGGTCGCAAGGTCAACTCAGTCAACAAACGTTATTCTTAATCTATTTGGCACGAGGTATAAGTAGTATGTTCTTCGCAGAGCGCGGTCTGGCGGGTGCGGAGGGCGCGGAGGGCGCCATGGCGACGTGCTGCGTGCGCGTGCTGCGGCGGCTGCGGCTGGCGGCACCGGCACTGGCGCCCGACGCCTTCGTGTCCACGCGCCTCACCAATAAGCTGCACCAGCAGCTGCAGGAGCCGCTCACCCTCGCTGCCGCCGCTACGCCGCTCTGGTACGTCCCCTCATTCACTCACTCACTCACTCATTCACTCATTCACTCACTCATTCACTCACTCATTCACTCACTCACTCACTCACTCATTCATTCACTCACTCACTCACTCACTCATTCATTCACTCACTCACTCACTCACTCACTGACTCACTCACTCACTCACTCTACCACTTGTGTACGGGACATATATCTTGAATCTAAAATGTGCTCTTTACGCGCAGTATACGTTTCTTGGGTGTCCTTTGAGGGGTAGACGAACTCAAATTCACCAAGCATAGATTTTGTTCACACAATGTTTGTCTCGCGACTTAGGTTCAAGATATATGTGAAGCGAGTGATGTAACTCACTTGTCTCTCTACTACTAAAATTGTGTATATACTTACAGAATTTAAAGTGCTTACACATGTCTATATTACATATTTTTCTTCTATTATGTTATTACGAACCATCAAATTACATTAATTGCTTTGAAATAAAGATTATTTACTTTTTTTAACGTTTAATTTTAACATCCATTAATGGGATTCGCTCGTCTCCATACTGTATCCAAGCCGGTCTGAAACTTCGAATCAAAGATTTTTTAAATATTCGTGATTTAGGAACCGGTTCGCCGGTTAATTTGACATCATGTTTTAGTGTATTTATAAATTGTAGTTCAATATATTTTTCTTGTGTGTTTCAGGTGTCAACAGCTAAACGATTGGTGTCCATTCTTATTCCCTCTTGAGACCCGCCAGATGTTCTTCGCATGTACTGCTTTTGGCACCTCTCGTACGATCGTCTGGTTGCAAGCTCAGAGGGACCGTGCACTCGACAGGCAAAGGTAAATATTTTGCAGTTTTAAATAATTTCATTGTTATTATGTGTCGATATCGTGATAAATCATGTCTTAACTACCAATTTCATTAATTTATTTGCTACGGAGGCGCGGGCAGTAACGAGTGATGTGCATGAGCTGTGCTAAAGGACCTTTTACAAGCGTTATTTTGTTGTAGGTCTGGTAACACAGTATCGCCGAGGCGTGCAGAGCTAGAGGCCACAGAGTTCCGTATGGGACGCTTACGTCACGAGCGCGTGAGGATACCTCGCCAACCGGACTTGCTACGTTCTGCCATGCAGGTATGTACACTTATTGTTTATATGAAACCAAACAGAGACGAGTAGGGTACTTCTGAGATCGAAAGCGTTTACCATGCGTCTACCCCTCAGTTCTAGCGTGGCGTTGAAGAGTCTCATTCGTTTTTCTTCTAGCAATGTGATGAGTAATTACTTTATTGACTATTAGTCTTTTCACACGAGGACTTAAATATAATGAGAGTGAATGAAGCGAGAGTAGTATGTCAGGATCGTAGCAAATGGAGATCCGTGATCTCTGCCTACCCCTTTGGGGAACAGGTGTGATTTTTTGTATGCATGTCCTTTCCATAAAAAAATAAATTATGTATTATAAACTCAACTTACTAAAATCGTTTACTTTCACAGGTGATGCGTGTCCACGCGGGTCGTAAATCGGTCCTCGAGGTAGAATTCGCGGGAGAAGAGGGCACGGGCCTGGGCCCGACGCTCGAGTTCTACGCGTTGGTCGCGGCGGAACTGCAGCGAGCCGACCTGTACATGTGGCTCAACGACCACGCCACGCAAGTCAACGACGATGACAACGCGCCTCACCATCTCGTGCTGCCTTTAGGTACGAACACGATATATTACAAATAGATTTTTATTTTGCGGATAGTTAAGTAGTAACTATCCTCATCTACATTTAGACATTGACCTGATTGCATCCGAGGCCACGATACCCTCGAAGCTCAGGGTCCTACTTCCGGCTCTTCCTCCTCCACTTCGCATGATCTAGGGCGTCCACGGTTGGGAGATAACTATCGCCAGAAAATTTTCGGGCCATTGTCGTGAAAGATTGGTCAGCCTAGACAGATTGGTCAGCCTAGACCCTGCGTTACCGGGTCTAGCTGCTTCCAGTTGTGCCGCGGGGAGGCTGCTTCTTGCAGCTACGGTAGTGATACCATTTGCACGCATGTCACCCTCCACGACATCAAGCCAGAATTTCGTGTGTCTACCCACCCGGCGGGGGCACCATTGCCAGGCATCTGTTACCCACGTAACCTGGCTATTGCCGTAAGACGTGGCCATACCAGCGACAACTCTCTCGCATTTTATCTGCGATCTCATGGCACATGAAGGCTGCCACGTCTTTTTTTTCTAAATAAACATGGTAAATCTTGCGAATTACTAAATCAGTGTTATGGTGAATGGGTCGTCCGACTAAGATCTTCGGATTTCAAGACCATTTCAGCCCGTGCCCTGCTCTGGCTATACTCAGGGTTTGGGATAGGGTAAAGGGTCTGGTGGTTGTCGCTGCCGGCAAAGATAAACCAAATCCGGAGCAAAAGAGTGGACGAGTCCCGGGCTTTAAAAAGTGAGCTTTGGTTGCAACCAAATTGGCGAATGGCGGATATGACGATATCCAAAAGCTATCTTTTGTAGGTCTTATGATACTTGCTACTCGTCACCTGTTAAGTTTAAACATCCAGTTAAGATGATAAATGTTTTATTGTTTTGTTCACAGAGAAACCTCCGGGCTACTACGTTACCCGTGCTGGAGGTTTGTTCCCGGCGCCGCTACCCCAGGACGCCCCCATCTGTGATAAAGTTTGCAAATATTTCTGGTTCCTGGGTGTATTCTTAGCTAAGGTATACTACTTCCCTTATAATTTTTTGTCATAATTCTATAAGAGACCAAACTTTTTCTTTTGTCAAAGATTTTTTTTCAAATTACCTTTCATTTAAAATTGCTCTATAAATAGGTATATAATATATTTTTATTTACTATGTTACTGAATATTACGAGCTAAACACTATAATTGTTCTAGAACCTTCGAAATTTTATTTTTCATTGATGGTTTTTACCTCTTACCATGGTAGGTAGATAATACATTTCAATAACCTTGGTATAATTTTATTGTACAGGTATTGCAAGACGGCCGACTTGTAGACCTACCGCTGTCAGAACCTTTCTTACGAATCATGTGCGGTGAAGAGCTTACTAACGATTGTCTGGAAGACATCGATCCTATTCGACACAGGTAAGAATTATTGCTTCACTTCTAGCTTACGACAACGAGTGATATGCAAATACATTCCTTTCTCTTACATGTAATAACATAAGTGTGTAACTCTTAAAACATTAAAAATGTCAGTACAATGGTCCGCATGTTCCGTCCGGTACGTTTTGTCCGCAATTTTTGTCACGACTTTCGACCTTATTATCTGTAGAAGATAATTTCAATTTTTATACATCTTCATTCGTATTTTTTTGTGATATTATTAATTATACTAATAATCCATTCTGTTTATAGATTCTTGCAGAACGTGTTAACAGCGGCAGAGGCATATGAAAAATTAGCGCGAGATCCCAGCTTAGATTCGGACACGCGTGACCGACTCGCGAGTGAGATTACCGTAGAAGGCGCGAGCTTCGAACAGTTAGCGCTAACCATGACGCACGTGGCCGCACACCCCGACGTCGCAGTCGCCGTACAGCCACTCTGCGATAGTGGCGAGAACATAGAGGTACGTGAATTTACATTACATATATACATAACCTCACACCCGTATTCCCCGAAGGGGTAGGCAGAGGTGCTAGCACCCACGTGTGTGGCGAGCCTATTGCCATTAACCGGACACTTATAAACCTGCGATAAATACGCACATAACTTCGAAAAGCATCGAAAAGTCATTGGTGTGTGCTATGGTAATATCGAATCCGAGACCTCGTCTCAGCCATTACCCATACCACTAGGCTACCGCGGTAACTTAGGCGATACATCATAAATGAATTATATACATATATGCATATAATCACGCCTTTATCCGGGTTAGGCAGAGGTGAATTAACACCGTCATTTCAGCAATCAATGTATTCGATCCCACGCAATACGCGGTGATTGCCGTATTCCAGGCACTATTGTTCATTCGGGCCATGTATTTAAGGCTGAGATAAAACAGAAATTCGAGACTAGACGATAGCAGTGAAGGAAATTACGAAGGGGATCACAGAGCAAAAACAGAGAGACGAGGTGTCATTTTTAAGTAACTGCAATGTGATTTGCAATGCCGTTATCACAGTAGGTACCCTTTACGAATACTTGGACCGTTTGGTCACGTGTGAACGTAGCACCCAGTACTTCGCAAGTAGATCGCACTGTCACGCCCGTTCATTCGTTGCGTGTGATCTATACATATAAAATTACTTATCCCAACTGACTGACTGACTGATTCATCAATGCAGAGCCTAAACAGCTGGACCTACAAACTTGAATTTTTTTTACAGTAGATGCATTTTATGATGTTAAGCATCCACTAAGAAAAGATTTCTGCTACTAAAGGGGTGGAAGTTTGTGTGAAAGTCTGTCATTTTCAGAGCTAGATGCACTAAATTTCATAAACCTGTGTTTTTTGAGAAATAAATGAACAGGTGTAGCAGTTTTTTTTACTATTAAGAGGGTAAAATAGTTGATAAACATTTATATGGAAAGTTCGTCATTTAGGTGACTATCAAATATGGGATACGAAATTTTCCCGGGCGGGGAGCCGCGACGGGTCAGCTAGTCAGGGTGTAAAGGTTCCCTCCTGAGGAGGGTCAGACCGTAAGGGATGGCCCTGGGTCAGCCGGGGTGCGAGGGATATGTCGATGACAACCTCACCTCCGGCCTAGCACAAAGACCCACAGTCGGCGTGCGGTCTTAGTCGGTTCGAGTCCGACATAACCTCCCCTTCCGGCTCCGGCAGGGGGGGTATCCGAGGGGATTTGCGCACGAAAAAAAAAAGGGTGTAAAGGTTTGCGCTTCCCTTACAGGTGGGTGGGCACAATGCGCGCGCGTACGCGGAGGCGAGTGCGCGCTGGGTGGTGCGCGAGGGCGTGCGGCGGCAGACCAACGCGTTCCGGCGCGGCTTCGGCGCCGTGTTCCCGCCGCGCCGCCTGCGCGCCTTCTCCGCCGGCGAGCTGCGCCTGCTGCTGTGCGGCGAGCGCGGGCCCGTGTGGACGCGCGACCACCTGCTGCAGTACACCGAGCCCAAGCTCGGATATACGCGCGACAGGTACCACACACTACATGATTTTTTTTCGGATACATAGGGAAAAAGAATCTTCTCGGGCGGGACTCGGTAGCCGAATTGGTCAGGAATTCCCCCTGTAAGGGAAAGACTGCGGGTTCGAGTCCCGCCCGAGAAGATTCTTTTTCCCTATGTATCCGATTTGTATAGTTAGCATACTTAATGCTGTAAAAATTCCTTCAATGATTTTTTTTATAAAGCCATCACCACACCTCGCCTGATGGTAAGTTAAAGACAAAGTTTCGAATAGAGGGTCAGGTTAGGGAAGGAAACACGTGGCAGGGAGTTCCAGGTCCTAATGGTAACTGAAGCGCTTGGTTCTAGAAGGTAAATTTTGCATATGTTGTTGTTGTTGTATATGTTGTACCTAGATTTAAGTAGCTATAGCTATAGTGGCTGCGGCCACTAGTCTTACGTCGAATAAACATCAGTGCGTATTCAACTGCCTGTCGTTTCACTTGTCCGCATACATAACAGTGGCGACGAGGAACCTACCTACATTAAGAAGAAAAAAAATAAAAAGTATCGTAGATCATGGCGACATCGATATTTGGATTACTAACCGGCTTCGATCACAATTTGCAAAGTTGGCGGGAATACAAGGGACGGCTGACGCAGTGGTTCATCGCGAACGACATCAACAAGACAAGCGATGCTACTGCCAGCAAGCGGCGGGCCATCTTGTTGAGCGCACTCAGCGAACCGACGTACAAGCTCACGGCGGACTTGGCATTACCGAAGGATATCTCATCGGTACCGTTCGAAGAGATTTTGGACATTTTGGACAAGCACTTTATACCTCAAGTCTGTGGATTTGGTGAGAGGTATAAATTTTACTCGGCGGTACAAAAGGAGGGAGAAAGCCACCAGCAATGGGCTGCAAGGTTACGCGGTTTGACGGCACAGTGTGGATTCTCAAACATAGAAGAGGCATTGCGTGATCGCTTCGTAATGGGAATGCTACCAGGAACGGAGCGGGAAAAGATGTTCGCTCAAGATCCGAAGACCTTGACGCTGATTAAAGCCGTGGAGTTGGCGGAAAGTCTGCGCTGTGCGCGCATCGGAGCAGCGGCATCGTCAGCCGTGGCCGCGCCGGGCAGCGATCAAATTTTCAAGATCGCTACGAAAAAGGGTGCTCCCGTCAAAACCCCGTGTACGGTTTGCGGGTTGAAAAATCATTTGACAGCTAAGTGTAGATTCGCCAATTACAATTGTAAAAAGTGTCACGAAAAGGGGCATCTGGCCCGAGTGTGTAAAAAATTGAATTACATGGTGAGCGAGGGTGTCGATGATAACGGTGATGACGGTGAGTTATTTAATATTTGCTCTTCCCATGGTGAACCTATGACCGAAATGGTTATGGTAGGCGGAGTGCGAATGAAGTTTCAAATCGATAGCGGATCGGCGGTTACGGCGATTTCAGAAAATACTTATTCTAAATTTTTTTGTGACGTACCCGTAAATAAAACAACAAAACGGTTACTTACGTACAACGGCAATGTCATTGATTGCATAGGTGTAGTACGGCTGCCGTTTACATACACAGGCATAACGTATAGCTTAGAAGTGTTCATTATACGAAACGGCGGCCCGCCGCTGTTAGGTCGTGATTTTATTTCAAAGTATAAACTGAAAATGTTGCCCGTTTATCATTTTGAAAATACGTCAAGTTTAGCAGAACAGTTGCAAATTAAATATCCTAAAGTTTTTTCTGATGACCTAGGTATATTTAACAAATATAAAGTAAAATTAAATTTAAAGGAAGATGCGAAGCCGATATTTTTCAAACCACGACCCATCGCTTTTGCATTGCGCGATAAGATAGACGCAGAGATAGAACGGTTGGTTCGTGTAGGTATTCTAAAACCGGTTGACTATTCCGAGTACGCGTCACCTATTGTACCCGTGTTAAAACGCGATGGTTCGATTCGGTTATGCGCGGATTATTCTGTTTCTGTAAATAAACAACTATTAATTGATCAGTATCCGTTACCGACGCCACACGAGTTGTTTACTAAATTACACGGAGGACAGCAGTTCAGTAAGCTGGACCTTTCGCAAGCGTATTCGCAATGTGTTTTAGACGAAGAGTCTCAAAAAATCACCTGCATTAATACTCACAAAGGGTTGTTCCGGTATACACGATTAGTATTTGGTTTGGCACCGGCCCCGGCAATATTTTCTCGCGTTATGGAGTGCGTTCTATCGGGTATTGACGGAGTTTTATGTATGTTAGACGATATTTTAATTACGGGACCTAATAGGGAAGTACACTTACAGAGATTACAAGAAGTATTGCGTCGCTTGCAGGACGCGGGCCTCACACTTCAAAAAACTAAGTGTAGCTTTTTTGAAGATGAAGTCGAATATTTGGGGTATATAGTTGACAAACAGGGGTTGAAAAAGTCACCCCAGAAGGTAACAGCTATTTTAAATGCCCCTATACCCCAAAACGTGGCTAAATTGCAATCTTTTTTGGGCCTAGTAAACTACTATCGCAATTTTGTACCTAATGCATCATCCATTCTTAGTCCACTGTATAACTTACTGCAAAAAAATACAAAATGGCATTGGAGTTCAGAGCATGATGTTGCATTTAACACTATTAAAAAAATTCTTGTTTCTGATCAGGTCTTAGCACACTTCGATACCAACGCGGAAGTCATTTTGACAGTAGACGCTTCGCCTAGCGGGTTAGGCGCGATCTTGTCTCAGCTTGATAGTAATGGGGTGGAACACCCGGTCTCGTATGCGTCACGTACATTAAATGCCGCTGAACGCCGATATTCTCAAATACAAAAGGAGGCAACGGCAATTATATTTGGGGTTCGTCGTTTCCACCAATATCTTTATGGTAGGTCTACTCCGTTCATATTACGGACGGACCACAAGCCGCTAATAACGATATTTGGTCCCTATCGGGGCATTCCGGAGGTATCGGCTAACAGATTGCAACGATATGCAATGTTTTTGAGTGGCTATAACTTTAGAATAGAATACATTCGCAGTGCAAATAACTGTGCTGATTATTTATCGCGCGCGAGCTTGAGCGACGGGCCGTCCGCGTCGCTAAGCGACTTATCTAAATATATAGAAGATAGGGCGTCTTATGTTAACTTTGTTGTTGATAATAGTTTACCTATTACATTAAACATATTACGGGAGGCAACACAAAAGGACTCGGCGTTAGCAAAGGTTAAAGATTATATTTTAAAAGGTTGGCCGAGAAAAGTTACGGATAATCGTTTTATTCCATTTTTTTTATGCAAAAATCAATTATCTATAGAAAAGGGTATAGTTATGCGGGGTCACAGGGTAGTCTTACCAACAGCATTACAAAGTAAGGTTTTATGTGAACTGCATAAGTCGCACTTGGGAATCGTAAAGTGTAAAGCTGAGGCGCGAAGTAGGATTTGGTTTCCAGGTATCGATAAGGCCATCGAAGACATGATCGGTAGTTGCAGCATATGCGTACAGGTTAGACCTTCGCCGGCCCGCGCGCCCCTGGCCGTGTGGCCGCATCCCGCGCGGCCGTTTCACCGCGTACACGTGGACTTTCTCGGACCTATCTATAACCAATCGTACCTAGTTATCGTAGATGCGCATTCCAAATGGGTCGAACTGTATAAGGTAAATAGTACGTCTTCGGCTACAGTTAAAGCTAAGCTATGTGATTTTATGTCAAGGTTTGGTCTCATTCATACCTTGGTCAGTGACAATGCCGCTTGTTTTTTATCTGCTGAGTTTAAACAATTTTGTATATCCAATGGCATAGCCCACTTAACTTCACCTGCGTTTCACCCGAGTAGCAACGGCCAGGCCGAGGCTTACGTGAAAGTGATCAAAAAAGGTATTAAATCGTGTATATTAATGAACAATAAATCGAATCAAGGTGATGAAATCATATTAAAGTACTTGTTCGATTATAGAAATTCAGTGCATGCTACAACGGGCCGTACACCTGCAGAATTAGTATTCGGACGTAAACTTCGTTCGCGCTTAGACTTGTCACTCCCATGCACGCCGACACCGTCCTCGTCTGACGCCCTCACTCAACATGTAACCCGTAACCAGTGCTCGCAGACTAAGGCTTACGGAGGCCTAAACAAAAAAAGTTTTGAACCCGGAGACTCTGTTATGTTTAAAAGATATTTTGCAAACAAAAAGTTTACTTGGAACAGCGGCAGAGTAATGAGACTATTGGGTAAAGTGACTTATTTAATCAAGGATTGTGATACCTCTTCTATTTTAAAAAAACATAAGAATCAACTTATACCCTATAGCGGACCAGTTGGAGCGAACGATCAATGTTCTGACAGCTCCATTGAAATATCTGATACTACCCCGAGTATCGTGCCGGATGGAGCCCATGACTCGGAGGAGGGGGAAAGAGACAATAATCAGGCTACATTTACCTCGTCCCCTGTGGCCGCTGTGGAAGGAGCATCACCGGGGAATGAAGCACAGGTGAACCAGCCAGTTGCTTCTGAATCAGAGTTGTCCGAAAGTTCCCGATTCGCTTCGGGACGTCCGCGTCGTTCTCCAAGGGTAGATTATAAGTCTTTGTTCAAGTAACATATAGGTACCTAATTGTGTGAACACTAAAGGGGGAGGAGTGTTGTATATGTTGTACCTAGATTTAAGTAGCTATAGCTATAGTGGCTGCGGCCACTAGTCTTACGTCGAATAAACATCAGTGCGTATTCAACTGCCTGTCGTTTCACTTGTCCGCATACATAACACCGTATACGAATGGCATCTTAGCCCTGCACGTGTTGTCCTGTGTAGGAAAGTAGAGGGTGGGACTAATTGGAACATCTTGAACATAACTATAAAAATTTGCAAGCACAATCGTCGTCAGTCGGTCGATTCTTGCGCGGAATTGACCACACTCAGCAACGTAATACAGCAATGAAGTGTTATGTTATGTTATGATGTGACATTGAACTTTTCCTAATTTGTTACTTTGCAATATGTAATTTGGATGTATCTTTTCAGCCCTGGATTCCTTCGACTAGTAGATGTGCTAGTGGAGATGTCTCTTCGAGAACGAAAGGCATTCCTACAATTTGCGACGGGATGCAGCAGCCTACCACCCGGTGGCCTCGCGAATCTGCATCCCAGGCTTACTGTTGTGCGAAAGGTATTTTGATAAAAATATTTATTTAAGCCGCAACATTTTCGGTACTATTTTGTCTGATTGATGATTTAATAGTACGAGGCGTTCTGTTTAAATATTTGCTGTTATTTTTTAGGTTGACGCCGGAGATGGATCATACCCGTCTGTAAACACATGTGTTCACTACTTGAAGTTGCCAGAGTATTCGTGCAAAGAAGTTCTGCGAGAAAGGTTACTCGCGGCGACCAACGAGCGCGGCTTCCATCTCAATTAATTTCAGCAATAGCCGTTGTCCGCATCTTAGTTAGTGCCTAGACGCATAGAATTATGTTGAAAACTTTAAACTATTGTTAGTTATGCACTTACCTCTAACGATAAATGGATTTAGTGTAAAAATAGTAACTGTCTTTGTGATAAGCAATATTATATATCAGTAGCCTTTATTCCAGACAACCAAATGATAAACGATTCGAACTATATAGTGCTCTTCAAACATATAAGAAGTTAGTTATTTTTAACATAGATAGTATTATAATATTATGCGCCAGCTCATAATTCTAAACTGATCTCTTGAACCATATTTTTTCAAGACATTGTACTAATATGTATCTTATGACATTGGTGTCCATTTTGTTGTTACATATTGTTTAAACTAGGAGAAACTTCACAAAACAAAGCATTCTTCAGTTACAGCAAAATATTAATCAATGCTCTCTCAATTGGGTCGAAATTTCATCATCATCATCATCATAACTATCTAAACTCATCACCATATCATATCTGCCCTGGTCCAAATTATTTGGGGTTTTAGTATCATCTTATTCTCCTCCATATATTTCTGTTAGATGTCAGTTATTCAGTCACTCGTTTGGCATACCTCCTTTCAAACACCCCATCCCGTCGTTTCTTGGGCCTATTTCTGCTCATAAAGCTCTCTAAATTCATAACATGTCCCGGCGATAGTCGCTCGCTTTTCCATTTTTCATTCTCACTTTCCAAAAGATAAAACTTATTTAAGCAATATGCATCAGAATTGGCACCATTGCCTGTTGTACTAGAATATTTATACTTATAATACATAAATATTTTATCATATAGGTACAGCTCTCAATTTCTGAAAAAATGTGTCATAAGTGATAGTTTTGTTTACAAGCTATCATTTATGTTCTATTTTAACATTGTGAAAACAATATGCATCTGTTTATAACACTATACAGAATAGCGTTATTGTGAAAATAAGAGGCTGCTTACTGTATCATATTTAGCGTTGGAAATTAATAGCAACTTGAAGTATGTATAGAAATAAATCACAAATTTAAATGTTGACCTAAAAGTATACTTACCTACGTTGTAATCAGCAGTACTATTCGCAAATGTATTTTTGGATATAGATATAACATTAGAAATAAGTGATTTTTACTCGAAATTGACTTACTTTAATAATTGTCACTACTCACTACACCAAAAGTGTAAAGTAGATTTGTTTAATATTAGCGTGTGTTTGAAATATGTATTAAAATAAAAGACTAGGCAGGTAGGGTCATCAAAATAATGTTAGACAAATGTTTGTGCAGTGGTTATATTTAATTTCTATTTTCTCATATTGCAAATTGCTCCACGCGTTTTATGTTAGTGATATCCTAAATTACGATGATCTGTCAGCAACAAGATTCGAAAAATGATCTCAGATACAGTTCTGAGTGTGTGCTTCCATTATGAATTCTGGTATTGATCTCTTGGCAAAAAACTTTCGAAATATTAAAATTTTCTACAAACAGATATTTTATCTACACGCGTAGTAAACCAAACAGTAAATTCAATGTTTTTCAGTTTTTTTATTACACATTTGTATGTGACGGCAAAACTATATTAAAGTGATGTGTGATACAGGTGAACAACGCTGGGTGGTGCCGTTGCATGCAATAGTGTACGTGATACCATAATTAGGACTGAAATGAAAAAATATAATAATCTAACTATAAGGTGTGAAACACTAATTGTGGGTTTCTACGAAAGATATTTAGATATGTTCCTTTAGTTAAATAATTTGGTCAACTGTAAGTTGATATATATTGTGATTTATCATTATAAAAGTAATTTACGAATTAAAATATATTTAGTTTAAATTTAATAGGTATTTAGATTAAAATTTTAACCATATGGCATGATGTAGTGCTCATTTACTTGTTGTTGAGGATTGTATCAATAAATTAAGCAAAAATCATCAGGACTTGTTTTATTTGTTTAAAGTTAGATCCTTGATTTTATTTAGAGTTTAAGTGATAGTGTAAATTAATCTATAATACAGCGAAGTTTTGGTCAACTCAGCCCGCACGGGCCCAGTTGACAACGGTTATTTTTTTATTGATTACTCAACCCATTATATAGTCATTCAGCCCGCAAGCTCTTTAACTTAATCCTTCCAACTATTAGGTAATCTGTGCCTCGGATTTAGTTGACCACTGCAGTTTTTTTGTGGTTAGCTCCACCTATGTTAATACAACACGTTCTCGAACGGTATGGTCGACTCAGGTTGATAGGTTTATCCACCGAAAGGTCGCGGCTTACGTAACGGGAAAAGGACCCCGGACGGAACGTGGACGTGGTGGGTACATGGTTGAATGTGGTGTAAGTTTTCCGAAAAGAAATAAATAAAAAAAAAGTATACAAACCGTGACCGTTTTTCGGATTCAACGTTGTGAACTAATGTCGTGAACAAGGAACGATTATTTTTCATTTCATGAATTGGCTTTAATCATAAATATTGTCGACAACAAGATTTTTCCCGCCCCGCACGTGCCACGTTCCCGTCCCGTCCATATCAGACCGTGACGTATGCACTTCCGCATACATTTTGTATAAAACGATATTTTCAAAACTACCCGCCCAGTCCTGGCGGTGCAAAAACCCTTCACGATGCAGCAGGCTTAAGTAGTAAGAGTAGCTCTAGGTAAATTTATCAAATTTAATCAGAGCTAACCCTTACGTCGTCAAATTAGTTCGCCATGGATGAAGAAACTACTGAATGGATTATGTTAATACTCGTAGAAAGGTCTTTCTAATTTGAATCACATCGGGCGTGTCTCGGTAAGGGAAAGATCAATGGTTCGAGTCCCGCCCCAGAAGTTTCATTTTCCCCTATGTGTTCGATTTGTATAGTTAGCATACTAACTAAATGCTGTAAAATTCATTCAAATATTTGGGCGGATTTATCAAAAATCAATGTTTAAAAATGATTATAACATCATACATTGATTTCGATAGTTCGTAAGAACATCGGTGGATCACTCCACCGTCGCCTTAAAGACGGATAAAAATATAAGGGAATTACATCGGGCGTGTCTCGGTAGCCGAGTTGGTTTACTTGGTACTGCATGCAAAGTCGTTGAAGTCGACGATTATGTTGGGAGTATTCTTATGAAGTAAGATGAATAGAATGAGTAAAACTACTTTTCAGAATATATTTCTACTATTTGCATAAATATCGCAGCTATTGCCTCTTATTTTTGTGAAAAGATACACGTGGGTTCACTCGATGTACGCCTGGGCGTATAACATGCGGTATGCCTGGCGTCTCGTGAAGCCTGCATGCAGTGACGCGAGCGCGACAGACAGAGTTACCTACATTGTTTTCTATGGAAGCTGCTACATAAAAATATACAATATATATAATTATTGTGACGCAACTATTCGAGGGGGGAGAGCAGTAATCATAAATATGTACATATCAAATACGGCAGATTCCATACATTATTTGAAAACTAAAAAATACCTACTTTTTTTAAATAAAGTAGGTATAGGACCTAACCTAATAAATAAATATTCCACAACATTCTACGCAACTCTATGCAACGACTGCCATTAGCGAAGCCAGAGCCGGTCGGCTGGCATTCCCAACTTAAAAAACAGTAAAAAGGTACCTACTAGCTTTTGCCCGCGGCTCCACCCGCGTGGATGTCAGTTATCGCGACCAAACATAGCCTATGTCCTTTCTCAAGGCCTAATCTACCCCTGTAACAAATTTCATCAAAATCGGTTCTGTGGTTTAGGCGTGAAAGCGTAACATACAGACGGTCAGACAGACAGAGTTAACTTCACATTTTTTATAATATTAGTATGGATTAGGTACATATTCGGTACTACATCTGATATGCATTTTGTCATTTGGACTTGTTTAGGATTAATAGAAAGGGTTTAGGATAGGAAAAATAGAAAAAAAGCAATAAATTTTGGGGGACCCCATACTAAGAAGTGAAAGTCAAATTTTTTTTTGTCATCCAACCGTGTGTGTACTTGTGTACGTATACGTATGGGGTAGCTATAGATAGGTCTTCTAAAATGCTATTGAGGTTTCTAACATCTTTTTTTTCTAAACTGCACGAGAGACACTTCTAAAGAGGAAAAATGTGGTCCTCCCCCCCCTCTAACTTCTAAAATCAGAGAATGATAAATCTAAAAAAAATATATGATGTACAAGCTTCCAACGAAAATTTGTTTGAACGAGATCTAGTAAGTAGTTTTTTTAATACGTTATAAACCGCAATTTTCGCCTTTCATTCAATTAACTCAAAAATAATAAGAAGCATTTAATACTACGGAACCCTTCATGGGCGAGTCCGACTCGCACTTGGCCGGTTTTTTACAGACGGACAGACAGACATGACGAATCTATAAGGGTTCCGTTTTTGCCATTTGGCTATGGAACCCTAAAAAACTTTTTTTTATTTTTGAATGAATATTCGAAGCTAAAAAACTTTTAATGAACTACAAGAATTGTTATATTATGTTTCTTACTGCTACGAAACCCTTCATAGGCGAATCCGACTCGCACTAATATAATATTATATTATAATTTAATAATTTCTTTGTGCAACGGTGCAGTATATTATTTAAGTATTCTGAGTTATTTTTCTGTGTGAATTACATTTTATTTATTACTAGCTGTCCCGGCGAACTCCGTACCGCCAATTTTTACCTGCCCTCGTTACGTCAGATCCCGTTCCCGCTGCACCATTTAGGGGGGTGGAAAATAGATGTTGGCCGATTCTCAGACCTACTCAATATGCTCACAAAATTTCATGAGACTCGGTCAAGCCGTTTCGGAGGAGTATGGCAACGAAAACTGTGACACGAGAATTTTATATATTAGATTTAACTTTGTTTTCCAGTCATCATGAAGCCTTTGATGACATGATGCCCACGACGGCTACATTCTATCATCGCACCGCCCGCCTACGGCAGGGAATAAAAAGCGTCGGTAGCATAGTGGTTAAGGAGTCGGCCTTACGATGGAGAGGTGCCGGGTTCGAATCCTGTCCATTACATGAACCCATTCCTAGCACAAGAAATTTAGCTTAGTTGGAGGGGTTAGAGGGAATAATTTTGGTTCTAATATTCTTTAAAAAATAAATAAAAAATAAATTCATCCAAACACGTTGCCACCGGAAACAGTACGCACAGTCAGGTATGAAAGCAACTTCATCCTATGCAAGCTTAAGCTGTGGATTGAACTCCCTGCTGTTTTCCAAGTGCCTACTATATGAGGGTCTTCAAGAAGGTTCCTACTGGCTCGGCAGCACGAGTGTGACGAGTGTGATTACATACGTCCATAAGCCACGGTAACCACTTTCCATCAAGTCGTAGGTATAAAAAATACTACCTCTTAGGGTGACTGTTTAATTGAAAAGAAATGTAAATAGCCTCGCCTACAGATTCTGAAGGGGCTACCAGAGAGTTGGCATTGTCATTTTTGTATAGAGCGCACCTTACTGTGCATGAACCGTGGGCAGGAGTATAAACAGCACTGGTGATATCTGTTTCAACCTCAATCAGTAGCAAAACAATAGGTACCTGTCAAAGTGACTAGAGAAAATATTACATTGTATTTGGGAACGCCATAGAAAAAAAAAAAAAAATACATTGTATTTTGTAGTACCTACTTATTGTTTTCGTAATCCATAAAACAATACCATTTTTTTTGTATTTTGGTCAAAACTTTTTACAAACATGGCAAATAGAACAAAAAGACAATTTTATACTAAATTCATTAGTTCAGCTATTGATATTTGCGGTAATGCATGAAATATCACTTCATAAAGGTGCGGTATACCATCACAAAGTATCTGCCTAGGCTCGGCACCACACATTTAGTAATAATGCGCGCTCTATACATAAATATGATAATGACAGCTCTCTGGGGGCTACCATAAAACTAAACATGTAGTTACTTCGCATCCAAAACACTTACCTACTTACTTAACTTGGATTCCCTGGGACTAAACCCTGTCGATATCAGCTCTTTCGGTAGGCTTTTTTAAGCCAACATGAAATAGGGATCAAGTGCTGTTTTACCACCTACCGAAACTTCGGATATCTATGTATTTCTCCGATCATTTTAATTGTTAAATCCATCCTCCAATTTCAATAAATAATCACCTTTCAAAATTTTACCAAGAATCCTGAGAACGTCAAGAGACACTATATGTATAATTTTTGTTAGTTTAATTCAAATATTCACATTGAGACACCTACCTTCCGGTGTCACTGCGCAACGCTCCCGTTCTACGCCTTCGCTACATAGTTGCAACCTTGGTGCTTTACACAATTTTCATACAATACCAACAAATCGGGCTACCAGTATAAAACCTTAACAATTGCAAGTGCAACCATCAGTCAACTGTTTCGATCACATCGGTACACTGGAGTTCTATCATGAGGATCTTACTAGTGGGTTGCATCGCGTTTGCGGCGCTAGCGTATGTTAGCTGCAGAAACACACGTGAAAAACGCGATGCTGATCTTGAAGTAGCAGCCAGTGGTGGCGGCGGGGGTGGCGGTGGCGGCGGCAAGTGGGACAAGGGTGGTGGACATGAACATCATGCTGATCATCACCATGACCACGGTGAGAAGGGTCACAAAGGGTACAAAGGACATCACCACCATGAACACGGCAAAAAGGGCCACCACCATCACGAAGGTCATAAGGGACACCATGACGAGCATGGTGGTCATAAGAAACACCATCATCACGACGATGGACATCATCATGAACATCATCATGGAGAAAAGGGTCATAAAGGTCATGGTCACCATGAGGAGGGACACTACCATAAGGGACACTCTACTAAGGGACATCATGGTGTTCACAAACACGACGAGTTCAAAAAAGAAAAGCACTTCCATGATCACCATCATGATGGTGGACATCATGAGCACCATGGAGGTCATCACGAAGAACATGGACATAAGAAAGGAGGCGGCTTCCACAAGGGTCATAAGCATGGTGGACACCATCACCATGATCATGGCAAGAAGGGTCATCACGAGAAGGGAGGACATCATCATGACCATAAAGGGCATCATGAGGAAGGTGGTCACCATGAGCATCATCATCATCATCATGATCATGGCAAGAAAGGTGGTCACGAAGAGCATAAGCACTGGGGTCACAAGAAGGGACACTAAATGTTCGGCTAAGACCGTTCGCAATCGATGTGAAATAATTAAGCCTCTGTTTAGGATTATCTAATTAAGCTTTCGTATTGTTAAGATTTGTTGACTGTGATTTGTTGTTGTTTTTATTAAACATTTTTATTATTAATTTTCTTTTTATCTGTAGGTATACTGCATTGTCTGCGGTCAAATCTAATTGCAATAATGGCATACATAATTGATGTCGACTTCGGCTTTTTGCTACAAAAAGTGCAATATGTTTGCAATTTGACAAAAACAAACTTATCAATTTCACAGCACGTTTCGACAATAAAGTTACATAAAATAGTTGGCGTTGGTCCGTTGGCAACGGCTCCCGACGAGATAAGTAACTCTAGTTGAGAAACTAGAGCGGTGCCCGAGATTGGCCTACATTTTACTGGGCAGTGAATTAGTCGTGGTTGCAACCAATCTTTCCTATAGAAAACACTTGCAGCGGCTGAAATTGATAAGATTTCTCAACAGCCTGTCAACTCAACATGTTCAAGGGGAAAAATAGAGAAAACTATTTTAGCTGTGCTAGAGACATATCAGTTTATTTCATATCTGGATTTTTCATGCCCATTTTCTTTTGACATCCAGTATTTAGTCGAACATTTTTAGGTCGAATGTACGACTATTTTTCTACGCTTCATGGTTTATTGCACACGTAAAGTGGGTACAAAGCTCTATTTGTGTTACAGATTCTGTTTGAACGAAAAACGAGCAAAGACACATAACGCAATGTTTTTATTGCAAGCTTGACAGGTCAAGGTCCATCGATTTTCTATTAAAATAAGTAGATAATTCGATTTATTACGTCTTTCAAGCCTTTGTTATGAGTAATTATATTAAGGTTTGTAGTCCGAGGTGTAAGTAATTTAAAAGGTTAAATTGTGTTATAATCTTATAATATCTAACCGATTACATTAGACAGGTAGGTAGGTACCTATTGCTTTTATAAAATTTTGTTTATTAATCATTTGATTGAATTAAAGTCAGATGTTCCCTAGTCTGACAATCTTTAAGAATAAAGTCCTCTGCCTCACTAGGAGGCCAAAGCGACGCGACGCACGTCCCAGGCTACATATTCAATTCAATAAAGTAATAATCTACCTAATACTTTTCTTTTGTTTATTCACGTGCTATTGGACTTTTCTTTAATTTCAACAGTAATATTATGTAATAACAATATACCTAGTTAGATATAACTGAAGAATTAGGTTAAATACTTTCATAGATTTTTAAACAGATCATCGCCTTATTAAACGATGGCTGACTGGCTTCATGCATCATCAGTCTAGCGAAGTTAATCCATAGGCATAATCATAATAATAATAATCATCATCATCATCCATCTGCCCTTATCTCATACTTTTTATAGTAGCAGCGCAACATGTAAGTACATCCGTTTATCTCTGGTTGCAGTCATCTCAACATTCACTCCCTTCCTAGCCATACCTAATATACCTATCATCTAAAGATATTGCATAAAAATACATTCGTTGAGTTAGTTTTTGGCTTATAGCATCGGGTTTGGGGTACAGGAGGAAGAGCGGTCAATAAAATTGGCAATATTTATCAAATATTTGCAATGAGCGGGAATTGAACGCACGCCCTCTGCGTAGCAGTCGCGTTTACTACCGCCACGCCACAAAGGCTGTTCGATTTGAAAAGGCATCATGTATTATCTAATTCTATCATGTAAGTATGTGGCGAAAAACAACAAAAGTTTTAGGAGCCAGGCTGTCACAGCTTTCTGATGATGTGGAGACCTAAAGTAGATGTCAGACAGAGGTACAAATGATGGTTAGAGCCATAGGAACAGAACTGGCTTTTTTATTATCTTCGTTTCTTTTTTTGTTTATCCGCAACACTGGTGGAAGTAGAAATGAGATGTTTTTTCACCATGTTGTAGAGCAGCACGTCCCATTGTCTCTGGGAAGATGGGTTGGCTGGCAAATTAGTGTTTGGGCAAAACATTTTCCAAGCACTTAAGGCTTCGGCCTTGCCTGGCACCTACTTGTTTTTGAAGTTGGTTACCTTTTACCTACTGTATTTTTTATAAAGCTTAAAACCTTTTATGATTATCATTTTCCATTTTGCATGATATTGTACATCACCGGTTGTTAGTGACAAGAAATGCAGTTAGCACTTGGCACCTTGCCACTATGAGTACGGGCCAAGCGGATGAGTTTTGTTTCAGCTGTCTTTTAGTGCACAGATTAGTAAGTACTTGTTCGAACTGGTGTTATTTTAATGATCTCACTTAGAGATCACTTTTATTATAAACTAGCTTTTGCCCGCGGCTCCGCCCGCGTGGATGTCGGTTATCGTGACCAAACATAGCCTTTGTCCTTTCTCATGGTCTAATCTGCCCCTATACCAAATTTCATCAAAATCGGTTCAGTGGTTGAGTCGTGAAAGCATAACATACAGACAGACAGACAGAGTTACTTTCGCATTTATAATATTATATTAAGTATGGATATGGATGTAAAAGTTTGTGAATATGTTCGCAAGTTTGTTACAACAACTGTGCTGGCGAAAAGTGGTACAGAAATAAATTGTGAATTAAATTCAATTTCTTTTTTATACTACTTAGGTGGCAGACAAGCACACGGCCCACCTGGTGGAAAGTGGTTACCGAATACAACAACACCAATGCATAGAAATACTTAGATTATAATTTGAAGTACTTATATCGCGGGAGTGGAAGCAGCTTTCTCACAGACGTAGGCTGGGCCGTACTCATATACTTCCACTTGTTATCTGTACCCGGGGCACAGATTACCATAATCATTAGACTCCAGGACCACATGGTCTCGTTTCTGCAACCCATGGGAACCTACTCCAGAGTCAAATCTTTTATTATTCCAGATCATAATCAATTTCTAGTAACACACACAATCATTAAAATATCCAAACATTCAACTTAACAAAATTTCACATTCATAAAATTAAGTAAGATATGATTATAACTT
Organism: Eilema sororculum; assembly: GCA_914829495.1. Lineage (NCBI taxonomy): Eukaryota > Metazoa > Arthropoda > Insecta > Lepidoptera > Erebidae > Eilema > Eilema sororculum. The sequence goes on from OU618542.1 coordinate 10,260,782, forward strand.
AGTTAGTCAGGCTGGCGGTATACCATTCATCATCATCATCCACAAATAAGTTCCTAGTCCTGATTGCATCCGAGGCCACGGTGCCCTCAGAGCTCAGAGTCCGCCTTCCGGCTCTTCCTCTATTTCGCACGATCTTGGGCGTCCAAGGTATTGAGACCGTTTGCACGCATGTCACACTCCGGAACGCCAATCCAGTACTTCTTGGGCCTACCTTCTACCTGGACCCGGTGGAGGCGCCATTGCTAGGCATTTGTTACCAACGTACCTGGGCGGTTGCCACCGTATCGATATCGATATTACATTAGGTAGGTACCCATCCAATAAGTAGGTACCTAACTAATTGTCAACGCTGGTTTGGTAGCTTTCAGGTATTTTTTCTGTAAAATGTAAGTGCTGTTTCAAAATATAAGTACATACTTATAATGTTATTTTTCAGTTATCGCCGTGTAAATACTCATGGTTAGTTATAGCTATTCGGAAAGTCCCGAATAATCATGAATAACCATATATACTTATAATTTGCTCTTGCTCACTATAACCTCACAAAAACATAGCCGAGAGCCCATAGATTTTATTTATTCTAGTGCTTTTTTATACTTTTAATAAATCAATAATAACGTTCTGTATTGAGTTTCTCATTCTAAATGTAATTGATATATTGATTTGATATAAGCACAACGCTGTTGTTGTTTGTTATTAAAAATTTAAATAGGGTTGTTTTGGACACAATAGTATATTCTGAGGAGCGCTTGCGCCAACTCTCGACACCGAGACTATCGCGCGACGCGTCGATTAGCACGGCTTACACAATTACTTATATAAAACTGCTTCACCATCATTGATGTTGCCAATATTAGAAGTAAAGTAGACAGCAGCTGAACTGCGTATTATAGTGTCCCGCAATATGAGGGGGGTGTTCGTTTTAGGCTTTTTAACCCTTTTGGTAATCGCAGAAACGCGTCGTTTATCCGCAAGGAAAATAGAACATTCCAAAAAAGAGATCGCGGATAAGGATCAAGAACCAGCCGCATCAGGGCACAAAAGTGAAGCTCCCCAGAGTCATGAATACAAAAAAGGAGGTGGCAAGGATCATCATGCAGAACATCACCATGATCACAATGAGAAAGGCGTAAAAGGATACAAGGGGCACCATCATCATGAAAAGGGTGCCAAAGGCCACCACGACAAGGAACATCATAAAGGCGAATACGACGACCACAGCGGAAATAAAAAACAGCACCATCATGAAGATGGCCATTATGATGAACACCATGCAGGTGAAAAAGGCGAAAAAGGCCATAAATACGCCGAAAAAGGTCATTACAACAAGGGACATTCAACGAAAGGACATCACGAAATACATAAATTAGATGAATTCAAAAAGGATAAAACCTTCTTTGACGAAGATGGAGATTCCGGTCATGAAGAAAAACATGGAGGTTTCCATGAAGAGCATGGTCATAAGAAAGGTGGGCATTACAGTAAAGGTCATCATCACGGTGGTCACCATGAGCATGAGCATGGGGAGAAAGGATTTCACGAAAAAGGCGGCCATCATCATGACCACAAGGGGCACAAAGAAGCCGGTGGCCACGACTCACATCACCAGCACCATCACGATCACGGCCAGAAAGGTGATCACTCTCATCACAAGAAATATGGATACAAGAAAGGCCACTGAGGAACCTTGCATATTGTTGACGAGACTTGCTAGTGACTTATTTATTTACTTGGCAATTGTATATACTTTCATTCAATGTAGCGGCAGTGGTTGACGCGGCTGAAAAGATAGAATAATATAATTGATATATTAAATTATTTTTTACTTTTTAAGACTAAAGTCATTAAATAAAATATGTTATGCACTGTTATTTTAATTTTTACTGAGTATCTTGACTAGGCTTTGAAAGTAAAGATGTCTAATTTGAAAGATTTTTTTATTAAAATATAATAAACACGATTAGCTCGATACCTGGGGGCTACCCATTGAGTTAAATAAGTACGTACTGTGGGGCTACCATGGAATGCATATCTGAAAGTTCGGGCACGTTAAGATAGTATAATACAATAGCACAGAATGGATAATATGACCATAGTCTGTTCAATAAGTATTTACCTAATGTCAGTAAAGCGAGGTAGGTATGATTTAATATCATGTTGTTATGAAGAGATCGTCGATATTGTTCATTAAGTCACCCAATTTAAACCCATTCAATATCGAATAATAACTTCACACGTCTATGCAAGTTCAGTTTCTGTATCGCCAGCATGAAAGCCTCACGTGCTCACGATCTACCATTCTAAGAATAAAATTTAATGTCCATAATTTCTATAATTTTCAGGTTTTGATAATTAAACTCTTAATTTCAGTTGCTGCATTTACAAAAAATATGTTACAGTTTCATTGAATAATAATGTGCTTCATAGTACCCACTACGTAATTAGCACGTCTGAATAAATTCAGTAAGTATTTTATATTACGGCAACAGTGGATATTGGTTAAAAAGGAAATATAACAATTATATTATTACTGTAACAATTTAAATTACACTTGTCATGAGCTGTATGCCCGCCGCGAAGGAAGATTTTCAAAAGGGAAGCTGGTGGATAAAGTTTTATCTCTTATAGAATGAACATAGCAATTTTGTATTAAATTCTAGGCGTTGTTTTTATGTTTATTTACACTCTAGAAACCATGCTTATAATAAGCTAGTTAGACCCAAATAGGTAAGCTATACCTATGGGTCTAGATAACGCTCTGTGGAATATCCTAGAACATTATCACCCTCATTTATATTCAAACAAACTTTACATTTAAAATATCTTCAGTTCAGTTTCAACGCCACATAATTATTTATTTCAGAAAAGTTTTTCTCTTCATTATTGCGTAAACATCTCACGTACTAATTAAAGTACCTATCGAAACGGCATTCGTTTAATTCAGTGGTAACAGACTGCGGTCTATCTAATTATTTGCTAATTTCAGAGGCTGTACCAACTTCGTTTGTATATTTATATTACAACATGTATATTAACCTAAGTTGAAACTTGAAACCAATTGATTTACTAATAGGTTTATTTTGATGTTGTCAACAGAGCGGTATACTTATCTAAGTACTATTAACTCAGGACTAATGTGCCGTAGTTCTTTAGTTTCTTTAGCAAATATTTAATGAATTTGTATATAGGTATTTACCTATTTTTTTTTGAAATGGACATCGATAGATAGATAGGTACGTTAATCCCAGAGTAAAAAGTGTGAAATTAAACAAAATAATAAGAAACCGATGCTGAGGTCCACTTCGTCTTAAACTTGCTCTTTGGATTATTAACTTAACCAATAAATTTCAAGAATATATTTTTAAAAATCGTGACGGTTATCACATGTTTGTAGTAAACTTATAAAATTTCGAACAATTCTTGTAACAGGTGTGTCTAATAGCCGTTGTAAAAACTTTATAATAAGTTTTTATGATCTTACCATATTTCACTTCGGGACTGAAGTGGATAATTACATATTAGTAGGTATAGTAACCAATAAACACTTTCATTATACACATATAATTTAAAAATAACAGTAGGTAGATCTTTATATAGATGATCCTCTTGAATATAGATGAGACTCTACAAATAAATTATTTATACTTCTGCTAAGTTCTCAATGCTCCAAGGGGTAGTGAATGTCTACTATCGTAAACCACATGCAAAGTGTCATCAGGGAATGGAGCCCGGAACCTTCCTAACATTGATAAATAATTAATAGTTTTATGTGACACGTTAAAGTGTTTATAGCGTTCCCTTTTTTATCGTTAGAATACTCTCGCAATAGAGGGTGCAAAAAAATCACGAATATCAAGCACACAGAGGAGGAACACAGTTGAAGTCAAAATTCATTAGGTAATTCATGTACGTTTAAGTAACATTTATGGAGTTCAGAAGCTATTTATTGTAAGAATAACGAGTATAATACTCTTTTCAAATTTAGTAATATTCTGGCCTCCGTGTTAAACACCCATTTAAGAACTGTCTGGTTATTGATTAAGTTCATTTGTGACAGCTTTAAGTAGATATTGTTTTACTCAGACTCTGTTGTATCTAAAGCCTGCACTTTGATTTGGATTTCGGGTGGCATTCTACTGATATTTTTTTTTACTGTTTGTTTTCACTGCTTTTGCCGAGTGCCGTATGATCCCTCAACCCCGGGAAAGAAAAGACTAGTCTAGAACCTTTTTTTTTAAAGAACCTCTTCGTTCGCTGAATCGGTTTGAAGGCTTTAGTCTAGAAGATCTTTGTGGGCCCCTTACACCCAGAGGATTTTTGTCAAAAGCTATTTAATGTCTAGGATATCTGGCTACTATCGAAGTCGTAAGTTAAAATATGCTGGCATTCTGAAGCGCATTTCGCAATAACTGTAGAAAAGAATGTATCCCTTGATATTTACTTTTGGTACCAGGATTGCAATTTCAAATATAGAGCCAGCGGGAAAAGAACAAATATTTATGTCACAACATTACTATTCCTTGCGTAACCCTTAACATTGGTAATATTACTATCAGAATCCAGCCCGCACTACTCTACGTCGGAGTAGTCAACGAAAATAGTTCAGGTTTTGTAGTAGTTTTCTTAAGATGTTTTCGCGAAACGGGGTTTCACAATGATAAATTATCGAAGAGCTAGTTAAGAGTTAGTTAGCTACATATATCATCGATGCCAATTCATCGAATAACCACAAGTACAAACTCTCTAAGTAATTATCAGGAGCAAGCGAAGACAGCAATTCACGCAATAACTTTGGATACAGTATGAGATACTTAATAGATAGTAGAATGAAATGCCCCATCGATCGAACAATCCATCTATTAAATAGTTCCTCCATCATTTGGTCTTCGCAACAATGTCTTTGGAAGATGAGTACGAAACCTAAATATGTAGTTCAAGTTGACTACACCGATGAAGCTTGTAGTTTCGCTTTATAGTAACGACGTAATGTACACATACTATAAAAATCTGTATTCTGAGAGCCCACTGTACCGTTTAAACTGCACCGATAAGCTGCGTTATGCTTGAAAAATACTTAGAACTTTAACTTGATTTAACAATGCGATCGTAACGATTTCTCTTAGCGTGTGTGCCACCCATTAGGATCTTTTAAATAACTGGAAGTGGATAAGAAGTTTGCACATTTACATATTACTATCGGAGCTAAAACTTTTTGTTTTATTTAACTTAATTATGTTTACTAATGCCAGCTTTACTAGGAAACTGATCCTATCACTTAAACGTAGGATGTATTATACCTAAAAAGTTATACCTAACTGAAATAACTGAAACTAAGTAGGTTTATGTTAGCTCTGTGGCGTAGCGATAGAGCATTCGACAGTCGGAGGTCGCGGGATCCATTCCAGCTCTGTGCAAATATTTGTGACATTTGTGTGAATGAATATGAATATCTGCATTGGTCTAGGTGTTCCTATGTATGTGTTTACAAAAAAAGTATCTTTGTAGGTATTTTTATAAGCATTCTAGAATACATTGCGCAAGCAAGTTGAGCTATGCTTACTATGGGTCTAAATTGTGTTGCGAATGTCATCGAATATATTTATTAATTTATTTCAATATAACTATTATATATCCCTACTACCGAGACTATAAAACAACTCAGCTCGTCTGATGGTAAGATGTTATTGATACACTCGTAAAATTCAACGTGTCATACAAATATTGACGACACGGTGACCTTATTCACCAATAGAAATAAAATATAAAGTATAGTAGAGGTACTTCCCCAGTGTGGTGGTTAAACTAAAATAAATATTAACTTAAGTAATGTACTCGTACGTTCCAAACGATCGGTTCCGTAAAAACTACAAACGTGATCCTTTTATTTCATTATAAGGAGTACAGCATCAAATCGATTTTGGTGAACAAAGTGGTCAAACGATATTAATTCCTTGGTTTCCCAACTTACTGTTGACGGATTGCTCTGATATTTGGTACGCACTTTCGGATAATAATACAATTTAAATCAATAAAACAGTTTGATTCTTTTTTAAAACTACCTTTTTTTAAAATAATTTTGAGACTTACAACGCTGACTGTACAGGGTGTACTATGCCAAATCGAATGCCAAATTATCGAATATCAATTGATCGACAACTATAAATCGAACATCCAAATACTCGAACGTTAGTAGGCCTATGATGACTTGCTTTATGGGATCGTATTCTGTTCGACAAAGATTATCCTATACATCCTATATAGCTCCATGCCGCTTTCTCACGCAAATGTCTTAGTCACTATGATTTTTATGATGATGATTATCGATAATTATCATATAACTCTGTGATAACACTGTGTGCCAAATACAACACATGGTAACATTTCAAAATAAGCAAACAATACTTCCTTTTCACTCTATTAGCACTGTTACAATATGAGACTACATCCCAGCTAAGAATTAACCACCCTCTTTCTTTTGTTTATTTATTTACTAGCTTTTGCCCGGGGCTCCGCCCGCGTGGATGTCGGTTATCGCGACCAAACATAGCCTATGTCCTTTCTCAAGGTCTAATCTACCCTTATACTAAATTTCATCAAAATCGGTTCAGTGGTTGAGGCGTGAAAGCGTAACATACAGACAGACAGACAGACTAAGTTACTTTCGCATTTATAATATTAGTATGGATTGGTCCACCAACAGTTGTTTACATTGTACTTATTATAAACAAATATTATAAAGGTAACAATTCCTTATATAACAACCACTTATAGGTAGACACAACACTCAAAAACAACATTTAAAAAAGAGCTTACATATTATATTACAGCAACATACGATTGTCCGAGTTAGAACCTCAGTGGGTAGAACTTCTTTTTTACAATAAAATAAAACAAAGCTATATTAGGTAACAGGTTTGTACGTGTGAAAGCCCCCCCGATTTGGTTGCCGTAAAGTAGTCTTTTCCAGTCCTAGTGCTATTCCGTTCGTCGGACTACTTAAACACCAACAAGAACTACAAGTAGTCCTAGATATTGAAAATATAGATATATGTCTGGTATCAGAAACTCACTTCACCAGACAATGTTATGTTAAGTTTCAAGGATACAAAGTATATCATGCACTACATCCAAGAAACAGTGCACATGGTGGCAGTGCAATAATAGTAAAAGAAAATATACGACATTATGAAGAAAGTAAGCACGAGCAACCAGAATTACAAGCAGTGGCAATTCGAGTAGAGTGTAGCCTTTACCCTCTAACTATAGCAGCCCTGTATTCACCTCCTAGATACACTATCAGGAAAGAAGAATATGTAAGCTTCCTAAGTCAGCATGGTCAAAGATTCATCGTAGGAGGTGATTTTAACGCCAAGCATACTCACTGGGGATCGAGACTAAATAATACTAAAGGCAGGCAACTGTTCAAAGCCATACAAGAATTAAACTGTGAAGCTATATCCACAGGAAAACCAACATACTGGCCTACAGACCCTGACAGAATTCCAGACTTGATAGACTTCTTCGTCTGCAAAAACATATCTAGTAATGAGATTAATATAGAAGAGTGTCACGATATGAATTCGGACCATTCTCCCATACTATTGACGTTATGCAGACGTATGTTGTATAATGAGAAATGACCAATCTTAGTTAATCAGCATACAGATTGGGATAGTTTTAGAATAGATCTAGACAACAGAATAGAATTAAGAGTTCCATTGAAAACGATAGAACAATTAGAGTTAGAAGTTAGACAATTTATAGTAAATATACAGCAGGCAGCTTGGCAAAATACACCAATCAAGCCAATACGAGTCACTAGAACTGTATATCCTGAATATATTAAAAATCTTATAAGGCAAAAACGAAAGCAGCGCAGAAGATGGCATCTAACCCGATGCCCTCAAGATAAAACCGAGCTTAATAATCTGACTAAACGTCTGAAGAGAGAAATAGTAAGTCATAACAACTCACTTACTAACAACTATTTACATCACTTAACCACAGATTCTAAGTCAGATTACAATCTATGGAAAGCAACCAAAAACATGAAAAAACCTACAACACAAATTCCTCCTATAAGAGAAGAAAACGGGAAATGGGCCAGAAGTAATCAACAAAAAGCTGAAAGGTTCGCTAAACACCTGGAGCTTATATTTCAACCCAACGTTGAATCATCTAACGCTACTGAGATGACGTGTACTGAACAACTACCAAAATATGATAACTTAAAAATAAAGCTCGTCACACCAAAGGAAGTCTCGAATATGATCAAGTACAATATAAATTCAAAAAAATCACCTGGCTACGACCTTATAACCGGTGAAATTCTGCAAAATTTAAATCGTAAAGCGATCGTTAAACTGACAACTCTAATAAATGCTGCTTTTCGATTAAAGCATGTACCCGACCTGTGGAAAGTAGCTGAAATAATTATGATACCAAAACCTGGCAAACCACCACATGAACCCGCTTCATATAGACCAATTTCCCTACTACCAATAATATCAAAATTGTTCGAGAAACTATTGCTAAAAAGACTAAAACCAGTCATTGAAAACAGTAATATTATTCCTGACCATCAATTTGGCTTTAGAGAAAAGCATTCAACAATTGACCAGGTACATAGAATAACAAATATTATAGAAAAAGCGCTAGAAGAAAAAAAGGTTTGTTCTACCATATTCCTTGATGTAGCACAAGCTTTCGATAAAGTTTGGCATGAAGGACTCATACACAAACTTAAAGTAATGCTACCGCGACAATTTGCTGAGATTCTTGAATCCTATATACTGAATAGGGTATTTCGTATCCGTCAAGAAGACGTCTATTCAGAAATAAGGCCAATCAAAGCTGGAGTTCCACAAGGAAGCGTATTAGGCCCAATTCTGTACCTATTATACACCAGTGATATTCCAGTCAACGAAAACCACCCAATTGCAACCTTTGCCGACGACACGGCCATAATGGCGATGGGTGACAATCACAAAGAGGCTGTTGAAAAGGTCCAAATAATAATCAATGAAGTTATTTCCTGGACCAAAAAATGGCGCATCAGGCTGAATGAAAGCAAGTCGATTCATGTTGACTTCACAAATAAGAGAACACAGTATTTCCCCGTATTTATGAATGGAGAACAAGTACCATACGCTAATACAGCCAAATACCTCGGCATGACTCTAGACGCCAAGCTGCGCTGGAAAGCACACGTCAAGAAGAAAAGATCAGAACTAAAATTACGCTACCAGAAAATGTACTGGCTTCTTGGGAAAAGCTCTCCTGTATCAGTACACAATAAAGTCCTACTATATAAACAGGTATTGATGCCAGTATGGACTTATGGTATCCAGCTATGGGGCTGTACCAGTAAAAGCAATCGTCAGATTATTCAACGATTCCAAAATAAAGTGCTCAGGGATATTGTCAACGCACCCTGGTACATTCGTAACTGTGATCTACATCGGGACCTGAACATGGACGTCGTAGATCAAGTCATTCAAAAGCATGCCGAAGCCCATGAAAAGAGACTTCATCATCACGTGAACGTCGAGGCAATCCAGCTCCTTGATAACACTGATATAGTGAGAAGACTAAAACGCACAAAGCCGTTTGAGTTAGTGTAGTGTTTTTAGTGTCAAATAAATGCAGTGACAAGTGCCGCGCACAAAGAACACATGAACAAAGTGTCTTCGCCTTAACAAAAACTAAGTAAGTGTTAATGGACACGCTCTTAGAATTATGTTTATGTAGTAATTTAGGTGAAAGTTATTTACTTATTAGTCAATAGGCTAGATTGTAATATAAATAAAGTATTATATATTATACTTTATTAGAAAAAAAAAAAAAAAAAAAAATTCCGTTCGTAAGCCTTTTACCAGGGGCCTTATTCCCTAGTAAGGTACCAAGTACCCCGATAGCATTTCATCACCTATTACAGATAAAAGTCGAGGAAAATTCCCCGTTCACATAGAGACGCTTGCGCAGAACACAAATGTTTCTACCAGTGTGACAGGCACCTCTAAGCTCTTACCCTTACTCTCCGGAAAATTAATTACCCCCTGTTTTCACCGTGTTTTTTTTTGTATAGAACACTCAGTCGTGCCTCGGAGAGCACGTTAAGCCGTCGGTCCCGGTTGCCATACCAACATCTATGGCAGTCGTTACGGGTAGTTGGAGCCCTAAAAAGTCCACAAACTGGTCTAGCTGCAATGCTTCGATATCGCCTTTGGGTTGTGGAGGTCAGATGGCAATCGCTTCACGGAAAATATCGAAGTTTAGCCAAATCCGCAGTTAGACTGGTAAAGCGGACCCCAGACTCCAAGCTGAAAGTTTCAGATGCGACTGGGATTAACGCTGAGATGAAGAGATGAAAAGAGCGATATATTTGTTATTATTACTTTTTCACCCGACGTTTTGGCTGCTTTGCAGCAGCCATTTTCGTAAATACGAACACCAATAATTCACCATGATTCGGGTATTTTGAGATAACTTATACTTCAAGCTATGTGACAACTACCATTGTGAGTCACACCGCGAAAATGGCTGCTGCAAAGCTGCCGAAACGTCGCGTCGGGTTAAAAAGTAATAATAACAAATATATCGCGATAGAATCCGTAAAGGGTGGTTTTATTTCAATGAGTGACATTCACGTAAACTTTAGAAAATATCAGATGAAAAGAGACTCAGTCCCTGATCTGTGCTATTATACCACACACACTCATCACACAACTATCAAATTCCTTCGCTTTCTCTAATATATCTAATCGAATTTTTCCACCTTTAATACCAAAACTTATCATCATTTAATCGTAGTCAAATAATAAATCTGTGGAGGAAAGTTGCCAAGAATCGCGTTTATGGACCGTTTGCCAATTATGTATAAGTAATATTTATAGCTTAACCTAAGTGTTCCATTTTTCACAAGACAATATTAAAATAGCCAATCCAACTTTCGCGGCTCCGTTATTATTACAAAAATCCTAAAAACCCTTCATCGGTGCTAATGTGCGAACGCGAAGAAGATTTGTGAGCATTTATCCACATATATTTTAGCATTTACGAGGATACAGTGTACGGGTAGGGATATAATCCATTGATAACGCTTTTACACTAATTAGTGAGTAAGTATGGAGCTTAGGACGTCACACCTCGCACTAGATTTATGGGTGCAGTCGCTGTCACACGTAATCCTAACCAAGAGAGTAGGAGCTGACACACCGTTCGCTCTCGCCAATGTTCAATACTTCCGCCATTAATGCATCCAATATTAACTGCTTGGTACAATTTTACATAATTGTATAGAAAATGGCCAGTGTTTAGGTATATTGCATTCGTTGTAATAGGAATGTAACTACGAGTATTATCGCATGAAGCTACGAGTAGCTCTAGCATGCAATCGTTTTTCGCATTATGCATTGTGCGCAGTTATACTGATAATTTTCTGGCTCGTTAGTAGGTACTTAACACCCAAAGGCGTGTACAATCGTACATAAATTCTTTCAAAGAAATCATAAATACTAAGGTACTTCATAATACCTACGCCAGTTATGTACCTATGAAAGTTACAGAATAACATGAACTTAAATTAATCAAAAGTTTAATTAAAATGAAACTTTGCTGAAAAAGGTTATTATAAAATTAAAAGATAATAATTAAAATGGTAAACGAGCTTAAAAATGAACGGCTTGCTCTACTAGGTTACTCAAACAAAACATTGTAGATATACCTACTATAGTAGATATTATAATTATATTTATCTACGGTAAGGCATAAAGCCTGCTCAGTTTCTAGACAATCTTAATGAAACGATAATGTTTTCTTTTTAATTCTTGTCATGAAATGCCATGGAATGTAACCTTATGGCAATATACTCGTAACGTATAACTTAAACGGTTTATATTCAATGGAAGAATATTGTAACAGATACATTCTATGCCAAGCTGGCTCACCGAAGGTATGTGGATTATTTCAGATGGATGGGTACCATCCACGTCCGTGTCCATCTGCATCCCGATCAGTGAGTTCGTGAGAATGTCCATTTTGTAAGCCCGAGCTATGTCTTAGCTCGTTATAAATAATCCATACTAATATTATGAATGCGAAAGTAGCTCTGTCTGTCTGTATGTTACGCTTTCACGCCAAAACCACTGAACCGATTTTGATGAAATTTGGTATAGGGGTAGATTAGACAATGAGAAAGGGCATAGGCTATGTTTGGTCGCGATAACTGACATGCGTGGATGTCAGTTATCGCGGAGCCAAAAGCTAGTATTTTATAAAAAATCTACTTGTAGGGTTGGCACCGACGTCGTACATTCAAACAAACACAAATAATAAGTCACTCACACTTTATCTTAAGAATGAACTATTAGTTTTTGTTTCTTGAAGTTGTTTTAATTGTTTTGTTAAAAAGTTATTAGGTATATCATTTTCCTAATCGTTATAGCCTAGAAGCATTCGATTATACCCGCTTTTTATGCGAAGCATCTACGTAAATGGATATTACCTACTGCTTTTCCTTCAATTTATACCTAGTGAGCGACTTCTGAGATCACCAATATACAAATATACAGATTGCAGCGATGAAGAGTGTGTTAAATTCAAAATGTCACTCTACTTATCCTATAATTTCCATATATAGCTGTTACTAGAAGAAAAATAGGACAACAAGTTGGAATAGTAGTAGGTTGTTGTTGTAAGTAATAATACTTGTCGTCCTGTTTTATTTATACTAAACATAGTACACAATAGTTAAGTAAAAGCGTTTTATTGGTAGGTTATACGCCGATATACTTCTCTATAGCAACGCCTACTCAATCTTAAAGGCATAAAAGTGCGTATTATCATTTTGCAGCATTATTTGATAAGTATAACTACTACTATTTTAATATTGAACACGTTCTGTGAAGTTTTGACCATTCATTTTGTAAGTGTTCAAATCATTGTAGCATCAATTCAAGTGTAGTATACACTTCAGGGATATGTAATAAACGTATTTTAACTAAAAAACCAACACGTACTTACAACTTTAATACAATACTTTTGGGTATATAAACGTAAACTAATAGATTTTATCAAAATCAGATTAAAGACAAGTAATGCATGTTACTAACACAACAAATTACAAAAACATTAAGTACGCCAGCGCCCCCAATCGCGCGTAGACTTATCGTGCGAGCACTCTAGGTACCTATACATTTAAGTGTGTTAGCCATCGACCTACTGTTGGATTCAATAACAACTAACGGCCACTAACGTATTTCTGAAACTGCGTTATCGACATATGTATAAGTGGCCAGCACGCAATCTTCCAGTCCTACATCATAATAGTTCCGATGTAAGTAGGTTTGATCGGCACAAAACCAGCCTGAGGAAAATATGTGAGATTTTGGATACTTAGCCTACTTACCGACTGAGCCTAAACGACTAATATCCTACTCAGATAAAATGTGCAAGAGAGTTTATCCTACTCACAAATTAACATCCAAATTTAAATTTTGCCTTAAAATTTCATGTCTACCTATACCTAAGCACTTATGTATGTTATGAAAAGTGACCAATACTCACAACGTTAATAATATCTAAGAGCATAGAACCTCAATAGACCCAAGTTCTCTCATAATGTCGTAATTTTTAGCGAGTACTTCAATTAATTACTTAGGATATTTGCTTGCTCAATACAATCTTCAGTTTTCTAGCTCTTAGCATGATTACAAAAGCTTGCCTTTCGTGGTTATTAGCCGCGGTAATCCTCTCAATAAATACAGTTTTTGCTCGTTTCAAGGAATTTGATTTTATGGTTGAAATCGTTAAGGATTTTCCTTTAAGTACTTTCATATTCAATAAAGTCCGCATTTATTTTGTTGGGATAAACTTATCCACATTGCTGTGACTCTGGTACTCTATTCAAACAGCAATGAAAAACAAAAATATCAAGCAACATATTCAAGTGCACAGCTGTTTAACTAACGATGCTCTGATGCTTGCTTTCTCCTGTGGGATTGGGCGGACAGACGGCAGTCGTTCTGGTAAAAGCCAAGGTAAGCCAAATTTATAGGAAGAGTAGAAGAGTGGACTCCGGATTCCAAAGAGCAAGCTTTGGTTACAACCGGGGCTAACTGCGATAATGAGGGGGGATGACATTCGCATGAGTATGAGTCCAAAGCAACAGACATATAGTTACATTGCTATTGGTATATAATAATATATTTATATCTTATATATATATATAAGGATATATAATTAACAAGAAGAAAGTAATATTATATAGGTATGTATAAATATGATATAAAGATAATACAATGTATGTATTTTGTAAATTTCATGTGTTGCGTTCGATGTGATTCAGTTTAGGTATTGAGGTGGGTCTCACTTCTCACACCAGGTGTATCAGTAGACTCTCTGTGATGTGGTATGTCAGGGAACCTAGCCAATCTGTGATTTTTAGTTAGCCTTCTTTAATGACTATATCGCAACTTGGCCACCTTTTTATAAATGTAGGCGTCTTTATATGGATAATATTCAACAGTATTAGAATCTGTAATAAAACGAAACAAATTTCTCTGTGTTCCTTAGTTGATGATGATAAGCAAATAGGTGAATAAAAGTAGGTAAACCTTAACATCCAGAGTATTATGATCGGCAATTAGACGGGGATTCGTGTAGCTGAATTGAATGCAGCTTACCCTTAATGTTATGAAGTTGTTTATTATTACCTATATATCAAGCTATGATATATTCAGCTATTTGCGGGAAATCCGCTACGATGTATTGCGCCTTTTGATTGATATACAATCCGATTATTCTTTTTTTGTGGTCTTCATATATTGTATATTGTACATCAGAATGCTTGCTGACAGGTCTAGCAATAAAATTTCAATTTCAAAAATTTATGTCTTAATAATTTAGTTTAAATGTATCAAAATTTGTACAGCTTTCGTTTACCTGTATAACGGTGATTCGGTCGGTGTTATTAGATAAAAACAAGTCTCATACTTTTCAAATATTCTTGACTTATAGATTATATTTTATAATCTAGCGGTTCTATGGGTCGTCCCGGCTTCGTACGGGATCATTTTATGAAAACCGTATCCGATATCCAATTGCAGCATAACTAGCCTTCCTGCTAACTTGCTTATTTTGAAAATTTCGTACTTCCTTCCAGAAAACCGTATTTCCCTTGTGTTCCTTGTTTAGGGGCTTTTTCCAAATATCTTGTTATCATAAACAATATCATAAACTGCCAAAGTCTGTAGCATGAACAGTCATGAATTAGTACATGTTATTATTTTTATCTTGACGAACTCTGTGGAGTCTGTCATATGATATCCCTTGTGTATCTGTGCACTTGCTTCCTACGTCAGAGCTCGCGGTTTCGACTCTAGCGCAGTGTAAATATTTTCTATATAAATGTCTTCATTGGTTAGTCTGGGTGTTTATATAAATTTAATATGTATTTGAATAATTTTTTTAAAGCATTAAATATGCTAACTATACAATGTCTAGAAGGGTTATTTGAATCACATCGGGTGTGTCTCAGTGGCTTACTTGGTTAAGGTATTCCCCCTGTAAAGGAAAGATTGAGGGTTCGAGTTCCGCCTGAGAGATTCGTATTTCCTGATGTATTCTATTTAATAGGTATGTTTTTACAAAAAGTATATTAAAGTGTATATCCACTGTTTAGATTCCATTTCACGAGTTACTATGCTTAGTTTGGTTAACCTAGAATTATCATTATTAATGCTAACTTTTTTTCTTTATACATATGTTTATATTTTTGTCAGAATTGAGCAAACCTATTATCGAAGTTAATCAAAACATTGATAGCTATTAATATCAAATCTATGTAATGGCACAGATGTTATAATATACTTCTAGTTATAGTAATGGGTAAAGAAAGATACGAAGGTACATGAATCTTAAGTATATAACGGACAATGAGTCAAGTTATTAAAACATTTTGTTTTACAAAATGGTGTATATTTACATTTTCGTGCTAACAACAAATATAACAAAATAATAAATTAAACCTACATTAGTAAAATAAAACCTACAGGTGTTAGTGCCCTTTTTTGAAGCCCCAGTGCTTATGGTCTTCATGACCGCCTTTTTTGCCATGACCGTGATGGTGATGGTGGTGCTCGTGATGACTGCCCTCATCGTGGTGCCCTTTGTGGTCGTGGTGATGCCCTCCCTTTTCATGGAAGCCCTTTTTGCCATGATGGTGTTCGTGATGGCCATGATGTTTATGTCCATGGTCAAAGTGGCCACCCTTCTTGTGTCCGTGCTCGTCATGATGTCCACCATACCCTTCATGGAATCCAGATTCTCCATGTTTATCGTGGAACTTCTTATTCTTCTTAAACTCGTCTAATTTGTGGACACCATGATGTCCTTTAGTAGAGTGTCCTTTATGGTAGTGTCCTTTTTCTTCGAAACCATGTCCCTTTTCACCTTTCTCACTGTGGTGATGTTCGTGGTGGTGGCCATCGTCGTGGTGGTGGTGCTTCTTGTGCCCACTATGATCATCGTGATGTCCCTTGTGGCCTTCGTGATGATGATGGCCTTTGTGGCCGTGTTCGTGGTGGTGATGGCCTTGGTAGCCCTTGTGTCCTTTGCCGCCGTGGTCATGATGATGATGGTGGTGATGTTCCTTGCCTCCGCCGCTTGAGTGATGATGACCAGAGGCGGCCGGCTCGAGATCAGCGTGTCGTCGCTCTCGTACGTTTCTAGCATGTACAAGCGCCAATAGTGCTACTGCAATGCTACTCAGTACGAGAGCCGTCCTCATTTTGGTGTATTCGTCTATAGATCGTGATGGGATATGGTATATTATTGTTTACGACAACGTTTTATAGACATTGTGTCTACAGTTTTCTCGCACTTGCATTGAGCAACTATTGCAGTCGGCTCGGGTGTTTGCACTTACTTTATTGCCAAGGTCACGTGCCCTAGCGCTGGGTTAAATATTGATTGGAGTTTCATTAGGAGCAGCGGTAATTTGATGATGGCTGTGGTCGGGAAAATTGTGTTGATTAGCTGGCAGTTGTTACAACAGTACTAGCTATCACGACGGTAGCTTAGAGGTTACGATCTAGACGTCCCGGATCCCGGTTCGGAACGTGAACCCACTCCACTCCTAACACAAGCAATTTAGCTTAGCTAGAGAGGTTAGAGGGAACATTAGAAATTTCGGTTACGAATATTCATTAAAAAAATATATCCAGCTTCTGATACACAAAATTGATATACCGATTCTATAGACTTAGATGTCTACTTGCTGAGGCAAGTCACAAAACGCACTACCTCTGGGTGGTGGGTTTTGCTAATGAGACATTTATATACCAACAGCTTAAATCTTAGTGATACACATTGAAGATCCTTGACGTTGTCAGTATTATTTGAATAGTAGACATACAATATGTTGTCTTAAAGTAAGTACAGGTATTGAATTTATGTAGGGTCAATTAATTTCCGTTCAATGGTTCTCCATCAAAAAGAAATTAGAACCTAAGTACAGTCAGCGTCATAAATATCTTGATGACGAAGTCTCAAAGTGATCTGAAAACTCTTCTATTGTGAGCAAATCAAACTGTTTTATTGATTTAAATGGTATTATTGTCCAAACTCAAGGTGTGTACCAAATATCAAATAAATCAGTCAACTGGAAGGGGGTAAAAAACAAATTAAGATCATTTTGAGTACTTCGTACGTCGACATCTTTCTGATGCTTACTGTATGCATGTATGTTTGATCGGATATTTTTTATTCTATTGTATACTGATCGGCAACTTAAAGAAAAGAGTCTTGTTAAGAAGGACACTTTACTCCTAACTGATCCCAGGCGAGGTGAAGTCAAATTGACGTGTCCTGTATATAAAAAAAAATTATAGAGGTTTTTGCCAGCAAATAAGGTAGGAAACCATTTTCTGGCGTGCTCTTCTGAGAGTGGGCTTATTATCCTCTAAACATATAATATGGTTGTTGAAAATAATTTATTTTATAATAAATAATAATTAATAATTATATAATTATAAAACTACCCTTTGCCCGCGGCTCCGCGCGTGTGAATATCGGTTATTGCGACCAAACATAGCCTATGCCCTTTATCATGGCCTAGTCTACCCCTATACCAAATTTTATCAAAGTCGGTTTAGTTGTTTAGGCGTGAAAGCGTAACATACAGACAAACAGAGTTTTTTCGCATTTATAATATTAGTATGGAAGTATGGATGATAAATAATTTATTTAATAAAATTAACTCTACCTATTGGTCTGTCGCATCGAACCTTGTAGTTGTATTGGCCAGAAATGGTATTTTATTTATGGGACACATCAACATGATTTCACGTCGCCTGATGGTTAGCTGAAGGCAAAGTCTCAGGAAAGAAGGTCATTATTGCAGACACCAACAATGTTTCAGTGGTAGCCCATAGCTGACAGACTTATCGGATGCGTTATTTAAACCGAGACTGTAAAAAGAAGGAAATACGGAGACTTTATTTGGCGGCAAAGAAAGAGTCACGGTATCGCTAGATTTTTGAGGATGACACCTAAGCCCCGCACAATTGTTGTCCTGTATGAGAAAGGAGAGGGTAGACTGATTGGAATAACCCATCGGAATATTCGCGCTATGGTTGAGACGGTAAAAAACTGCCATTAATGCAAAATCTCTATGCATCTGTAAAGGCTCGAGGGTGTCAGTGATTTTAGGGCTCCTAATAATGCGGACCGCACGTTGTGGCAACCTGTTGAGCGCATCTAGTGAATACGATCTGCCGGGGTGCGAGAGATATGCTTTTTGCAATCTCACCTCCGGTGCGTTTTAGTCGGTTCGAGTCCGACATAACCACCTCCGCCGGCTCCGTGGGGGTGGTATCCGTGGGGATTTATCGCACGATAAAAAAAATCCAGTGAATACGATGTAGCTGCAGAGCCATCCCAGAGATATGGGCAGTGTTCCGAAACGAATTTGTGTCTTTTATTACCCGATCTTTTATTATCTTGTAATACTCTTTATTAGATCCTATCTTCTGAACCACCGCATTCGTTCATTTCAATAATTGATATCTCAAACGAAAGGTATTCTTTTTTCTAGGGTAGGTACATACAATATGAACAAAAGCTATATGGTTGAGGGTAGATAAAATGTGAACAAAAGCTTTTTTTTTGTTGATTGGATACATACATACATTTTGGCGCTAAAATGTATGTTGTAAAAAAATATTTTTACTCAAACTTATAGCTCAAAATAAAGGAAATTATAATAGAAGGCTGTTACAAAAATATAACAGGTTGAAAGATTTTCACCTTTCCTGGGAGGAAGTACTCTAAATACTGAAATAGCGAATTTCACTCAAAGATTTTCGATGTCCCGCTTGACTCACCAGTTTATGGAACCGATAAAACCCGAAAAAATAACACTGTATTTTTATGGCATCAATTGATAGTGGCTTCAAAAGAATCAAATCTTTTTTTTTTTTATAAAGGACACGTCAATTTGACTTCACCTTGCCTGATGTAAAGATAATATTAAAGTAACACAGACTCATTTTCTTTTTAGGTTAGTAACAATTTTCTTAATCTATATTAGTAGTATTAAATAAAATAAATATTTCACAACACTCCACACAACGCCATCCAGACCCATAGCAAGCTTTTATAGCCTGTGTTATGGAATCCAGAATGCTGACCAACATACTTATAATAAACATACTTACTAACTATGCATATTGTCAATCACCAGTGCAGGCTCAACAGAGATGTGGAGAGCCTGCAGCAGTGATTGACATATGTACAGTCGAGTCTACTGGCTATACAGGCCAGGATGCTGTTGGGGCTGACCCGCACACGGCGCACCAGGGACGCACATCGTTTTCGCATGAGCGTATAAAAGCAGTCGATACGTGCCTCTGCAAACATCCCTGATGCGCTGCAATACCGAGGCAGCCCCATCAACACCCGGAACGCATTATTATATTGGATTCGAAGGGCACTGTGCGACTTTTTGGTGTAACTGGCCCACAGGTTGCACGTGTAGAATGATGTGCAATATGCGCGGAACAAAGTAAATTTAACATTAGTGGAACACTGTGCAAACCTGCGAGCGATCATGTTTGCCCTTACCGACAGTGCCCTTCGCTCCCTTTCAACGTCTTCATCATCTCTGACGTCAGCAGTCAGTACATGTCCCAGATATTTAAATTTGTACACTCTATTTGAGGTATTCCTCGAAGCGCAACAGTTTTGAGGCGCACCAAATGAGGCGCACCATTTTTATTCTTCGGAGCGCACCATTTAGCTACTAAATGGTGCGCTCCGAAGAACAAATAAAAATATTAACTTTTTATTCTTCGAAGCGCACCAATGATTATTAACTTTCGAATAGAGATAGGATACTAACTGAAACTATCGATATAAGTAAAATACGTTATGAGGTATTGAGTTATCAGGGCGTAATTTTCGAGAACAATATCGTTGCATGGATGGCAACCATGGAACTAAAAGTGAATTTGTCAATATGTATTTTTAAATATCTATTGTTAAAGTCATGTCAAAGTGCTATCCTTATTTAATACAAACTGGGGTTAAAATTACAGGATTATTAGGTAATTCATAATCTGGAGCATTTTGTAAAGCTTCTAATAAATTCTCCGTGACAAATGGCCAGTGATCTGGTGTTTATAAAAAATACTTTTAATTAAGTGATAGGCAATAACTATGTAGGCAAACAAGCACCGAACACGCGACGATTGTGGCGGTAGGTGCCGTCACAGACGAATGGCTGGAGAGGCGCCACGGTAGCCTCTTCTACCAGCTGCCGCAGGTCCACCCTGGACATGGCTGCTTCAGTATTTTTTTTTATCGTGCCGGTGGAGGTGGTTATGTCGGACTCGAACCGACTAAAACGCACGCCGTCTTAGGTCCTTGGTTGCCGGAGGTGAGATTGGCAAACCCGACAGACCCAGGACCATCTCTTTCGAGATGGCCACCTTCGGGTTGTTTAGCCCCGGTTACGGGGAGGCGCACTTTGCGCCGCCGCCGCGGCCTGCTTCTGCTAGGGTGACAGGTGGCTCCACTGGTCACCCCCAGGCCAGCGCTCATGGAGGACGGAGGTCGTTCTGCGACCTCCGACGTCCGGTTCGCCTTTGCTCTGCGCGGGCTTCCCGGGCCCGGAGTCTGGTCCAGACCCAACCGGCCGCCTCCTTCTTGAGCATTACTTGCTCGCAGAAGGAGGCGGCCGCACCCCAAGCGTTCGCGCATCGTATCATCGCTGTGAGCAATGTGACGAGTGTGAGGACTCCCACCTCCAGAGCCGCAGTAATCACCTGCGTCAGCCGGTACGAGAGGCTGCCGTGTGGCCTCTCTAGCCACACCTCCATGATGGGTCTTACCGCCGCTATTACGGCGCGCCCTGTGCTTGGTCGCCCAAGTCGTAGCTCCCATTCCGCTACCATGTCCCTGTGGAGCTGAGACCTCACGGCCCGAATTTCTTCGGGCTCGGGATCCCGTCCCCGCTCACGCGCCTCCTTTTGATACCGATATAGCATCGAAAGGGCTCTCGCATCCAGGTTCCACGGTAGGGATCCGGCAAGGAGACTCGCCGCCTCGAAGGATATCGTGCGGTACCCCCTAATGGCCCTACTGGCCATTCCACGCTGCGGTCCACGCAGCAGACGCGCATTGTGGACCATTCAGTAAGTATCTGCATCGTATAAGCCGATAGCCGATACCCTAATGCCACCAATGCTGGGGCTGCTCCGCAGACACGTCGCTTCACCAGCTGGTAGAACGTTCAGAGAGGATAGAGCTGTGCCGCGGCCTCCAAGCAGCCGTTAGAGCGGAGAGCTGCACGCTGCAAACCCTGGTACTGGTCATGGTCGGCAGCGTGAGTGTGAGGAATGCTGCCGCCTTCTTTTGTGTGGCAGTCATTGGTATAAGAGAAGCAGCGAAAATGGAATGAGGGTGATCTAGCACTCTCAAGTTATATATATATACAAAACTATCTCCATCCTCGATGAGCTAGGGCCTGAGAGTTATAGTTGGGGCTAGCCGTCACCATAAAAGAAACAGGCCCATGATGGAGGCGCTTCGTATATTCATACGCGCCTCTCTATAGGAGATGTGATTTTCATCCCCAAGAACACCTCGAGGCCGCCATTATTAGTGGCCAAGGTCGGCCAGGTTCTGGAATATCCTTAACAGAACGTATCAGATACTCCAGCCACACCGACGGAACAACATGTGGTTATAGTCGGTGTGAGTCTGACATATCCACCTAACTGATACGATTCCGCGGGTTCCGTTCACAAAAAATATCGATCTTGATGAAAAAAGTAGGTACCTACCCAAAATGATCTTACTGCCTTGAATGAAAATTTTATAGCATTTATTATGCTAACTTTTATATCTCCGAGACTTTGCCTTTAGCTTAACATCAGGCGAGGTGAAGTCAAATTGACGTGTCCTAGATTAAAAAAGAATCGAAATAAAACGGGAAAAAAATGAAGCGCTCAAGTGGGACTTGAACCCACGACCTTGCCCTTCAGGGGGAATGCTCTTCCAATTGAACTATTGAGCCACACCTGAATCCCTTCAAATTTCCCTTCTCTTTACATCCGTCTATAAGGGCGAGATGGTGGAGCCATCTACCAACTTTCTTAGGAACTGTTGGAACCAATGAATGATTTTTCAACCATTTTTAAACATTGATTTTTGAGGACTCCGCTCGAATATTTGTATGAAATTTTTATAGCATTTATTATGCTAACTTTTAAATTCGAAATATATCAGGAAAAATTGAAGCGCTCAAGTGGGACCATCAATCATCATCATCAAAGTTGGTTTACCAAAAGTACGAAATTGACAGAAAAATATGTGTATTCAAAGACAAATGATATTGTGTATTCAAAGAGTAACGTGTATTCAAAGAAGATGTTATTAATAAATAAAACGCACACATATAATATAAATGATCGTATAATAATCACATTGCAGCAGGACCGACATAGTAATTATAAGATTACCTGGTGTGGTGTTATAGTAAATACAGTTTTATACACGCACGTATCATTAAGAAAAAAGAATTTAAGGTTATAAAAATGTTATAATATGAATATGACATAGCAAGACATGGCAAGAAGAAGAATTGAGAGGGCACATTACAGAATGTAAGGCGATATCTAGCCTGCTTGGTCAATGCATATTTTTATGACTTTGTTGCTGATTATTAATTTGAATTTAACACTGGTAAAAATTATTATTAAAAAAACTTATTTAATTTTTTTGAATGAATTTTTTATAGCATTTATTATGCTAACTGTTAAGTTAGAAAAACATTGGAAAAAATGAAATGCTCAAGTGAGACTCGAACTCACGACCTTTCGCTTACTTAGAGCAGTCGCCCTGTAAGCGAAAGGTCGTGAGTTCGAGTCTCACTTGAGCATTTCATTTTTTCCAATGTTTTTCTTATTTAATTTTGTTTTGTTGTTTGGTTTTGTTTTATTACGGTATTATTTAATTATATAAATAATAACAGATTAACATAACATAATAACTAGAACGGGTAAAAATCATATTAAGTACTAGTGGGGAGAAATAGTTGAAAAGTTTATATTATCTAAGTATTAAATTTACAAAACAAGACACAGATTGTTTCGTTGTCTTAAAAGTCATTGATTAATAAATTAAATATGGTAAGATTAAAAATGCGCATAAAAACAGTATGGTTGTAATCACAATGACAAACCTTAAAACTAATAGTGTAAAGTAAATATTATAAAACCTCACTTAACTAAATATAATAAAAATCACAGATCATTTTCATATGAAAATTTTAAAAATTACAAATAGGATACATAAAATTATATTCCCAGTTATTATCACATTGAGAACAATATTAACACCAAGAGTAAGTATATAAAAAAGATATAAGCTTTAATATTCAAAATCACAGATCGTTTTATTATCACAATTTGTACCTACTGACTAATTAATCATTACTTACAAGGTATAAAAATATTAAAATCTTAACATCTCCAGACAATGTCCTATAGAGATGGAACCAGTAACGTATTGATTTAATATATTTTCAATTATATTATTTCTTTGTTGGGCGTGTTTTTGACTTTCGGAAATGTTCATTTTCAGTCTTATTTCAGCAAAATGATTACAATAGTTTTGCAAGTATCTTAACAGTTTGGCTAAATTTACACCGCGCTTTTGGTTGATTTTTTTATTAATTTCTGAATAATGTGATTCCACAAAATTATTTGTTTTATTCTTTTCACCATGGCATGTAAATTTGGTTTTCCAAAATCGGTGTTCTAACCATTGAGAAACCATATAATCATTGAATTTTGTTATATTTTTGTCCTGTGGAGACTGACTCATTATGTAAAGCCATGCTTCATCTAAGTCTGTGACAGGTAAATGAGGTAATAAAGTGCATAAAGCAACATGTTTTTTAAAAATACTGTTTTTGGACAGACCTAGTTCCCGAGACTTTCTTTGAAGTGCTTGTTTATAGTGAAAAAAACATCCACTTGCAACTGCATTTGGAAACACTGCTAGAAAACCACTGATTGCGGCTTCCTCAAAGTCGCTTTTAAAAAAATCCACTTGCATATTGGGCACTGTTGTTTTCAACAATTCAAATAATAATTTGTATGTTGATTTCTTTTTATCACACAATAAAGCATACCCTAATGGTTTCACAACACCATCAATGTCTCCATGGATGCTGTAAAGTTGTTTGAATGGTTTTGGCACACTTTTGAAAGTCCCGTCGCAATATAAATGCCGACATATTCCTAGTTCCTCTCTACTCTTCTGGGTAGCAAATAAAATGATCCTATTTTTACCGTCGTTATAATCCGCAAGGATGAAGTTTTGAAATGATGTTGGCACCTAAAACAAGAAAATGCTTTTTATGTATGGTGATTGACAGTGCTCGGTTATTTACAAAAACGGTTACGAAAATAACCATGTCGACAAGACGAGTCTAAATGCATTTAAGGTATATTTCACATATCAATCAATCAATCAATCATTTATTGCCTACTAAGTGTACATAGATCGTAAAATTATATTTCAGTACTTAGAACTTAGCGCCTTTTCCAGACATTGCAGTATTGAGGTCGCATATTTTATTTAAGTATATTTATTCATGTCTTCTGAGTATTAAAAACTACCATAGTATAAAATAATAAAGAGATGTCAAATACAATCACATTAAGATTAATATAATTATTACTACTTCAATAAATGTCAAATTCGATTAGAGTCAAATTGGATACAAAAATGGTTGTACAAAAAAAATGTTAAATTGAATCAAAATAATTTAAATTTTATAAATTTGTAATGTCAATACACAATAGTTATATTTTTAAAGGGTAATGTTGCAATGCGAATCCCATACCAATTTAGCATGTCACCTGCCTAATTCTCAATGTCATAATCAACAGGTGTGGATTAAACCCGGGTCATTTGTAATTTAATTACTTATCTTCTAAATAATCTTTTGAGTGACTATTGAGTGTTTGTGATAGATCGACTTGCTAGGTCTAAAGCCCACAGAACCACTTAATTTTTTAAAATGATTTTATTTGAATTGAATTATATTTGTCTGGTCTTTTGTCTAATGACAGGACACTTCAATGATCATTTATTTTTCTTTCATTGGCACGTTTTATTTAAGAATTAAAAAATATGCAAATGAACTATCTAAAAAACAAGCAATCCGCCCCAGCTTCGACCATGGTATACATACATAGCCTATAGCGCTTAACGATAACTAAGTTTTCCAACGGTGAAAAATTTTTTTAAATAAGATGCTTAGATTAATAAGATCTATAGTTCCTGAGATTAGCGCGCTCAAACAAACAAACAAGCTTTTCACCTTTATATTAAAAAATATTATAGAGCACAATGATGTTATAGTAAAAAAGAGGTATGTAGTCATTGATAGAGCATAGATTACAGTGACTCTAAGCGGAAAAGCATCAAATCCATACTAATATTATAAATGCGAAAGTAACTCTGTCTGTCTGTCTGTCTGTATGTTACGCTTTCACGCCGTAACCACTGAACCGATTTTGATGAAATTTAGTATAGGGGTAGATTAGACCTTGAGGAAGGACATAGGCTATGTTTGGTTGCGATAACCGACTTCCACGCGGGCGGAGCCGCGGGCAAAAGCTAGTAAAATATATTTTAATATTAATTACTTACTTGCACATCTTTTGGAGATTTCCCAAACAAACGCTTAACACCTAGACTTTTATTTCTTTTATTGTACAGTCCAGTTTTAATATTTCCAAATTCTGGTATTTCGCGTGTCAAATTAATTCCCTGGTCTAGTAAAACATTCATTTTTCTTTTATAAACCTCGGGAAGAGGGTCCATGGTGGACATGGCTTCTTGATGAATGTCATCCACTACTTCCCGTACAAATTGTGATGCCTCATTACGCCGACAAGAATGCTCGTTATTCTTTAAAATATCTTCATATTTGTTTAGAGTAAGGCAGGCTCCACACGTCTTCATCGTACATCGCCACAAAGTGTTCCCTTTTTTATTGACTTTTATCCGTCTGTACATGTTATTTTCAAATAATAAAACTTTCTTGCCGCTTCTGCTTTGCACATATTTAATAAGCGCGTTTCTATTACTTGGTCCAGCAATTGATTCCATGCTCACAAAACTACCTTATTGCACAAACTTTCTTAAATAAAAAAAACTTTCTTTAGCCTACGTGACACATTCGCGCAACTTGTGAGTTAAACACAACAAAACA
This sequence comes from Eilema sororculum, assembly GCA_914829495.1. Taxonomy (NCBI): domain Eukaryota; kingdom Metazoa; phylum Arthropoda; class Insecta; order Lepidoptera; family Erebidae; genus Eilema; species Eilema sororculum. The sequence goes on from OU618542.1 coordinate 10,287,576, forward strand.
AAACTATGCAATTTTAAGTAAACAAGTTCCGGAAATGCTCGGCTGGATTCGTATGAACTCGGTGAACGCAACCTGTGACGCGAGTATCTATAAAAAAAGAATACAATGGGGAGGCGGGGCTGCAGCTTCTGTGTGTGTGTGTGTGTGTGTGCAGTGCTCCCGCGCCGCGCGCGCCACATCTCCAGAGCTTAAAGTACATATAACTCGTGCGACTTAACATGGCACCTGGCTCAAACCGGCGACGTTAAAAGTACTAACTGCAAAAGAAATTTTGAATTTTCGAGAGCGCCATATTTTATAAGATAAATTTCTTAAACTCTTTAGTATTGATTATATCATAATTAAATAGATTTCTAATCTTAAAATCAATATAATAAATCAATGTAAATGTTTCAAACGTAACAATAACAAATCTTAATAAAAATCCAATAATAAAAACTACGAAATTAAAATGTACAACGGTCACTGTGATGCGGACGCTACCTCAGGACGAGAGTGGGCCTAGCGCTGAGAAGCGGGAGGAGGGTTGTTTACAAGGCCAGGTGCCATGTTAACTCGCACGAGCTTATACTGACACTACTGACTGATGCGGTTGTCTATGTCCATACTAATCAGGATCACTTTATTTTTAAGAAACTAATCTATGGTCAAGGAGAGTTTTGCAAATTGTATAAAATAACGTGTTTTACTTATTATCGATAGTTTCAGTTAGTATCCTATCTCTATTCGAAAGTTAATAATCATTGGTGCGCTTCGAAGAATAAAAAGTTAATATTTTTATTTGTTCTTCGGAGCGCACCATTTAGTAGCTAAATGGTGCGCTCCGAAGAATAAAAATGGTGCGCCTCATTTGGTGCGCCTCAAAACTGTTGCGCTTCGAGGAATACCTCACTCTATTGAGTGGTATACCATTCAAAAGTACTTGAGGTACATCTGGACACTTTCCGCCGGCCCCAAAGACCATGATTTCGCTTTTCTTCCCATTATACAGTAGACCATGTGACTCCGCATAATTTTCACAAATCGTCATCAGTCGCCTTAGGCCACATATCGACGCACTTAGCAAGGTCATGTCATCTGCGTAACTTATATTATTAAGACATATGCCATCTATGTGACAAGTCTCGGAAAGAGGGTCACCATCGTAAAAATGTACCATATTAACAGTGGTCTCTAACAAACTTGGTAAATTACATAAAAAGGCAATTCCTGAAATCTAGCTCCGTGTGCGAATATGTCGGGTATCGGGACCAAAAATAGCCTACATCTTTTGTCAAGGTCTAATCTACCCCTATACCAAATTTTATCAAAATCGGTTTAGTGGTTGACCCGTGAAAGCGTAACAAACATACAGAGTTACTTTTGCATTTGTAATATTACATAGTATTGAAGTATGGATATGAATTATTGTTAAATCCTCCTACGTAATGTGTGCTTACAGAAATAAATAAATATATGATGTTACATCAGTTATATCAAACAGGATTATAATCTTGCGAACAAGTTCCAATAATAGGTAAAAAAAAATAATTTTTTTTTTAAATTTTAGATACTTTTCCAACAACAACCAAGTAAACTTAAACACACACACACACACACGCACACACTGCACTCAGATTATCATCTGGTCTTCATCCTAAATTCCTACCATCCAGCAGAATGTAGTCAACTGACTGTATATAATAATAATAAAAAAATAAAAACTACAAACTATTATTTCGTATAAAATTTATTTTTTTGGACTATTAATATTAAAACACTCAGTATAAACGTATAATTAGTTAACAATTCAGGTACAATCAACAACTTAACCCTTGTGGTGCCAAGACTTGTGGTCTTCGTGACCACCCTTGTGTCCGTGGTCATGATGACCATGGTGGTGCTCGTGGTGGCCACCCTCACCGTGGTGACCCTTGTGGTGGTGGTGGTGACCTCCGTGTTCATGATGTCCCTTCTTACCGTGATGATGTTCATGATGTCCACCATGTTTGTGTCCATGATGGAAGTGACCGCCCTTCTTGTGTCCGCCCTCGTGATGATGACCACCATAATGTTCATGATGGCCTTTCTCACCATGATGATCATGGAAGTGCTTGTCCTTTTTGAATTCGTCATGTTTCTCAACACCATGATGTCCTTTCGTGTCGTGACCTTTGTGCCAGTGTCCATGTTCATCATGACCATGACCGTGGTCGCCCTTTTCACCGTGATGGTGATGATGATGATAGCCGTCATCATGATGGTGATGTTTCTTGTGTCCGCCGTGTTCACCGTGGTGTCCCTTGTGTCCTTCGTGGTGGTGATGGCCATGCTCGCCATGGTGATGCTCATGGTGTCCTTTGTGTCCTTTATGGTGTTCACCGCCGTGGTCATGATGGTGATGTCCATGGTGCTCATGACCACCACCCTTGTCCCAGTGTCCACCTCCGCCGCCTCCTCCTCCGCCTTTATGATGAGACGCTGCGGTTTCGAGATCAGCATCCCGTTTTTGCCGGAGCTCCCTAGCTGAGCTGAGGACAACGAAGGCCAACAGGCCTAGCGCTATTAGGCTAGTCCTCATGATTGATGCGATATGCCACTAACTTCGTCAGTTAAAACGTTTTATAGTAATTGTTTCTGTTTTCTCGTACCGCGTTAGGCAATGTTCGAGCCGGGTGCCTGCTCTTACTTTATTGTCAAGGTTAAATGCATTAACGTTGGCCTAAAATTCATTGAAATTTTATTCACTCCAGCTTCCGCTGCTTCCGCTAATAAAGTTTGTTTCAGACTACAAACGCGCATCTGCAAAATCTGAATGTAATTTATGAAGCTCTTGATAATTTTACTTTAACTTCTTGTATAACTTGTTGTACTGCTGTCTATTATTTTTTAAATATTTTTAAGAAGAATGATTAGATGGACAACATAATACATAAAATAGAGATTATATAAGTGGGTGTATATATAGTAACCCACGCCTGCTGATTAACAGATGAGAGAGACCAAAGAATGAGTAGGAGACAACTTTGAAGCGCGAACTGTAGAAGCAACCAGGACTAATTATGTAGTGATGCTGACATTTTACAATAAAAATAACAGTTTGAATATAATTGGATATGTTCTAGTAATTAGTAGATAAGTAAGCTAGCATGCTTCAAAGACATCTCAATTTTAAATGTGCACGTATTCAAATAAATTTCCCTCGCACATGTGGAAAAGACAGATAGTTTATAATTAACTTTTGGACGCGCCTGGTCGGGGCGGACACCCTCGAAGTAAAAAGCCAATTCAAACTAAAATAGATTCGAATGAATTAATGGTGACTTTATCCATTATGTGTTTTAGTAATAGATTTTTAAATCATGTAAAGTGGTATACATTTTAGCATTTAAACATGTATATTAAAGGTATTTAAACTATCATGGTTCTTTATATATATTATTAGTTCATATTAACATTCATTAGAGATATTGGGATATACATGTATATTTAAGTAAGTTATTTTAGTGCATAGTAAACACAATGTAAAATTCTACGACACACTATTTAGCGTTTCTAAAGTCCAAGTAAGAATAGCTTAATTATGAAGGTTATTGCTAAACTTGTCATCCATACTATAATATTATAAATACGAAAGTAACTCTGTCTGTCTGTCAGTTTCTTTCACGCCTAAACCACTGAACCGATTTTGATGAAGTTTGGTATAGGGGTAGATTAGACCATGAGAAAGGACATAGGCATGTTTGGTCACGCTAACCGACATCCACGCGGGCGAAGACACGCAAAGCTAGTAACGAATATTTGCCTATATAAAGAATGCTGATAAACATAATATAAGTACATCTTCTTTAGTAAATATATACTTAGTTACTATACATAACCACCCAGATCAGTGCAAATAGATTTATATTTATAGATACTTAAAACTTTTGCATTGAGCGTGCATCAAATCAGTGACCTCAGACGTAGAACTTACACTACACAACTACAATGGTTCTGCATTACTTTGCGCCTAAAATAAATGAACCGTAAAAAATTGCGGCTTATGACAGTGTCGTTAGGCGACATACGGGATCCGATCTCAAACACCCATTGCTAGTGCGACAGGAAAAGCAAAAATTTTCAGGAGACCTAGCATAAAACGCAGAAACGCACCTTTCGTCCTTCATTAAAGGTACCTTTTTATAATCCTATCTTATCTTTATAAAACTTTCAATATAAAATAAGTACAAAAGTAATTATTGTTTGAAGCTAACTTATAAGTTAATTTTATGAATTGATAATTTTTATGTTGTTTTTATAGGAGGCATTACACAATGGTATTCCTGTTCCGAATGAGCAGTCCGGCTGGGGAATCCCTCCGCCATACAGAATATCGTAATCATAATAACCTCGTGTTGTGTTCTCGGTGGTGAGCAGGGTAGCCAGAGGTCACTGGAGAGCTTTTGCTGTCATTGGTAAGACCACAGGCGTGTCCTGATTTGTCTTCTATAGTGACGGTACTGAAACTCTCTGCTCTTACAGGGTCGGCAGAATGAGTACGACTCCCCTGGTACTGCAAACGTCCATAGGCCATGATAACCACTTTCCGGGACCACTTTCTACTCTGCCGGGCACCTTTATTGGATTATGTTGAGTGTTTCGGAGCAGACGACAGACGGAGGGTGATACTATTTTGTGAAGGTGATACTATTTAAATCCGTTTATCCGTATTCATGCTTGTACCCGAGTCCAACTTTGAGAGTTCAAATATCAGCACAATGAAAAGGTGGCAATTGACACAGGACTTTTGGCGTCGGTGGTCTAGTGAATATCTCATTCAATTTCATCATCGTCACAAATGGTCACACCAAACTCCAGAACCTAAGGTAGGGGACGTCGTATTAGTGATGGAAGATGATTTACCTCCGGCAAGGTGGCTTTATGGTCTTATTGTTGGAAAACATACTGGCTCGGATAAGGTCACTAGAGTTGTTTCTTTGCGCTGTAAGGACTCCATAATAAGGAGACCTGTTTCGAAGCTTATTGTACTTCCGGTCAGCAATATGTAATTGGAATTAAGTGTTTACGCCAAGTTTGTTTAACGATTTGTTTTTTGTTGTTAAGGATTTTTTATAAATGTAGGTATATTACAGTCCACGAGCTCTGATAACGCCTTCCAAGCCATAATGTAATACGCTCATGGTGGGCGGTTATCTAATTGTAAGTATGTCGAACCATGTATCATTATGAACTCTTGATTGTTATGGCCATTCTGTCCATGGTGGGCGGAATGTTTAGTGCTAAGTAGTAAAATGTTTACATGATTTAGTTCTAAGTTGTTCACTAGATGGCGTTATACAATTTGTCGGATTTGTAGATTGCGCTATAGAGATTCTCCGGAACCATGTTATAAGCTTGAGTGAATAAAGTTATTTTGGCCCTCGCTGGGAATGCGTGTTGGTTATTTAGACTCCATTCTAACTGCGATTTTTGGGACTGCGGTCCATTTGGTACATTTTCGGATGAATGTGTCCTACTATTAATTACATTACAAAATTTCACAATTATACAATTTAATTTTAAAATAAGTATTGCCTTTGCTTAGGAACCTTGTGTTTCTCCCCATCCTTGCCACTGCGGTGAAGCTGTCGACTGCCTTGGTTACCATGGCCTGTTATGCAACAGAAGCGCTGGGCATTTATCGCGACACGACATTATCCGTCGTGCTCTTGTCACCGCTGGCGTGCCAGCTATACGTGAACCTAATGGGCTGGTGCGTGACGATGGCAAGAGACCGGATGGTATGTCGTTGCTACCTTGGAAGATGAGTGGGTCTTTGGTGTGGGACGCAACGTGCGCCGACCTCTTGCGCCTTCACATCTTCCAAGTACAACAGGCTGTGCCGGCGCTGCTACTGCATCTGCGGAAAACCTCAAACGGTGCAAATGCGATAGCTTAACAGGTGATTATGTTTTTGAGCCGTTTGGGGTTGAAAAGTTGGGTACATGGGGCCTAAGTGCCCCTTTTCTTTACAAAGACCTGTAAAAGCGGCTGATCGACGCTACGCGTGACCAGTAGGCTGGTTATTAACTTGCATGCAGCCAGTCTTCTGGGAACGTTACCAGTCGATAACGATTCGGAAGAATTCCACGACGCATTTTGCATGTTTTATTTATTCCTTTATTTTAGTTTATTTTAGTAAGTAATTAGTTATAGTTTTAAACTTATTTTAATATTATTTATGTGTTGTATATATTTCAATGAATGAAATAAACAGTATAATAATAACTGGAGATGCCTATTGCTATAGCTATAGCCTTCGTATGACAAAACAGTATCGAATGTCCCAGGCGGGAATCCAGCTATCTCGCCGTAATACTCAGAAAACTATACGGAAAATCTATAGTTACTTCAACGACAGAGGATTATTAAAGGCATACATGATTTATTTTGGATAAATTATATTTCTTTGAAATATAAATGTAATAAAAATACTCGTTAAGAACATATCAACGAATAAGAATTCAAATTCAGTCAATAATAACTTAGCCCTTATGGTGCCAAGACTTATGGCCATCGTGACCACCCTTGTGCCCGTGCTCATGATGACCATGGTGGTGTTCGTGATGACCGCCTTCACCGTGGTGACCCTTGTGGTGGTGGTGGTGACCTCCGTGTTCATGGTGGCCCCCTTTGCCATGGTGGTGATCATGGTGTCCTCCATGTTTGTGTCCATGGTGGAAGTGACCGCCCTTCTTGTGTCCGCCCTCGTGATGATGACCACCATAATGTTCATGATGGCCTTTCTCACCATGATGATCATGGAAGTGCTTGTCCTTTTTGAATTCGTCATGTTTCTCAACACCATGATGTCCTTTCGTGTCGTGACCTTTGTGCCAGTGTCCATGTTCATCATGACCATGACCGTGATCGCCCTTCTCGCCGTGATGGTGATGATGATGATAACCATCATCATGATGGTGATGTTTCTTGTGTCCACCGTGTTCACCGTGATGTCCTTTGTGTCCTCCGTGGTGGTGATGTCCATGTTTACCATGATGATGTTCATGGTGTCCTTTGTGTTCGTCATGGTGTCCACCATCGTGACCATGGCCATGATGTGCATGGTGCTCATGGCCACCACCTTTGCCCCATCCTCCTCCACCACCTCCTCCTCCTCCACCGCCTTTGTGATGTGATGCTGCGGTTTCGAGATCAGCGTCTCGTTTTACTCGAAGCTCCCAGCTGGAGCCGAGGTGAACTATGGCCAAAAGGCCAAGTACGAGTAAACTAGTCTTCATGGTTGATGACACTATGCCACTAGCTTTGTCAATGTAAAGATTTTATAGATGCTGCTGTTTATCTGCAGTTGCTCTTACTTTATTGCCAAGGTTAAATGTTAGTAAACTTAGCAGTCTACTATTAATTGAAATTCTATTGACTAATTCGCTGTCAACTCTTCCGGAAATAATACTTTATCCAATACATTTTTGAGAGACGTCTAAAAAATTCTAACAAAAGGTGACGTTGTAAAATAGCACTTTAACGTTGTGAATAGCGTACTATTTGCTATGTTCTGGGTGTTTAGATACATAATGTGTCTATGGAATTAAGTGATAAAATAAAAGTAATATAATTAAATGTATACTTTACTCGCAACGGTTGCTAAATTAAAAATTTGAAGCATGTCAATCTTACGTATCATCACTTTGTTTTATACTATGTAGTGACGTAGTAGAAAACAAAGTCGCTGTCGCTGTATGTCCGTCCATATGTATGCTTAAATCTTTAAAACTACGCAACGGATTTCGAAGCGATTTCTTAATAGAAAAAGTGTTTCAAGAGGAAGGTTTATATATATAATACATGCTTAATATAGTAGAGGGTGCAACAAGAACGGAGTCTGATGCCACACGGGCGGAAAAAAATTGGCTTTACGAAGTTCACCTGGTCAGCTAGTTTTATCTTAAACCTTTAAATGAGCAATTCTTGTATATATGTTACCGGAAATGTATGAAATCAAGGAATTTTATACAAATCCTAGGAAATGTGTGTTAATACAAAGAATTCCTGCCGCTCCACCGGAAATGTGCGAAATAAATGGGTTATTGTCTATATTTGCGGATGATTTTGTGGAAAATTTATATTTTTGAATGAATAAAAAAAAATAACCACGAAGATTAATGCTATATAGATTATGTTAATTAATGATCTTCTAACCTAATCTATCCAAGTTAAATTGCGTGGTGTGGACACTGCGCCCCGACCTGGATATATTATAGGTTAGAAGACTGAAGCGAAAGCGAGGCTCCAGCATTAGCCTAAGTGGTTGCATTTTTTATAACCACCATCAATATTCTTTGATACCATTTCATACATTTCCTGCTGCGCACTCGGCATTGTATACAATGCCTAGGCATTGTATAGAATTCCGGATTATACACATTTCCGGTAACATATATATAATTGGAATCTCGGAATCGGCTCCAACGATTTTCATGAAATTTAGTATATAGGGGGTTTCGGGGGCAATAAATCGATCTAACTAGGATTCATTTTTAGAAAATTTATTAAATAAAAAATACCGAGCAGAGCCCGGTCAAACCAGAATTTATATAAATAGAACCAATTCAAAGCAAACAAACTATGTACGCTTAGTTCATGGTCAATTCAAGATCTTCGGGGCCAAAGTCGACCATACCTTGCAAGCCTGAAGCCAGTGCACTTACTGATTAACGGACGAGGTCTGGCGCAGGCTTTCTTGTCGGCACTGTAGGCGCAGTAGCTCCCTTATGTTGTATGCTACTACCTAAATGCAGGTGGCAATGCATATCTTTGCTATACGTACTTATGTACAATCGTTCATAATTTGTGGTACCCACTTATCATTAGATAGGCCGTTAGTTGTTTACGAACTGAGTAGTTTGAAATATTACTATGTATATATACATGGCCAAGTAAGAATAATATGTTAGTGATGTTTAGTTGGTTTAGTCTAGGGCTATTGGCATCTGAGCATCGAATGTTTTGGTCCGGATAAAAAAGAGAGAATAGGGTTAATTCGAAAGACTCATGGTGCACTTGTTATAGGGGAGTCGGTTTAATAGAATGTGTTTTATTTGCTTGTGTTAAGGCACAGAATAGAGTATAATACTACTGTTAGGGATTGTAAAAGGTTACTGTGGATACACAAATATTTGCTGTGATTTTTTTGAAATTTCACTAAAGTATAAGAATGGAACTGTGAAAATAATCATACTATAAAAATAATCTTATTCTTCATTCAATGTATCATTTGGACAATGCCAGTCGCATCCTAACCTCGCAGTTCTTATACTTTTTACGTTTTTTTTTCTTATGAACAACATACTTTAAAAAATCCACAGTAAATGGATACAAATGAAAACGCGTAAAAAGTAGTCTGCGGTAGTCTAGTGGTAGGGGTAATAGACTGCTGAGATGAGGTCTCGGGTTCGATCCCAAGTTTACCATGGCACGCACCAATGACTTTTCGATGCTGTTCGAAGTTATGTGTGTATTTATCGCAGGTTTATAAGTGCCCGGTTGATGGCAATAGGCTCGCAACCTACTGCATTGGGACCTAAACATAAGATAGGTAGTTTATGTTATGTTATAAAAATGCAATGAAACGACCTGAAATTACATTTCTAAAAGTGTTTCTTTAATATAACCGAGAACAGATTTTTTAAATCTTTTGCTCTATGTAAAAAAACTATATGAGCAACTTGTGAAAAACTAACGATTCTACAAGTTCCGAAATATCAAAGACGAACTATCAGTTACGTTGCTCGATTGTTTCTTCATAACTGGCTGCACCTGCACAAATGCTCGCTTTGAGACGGAACCACATTTCGTTGCGTTTTATTTGCTATGCGGCCTAGGCTGTATTCGCCCAAATATTAGTTACCTACTGGCTGTTGCTCGCGGTCTCACCCGCGGGGAATTCTGTTTCCGTTCATCGCTGATAGTAGGGTGATGATATTAATAGCCTATGTTGGTACCTGATGGCAAAAGAATTTTTGAAATTGGTTCAGTAGTTTTTGAGTTTATTCGTTACATACAAAAATACAAATCGTATGTTGGTAGGTATCTGATAACGTAGCATTCTAATGGCAAAACTCATTTGGCGCCGGCTTTCCAGTTTTGTGATTTTTTTTTTTTTTTTTTTTTTTATACTGGACACGTCAATTTGACTTCACCTCGCCTGATGTTAAGCTAAAGGCAAAGTCTCGGAAAGAGGGTCACCATCGTAAACATTTACCATGTTAACAGTGGTGGCACTCAGCTTGACGGCCTCATTAGATGCCTTTTCACGCCCCGCTTAAAGGACCCAGGACTGTAGGAAGAAGGAAACACGTGAACTGGCAGGGAATTCCAGGCCTTAGTGGTGCGGCATAGGAATGAATCACTGAAACGCTTGGTTCTAGCAGGTATACTCTGCACCGTAATGTGATGCAGTTGAAGTTCGATATATTCCGTGAAACAACTATCATCTGATTCCACAACCAATTAGCGATATCAAATTTCTGTAGTTAGACCAGTCCGACTTTATTTTGTTTATATGTATTGGGTAGAATAAAAAAGATTTTTCATTCTACCATTGTTAAACTGACCTGCTAATTCGTGTTCTTTGATGTGTATTAAAAAATCGACCAGTGGAGTTACGATTTGCGCTTATGCGTTATGCGTGAGAATAAAGCAAATGTGACGACTAAGCCATTCACACTACACCGTAAACGTGCGAGTGAGTGAATTGTCGTTCCGCCTTTATAATTTAATTATATTTTATTTATTTTATTTTTATTTTATTTTATTAGGTACAGAAACGGAAAACAGATTGAGATTAAATACAGATACATTATTTGCTTACACTTTCTAAATCTGATGTCCACTTATATCTATACACAGCGTTTTAAGTGTTAAACAGTTACGTGACAAGACATGCATGCGATAATAGAAAAACTAAAAGAAAAATGCCAAGTGATGATCCAAACGACCAAACGACCATATTCTGTAATATACGTAACTTTTCGGCTAGCTTCACGTTACTTTGCTATAATTTTCTTGTGAGCAGATCTTTCCCAATATCCCTATTAGCTAGGTGATGGATAGGTAGTAGTTATTAATAGACTATTATTCGAAGATAAGTAAATATCAGCAACCAACTAATTGGAAACTAGATAATGTAATCAGATTTCCCGATTTTCTGTTATTTACTATACTACATATAATAAACATATAAATATCAATGTACACATTCGTATTTTATTTATATTTCGTATTGTATATTTAGTTCGATTGGTATGAAACTCTATCAATTTGAGCTTGACGGACCTTACTGAGCCCGGCACATATCACTACTTATCTGCTACAGGATTCTTTCTGAAATTTTTGGATATATTGTCGGATCTTGTTTTAAAATGTTGATATGGCTTGCTTTTGATGACAATGGACCAATAAAAATGGTGGAAATCCACAGCTATTCCTTTATTCTATGGCGTAAGGAACTAAGGAAAATGTATTTTAAAAGGCATAAAGTAAATTATTCTGTACAAATTTTATTTCTTTGAAATATAAACATAACAAAAAAATACGACAATGATATAATAGGAAATAATAATGGATATTCAGTCAACAACAACTTAGCCCTTGTGGTGCCAAGATTTATGGCCTTCGTGACCACCCTTGTGTCCGTGGTCATGATGACCATGGTGGTGCTCGTGGTGGCCACCTTCACCGTGGTGACCCTTGTGGTGGTGGTGGTGACCTCCGTGTTCATGGTGGCCCCCTTTGCCATGGTGGTGATCATGGTGTCCTCCATGTTTGTGTCCATGGTGGAAGTGACCGCCCTTCTTGTGTCCGCCCTCGTGATGATGACCACCATAATGTTCATGATGGCCTTTCTCACCATGATGATCATGGAAGTGCTTGTCCTTTTTGAATTCGTCATGTTTCTCAACACCATGATGTCCTTTCGTGTCGTGACCTTTGTGCCAGTGTCCATGTTCATCATGACCATGACCGTGGTCGCCCTTTTCACCGTGATGGTGATGATGATGATAACCATCATCATGATGGTGATGTTTCTTGTGTCCACCGTGTTCACCGTGATGTCCTTTGTGTCCTTCGTGGTGGTGATGGCCATGGTTGCCATGGTGATGCTCATGGTGTCCTTTGTGTCCTTTATGGTCTCCACCACCATGTTCATGATGGTGATGTCCATGGTGCTCATGGCCACCTCCCTTGTCCCATCCACCACCTCCTCCACCTCCTCCTCCGCCTTTATGATGGGATGCTGCGGTTTCGAGATCAGCGTCTCGTTTTTCCCGAAGCTCCCTGGCGGAGCTGAGAGTAGCGATGGCCAAGAGGCCAAATGCCACGAGGAGATAATTTCTCATGATTGATTACGCCTGTTGTTGTGTCGAATGATTTTAGATCATCGGCAACAATGATTTTATATACCGACCGGTAGCAACTGTTAGGTAAGCAAGCGTAGTGTCAAGGTTGTTAATACTAACAAGCGACGGAGATTTCCACTTCCTTCCAGGTTGAAAATATTCTCTGAACAATGACATTATTTTTAATTTATATTCTAGTATTAACAGTTTTTTACGGTACGTGGTTACCGATCCCTCATTATCAACATCACAGGCACTATAGTTTAGGTCGCATCCAAAGTGTTTACCAGGAGCAATTGTTGTTTGATCTCCTAACCTCTAGAGAAAAACCTACACCAGAGTCTCATTCATATGCTATTACAAGGAGTGCCACGGTTGGCAGATAAGGATAGCATAGGCGCCTGAGATCTAATTAGAGCCCCCATATAGGTAGCTTAAACCGATAAAAGGCATCAGCGCCTGTGAAAATTTAATACAAAAGTGTCTGATTGTAAGATGGCTTTATCCCCCTTTCTAGGCAGAAAAAACCCTGGAAGGCATTGGCCAACTGTCATACAGGAGGTGGCTTTATCGTAGAGTGTGTGAAGGGGAGGGAGGGGGGGGGGGCTTGCACCCATGAAAAGGACAGGCAGTGACCCTATCCACCATCACAAATACTTCTTGGTTTCTATACTTGTTGGAAGATATATTTTTATTAATCAGTTGACTCAGAAGTGAAACTCGACTCATCATTATAACCAGACTAGACCTTTATCGCTTTATGCGTTCTCCTTTTATACCTTCGTACATAAAAATCTCCACTTTCATGTACACTACACTTTGCCACTCGTCTCTTATTGCAATTCCTGTTTATACTCCCGGGTTTGCTGAATGAGAACTGAAGATAACTCAACTTTGAATTAAGCTCCTCTTTGTACATTACAATTTACACTTCTTTATTTTGTATGAATGTTATTTATGTGTACAATGATGAATCAATAAATAAAAAAAATTGGAACCTATTGGTATACATAACCTTGTAAAGTTACTTGTAATTTAACATACCGTAGATGTTGATTCTGCTTCGCTCATAAGGGTCGTTACACAATGGTTTATGGGCTTCTATTTTATATATAATATTATCTATCCAACGGACGAGTAATTCTTAAGATTAGCTCAATCAACCGCACAGACCACAAACCACCGTCGCAAACCAATGACGATGATATCGGTGCGTCTAAAATGGATAGCATCGGTAAACTTGGGCGTTACCGACCCTTCCCTCTTAATACTAAAATATTGATTAATGAATTACAAAGACAAGTACTGGTCCTTAACTATTGATCACATCGGAGGTGCGTTTTTTTTTTTTCTCTTTATTTATTATTAGGGACTTTTATACAGGCGTACATGTCAGTCCCATCGTATCTTTTACTCGTACTTAATTACTCGAAAATCTTAATAAAGCAAACTTAACTAGGCTATAGGTAGCTTCAGACTTTGGTGTAGACAATATTTGTTGAAATATACCAACATCGTATAAATTTAGGTTTAGCTCCATAAATAACTCCTCTCTAGCATCCTGATATCTGGCACATTCCGCCAATAAGTGAAGGATATCACTTCCACGGTACCACAAACCTCACAGTTTGGTGAATTTAATTTTTTCATTAAAAATCCAAACTTATTGAGCGGCATGTGGCCAGATCTCAATCTGTGGACAGTTACAACTAGTTTTCTGCTCAACATTGTATTTAAAAACCAAGGTATATGAGGAGGTTCTGACACGATAGCTTTGTACCATATCCCTTTATTCTTCGATCTTTCATTGAAATATTCTTTCCATAACGCGTGACATCTGTTTCTGTACTTGGGAAATAACTCTAAATAGCTAGTTTCTATATTAACCTCTTTACCCTCAGTAATTCCAAGTTTCGCTAAACGGTCAGCCTCCTCATTTCCTTTTATGCCTACATGAGAGGGAACCCACTGCAATTTCAGGTCAAACCCGCGTTCCGTCAGACTGTGTATTTGTGCCAGTACAACATAAGCTATCGATGTGCCTCTGCAGCCAGAGGCACATCGAGCTATATGTTGCAGAGCGCTTTTACTGTCTACACAGATTACAGTCTTTCTTTTGCCAATACGTTGGGTATACACCAGTGCCTCTGAAATTGCAAGGAGCTCCAAAGTCATGATTGAAACAGAATTAGTAACTTTAAAACAACTATTTATAGCATTTTCTGGTTTTAAAGGATCATAGTAGGCAGCACCACAGCCATTAGCACTCCTAGACATATCAGTAAAAATAGTATAGTAACCCTCATATTTCTCCCATATTTCGTTCAATATTTCTATTTTTAATAAGTTGTGGTTGTAAGTTTTTTTAGGTTCTTTAATTGCTTCTAAATTATCTTTTATTATGTTTTGAATAGGAATCTTAGTTAACCAAATTTCTAACGTAAACATTTCGACGATTGGGGTTGATTTAATATTTTCTTCTATAGTTTCTTCGAAAACACTAACAAGTAAGGGTAGCTTCTTGTTAGTCCAGTACCTGGTGTGTGTAAGAGCGCTAAGTTCTGATAGTAGCTTGGTTGTTACATTGTCAGATAAGGATTGAGTTTTTAAACAATATTTAATGGCTAACCATCGTCTTCTTAAGTGCAGCGGAATTACAAAAAGTAGTGGTGAAATAGGGTCACCTTGGGCTAAGCCTTTTCCGGTATATCGGATTATCTCATTACACCTTGCAGACTCGTTAATAGTAACTCTAAGATGACGCTCACTAAGAAAGTTCCATAAATATTGATATATAGTTCTACCTATACCTAAATTGTCAAGAATGCACAACAGCTTTTCTATTAATATGTTATTATATGCGTTTTTAATGTCTAGAAAACAAGCTAGAGTTGGATTGCTCTTTGTGAAGCCTATTTGAATTTGAGTCACTAAGCGGGTTAAACAATCAATGCTAGACTGTCCCCGGCGAAAGCCCGTCGCATAAGGCGACAAAATCTGGTGTCTTTCTACATGCTACTCTAGTCTCTTGGCTATCATAGCATGAAAAATCTTGCAAGTGCAAGCCATCAGAGATATAGGTCTTAATTTATTAATATTTCTATCAGCACCCGGCTTTGGTATGGGTATGATTCTAATATCCCGCCATTGAGATGGAGGTGAACCTGAGTTTAAAATGGTATTATATATTTTGAGTAGATATAACTTACCAACTGTTGGTAAATTGGAAATCATGGAATATGTAATTTTGTCATCACCTGGAGCAGTATCTTTCTTTTTTAGGCTTAGAAGACCGTCCCTAACTTTTGAGATATTTTAAACTGCATTTACAGATTATGGCATAATCATACAGTCAGCGAGAAAAATGCTAAAAGTTCTAGAATTTTTTTTTGTGCCTATCGATCCTATTTCATGTGGGGATCAAAATGAAGATTTGAGTACTAGGAAATAGAAAAGAAAAAGAAAGAAAAGAAAAAAGGTAGTGAACACGGCCGCTACGCGGGAGCTGCTTCGATCCCCGCTCAGTGCAAATATTTGTATGCATGAATACACATATTTGCATTGGTCTGGTCGTGCCTCGAAGAGCACGTTAAGCCGTTGGTTATGGTTACCATACGAACAAGTATAGCAGTCGTTACGGGTAGTTGGAGCCCTCGAAGGTCTAACAACTGGTCTAACTGTAATGTTTCGCTATTGCCTTTGGATTGTGGAGGTCATATGGCAGTCGCTTCACAGAAAATATCGAAGTTCAGCAAAATCCGCAGTTAGACTGGTAAAGCGGACCCCAGACTCCAACCTGGAAGCTTCAGATGCGACTGGGATTAACGCTAAGAGGAAGAAGAAGAATCAAATGTCTACAATGGTGAAACTTTTTGTTTCTGGTAGAAATTGGGTAGGATTGACTGAAAAGTAAATTAAAATATATTTATACAACAGAATGCACATAGCGTCTATCATTTAAAATTAAAATCTATTTTAATATAAACTACCTAGTTACAAATTATACCGAATTATTATTAAAATGCGTCATGAAATTAAACTATTTGAGCAATAAAAAAATATTTTAACTACAAATTTGGAATTTGATGCAAATATCTAGTCACTTCCACTAAGAATGACTAGATATTCGCATCAAATTCTAGATGTTCGCAGGAAATTCGTGTTAGTTATTATTTAAGAATTTCTGGTAGTCTTCAAATCGTAAAAAATGGAGTTAATAGAAGCATGTTTTGTCAACAACCGAACCGCGGTAGCTGCATCTGCTTTTAATTTTGGAAATGTCTGTGTCAAGATTTAATTGGTGATTATGAAATGATAGTGAATCAACTCGATGCGGATGCACTGAGCAGCTATAAGTAGTTGATATTTTTACAGCATGATGGACACCCACCTTAACATAAATGAATTATTGAAGCTATAAAAACAATGAATATTGATTTAATTGAGTTTACCTGTCTACAAACATGTTTGTTTGACTTTTGCCAGAGCAAACTTTCAATTATTAAATCATTTTGATGCAGTTCATTTTTGATATTCTGACTTGAGTCAATATTGGTATTAAAACGTTGTAGACTATCTATAGTTTTGGAATTGTTTGAAGTGTTTACACGAGTACTGTTGGAAGTGTTACACATATTATTATATTTTATTTTGATATTATATTTTATTCAACATGATATAACATTATTTACCAACATTGAATTTTTTCGAACATTGAATTAATTTAGAAAAAATAAAGTAGAGAAAAAAAAGAAATAATTAAAGTTGAACGTTGAACGGCAATGCTAAACAATGTTACACATTGAATTAAATAGATTTGTAGAATATTCTATTATCTATTCTTTATTGGTATTTTATTATTTACACTGATAGCGATGTTTATTTTCAGCTGTCATTCTCTCTTAAAGTTCTCTTGCTCTTATAAACCAAACAGGGGCTCAATTCACTAACTTACGTACTTAGTTGCGTAAATTTACTTATGATTTTACTGACGTAAATATACGCAACGTGCAATTTCGATGAGTAACCTATGTCAGTTACCGGTACAGAATACCACGTAAATATACGCGACATATTATGTCATATGACATATGACATTTATGAAAATAATGCCAGACTAAAATATAACTTGAATTGCCAATTTTTTTTCAATAAATTCTTGTTATTAATTTTTTCAATCTCATACATAAATCTTATGTATGGAATTGTTTTGAACTATGATTTAATTAATATTAGTCTTCTTCTTTTCGTGTCAACGATTCACTTTTATGAATAATTACACTATTCGGGAATAGAATTATGCTATCTTAATCGCGCTGTCATAATATTAGTAGGTACTTATAACTATTATTATTATTTATGTGCTTCAAAAAAATCTATCTAAGTTTAGATGAATATAGGATATATTTTTTATCATCATTGCACTACAGTTTAATAAGATACACTTATTGTAATGCATAAGTCATTTGTATTTTTATTTGACATAAGAAATAAGTTATACAACTATACACAGCAGGCTGCTAGAATGGCAACATTATAATACTAACTGATCGAATAGTGATATATCCAAGAAGAAATAAGAAAACCTTAAAAAACGAAGTTGTTTTGTGGTCTATGGTACCTATGATAAACAATTTTCTTACGTTCTGAACATTCATTAAAAACTTTTTATAGCGGAGCGGTATTGCATTTCTACCAACATAGCATCTATTTAAAGGATACCAAATATTCCTATTGTTGTAGGTACATATTAGTAATACTCGAAACAAATTTTGGTTGTACTATTTGTTCGGCTTTTTCTACAATATATATATATATATTACATAATATGTAATATGTAATTCAGTCAAGAAACTCGTGTTGATTGAGGGTGGCGCTGCGGTGCGCTCGACAGTTACGCAGATGGCGGGTTAGGCCCGTTATGGAACATAATAACATAATTACAGAGCACATTTGAATGTCTTTTTTTTTCTTCGTTTTTTTTCGTGCGGAAATCCCCACGGATACCCGCCGGAGCCGGAGGGGGAGGTTATGTCGGACTCAAACCGACTAAAATCACACGCCGTCTGTGGGTCGGAGTGCTAGGCCGAAGGTGAGGTTGTCATCGATAGCCCTTGCACCTCGGCTGACCCAGGGTCTCCTCAAGAAGGAGGGACAACGCGCGGTGTTCCTAACTCGCCCCCGGTATGGGAAGCCACGCTTCTTAGCGCCCCGCCGCCTTGGCCTGCTTCTGTTAGGGTGACAAGCAGCTCCACCCGTCACCCCAGGCCCGCGCTTATGGGGGACGGAGGTCGGTTTGTGCATCCGACGTCCATGTTGCCTTCGCCCGTGGGTAGCGCGGTTTGCGAGTCTATCTCGGTCACGCCGCCACTCCCTTTCCGCCGTCTCCTTCTCGAGTATTACTTGCTCCCAGGAGGCGCCGGCCTCCCATGTATCCGCGCAGCGGAACATCGCCGCGAGTAGGTGGCGAGCGTGAGAACTCTCACTCCCAGGGCCGCCACCAGCTCCCGTCTCGGCGTCTCCCACGCCGAATACTCGGGGAGCGTGTGCAGCCCTGAGTCCTCACTTGCGTCGTAGTGATAGCACCTGGATGATGGCTCCTTAACGATCAGACGCAGATACCACCCGAAGCACCCGTGCCCGGTGATAATCTGCGTCAGTCGATACGAGGGGCTGCCATGTGCCCTCTCTAGTCTCTCTCCCCACGATTGGTATGGCCACTACGACAGCGTGCTCTGCGCGTAATTACTTAAGTCGTCGCTCCCACTCCGCCACCATATCCCTGTGAGGCCCGAATATATTCAGGCTCGGGATTGTATCCCCGCTTCCGCGCCTCCTTTCGGAACCGATATAGCACTGAAAGGGCCCTCGATTGTAGGATCCACGAGACTCGCCACAACAAAGGGTATCGTGCAGTACCTAATGGCCCTGGTAGATATCGTCTGCTGCGGCGTACGCAGCAGGGGCATGAACCTGTCCTCCAGGTTTCCAGTTTATGGTTTGCAAATGGGTACCACCTGCTATCAAAGTTGTTTCGATATTTTCAGCATAATTTTTTAAATATGGTTAAGTTTATAATATTTTTACTTCTGTCATGTTCGATGAGTAGGTTCTTATTACCTCCAAATGAGAAAAGCATTAAGGCGGTAAGTAATTTAGAAAAAACACTTATTTCCTTAAAAAAGTTCGCGTACATCTAACCATCATACTGGCAATAGACATCATGCATTCAGCCCAAAGACCAAAGAGGTCGCTTTGCTATTCAGCCTTGTCTTTGTGTGCGTATAATAGTCATCTATTTTAAATATCAAAAACGCGAAACTTAATTTCATTCTTGAAAAAAAATTTAAAAGTTCTTTACTTGATTCTTTTTAATGAAAAAAGGCGGGAATAGAAAACTTTTACTTTAAATATTGTTTGTTTTTGGAATATTCTTTTGAAACATCTCAAACTATTAATATACCCAAAAACACCTGTCCTTAAAATTTGAAAATTGTTCTCATTTCACTATAAACATTCACGCGCAGACTTATCGTGCGAGCACTCTATGTGAAAAGATTATGGTTGACGTACTGATGACACCGGTGATCTCCGCAAACCGACGTTTGGGGGATCACCTGTTTCTGGTACAGAAGGACCACGACTGAGTGCTATTACTGTGATACGACCGAGGACTCAGGCGGCGCACGGCGTAACATAGGAGGTAGCTTAATGACCTCTGTTCTGCAGGACCGTAGACTTGGTGTGTGACAATGGTAGCCGCCTGTCACCATAGCAGAAAAGTGGCCCAGGGATGCCAATGCGATGCGCACAGATCGACATTGAGTAGCGAAGTACTCAAAATGATCTCATTATTGCTTGAGACATATATCTGGGACATAAAATGTGCTCTATACACGCAGTACACGATTTTTGACGATAGCACGGGGTGCTGCTGCGGTAGACGAGCTTCAGTTCACTAAGACAATTATATATTATTACAAAATAATCCGCACGCCCCAGGGCCTTTTATATCTCACGATTTGAGTTACTGGCAATTAGTATTGACATCGCCACAGCTTAGGGTTCGAAAGGGTATGGCACACATCGCTGCTTTCTAAGCTACCAACCTTTGGCCTGCCTCCCAGATCGTGCAACTGGGTTGCAAGCGTCCTGCAGGAGCACCGTATTCGCGTCTTTTGTGATGGACGAGCTTCGGAGTTCTTGCAGGTGCATGCTGGCGCGCCGCAGGGTTCCGTCTTATCTCCCGCTCTCTTTCTTCTGCATATCAATGACATGCTTTCTAACGGTAGCATTAATTGCTATGGAAATGACAGCACCTTACACGGGAGTTATCACGCACATCCTGCGGCCAAGCAGTGTGAAATCGGCATCAAAATCATCTGAAAAAAGGCATCAAAACAGCCTAGCGTAAGCTCGGAGCTCGGAGCAGCGGCGTCTTCATACAAGACTCAAATTCGTTCCTACGTGGAATACTGCTCGCATCTCTGGGATGGCTACGCAAAGTACTTACTAGATGCTCTCGACAGGTCGCTGCAACATGCGGTCCGCATCATTGGGAATCCTGATGTCACGAACTTCCTCGAGCTTTTGCAGATGCGTAGAGATGTTGCGTCTTTGGCAGTATTCTACCGTCTCTACCACGGTGAATATTCTAATGAGCTCTTCTAATCAGTCCCACCCTCTGCTTTCCTTCACAGGATCCTACAGTCCCGGGGCCTTTAAGCGGGGCGTGAAAAGGCATCTGACAAGGCCGTCAAGCTGAGTGCCACCACTGTTAACATGGTACATGTTTACGATGGTGACCCCCTTTCCGAGACTTTGCTTTTAGCTTACCATCAGGCGAGGTGAAGTGAAATTGACGTGTCCTTTATATAAAAAAATAGGTCCAAGATATATGGCCCGAGCTATACCTTGATATTATGACCATTTTGTGCACCTTGCATGCTCACTGTACATACCATGTATGTACAGTGAGCATGCAAGGTATTGATTTACGGCGGCGGCGCGCTGGAAAGCGCGCCTCCCCATACCGGGGGCGAGTCGGGGACCTGGGTCAGCCGTGGTGCGAGGTCGAGGTCTATGTCGATGACAACCTCACCTCCGGCCTAGCACCGCGACCCTCACTCGGCGTGCGGTTTTAGTCGGTTTGAACCCCTTCCGGCTCCGGCGGGGGAGGTATCCGAGGTTTTCGCAGGCCAAAAAAAAAGGTGGGATTGATTTATGAGAAAAAGTTAAATACTATGTTTATCAGCATACTAAATCACGAAACACAAGTTAGTTAATCCCTGTTTTCTTTAGGTCTGGATAGCGCAATGAAGATTATCGTATAATATTTATCGTGAACTAGCTTTTGCTCGCGGCTCCGCCCGCGTGGATGTCGGTTATCGCGACCAAACATAGCCTATGTCCTTGCTGAAGGTTTAATCTACTCTCATACCAAATTTCATCAAAATCGGTTCAGTGGTTTAGGCGTGAAAGCTAACATACAGACCGACAGAGTTACTTTTGCATTTATAATATTAGTATGGATTTATTCAACGACAAATTTTAGCAATCATTGTAATTCAAATGTAAATAAATACTTACCGAATGATTTTCCTATGATAAAAAAAATTTAAACTTTTATAATTTTTGTGAACGTATCTACGTATACAAATCGAGCAGAACATTGTCATCGAATTCAGAACCATGATTTAACGCCTAAACCATAATTTTGACTTTGACAGATGTTACTGAATACCAGGTTATTAAGTTATCGATTTCCATAATCACAAGTATGCGATACGTGGTGTTAGTATATTATGACGTTTGAGCCATTTGTATGGGTGACGTAAGTTGTCAAAATGATAAAAACCTAAGTATCTGTAAACTTATGCTTTGACAGCTCGTACAGAATACCAGGTTATCGAAACGAAACTCACAAACTCACAAATACGTGATACGTGGCGATAGTGAATCGAGCCCCAGGTAAGTACTACTATGATTGATTGTTTTTTTTATTATTAATTACTGTCCGAACTGAGGTATAATTTGGCTCGTTTTATTTTTAACAGAAGCGTAATACCATCATTTGCACATTAACGCCATTCTTGTCACATTCGCCAAACAACGTTTATTTTTAGACAAGATGACAAATGATTCTGATTCTTCTTTATGTTTTGGCGGTTCCTTGTACGCGTTTCCATGATTTATCTTTGTTTTGTGGTCTTTTGCAGAGATTTTATCATCATTAAAGACAATTTTGTGAGAGGACTGACAGCTTGAGGATTAATAATAGCACGCTACGCTACCTAAGTAGGTACTACGCAGGTGACTTTCAATTCAAAATATTCCTGTAAAGTGATTGATCTAGAGAAAATCAAACAGTTATTAATACGATTAGCGTTTCCTTTCAGATATTATTAAGTTATAAATTAGCTGTGTCCAACATATTTAAAAATTAGTTGTAGGTCCTAGTGATTCTGAATCGAAATTTGGTATTTTTTTTTTTAATTGTCTATTTGTAAGCAATGGACGCTAAAACTATCGAAAGTATTTTGATGCGTTTTTTTTCTTAAATTAGAACAGTCTTGGTGAAACTTAAAAACTGCCTTATGTATAATGGGGGTCATATTGGTTGAGTAGAACCAGAGATATGGACGAAAACGATAATCGACTTCAGCTACTTACTCGAAGAGATTCAGAAACTAGGTATTAGTATTACATCAAGATTCATATTTACGTTGATAATGTGTATGGTCATAGTTCTATACCGGTAAATTTGTAGATCATTACAGACCTTGACAGAGACCATTAAACTTGACAAAATAGATATTATAAATAACTTAGCGTGTATTGCATTGCGTTGGTATTGCCGGTCATTGCAGCCGCTACCTAGTCATCGCGACAGCGCCGGTTGCTCGCTCGTTTTTACTAGTCGTGCCACGATTACCGGGTGGCCAGATACCAGTAGTGGTAGTCGAACTTTTACCGTAATTCATTAATATGACCAATTTAAAAATATATAGCTTTTGACCTTCTCTATTTACCCACGACGACGGAACGGCGACGTTATATGCGTTTGGGGTGAGAGGATGTTTGTGTTTGTTTGTTTATTTGTGCAAATCCATGTTACCATTTTCTCCGAAACTACCAATCCAATTTTGATGCAGTTTTCAGTTTTGGGTTCGGCTTTAATTGGAGCATGTTTTTAGATAGGTTTTACAATGACAACTCAACAGAGAGCGTTACAGCAAACACTTCTAATGTAAATCAATGTTGCCAATTTTCTCCAAAAATACTAAGTAGTCCGATTTTGATGCAGTTTTCAATTATTTGGTTTGGGTTTTATTAGGTTTGGGTTTGATTGGTGCATATTTTTATGTAGGTGTTACGGTGACAATCCACTAGGGGCGCTGTTAAAACTATCATTGCCATCATCTTAGCAGTAATCCCGGTTGCATCTGAGGCTTCGGAACACTTCGGTTAACTTCTTTTTATTATTTTTGTTTATTCATTTCACTTATAGGTATTATAGCGACTGAAGACTTCCCAACTTCACAGGAGAGCTTACGCAGGAGCCTCAATTGACAATCATCAGGTCTTACTGGGGCCCATAGATGTACCTAATAATCTCAAATGTTTTTCATGATAATGTTTCATTTTTTTAAATAGCTTAACTGGTGATTTCGTGCACTTTGATACAAATAGGTTTGACCTCCACTAACGCCTTCGTGTTAGATCACTAGTGATAGTGAAAAGGGGGTATACCGTGACGTAGTGAGTGATCACTTTGTGTAACTAGTAACTCCAATTTGTATTTTCAAGTCACTGTTAGCGATATTTGTATTCGCCTACAGTCTTTCACCCACTCAGCATTTCAGTAAGTCATATTCAGTTATTTTGACATTTTCACTATAAATGTATATTCGCTCGTTAAAATAAATTACATATCATAAGGCTATTTCCATATCGAAAGAATGATAGGTACTCAGGTAATACGATGATGAACATTAAAAGTATCGAATGCTGTATTTTCTTGTGGTTTCGAAATACTCCTCAAAAATAATAATTAACTTTAAACGGGGAATCCGGGACCGCAGTCCCGTTTCCAAAGGCCCTCTATCCCTGGTAAAGCACCCCGTCATATAATTGGAACGACTTAAAGTCCCCTCGATATGGCAACGCTTGAATCAAAATATTACAAGATTTATCAAAGCTAAAACGCTAACCAATACAATTTATTTTCAAATTTAAATTTAATTTTGTATTTAACACTTTTTAAATTGCTCTAGTAGTCAAGCTCTTTAATATGATACCCATATTGAGTGACGTGTGAAAAAATATCCCCACTTTTACCCCCAGAGCTTTTTCACAGCCCAACCGATTATTATTAAACACAATATTTTGTAATGTAAAAGTGTTGTGCTTTTATTTGAGATCCCTCTCGAGTATATTTGCAAACATTCGGTTATTCATCCCTACTTTCAACCCCACAACTTTTAAAGATCTCAGCCGATTTTCAGCAAAGATGTTTAAGCATACTCGCACATAAGACACTTTTAATACAATAGAAACTAAATTGAAATAGCTTCATCCATTCGGGAGCTATGATGCCACAGACAGACATCATACACCCCTCTTTTTGCGTCGGGGGTTAAATAACAGCGCCCGTAGCAAAAAATAGCGTGACACACTAATTGAACAAATAACTATTGAACATTACTTTTGCTTCATAAACCTATTTGCCAAAGAACACAGTTAAATTTGAACACGAAACTAACAATAATACATAATTGCACGAATCTTCCTCCATGTAGTGATAATTAAATTAATTTTCCGAGCGATATTTAGCTCGCTGTGCAACAGGCAATTCTGTGGATATCAATATTATACAATGTACATGTACAACATATGGGAGCTATTCCTATTATTTGCTGGCAATGATATATGCCATATGGAATGTATAGTTTACAGCTTACCGATCCAATAGAACACAATGAACGTGGATATGTAATAAGATCCCAGATTCGGATCGCTCTTCATTTAGGTCATATGAGGCTTAGGCTTACCTATTGGACGTTTCTACAGAGAATGAAATTCTAGTATCCGTTGAAATTGGTTTATAATGGATTTTATATAAGTATTAGACTATAAATATAAGAGTTTGTTTGAGAATTATAATTATAAAAAGGATAATTTAAAAAAGACCCGACTGTCACTGAAAGGACCGAAATAAGTTTGATAGCAGGCGGTACCCATTAATTTTCTTTCGGTTTATGATTGGCAACTGGGTACCGCCTGCTATCAAATTTATTTCGGTCTTTTCAGTGGCAGTCGGGTCTTTTTATTTTTTAATCATTTGTTTTATTTTATAATTTTTAGTTATGATATGACATGTTTATCTTTTTGTAATCTCCTTCTAATTTCCTTCATATCGTTTATACTTGAAACAAAAACTTAAATCAATAAGTAAGAAAATTAGCGAGAAAGATTGTTGTATTAAACAACTTTAAATCCTTATATATCCTAAACTATTATTAAAAATGAAAAATGATAAAAGAAACCTAAAGATGATTTTAAAATACCTATTCAACGAAACCCCACTTGACATAGTTCATCGACTTTTTTTTTCATTTTGACAATATCGGCCTATGCACTTGGTCTCTAGAACCCCACATAGAAACAAACATACATACATACATACATACATACATAGACTGATAAACACATTACCCTCCTTTGCATCGCGCAGTCGGGTAAAAAAACAATAAAAGCATGAAAGTTGTCAATTGTCACTGCTCCAAAGTGAAGGCATCATTGGATCAGGGATGGTCCCTGTGATGATTCTGATAAAAAATACAACCTTTAAACTTAACAATATGAGTATGATTTTGTAAGAAGTATTCAATTTCTCCTAATCTCGAGGGAGTGAGTTCAGATATAAATCCGGTAGCGGGTTGAATTATTCCATGTCGCAAGATTGGAAGGGTGCACTTTAGTTTCCTAAGTAGTCGAGGTGGAAGCGCAGTAAGGAATTAATACAGTAGAGGTAATCCAGTATCGTACCAGATATCAGAAAACCCGACGATAGGAAATATAATGAGGGGGGTGTGGTGTCAGTAATTTGATTAACATTATTGCTCAGTATCTTGTTTGAAAGATAGGTGACGCAAAATTGGCAAGTTTGTTCAGGGGATAGTTTATATTATTTGTTCCATATTGTTAATATTATTATTATGTAGATATTTTGAAAGTATTTTTTATTATGAACCTTTTCAAATAAATTCAAATAAAAACAGTAATGTAGCTAAGAAACTACAGATTCATTTCTCACATGCCTATCCACAAGAATGCCTTTCTCGGCCCGTTCCGATCGCCAGGGGCCAGCAAGATAATGACATTCCTAACTATAACCCCTCACATTGCTATCATTTCATAAAGAATATTGATATCCATACCAGACATCGTTTCATCTCTTCATTATGTGAGTTATAAATGTTTTAATCATTTAATAAGAAGAACTTTATGTGTCGTTGCCTTTGCTGTATTATTTCCCAGTAGAGTAGAATAGGACCACTCGAGCTCTTAAAGTAGGTACATAAAATAATTGAAGTGAGACAAGTGAGAGTGTGGTGACAGAGAAAAAATACAAGTATCACTACCTCAGGTACGACTGCGACTATCGGAAAAATACGCAGACGATTCAACTGTAGAAAAGGAAAACTCGAAATAAAATCCTATACCAACCCGTCTGGCCAGCGTGGAAACATTAGGCCAAAGCCTCCCAACATTGGGTGACGCCTATGTTCAGCAGTGCACTGCGATAGGATTAGTACAACGGTAGGTACCACTTATTTCTCTAAGAAGTTTATTCCTGTATGGTGTACCCGCTAGAGGAGATCTGGACAAAGAAGAAAATGAAAGCGTAGTCATGTGTATAAAAGCACTAGAGAACCGAAAACATCAGGAGAAAGTGAACCGCTCGGGCGGGACTCGAATCCGAGTTATTTCCATTACAGGGGGAACGTCTTAACTACAAGGCCAAAATTTTCCTTGTATAAGTATTTATCCGTCTTTTAAGGTGACGGTGGAGTCATCTACTGATGTTCTTATTTTTGTATTTGATTTGAATTGTTAGCATACCTAATGCTCTAAAAAATCATTCAAAAGCACTAGAGAAATTAAAATGTAAACACACATAGAACAAAATAAAAAAAAAACCAACTTCGAGGATCTAAAACTTTAATATCCGTTATAAAAAAATGCCTGATATGTTCATTATTTTATGAGCTATTCCATTCGAGATTAATATAACAATGTTAATGTATACAGAGCCCTTTCAGCTGCCGTATTTTAAATCTTCCTTATAATATGATATATTATATTTGGTTTTAAATGCTGTGGAGTGTGAAATTTGTTTCGAAAGTCATGGAGATAATAAATGAAAGTGAAATGGCAAAAATCCTCTGGTAGGGCAAATAATGTATTATAGAGACAGAGGTTGGGCAAACATTGGTGCTGAAAAATCCGGTGCCTGGCGCACCGAATTTTTCAGCAGCATTTGTTCATGGTTGTCTTTTTTTATTGAAATCACTAATTTATTGACAGTATGAATGGAACGAAAATACTGTTTTGTTATTATTCCTTTCCTTCCCATGTTTTAAATTACATTTATCGAAAACTAGTTTTTGTCCGCGGTTCCGCCCGCGTGAATGTCGGTTATCGCAACCAAACATAGCCTATGTCGTTTCTCATAGTCTAATCTACCTTTATACCAACTTTCATCTAAATCGGCTCCGTGGATTAGGCGTGAAAGCGTAACATACAGACAGACAGAGTTACTTTCGCATTTATAATACCTATTCATAGTTTGGATTGCTAAAACTATTTATATAAACATTTTAATGAAGTGTGCTATTGGTTATTATGTTATTGGTGTACTGTTGGTTAGAGTCGACGTATGATTATCAACGAGATTGTCAGGTCAACAGTATACAAGAAAACTGTTGGCAAGCATTTACGAAAACTTGTCATCTCATCCTATCCTATCTCATCTAGTGAGAAAGAGGTATCAGTGTATACGTACATATATTATCTACACTGACGGACTCATAAACTGCATCAAAGTAATAGACGACTTTGAAATAAATATTTTAACCAAGTATGCATACTTTCTACACAGATTTAAATTGAAACCTCTAGATTGGTTCGTGAACTTTAAAATAGCGTAGGGTCATATCTTTAAGTTTAAGTTTATGTACTGGAAAGGACCTTAAGACTTTTTTTGAAGAAAAAACAGAAATTTAAGAAAAATTGGTTTAATTAAAAAATTGGTTTTAACAATATAGACACAAACTTTATGCAAGGGTTTATTTGTGTTTTAATAAGGTGTATTACCCCCACGTGCCCTTATTACGGATTCTAATCGGTTCCGCATAGATTTTATAAGGGTTTTTAAAAGATCTTGCGGAATATTGTCCCATTCTTCTGAAAGTGCTGTTCTTTGTGCTGCCACTGTCGTGGGCGAAGGGTTTCTTGCATATACAGCTCTTTTTAAATTGTCCCAAACATGCTCGATGGGATTAAGATCCGGGCTGCGTGCTGGCCAATTCATTGTACGTATCCCAACCTCTTCGCAATAATGTTGAACTTGTGCAGCTGCATGCGGCCGGGCATTATCCTGCATTGAAGTAAAATTTTCGCCTATGAATCCCATGTAAGGCACCACGTGATCTTCTAATATCTCTGTTATGTAGCGATGTGCTGTAAAAACCCCCTCTATTACCGTTTTGACGGACCATGTCTATGAACACAAGTTCTGTTCGCCCGTTCATCGATATGCCACCCCAGACCATACATGAACCGCCTCCAAAAGGAACACGCTCCTCAATGCAACTTTGAGCATATCGCTCCCCACGTCGACGATAGACTCTTCTGCGACCATCTGCACCATATAAACATGTCCTACACTCGTCCGTGAACAATACAGAGGCCCACTGCTCTTCTGTCCAATTCAGGTGATGACGCGCAAATCTTAAGCGAGCTTGTCTGTGAGCTGTAGACAACTTTGGACCATTTGCTGGTCTAAAAGGGGTGATATCCGCTTCCTTTAACCTTCTTCTTATTGTTCGTGCACACACGTTTACTCCACGCACTTCATTAAGCTCGGTTTTGATGTTAACTGACGTGAGGAAACGATTTCGCAGGAAAGTTATAACAATAAATCGGTCATCACGACCTGTGGTTGCTCGAGTTCTGCCTGTACCACGTCTCCTCCTGTAAGAACCTGTCTCTACAAACCTTCTGTATATTCTAGAAACCGTAGACTGGTTTAAATTTAAATTTCTACCAATCGTTCGTTGATCCAAGCCCTCCCGCACCAATGCTACAATTTGTGCCGCTTGTTCGGACGAAGTATCCATATTATGGTTCAAAAACTCTCGATGTGTTAAAAAACTAACCCAACAATTATGCTGGTAACAATAATTCAATTGACAAAACAAAAAAAATCAATGAGAATAAATTTAAAACTTTGCTATAAATAACACGCAAATCTGATACTACAAGTAAATTTTCTTTTCCCGGCTATATTCATTTGTTTTACTGCAGTTCTATTTTTTTAAGATTAAGAGCCAGTCTTTCCATATTTATATAATTTAATCTAAAAAGTTTGCATACTTATTATAAAAAATCCTTTTAGAGTAAACCTGAACTTTGATGCAGTTTATGAGTCCGTCAGTGTATATTAATTCAAGTTCTTGTCTATAGTGCACAAGATCTTAATGTATGCAAGGTAAAGCCAGCTGATGTAGCTGGCTTTACCTCTCTATATTCATGTTAGCTGTCAACTCCTCAGTTACAGCCTTCTTTGTCATTTCATCGTTCACGCATCCCATCCATCTTTTCTACCTACCACCTGGTTTACCTACTCTTTGGCTACTGAAACCCTCATTTTTACATTTATACTTATATATGTATAAACGCAGAAAAGTTTCCAAATTTTATTATCCTGTCAAATGAATATTATATAAACTGTGTTACAAACTTGAAATATTTGATAAATGAACGAAGAAAACGTTTTCATTTGATGAGATTTCTAATAAAAGCAATTAATCAAAATAAACAATTACTGAACTGAGTATTCCTACACTCAGTCCTATTAACTTCTTCAGAGATCAAGCCAACCTCCAAAAAGGAAAGTGGACTTATAACTTTAAGGTTTTAAAGCCTCGGACCTAACCGAGATTATCATTGATGATGTTGAAATGATCATCTATTTTAATTACAGTGGTTTCTTTTATAATACCTACTTAAACTGTTATGTACATAATAATAACTTCAAAATATATTTTGGTTGTAAGGAGTATAATCTAATAAAAGCCCTTCCTTCAGCTAAACTAAAATGCTTGTAAATATCGGTAGTGTAATGGCCGGGTTTCGAACCGATTGTGAATCATGATCCTATATAACATCATATTACTTTCAAAGTGGTCATTGTTGCATAAACATAAAATGCATAATAACTATTTGTCGTAAGTCCTTGAACATGTTTAACGCGAATAACATCATGTTTATCGTAATAAATAGTTTAACCTGTTAACATCGAAGGGAAAAAAGGTAAAAAATCACGTTTGTTGTATGGATTCCTATACAACAAACGTTATTTTTTGCCTTTTTTGCCCTTGAATAAGTATTTATGTTATCTTATTTTTAGTACTTGTTGTTACAGCGGCAATAGACATACTTACATAATCTATGAAAATTTCACCTGTCTAGCTATCACAGTTCATGAGATACATCCTGGTGACAGACAGACGCGAGACGGACTGATGACTGATAGACAGACAAGTAGATGGATGGACAGCGGGTTCTGTTTTTACCTTTTGCATACGGAGCCCTAAAAAGTGTTTTTGCTGTAAATTCCCAATTATCTTTTTTTTTAAAGTAGGGTCGGTAACGCGATTGTAACACCCCTGTAATGTGTTTCATAAGTCTGTAGACCAAGGTAACCACTTTCCATCAGGTGGGCCACGTGCTTGTCTACCACCTCAGTGGTATAAAGAAAATATCATGTCACGACCCGACTTGACTTACTTTTATGCTGCGACCTATAAACTATGGTACCTAATATCTCTTTTCATTTGTGTTCAATCGGTGGCAATTATTACATTATTACAGTTGTTACTATTAGTAAGCTTATATAAAGAAGATAATAAAACGGTGAACGTACAGATACAGTGAATGCGATTGCTGTACAAAAGATCCCGGGTTGTGTCCATACCCAGATTTAGGTACAGGATATTTTATTTACGGGAGCAATCCGACCCGCATCCATACTACTGTAACTCAAATGTAAATGCTAATATTCGTGGATGAGATTTATATTGCTATTAAAATATGTATTGTACGAATTATCATTTCACAGAAATTATCATACTACGTATCTCATTATAAAGTAAATATAATATTTCAACGTCAGCTGATATGAAATTGTGGTATTCGTACACCAAAATTAGACTTTAAAAGCCCCTAAAATCAAATAATGGGTCACTGTCTTCTTAACATGCACTTATATATCTACCATCGTCGGTGCCATGGACAGCCCCCTTTATAGGGGTTTAGGGGTTGCTTCGTCGCTGAGGGAACGGCCGCCCACGTTATACTGGAATGCGAGCCAGTGGCCTGGCCTCCCAACGATCTCAAATTCTTGGCACAGTGAGGTCGCTCTGCGAGGTCTGTGAAGTCCCCAATAAGCTTTTGCGTTTCTGGGCGGAGTTAGGTTAGGTTAGTTTCAGTAAATTTTTCTCCAAAATGTGGGAAATAATTGTAAGTCTGGCCTAACTATTTTTAAATGATTAATATGTATATAAAATTGCATTTGAATTATAATGTCAAGAAATAATTATAAATTTCAAATGAGAATAAAATTAGGATGATAATGTCGTATCCAAAAAAAAACCTGTTGTAATCTCAAAATCATAATTAAATTACATTGAATTAAAGTTATTATCAAATTATTAATGTCAAATATTCGTTCATTTTTCTATATTTGTCACAAAGTCGCAGGGCTCTGAAGTTGGCCTTTGGATCAAAGGAGTGGTTTTCCAGCAGAAGATGTTCTGCAAAATTGGACTCAGCTTTTTTGAGTCTCCACCCTCTGACATGTTCCGCAACTCTAATTTTAAAATCTTTGAGAATGCCGTAAGGCGAAACCGGTCAGGTTCAGAAATAAAATTAAACTCAGTGGAAAAGTACAAGTGTATTCAATATGTGTAGTAGATTCCACCTAGTGCCATCAATCTCCTGTATAAACAATTCTATAAATAACTTCAAATTAAGTTTAATTTGTTCTAAATTAATATAGAAATTGATAGAAGGCTGATCAAGTGGCAATTAACCCTATTTTACTGTTGGTACCGGTGGCAGACATCCGCTAAAACTACATTTTATCTAACCACGTAGAGGCAAGTTTTTTTTGTTGTATGATAATCGAGATATTAAACTTTATTTTACATGCTTGATTTTTATAAGTATTTTATAAACTAACTATCCGAGTCGAAGTCAAATTGGTCCGATATAATCGACTATCCCATATAAGACAGTCGTCTCATGTATGTTATAAAACGTCAAAAATCGTACACTCGTCAATATCTACCATGCGCCGACCAACGAATTGGCACTTGTCTAGGGAAGCTAATTCGTTCAGTCATTGAGCGTGATCGAAAATATGCCTAAAAAAATCTTCACAAACTTTCACATTTACCTATAAGGAGTAGGATTTTAGGTATCCTACATGAATAGTTAAGATTTCTTTTTGAAAATTGGAATATAATAACAAGTTCATTTTAAAGGTAAATCTAACAAAAATTCAAGCGGCAGTAATCTCTGTTTACTGTTACGTAGCTGAGAACAGTTAATTAATTAAGGCAAACTCAGAAAAAGTATATTTTCTTGTCTTTGTCGTTCTCGTAATGTTTAATTAGAGAAAATTTTATAATGAAATGCTCAGTAGCTTAATTATAAACAAATATATTTATGAGCGTATCACAAAGTAGTAACAATAACAAAAATAATCTTACATTCAGCTATGGAGCAACTTATTTATGCCCTTTGTGCCAACCCCAACCTTTGTGATCCTCAGCACCACCTTCGCTGCCATGTCCTTCATCGTGTCCCCAGTACTCATGGCCAGCGCCTTCGTCGTGATGTCCTTTGTGATCGCTATGGTGGCCACCTTTTTCAAATGAGCCCTTCTGGCCATGTTCGTGTTCGTGGTATCCGCCATCCTTGTGTCCTTTACTGAAGTGGCCACCTTCTTCATGGCCTCCTTCCTGGTGATGACCACCATAACCTTCTTCGAAGCCTGATTCACCATGCTTATCGTGGAAATGCTTATCCTTTTTGAATTCATCTATTTTGTGAATACCATGATGTCCTTTGGTGGAATGACCTTTGTGGTAGTGTCCCTTGTCTTCGAAACCTTGGCCCTTTTCACCTTTTTCGCCTTCACGGTGTTCATCATAGTAGCCATCGTCATGATGATGATGCTTTTTATGACCACCTTCTTCATCGTAGTGGCCTTTATGTCCTTCATGGTTCGAGTGACCTTTTTTGCCATGCTCATGACCGTGGAATCCTTTGTAACCCTTTTCTCCGTGTCCACCGTGTTCTGAGTGATGATCCGAATGATGGCTACCACCATCACCTTTTTCCCATGCTTGAGAGGCAGCTGTCACTAGATCGATATCTCTTCTTTGGCGTATTTCTCTGCTGTATACAGATATACTTAGTGCCACCATCCAAATTGCGATGAAAGCTTTCATCGTGTGCGTTTCTGTTCCGGTTCTAGGTTGGGTTTGTTGAGCAATGATTGCCAAATGATGCCTGTTACAGATTTCTCTTAGCTTATATAGTGTTGCCAATAATAGTGTAGTTTTTGTTTTTAATGTCAGGGTAAAGTATGAGGGTCACAGGTACGCCAGTGACCTGAATTGATATTTTAAATAATATACTGTGTATTGACACCAACGTTACATAATTGTAATCTATGTACATAATGGAATCTAAACGGTTTTTGTCTGAGCATTTTCAATAGAGTTGAAACTAAATGATGCAAGTAAGTTAAATGATATAGATACGGTTAATAATTCATTTGAATTATGTTACTTTTCTAATCATGTCTAGACTATCTTATTTGTAATGGGTTTCAAAGTTATTTAGTCAACAATAATTTGAGATTTAGGTTTATTTCAGTCTCATTCCATAAGCAGAACCCACGTTTATTATGTTTAATTGTAATGTCCATTTTATAGATAAGCCTGCAATAAGACTGCATATCAATTTACATTAATTACCTTGTGCTATCTAAACTTAAACCAACTTTTAATAAGGAGAAGGCTCTCTCAAGATCTGTATCATTTATCCTACTAATATTATAAACGTGAAAGTTTGTAAGTATAGATCGATGGATGTTTGTTACTCTTTAACGTCTAAACGGCCGAAGCGATTTAAAAAAATAGAGTTAGCTGACACCCTGGATTAATATATAGGCTATGTTTGGTCGCGATAATCGACATCCACGCGGGCGGAGCCGCGGGCAAAAGCTAGTCGTTTATAATTTCAGATTCTTTATGTGAATTATTTTCAATTTTTATTTTTTATTTAATTACTTCTATAAGTATAAGTTCTGTATTGCTTCAAAGTGATCCGATATTCTTTTAGATGTACCTAGATTTAGATACACCAAGAAAACTTGAAATTAATGGAAATAGTTAACATAGTAGGTACGCCACATTTAGTGAAGCTGATTTTAGAAATCAATATTTTAAGTGAGATTCCTTTAATTAATTAATTTCATTACACCAGCAAAAGAGAAAAAGTTTTTCTTATAAATGTTGGTAATACCTATTTTATTTTAGGTTGATCGCATATTATCAAAATCACTTCTCTATTTTAAAGTTGTTATACATGAAGAATCATCTTTTGGTCAAAAAAAATAGAATAAGCCACAAAGGTGAGTTGATTTTGTCACGAAATTTCAGCTCTCTTACATTGGGCCTCTCGTATCCAATTAAGTATTGATCCTATAGTAATAATATCTAGACGTAATTTATAGAAAATTTAATGTAGATAAATGATGTAGAAATACTAAAGAAATATTATTCACAGTTTTTAATATACAAGCAAAAAACTGAAAAAAGGACCTTTCCCCCCTCGCCCACCGCCAGCTCGTGTCCCACATTCCGGGACTTGTAGTATGTTCATCTGGGGACATTAAAAAATAACTGTACCAATTTTCAAAACTACACGAATTATTTGGTCTGATTGTTTTGGGTTGACGTTAATTTAAACACGTTAGATGATATCAGATTGGAATATATATTTAAATTTAATTTCTCCCTCGAGCACTGAGCAGGGGATCTGCCAGATTAACCCCGTAACCTGGCTTAGCAAGACCTTTTATGAATAACAGACGTGTTTAATGGCGCGCGTAGTAAAGAAAAAGCTAATAATATGAGTATAATACGTTTACGGGCTTTCAAAATAAGCCATAAGAAGCTAGTTAGTGCTAGCCAGTTGGATATTTAAGTATTTTACGGAAAAAATTTCCACTAAAATATATACAAATTTACTTTTTTTAGGCAAACAGATAATAAACTATTATCAATTACTGGACACAATTATTAAAAAAATACACTAATGCTGTCTTGTATAGCTATCCATCATCCATCAAAACAAAAATA
This sequence comes from Eilema sororculum, assembly GCA_914829495.1. Lineage (NCBI taxonomy): Eukaryota > Metazoa > Arthropoda > Insecta > Lepidoptera > Erebidae > Eilema > Eilema sororculum. The sequence continues at coordinate 10,323,682 of OU618542.1, forward strand.
ACATGGCTTATTAGCTATTGCCCCAAATGTACAGGAGTGTATTTCGTGCACTGGTGGTTCCGAAAACCCTGCATAGCGGTACAAACTTAAGGTTACTTTGGAGTAAGGGTTCAGTTTGTTTCCTGTTGAGGTATCTATAGAACCCTAAAAAGGAGAAATGTTGCTAGTTACTGAAACGGGACCGAATTAGCTGCAGCATATAAAATGTGCTTTTAGACGCTTTCTTATTTTTACTTTTGTACAGATATCGGAAATGCTGCCTATTCCTCCACTCAATAATTTATATTATCAAGTATTTTTTAAGTAGCCCGGATATCAGGTGGCGATTACAGTTTAGAAATAGCAATAGAAAAGATTATTTGACATAACTGGTTAGAATTTCTAGGTTTTATATTTATTTTGTACTCTAGTTCATCGCCGTAGGCAGTAGCATAGTTTAGCGGGATTTATAATTTAATGGTTTATTTTATGACATAGTTCCGGTGGTCAGTGGCAGCAGCAACACTTCACGAAAACTACTAATCAACCAGTTTGACAGGCTCTCTTTAAGGATAAGAATTCATACATTAAACTAAACATATGGGACAATAATATGCATGACCTCCTAAAACAAATGCTTTATACAGTACTTACTCATCTAACTTTTGATGCGGCACATCGAGAAGAAGAGTGTGAGTCTGGTCTACATCATACATAGCAAATGCTCCATAATTTTTATTCTTTTGATTGTATGGACATAAAAGTTTAAATTTTCACAGCTGTAAGACGTTGCAAATCTGATTTTGTGAAAGTAATTGAAACTTACCACAATTAATACCATCACTCGTTATTTATACATACATACATAATATCACTAATGATTATCTCGTTATTTATTCTATGTAAATATCATGTTTAAAAGAGTCACCGTTGTTTCCAGTTAATGTTCTGCCGAGGCGGTAGTGACCTACATTTTCTAACACGGTTTATGCGCGTACTGTCCTGATTATAAAAGGGTACAAGGTATAAGCAGTAAGGAAGCGGGTGCATACACTGTCTCTTCTTTCAGAGCGGTGGACGTGGTTTGGCCATGAATAACGGGCATGAAATGTGAATCTTCGGGCGCTTAAGCCATATTTAAGCTGATGATCTGATGTTCATACTCTCGATGACATGGTGTCGAGTGACAAAAATAATTTATTTTTCGTGCGGAAATCCCCTCGGACACGTTCCCTGCCGGAGCCGGAAGGGGAGGTTATGTCGGACTGGAACCGACTAAAACCGCACGCCGAATGTGGGTTGTGGTGCTAGGCCAAAGGTGAGGTTGTCATCGACTTATCCCTCGCACGCCGGCTGACCCAGGGCCATCCCTTACGGTCTGGCTCTCCTCAGGAGGGGGGACAACGGTGCCCCCGGTTCACCCCCGGAATAGGGAGGCGCGCTTTTCAGCGCGCCGCCGCCGTGGACAAACTATATCAGAAGATGCTATGCATGAGTATCTGTATAACAGGATAAGCCAATTGAAGTGGCTGAGCTGGCCATATCTACTTTGAGACCAATGAGCAAACAAATTCTATAGTTGGCAAACTTAAGCCGAGGGATCCAGCCAAGGAAATCTATCGATTGACAACCTATGCTGAAGGTCGAGGCTTAGGACGCACATTGGGAGAAAGCCAAAAATACTGTCAATAGAACAGGATGAAAGTATAAATAAGGATCAGTAATATAACATTATAATCGCAGATGAGCTGTCAGAGGTTCAATTCGTTTTCACTAGAGTCAAGGGCATGGGCAGTCAAGGCCACGTTGCGAAGCACTTGCCCCTATTTTTTCCTTTTTGTCTAATAAATTTCTTCTATTCGATATCTTTCGTCATCGTTTCCGATCGGCTGCGCACGAGTCTCGCCTCTCTGTACTCACAAACGGTGTTGCACAGCCGAGCAATTGACGTCTGCGACATTGAGGAAATTAATTAAATTCAAATAAATTCATTTCATCCGATACACAGGTTTGTAACATGAGGCAAGATGAGTTTTTATGTTCATTGATTTATTGCCTTACACTACATTGATTATTATTGCACTTTAAAGGACTAAACCGTAGCAAATTGAAAATTAAACTTTACCAGTTTATAAAATTCTCATCATTGTTATTTTGTCGTAAGTATTTGCTTCACATATATTGTGTTAGGAAATAAGAATTGAATAAATACTGTCATTTAATCATATTTAATGCACATCTGTTTTCCTTACCATTCTAGTCAAAAATGTTCTCATGACTTGTGATGAAAGCATGAAGTTTATTAACTTTTCTTATATAGATACCTTTTTTATAATGTATGGCAATAATGAAAGGAATAATGTAAGGAGGTTGTATTTTTTTTGTGTGTGCATATCATGGGATGTAAGTATGGATTAGTTATCTTATACCGAAAGTAGTAGGTAACTTTTTTTATACCGGGTTGAAATAACACTTGCTGTGTCTAGGCATAAAGTATACCAGCTAGTCGCTTGGTCGTTTCAGTGACTCATTCCTATGCCACACCATTAAGACCTGAAACTCCCTGCCAGCTCACGTGTTTCCTTCTTCCTACAGTCCCGGGTCCTTTAAGCGGGGCGTGAAAAGGTATCTAATGAGGCCGTCAAGCGGAGTGCCACCACTGTTAACATGGTACATGTTTCCGATGGTGACCCTCTTTCTGAGACTTTGCCTTTGCTTAACATCAGGCGAGGCGAAGTCAAATTGACGTGTCCTATATAAAAAAAAATGTGTAGTAGACTATCTGTCTAAGTTAAGCCAGTAAAAACAGATGCATAAAAATAAAACAAAGCTCTTATTTTCTTTACAAGTAACGGCTCTTTAAATAATTAATTATGTCATATTTTATTTCTAAACTCTAGGGATGGGTAATAATTGAAGTTTCAGCTTCTCACAACATCTCAATAGTCATTACAGCCAGTACTTTCTGGTTAATTATATCAAATTTGAGTAGAATTAATGTTAGGGGTTCACAAATGAAGTTAATCTCGTAACATTCCTTTTGCACGATCCAACGGTCTCTATAGAAACAAAACAAAATAGAAGAAATTTACTACGGAATCGTGTCCAGAATCTGAATCAAGTTATATGAGTGTCAAGTCACAGAATGGGTATCGTATTGTATAGGCATATAATAAATTTATGTTTAATTTTTATGTGAACGTGAAAAGGTAAACGGGCACTCTTTTATTAATATAAAAGCACAGATAAATACCCTCTTATAATATTTAATTTTTACTGACTAAGTTGCCGTAATTACTTATAAGCAGGTCTAGAATGTAAGTTATTATTATGGGGGCCTAATAACTTTTCCAGTCTACAGGTTAAAATAGTAACAGTCAACTGTCAAAAATTACCTAGATGACATTGAAAAAAAAATGACGAATGACCAACTAAGAATTTTTTTATTTATTTATTTTAATTATCTAGCTACCATTACAGGTTGCCCCAATGCGGCAGTTAGTAACTTATGCAACAATAGGCTATACAAATAATATTATTGTAGCTTATAACTAATTATATACAATGATGCCCTTATGAACTTCACAGAGAACCCGTAAACATATCGACTATTTCGGCTATCATATTGAGGGCGTGAAGGCCCCGAGTGAACGGGCCCCCCGGCCGGTCTGCAGGTTAGTGCGCTCGCGCGCGGCACCGTCAGCAGCGGCGGCCGGCGACGGTGCCACACGTACCGGTCCCGGGCACACACAAACACACCGCACCATGTAGATATAGCTGGGTTATGCAGCTTACCCCTCAGCACCGCCAAGATGTATGATACTAGCGCGACTACTAGTTAGTGAATAATAATAATTTTCAAAATCGATCGAGCACTACTTGGACTCAGGCCCTGAGGGTCCCGTACACTGGATAATCGGATCAGTAAACGGCGTTAAATTTCACAGTGTGGAAGATGACATCAAATCACTTTTTGTGGTCTAATTAAAGGAAGGAAGGAAGCAACTAACCATACTAATATATTGTTTGTGAGGCCCGTAACATAGAAACTAATTACAGTGTAGTCCCAGTAATCCGAGTGTGCGCTAAACTAAACCCGGCATGGTATTAATCCCCCTTGCTGATACACTCGAATGTGTCGGACGGCAACAGGCGGCTGCTTTATTACTCCATACAAACTACTCAGTCTATTCACAAACAATCACATGCTGCAGTGAATACTGTATAATATGCCTATTTGATAGAACGCCAAACACTATCAGTCAATCTATACATATAAAATTACTTGACCCGACTGACTGACTCGTCAACGCAGAGCCTAAATTGTTGGACCTCCAAACTTGAAATTTAGGAAGGTGATGGATGCCTCATTCCATGTACTTATACACTGCCAAGGGAAATGGACGAAAAACCCACACTGAAGGCTAGATTACCCGTCCAGTCGCAGCGTTGCCTGCTGGCAGTAAGTACACCATGTGTACGCATCTACTAAGAATTTCCCCACAAAAGGGGTAAAATAGGCGATGACCGAATGCATGAAAATACTGTAATTTTTCTAATAAGAAGCATAAAATGATTATACTTACCGATCAAAGTCATGCAAACAAAACCGTTAAAAATATTCGTAGGTTTAATGACTTGTGAAGCATATATTATTAGAAGCAGTTGTAGAAACCCATAAAATAATATAATATTAAATAAATATACGATATAATTATTGTTCTTGTTCGTAATCAGGATCTATATTGTTTCTAATGACTTTAATTCTGAATCGTTATCGTAATGGCAGATATATTAAACATAAAAATCTTTATGTACATAGTGCTAACTGTTATCAGAAATATGACATACGGCGCAATATTATTCGTCAAATTGCTGCTTCAGTACACAACTTAACCAAAAGCGAATCAATTAATAAAATATTTCTTCATTGTCTTCATTATTTTAACAAAAAGTTACACAATCGTGTAACGGCAACGAAGTAAGTCGGTATTCAATTGAACGTGAAACAATATCTATTGCCTCTCTTTACAGCAATCGTTTATTTAATATTTCTACTTTGGACTCGGTACTGACTTTAATTGGAATGGAATTAATCGAATAAATTGAAGTATCATATTCTCGCAATAAATGTTGAAAGTTTCATGATTGAAATCCTTAAATCCATGGATATAAAACATTCCAATTGAAATGAGCGAGTTTTAGTGCCCGGAATTTCATTGTACTGATTTATAAACGTTGGAAATATGTATAACTCATTACATTCACCAGAATATATCATGAGCACAGGACTCATGGTATGTTATTGATATGTTCAACTAAAATTATTTATTTCCAGATTGCTAAGATCAATTTTTTATTAAATAATATGATAATAATAATAAATATTCTACAACATTCTACACAACGCTATTCTTGACCCATGGTAAGCTTTATTATTCTTATATAGCTTGTGGGTATAGTTTTGTGGGTACAGAATGGAAGCACTCGCCTAAATAGCTTGTGTTATGGAATCTAGAATGCGGATAAGGGTGAATTTCAACATCTATGAATTTTTAGCTAATTTTGGTGTTTTTTTTTATTTCCAGGTATTTAGGTAATCTCTTTCAATATTTAGCTAGAAATACATATTTTATGCCTATTATGTTTGAATAGTCTAATTAGCCCTGGGAATTACTTGTTTATTTTATACACCTGAATTTTCAATACACCGAAATTGGTGTCTAACACCAAAATTGCATATCAACTTATTTTTATTTTTTATTTATTATTACTTATACTATTTCTTTGTTTTTTTTCTAGAATTTGGCACTTAATAGTTACATATAACCCTTAATTTTTACCCTTTTATCACCAACTTCATTTTTATATGGCAAAACCACTTTAGTTGTTAGTAGTATCAGTATAAAAGCAAAACATTTGATTGTTCTGTCTATCCTTGCTTCTAGCAAGGATTATATTTTACTCTAATGGCGCCAATATTATCGACGAACTTATTCAAGATTGCTGGGAAAAGATTTAGGCAGTTATTCTCAAAGTGGGAGAGGTGGTACTCGGTATGCCTAAGGGTGGACGGAAGATATGCCATGGACACTTGGTAGTGGCAAGACAAGTTGGTAGTGTGATGTCTATTTCTGAACTTACAAGAGTCCTTCAACTAAGTTTCTCACGCGGTGAGCTGATGGGCATTGCGGTTCAAAAGGGTTCCAGAGGTTTACACCATCCGAGACATGTACCACGATTCTGATTCCGTTGTTCGAACCGCTGTTGGCAATATGAGAATCTTCCTTATCACTGTCGGGGTACATCTAGGATCTGTCCTTAGTCTATTCCCAATCAGCGTGGTATTTTGGTCGGATAGCATCAGACAATCACTCCATAACTGCCCATGTATGCTGTTAATATCGGTGGTGGACGCCGATAGATTGGTGCAACATGTGAGGATGTGGATGTAGGAGCTTGAGGACGGTAGAGGTCAGAAGCCTTCTGTGAAGAAGATTGAGTACCTTTTACACGATAGCAAAATGCTAGCTGCTGGAGCAATATAATATGGTACTCGGTATGCCTAAGGGTGGACGGAAGATATGCCATGGACACTTGGTAGTGGCAAGACAAGTTGGTAGTGTGATGTCTATTTCTGAACTTACAGGAGTCCTTCAACTAAGTTTCTCACGCGGTGAGCTGATGGGCATTGCGGTTCAAAAGGGTTCCAGAGGTTTACACCATCCGGGACATGTACCACGATTCTGATTCCGTTGTTCGAACCGCTGTTGGCAATATGAGAATCTTCCTTATCACTGTCTCTGTGATCTGTGATCAGTCCTTAGTCCATTCCCAATCAGCGTGGTATTTTTGTCGGATTGCATCAGACAATCACTCCATAACTGCCCATGTATGCTGTTAATATCGGTGGTGGACGCCGATAGATTGGTGCAACATGTGAGGATGTGGATGTAGGAGCTTGAGGACGGTAGAGGTCAGAAGCCTTCTGTGGAGAAGATTGAGTACATTTTACACGATAGCAAAGTGCTAGCTGCTGGAGCAACATAATATGGTACTCGGTATGCCTAAGGGTGGACGGAAGATATGCCATGGACACTTGGTAGTGGCAAGACAAGTTGGTAGTGTGATGTCTATTTCTGAACTTACAAGAGTCCTTCAACTAAGTTTCTCACGCGGTGAGCTGATGGGCATTGCGGTTCAAAAGGGTTCCAGAGGTTTACACCATCCGAGACATGTACCACGATTCTGATTCCGTTGTTCGAACCGCTGTTGGCAATATGAGAATCTTCCTTATCACTGTCTCTGTGATCTGTGATCTGTCCTTAGTCCATTCCCAATCAGCGTGGTATTTTGGTCGGATAGCATCAGACAATCACTCCATAACTGCCCATGTATGCTGTTAATATCGGTGGTGGACGCCGACAGATTGGTGCAACATGTGAGGATGTGGATGTAGGAGCTTGAGGACGGTAGAGGTCAGAAGCCTTCTGTGGAGAAGATTGAGTACCTTTTACACGATAGCAAAGTGCTAGCTGCTGGAGCAACATAAGCAGGAGTTGCGTGTCACCTACATCTTCGACTTCATCGCTTTGTTGCGTGGAGTCACGTGCAAAAGATTGCATGAGGCACTCTTGCAGCCACGGTAGCTTTCATGTAAGTGAGAAAGCAGAGGAAGAAAAGCCAAATGATGTTGACAGTGGAGAGGAGGGAAGAAGGGTGGGCAGGTTTTAACGGCGTAGGTTTAGTAGTAAAGAGTGAGGCCGCCTTTCACGCCAGTAGAAGCAGGTGACGGAAAGAGCACACGATGCTCCACCACACCGGCCTGTCCCTACTGCGGCATCAGCTGACTTCACCCAACTACTCGCCCGTCTTTTGTATGGGTAGTTCATTTGCTAATTGTTAATCGGAGAGAAAATTAGGAAAGCTTCCGAACAACCCTCAATAGCCAACAACCTCTTTCCCACCTAGGGAGAGTGGCGGTGCTTTCTCCATTGCCCAGGGTATACTACGTAGAGGTCACCTGACCTAGTAGCCCGTCGGACTACGTAGGAGCTTAATCAAACAACTATGAAAACAAATTTTGGTGTAAATATACAATTTTGATGATTAGTAAAACCCCACCAAATTCACCAAAATTGCTCCACCAAAATTAGTTTCACGTCTAAAAAAAATATTTATAAAAATACTATTTAAAATATAGTGGTTACATTACCAAAATTTAATACACATACTGAACCTGTACACTATACTTAAATATTAAAACATACAATGAGAATAAACCGTTTTAAATAATCAACACAAAAATTACAATATTTTTGTCCGATGCTTATAAAACGACCTACTTACGTGTTTGGCAGAAAAACGAAACGGGACTGGGGACAACTGGCACTGGTGCTCATTAACACCCAACTGAACGTTTCCAATGATGATAGTGTCGTCCTCATAGGTACTTTCAATACGACTCCTTCGATGATTTTATAAATCCCACCAAAATTTTACATTTGCCGCGGACGCATCTTATAAATTATTTTTAAGATAAAGTATAGTACTAAATACTACGAATGACAGTATCTAAGATAGCTAAAATAATGCCGAATCGAATTATTATTAAGTATACTCAGTAAACTAATGAAGTTTTGATTAAACTGTGATCATTCCCAAGAAAACAGGTTGTGGACGCGCCACCAAGCTTAGAATTTAGGTGAAAAGACATTTTTTACACACTCACAAAAATAGTTTCAATAATATAATTTATACGTGCATCTAGAGAAAAACGATATCTTTCTTACAAAAAATAATCATTACTATATGTTAACTTTAAGGTATGATTTTCAGTCACGCCGCGAAAATTTTACGTTTGAGAAATTCACCCATAAACATACTTGGATACTTATTTTTTTGTAAATACATACATATTATACATAGAAACATCCAGAGCTATTCAAAAGGTGAAGTCAAATTGACGTTTCCTGCATAAAAAAAAAGAATAGCCATATTTATGCATACAAATATTTGCACTGAGTGGTGATCGAACCCGTGCCTCTTGCGTAGCAGTCGCGTTCACTACCGCCACGCCACAGAGGCTGTCTTATATTGATATGATGATATTATTAAAGCGTACACTGAAATGTGTCAGTTATAACTGAAAAACGCATCAAATTGGATTGGTAGTTTCGGAGAAAATGGCAAAATTGATTTGCACAAACAAACACACAAACATCCTCTCACCCCAAACGCATATACCGTCTCCGTTCTTTCGTGGGTAAAAATTGTTAACGGGATGTTACTTAGTTACTAACTACTTAATGTATTACTAAAATTACTAATAAATATTATAAGAATATCACCAAGCGTGTCGCCGTGGTATAATGTATACTTACTGGCATTATACAGGGTAAATTTAATGTTGAATTAATCCTAGAGACGTTGAATCCAGCTACGTATTGGGGCCAATATTATGGGCATTCTTATCTGTTTGTTCGCGATGAGTAGAACTGGATATATGATAAGATCAGTAAGTCTAATATTACTAGCTCTAAACTGAAAGTTGTCACACGACTTAACCCCGTAACAAGTGCTCGTACACCTGCACGGTGCCATGTTTGCTGCAGTAACTGTAACTTGAAGTTAATTAACATATCATGTCTGAACCAGCTACATCTGATAGTAGAATGCGCTTTAGTTCCACAAATGTTGACAATATTCCTCATGGCTATACAAAATATTTATACCTATACAATTTCAAATTATTTAAACCATTTAGGTACTTTGTTTTCAACATCGGGAGCGTTCTATATCTAACAGTATTTAATATAAATTCGTGTTTCATTGAGTAAAACGTAAAAACTAAGCGTATCGATCTAGTTAAACATGATAACATAACAGGCTAAATATTACGTTGTTAATAAAGATGGCATTAGCATTTAATTAATATCAATTGGCTATACATCTTTATACGTAAGTCTAACAGTAAATTGTAAGTATCTACCTATGTAAAAGTGGTTCTTTTTTACGATGTGTTCTTTATTTTATTTATGTTTTATGTTTTAATTTATGGACCTCTAAAAACCTTTTTGTGCTTATTTACACATACTTTAAACATAAATACTTATATACCTATTAATAATAGAACTGCTTACTAAGAAATTTAATTACTGCAAGTGACATAGTTACCACAGCCAACATTGCAGAGTGAGAATGTTGTACGGGCTTAGGACGCGCGATCTCTAACATAGTTTTCACTCTAAATATAATTAGCTGTTTCCCGCACATTTATTGTATAACACGTGCAGTTTTTTTCCGTAAATTTATATCTGACATGCCTTTGGTACCTCTAAACGCGGGCATACTGCAGACAATTTTTTCTCCGTCCAAGCTGTTCGCCTGTGGAATGCTTTACCGTTAAGTTTTAAACGCGCATAATTCTTACCAGCAATTAAAACATGTCGGTCATACTTTATGTGTACAGGTTTTTATTAAAACCTTTGCAGTTCAAATTAACCTCTTCTAGCATTAGCTGGCACACTCCTTCCGAACGAAGGACGACACTATGCCGCAAGCTTGTCTCTGTGTTGGGGTCAGGTCAAGTCACCGACGTGAAAACCTTAGATGCAACTAGGCTCATTCCTTTTTTCCGGGATCCTCCGCTTGTCTTTTTCAGTCTTAAATTAAGTAGGTAAGTACTTGCAAACTTTTGGAGAATTTATTTAAGATTTTTATTTGAAATCTGCGAGAAATTACGAACTCAACAATCCATTTACTTTGTGTTTCTTACTTCCACAATTCCATTTTAGTTCCGCGGAGTGTCGAACTTCATGACAGTTCTATTCAATTTCCTATTAGCGAAAGCAAGTTGGAATTTTCAATAGTTCGGTCTATGATCGAGCAGAGCGATAAAGGCTATTGTAGTAGTTTGTCGATGATATTTCATCGAGAGATTTTTTTTTCGCCAAATGCAAAAAGTCTGCAATAAAAACTCCGACGGGGGAAAATAGTTTGGTGAATAATATTTTTGATTAGACTATGTGTTACAGTTTTGAACAGTTGAGTACATGATTTTGTTAGTAGGTGTGTGCGTCTTAGGGGTATATTGCGCTCATATCAGTACTCTCACGACCTTACTGATCGCTACAGCGTTCTCACCTCTGACATGCCGCTCTAATGCTCCTTGGAGCCTTATGGCTATTCGCCTCGCTAGATGCACCTGTAAAAATAAACTTGCCACCTTTCTGTGTTCTGCAAGAAAGCCACAGCCATCCTCCACCTGGAGCCACAACCACCTGGAGCATCAAAAATGAAACTTTATAAGGTGTATTGTCGTAGATTCAGTGGCCAATTGTTTAGGAAAGTAATGTTGCAAGTAAAGACTTTAGGCTGAGTATGAATTTATTGCAATCTTCACATAGATTGTTCTGATAATTTTTGTGTATTCTCTGTTGCATTGAAGGATAACAGCAGTCTGTATTTAATAACTTTCACCACAACACACTGCACCGAAACGTGACCGAACACTTATTTTAATATCTTCTCCCACGTGTTGTGTAACACGTATATATCCCGCTGATATTCCTCAAACGTTCTATATATTATAAGTATGTACAACTACTTGTTTAACTTTAAAGTTTCGGCGTCCCTAAACTTCAGGCTGGCCCATTAACATATCTCATATGATAACTAGATACGAGAAAGGTTTAGGCCTCGGGTCTGTAGACACCTGCGGTACACGCCTCTTGTGGTCAAAAATTATTACCAGTTAGTACCCACTTACCTATGTAAACAGGCTTAGGATAAAAGGCCAGCGATTCTTAATTTGCTAATTAGCCGTAATGCGTTATGGTTTTCTAATTACGAAATATTTGCATGTATTGAAAAGCTTGAAAGACGGGATAAGAAATTAATTAAAAATTTTAATTGGAACACATGTCTGTTCTAACGAGGTATTCTAACGAGGTTGATATTAAAGATTGTAGGGTGAAATGAACCCCCAGGTCTGATTGACGGATGAAGTTCTTACGTAGGTTTTCATCTCAGGTTCATGAGGGTAAACGGCTTGCTTTAGATATTATGCTTACTTAGAATATTATTATATTCAATTGATGTAGTTATAACTTTACTCATAAAAGAAGAATATAAGGACAAAATAAATTGGTCAGAATGTTGATATCGACTGCTTTGTTCTTGTTCATATACTCAGTCTGTATTAAACCGGTATACAATTTTTAGTTATTCCGATCACGTCTACCAGTTCCTGCCGCACAGTACTCGTATATTACTGAAATCTGATTTTGTTACATTGATTTACGAAATTCGCCACTTGCCCTCGGTTCGTAGTTTCCGGATGACTGCATTAAGAAAAAGACCGCAAAAGGTATTTTTCCATGCGATCACTGAGTTTGTAAAAATGATTTTTAATTGCAGTATTGTGTATTTAGAAATATATTTATTTACACTTTTTTACTGATATTTCTATTAAAAAAATTACGTTCGAAATTATAAACAGTACGGTTATGAAGTTTTACATCAAAACAAACAAAACGGTAGGAGTCTACGAACTTGATCATTTTAATTAAACGCGACTCTTCAATGGGGAAAAGGATTTCAAACGATCCTTTTATAATTAGAATAGATTTAAGAAAAACAAAATTTGGGCGTCTCAATTTTAAGATAAGGTACTGACTATTAAACTAAAGTAACCCAGTTTTAACGATCTATTCCACCTGGTTTATAAATCAATTACGTTCCGTGAAATATCTGGACTGTCAGGAGCTATTGCGCTGACAGCATGCCCGTTGACTTACTTAATCGCTTGTTAATTACACTCGTTACAGCATCACTGCAGTGTGGCGTAAACAAAAGAGACTTTGAGGCATTTCGAATGCGAGCTGCGAGCTGCGAGCGGTGTGTGGTGTAAGAACCAAAGACATTACCCACTGGATATGAAAACCACTAGAAATAACGCGACTGATCAACCAGGCCCGCGGCAAATTAAATCTTCTCGATTTCTGCCTGTCTGAAGTTCATGTGCATATTACAAATTGTAATCCTGGGAATGTTCTGAAATATTTGGGGATAACCGCACTAGGCCAGTAATGTCGGTTCTGTGGAGACGATAGTGCCCAGCGGAAGGACAGTTCATAAACATGACAAACGTACGTGGCATAATAGTCATGCTCTATCTGGATGGCGCTTCTTATGCGTTTCTTTAGTACGACTTATTTGTCACTGTTTTTTATCGTCAACAAGATACCAGATATCTACTTTTATGTGAAAGTTTTACTTTTGAGACAAAAAAGCGAGAAAAGACAGTTGATTAGCTGTAAATTTGTATAACGCTGTTTAGATAACTAATTATTAAACAATACAATCAATGTTTGTTGTGAATTTATTTTGCTTTACAAATGGACAAAGGAAATACGGTTGCACTTTTACATACAACTTTACATGAAAAACTGCAACCTTTGCCGATTGTACAACCAAATTTATATGAATATGAAAGCTGATGCGGCTCGCCTACCTGGAGGTCGGTTATCGCAAACAGCAGATTTTAAGTCTGACCAAGACCATACTATTATCTATTCTGTGCCAAAACCTTTCTATTAAAAAAACCTGGTCAAAATCTGTTCAATAGCTTACAACACTACATTAACAGACAATAAGACAAGAATTAAAAATATACTTGTACAAAATCGCTAGTTTAACATAAACTAAGTAACAAAGAAAAAATCTTCAATGCACATACAAAATTAATTAACAATTTTGTATTAGTACAAATATGATGATAATCATTATCATGGCATAAGTTATATTCGAGTCGATAAGCCCACTAATCCAGTATATCCGTACATCTATGTCGTGGACGCAGCGGCATCCCTACGCTGCGACGGAAGCTATTAATGAAATTGGAATTGTCGCCGGCCCCGGAGCTCCTCGTTCTCCCCAATTGATTTTCATAGACAAGAATTGTCATTCCACTAGAAAGCCGATTCCTCGGGGTCGGCAATTGTCGTGATATGAAAAGCAGGTGGATCGACCTTTCATGACTGGAATACTAAACGCCTTGTTATCATCTCATTCTAGACGCCGCCAAAGGTTATACCTCGGTATCCTCCTTTGATATTCTTTTTAAATCCATTTCAGTTTTTAATTTACTTGGCTTTCTCTAGAGAAATGTACTGTTCGAGAAATCTAGCTTTGTTTTTATTTATTAAACTTCTGAAAGAAAAGTGTAACTAACGTTTTATTACTCAATGAATCATTAACGACTCGGAGGAATATTGGATAGGGAATGTTACTAGAGCATTAAACATATTGGTGCTTTCTTAGCTTTTATTACGATATAAAGATTTTTTAAATTTAGAGATGAATGTAGTTAGGTAGGAACTTTCCACGGGTATAAATTCGTGGCCAAGTCACACAATCCGATTTTAGCGCCACCTATCGAGTGCCAATGTAAAACTTAACATTTCATTCACATTTTTTATTAAACTACTAAGTATATAAAATTTTCTGCGACTATACTTCGACTACCCTATAACCATTATTTTTTGTTTTTTTCCTAACGCACTAAGTATGATATGTAGCCCCAGCAAATAACTCTCTCCCAGCAAAAGGCTCTGTGTTGATAAATTAGTCCATCATCAGGATAGGTTATAATAATAAGTACTTGTATATAAATGTAACTTTATTAATCATAAAACTATTATCTAAAAATAGTTATATAAGTGTAGATTCTTATATTTTTAAATCGTTTTCGATTTGAAACGTCCTATATGGTTTTCCTGTAGACGCTGGTCATATTTTATTATTTCTGCTCACGTCTCTCAAGTACGTACTTCTCTATAGGGGGCTATTTTATCAGAAGTTTGGAACTTTACCCGTATAAGATTTTAAGATAGATAATAATGGCTGGCTACTATAGCTTAGAGTTAGGAACCGATTATGCAAGTTCGTGGGTACTCCTACTAAAATATAAATCTTCAAATATGTTGCTAGCGCAAGCATTTTATCTTCTTCATAATAATTATCATTTTTTTAAACGAATGTCTCGTCTAAGAATGATTAGTTCATAGGATATAGGCTAGCCACGGAGGACAGAATATGATCAAGTAGGTTTTTATTTTGTTTTTTTTTTTATCGTGCGAAAAATCCCCACGGATACCACCCCCACGGAGCCGGTGGAGGCGGTTATGTCGGACTCGAACCGACTAAAACGCACGCCGTCTTGGGTCCTTGGCTGCCGGAGGTGAGTTTGCTAAAAGCATATCTCTCGCACCCCGGCAGTGATCAAGTGGGATAACGGTTATAGGATCTTCTATATCTATAGGAATCTAACTGTTTTACGACACGTTGGTACCACACACAATCGTATATTTTTAGAATACACGCATAACAATATCACACTTCTTTCACATTGGGATAGGTAAAGACAATATCTTCCCATTTGCTACGGTCCTGGTATAATTATGCTTTTCGCGTCTTCTACTTTATTCATTTTATAAGTCATGTGAATATGAATTCACCTTGCCTGATGAGGTCTCAGGAATAAGGGCAACCATCACAGATATTGATAATGTTACCAAGGGTCCACTACTTACTCGTAGGCACGCAGGGGTCTGTAAACTTTATATGTTTATTATTATTTTAATTTGAATTTACCAGAAGTACCTATACACCTATTAGTTTTGGGGCTTTGATATCTGCACAAATTAAGGAGAAGTAAAGGGCGGATACAATCTAAAAACCGCGTAAAGTGATAAATTGTTTATCGTCAGCACGTAGCAATAAAAGTTCCAATAGGGCTGAAGTTACGAAAAGTGAATATAGTAATGAATTATTGAAGTGACATGTATTGAGTTTGGAGGGGGATCGTAGTACGGCGCGAGCGCGTCTGGCGAAGCGCAAGTTCCCCACCAAATTTACATAAGTTGACAATTTCGGATACGACCGAGCTGCTCACTTCCAGTTTTTTCGTAGAGTTATGCAACAATTTGCTTTGTTTAATCGCCCCATTTTCAGGCGTAGTCGTGATACGCTCAACTAATGCCCATCAAGGCTTTTAAGCTTAATATCCTATGAAGATCCTAGCAGATCTTTTATTAAAGGTTAGTCTCGGATGACAGCAGGCTGATATTTTGTTTGTTATGTATACAATACATATTTGTTACTTCACATACTGAATTTCCAAGTTCGAAATCACGAGAAACTGTAGCCCAAAAGTACGAAAACGCGACTAACATTAGTGTGAATGTGCACAACATAAATACATAATATTATTGTGAATGTTTGCCATCGCGAGGCAAGGTAGTGCGAAAGTATTTTCTTTAACGGAAACGACGGCATCTAAGTCGGCAACCTCGTCAGGAAAGCCTACAGTTGATTTTCTTCCATAGTTCACACAAATTCTCGTGAGTTTTAATCGATTAATTGATGTATACTGTACGAGAAGCAATGTAGTTAAAAGCGATTAGAATGTTCAGCAGGCATATCGAGCAAGCCGGGTGGGCGCGGGAGAGGGCTGAGAGCTCAGCTCGGAGCGCGTATGCCCTCTGCCCCACGCTAGCACCACCCATGCATTTCTCAGTTCGCTGACCTGGAATGTATATTTAATTGATTTTGGTATTGCGGTTGGCATGCTAACGAAGCTTGAATTTCAATGAAAAGTTTGATCTTTTGCCTAGAAGCGATTGTTAGAGGATTTGTTCATTTGATAAGCCAATGAGCATGTCTTATGTACTAAAGAGGTACATAAATAACTGTGAATTTCTCACGCGTTCAAATTTAGATAAATTGATCGTGGTTATGCCTAATCTAATCGTCTTCATCATAAACATTCCAATTTCCCCGTTGCGTCCAGACTTTATACTTTGGGGTCCGAGGTCCGCTTATTGTTTTTGATTGTAAGTCTTGCTTTTCCGGACGAGCATGTAGCCTTGTAGGAAACGGCCTGTGTCAGAGATGATTCGTCCGTTGTTTAGCAGGTGCACCACAAGCAAGCGACATTGTTGGCAAAGCATGCGTCGGTAGCTTAGTGGTTAAGGAGTGGGCCTTACGATCGAGAGGTCCCGGCTTCGAATCCAGGCTATTACACTACCGACGTGAACCCACTCCTAGCACAAGAAATTTAGCTTAGTTGGAGGAGTTTTAGGGATTATTAGTAACTTCAGTTCTAATATTCTTAAAAAAAAGCTATTGGTAAAATTCTCTACGTTGGTAAGTATACAAGTATGTTTTATTTCGCTGAAACTGCGACGGGGATTAACGCTAAAGATGAAGAAGACAAGTTTTATTTTTTAAACATAGGGTCGGTTCAGCGATGATCAACGATAATTCAAACTGTGCCATTTCTTCGTTGCTCTAGAGAAAAGATAGAAAAGATTATTCATAATTAACGGCTTATTTATTTACACAAAGTACATTTTACTGGTTAGACTTCATTCATACTAATATTATAAATGCGAAAGTAGCTCTGTCTGTCTGTATGTTACGCTTTCAAGCCTAAACCGCTGAACCGATTTTGATGAAATTTGGTATAGAGGTAGATTAGACTACGAGAAAGGACATAGGCTATGTTTGGTCGCGATAACCGACATCCACGCGGGCGGAACCCCGGGAAAAAGCTAGTTCTTTATAAACAGTCCACTACTGGAACCAATCTGCGCTATAGCATCTGGTCTTACGCATCCAGATTGGAAGAGACTCACTTTCAGTTATTAAATTGTTAAGTACAGGTTCGTCTGGATCATTCGATGGCCTCTTAAAAGATGTATTATTCATAGCTTAATAAAACGAATTTCATTCAGTTTAAATTTTGGTCACGTATTGCCATTACCTTCATTTTTAGGGTTCCATACATCAAAAGAAAAAAGATAGACCCTTATAGGATCACTTCGTTGCTCGTCTGTCAGTCGGTTTACGATCTTTGTTGTCAAGAACATACATAAACTCATAAACTCACGCCTATATTCCCCGAAGGGGTAGGCAGAGGTGCTAGCACCCACATTTCGCCAGTTTATGTTTAGGTCCCAATGTAATAGGTGGCGAGCCTATTGCCATTAACCGGGCACTTATAAACCTGCGATAAATACACACATAACTTCGAAAAGCATCGAAAAGTCATTGGTGTGTGCCATGGTAAACCTGGGATCGAACCCGAGACCCCGTCTCAGCAGTCCATTACCCATACCACTAGGCTACCGCAGAACACTGTTGTCAAGAACGCGGGAGCATATCAAGTTAAAACAAACTATATTATATACTAGCTTTTGCCCGGGGCTCTGCCCGCTTGGATATTGGTTCCCGCAAATATCGATTATTTCTCCCCGTAAAAACCATCCTTGAACTTCAACGAACATTTGAAAAAAAGAATTGGCCAAATTGGTTCAGGCGTCGTTGTTGAGTTATCATTTAGGCAGTATTCAGCGTGTAGTATGTTAACTATTATAGGAAAAAAAATACATACATAACATGCAAGCGGTGATAAAAAAAATATACGTACAGACCTCCTCCTTTTATGAAGTCGGTAAAAATAGAAGCAGTTCGGGCTCAAATATCTTAATCGATTTGGATAGTTAGCATACTGGATGCTTTAAAATTTCATTAAATTTTGACCTATGTGGTTTACTGTCTTTCTTGTCCAATCTAACTGAGCTAGCTTTTTCGCTTCTCTATCTGGAGGCGTCGACTATTCGTTTACTAATTTGCAGGGCTAGTTTGTGATCGTCGTTGCTTCAGTTGTTGTGTGGCTGTTTTGTATGGGACCTTTAGCGCGTGATTTCGTCTCACACTTAACCGGTTTTTTAATAAAGTAAATGCTCTTACAACGTGAAGACTTATGTACTAGTAGTTAGATATTTTAATTTCTCATTATATATGATTACCACTTACCATTAGTAGTATCTAAAAACCAAAACAACTAAATAACAAAATTGGAAGAATCACACATTTGTCTTTGGAAGTAGAGACGCATTTTACAAAAATGTAGCTCGATAATAATATTTTTGTCATGAAATCGTTGTGATATGTGATACGAGTACATATGTCGCGTTCGTAGATTATGTCTACGTGGCGTAGACATTCGTAGGCTTTTAAGTATACTGATTTCTTGAGTGTTATAATATGTTTTACTTTTTATATATTCAAAATGTTTGCTGATGTTCGCGATTTCATGTCCCAACACATCATTTGTCATTATTAAGGCTAAGACCATGATAATTCAATTTTGATCCGCAAAGCAATCACTGCAATTTGTCTTAACAAAGAATGGAGCTATATTTTCAATCCGCATTGGTTGCTCCAGAGAGCCTTTAAATAAACTCTTCAACTTTGTTATTAGTGTAGGCTGTTATATTTAGCAGCAGGTGCATTTTCTTGTCGATAATCAAACTATGACGAGGGCTCAACCCTACTTTTTTATAATAGCCAGGTCGCTACTCAATATTTCATAAAATGTAAAGAGAGTCACGGCCACCGGGTAGGTATTAATGGATGCTTAAATGGAGGTGAAACTTTAGCCAAGTCCCGTTACCGCGGCAATTTGTCAAACAAAAAATATGAGTGAACTTTCAGGCCAGGAGCGTTGTCTGACATGACTTATATAAATAACCTGTGCCCGCCGACCGACCAACGGTTAGTTTTAGCTTTATTTTATGGGACTTTTTTATTTCTCTGGACTTAGTACTACCCAACTTTGGCTTGTCGATGACCTCTGAGTGAATTTATATTTGTACCCGACGTTTCGGTTCCTTTTCATTAGCTAAGGTCTATGAAAGACTAAGATCGTAGGCATTTCTTGTTTTAAGTACAATATTTTTACTATCATCATTATCACAGCATAAGTCCGGTTGTACATTTAGTTCTCGTCTAATAGTTGTTGTAATAATAATTATTATTATACATGAAAATATGAATTCCCGCGGCTTGTTAATTGTTAAAAATACTATAATTAAATAATAAGTTCAGTGTTTCAAGGTTGTGCCTTGTGATCATTATTATTAGAAAGGTGCTGTGTGAAATCTTCTTATTACCAAATTATCTAAATGTTGTCGAATTAACTTGATAATAATTACCAACTCTGTATGACATGACTTTCTTTTTTATTACGACTTGATTATAGTAAAATACATACCTCTAGGAATACTAAAAACATAAAAATGACAAAAATATAATTTGAATACTTAGTTCGAAAAACATCGGAAAAAAATAAATGCTTTAAAAATTTCATTTATTTGTTTGGACAGAGTAATAAAATAATTTTACAATAATCTTTAAACACTAAAAGAAAACTGCCTAAATTTTTCCTATCTTAATCGATTTGAATACTTTTGTGATTGTATTTTAATAACTTAAAGATTATTTTGATATACATGTCAGAAATGTATTTATTTATTGTCACAAATTGCAAATACAGGTTTTACATTGGATGTCAAGTTCTTATATTAGGTAACACTGTATTTAGCCTTGCGGCGTGCAATATTTTAACCATAAAAACTAAGAAATTTCTATAATTAACAACAATAAATTAACAACTAAATCAACTTAAACTTGTACAATCATGCTAGTTTAAATCACAATCTTGTAAATAATCATCCCAAGAGAAGTATTTCATTACATTTCTCAACTAACATTTTTAAGCAAGTTTTTTACAATACAAGGTTCCTCAAGAATTGACTTTGATGATTATATATTCTGGGAGCCATACAGAAAATACTTTTGTTTAGGTATGATGTGGAGTTGGGAGGGAATACAGATTTTTAAATTATGTCTCCTACTTTTCATCTTTTCGAACATATGTATTTTTTTTTCACAAATATAACAGTTTCCAAAATATAGACACAAGGTAGAGCCACAGAATGTAGAGCTAGAATGTTTAATTTAATGAAAAAGGGTCGACAACTATCAATGGTTTTTATATTGCAGCATATTATACATTTTTTTTCTGCTTTAAATACATATTCTACATTAGTAGAATATGAAAATCACAGAAAATTACACCATATTTTATAATTGGTCCGATAAATCCATGATAGGCAGTCAGGAGACATGCTTGATGTTTTGGATAGCCTATAAAGAGCATATGAGTACTGGTTTATCTTCAGACACAGACCCTCAATATAACTCTTCCAATTCAAATTATCGTCAATATTTAAGCCTAAAAATTTGGCTGTTTGAACCTGTTTAATGTTATTGTTGTCATATTCTATATGTTTTCTAGTTTGTTGACCCCATTTTTAAACGTCATAACACTAGTCTTATCAATGTTAATTTTTAGGTTATTCTGAGTTAACCATTCTACACTGATGTATAAAGTGGCATTTAATCATGTTCAGTCTCTTGTTTTTTTCTTGTTTTTATGGTTGTAGTGAAACAAAAAAGCCCTCTAATGCCAATACGAAAGTTCAAAAAGAATTTTCTCACAAAAAACAACCCGATAACAATATTAGATTACAATCTGATAAAGGCAAAAGCCTATCGTGATTTATTGGGTACTCTTACAATCTCATTTGTAGTCCAGGTCTATAACCGAGATTTTTCTTGATAAGAAACGCCATTTTTACCCAACCTGTCAAAGCCAACATCTAAGAATTATTAAGTACGTACCTATATAAAGGACTAATTACGCTTGAATTTTTTATTACTGCCATACAAATTCGGGTTTTCAAAAGGTTTTGAGAAACTTTGACTAGTAAAATTAAATGAGGTTTTTGATGAAATTATTCCGGTTGTGAGTTTAGTATTCTTAAAGTTAAATTAAATAAAGTTTATAATCAAAATCACTGAATACCTAGGGCCGCAGAGCACCATTTGACGGAGACTTATAATGTTAATTTTTGCCACTGACACGAACATGAAGAAGACCATGTATGTGATTTGTGATAACACAACTTTTGTCAATATATAGTATAGTATAGTATATCTTTATTGTGCACACCAAGGATATAAACATGTGTTATTTAGTCGTACATCGTGGGTATTAACAATAGGCGGCCTTATCACCTAGTGGCAATCTCTTACAGGCAACCTTTGGATGGAGAAGAGTGTTCGAGTCTATCTTTGGGCAGTATGGTGTACAAAGTCAGTTTTTGGTACACGAGTACTTATAATATATATATACATACCTGAATATACCTACATACATTTTACACAATATACTTATATATATACACACATACATATATACAAGATATACATGCATACACCATGCAATATGATACATACACATATACACTTAATATAAAATGACCTATCTTGTCGTTTACGGAGTGGGGAAAAAATTAAAAATAAACTAAATGTAGCCGATGTCCCGCAGGTAGTGATCATTGACGGAATTTTTAAATGCTGTTATGGATTGGGCGCGTCTAATACTTACCGGTAGAGCATTCCACAGACGAACAGCTTGGACGGAAAAGGATTTGTCTGTGTACTTTGTGGAGTGCCCCGGCATTTTTAATTTCAAATTCTCTGCCGATCTCAGAGACCTGGAATGTGTAGCGTCCAGGAACTCAAATCGTTGTTTAAGGTAAAAGGGGGTGGCAGGATTAAAAAGTATACTGTACAATAATGAGAGTATGTGAGCGTTCCGGCGAAGACGGATAGGTAACCACTTGAGCTTTTTTCGGTAATCAGAAACGTGATCGTATTTGCGTAGACCGAATATGAATCTTATGCAGAAGTTTTGGAGTCTCTCAAGCTTATTCAGTTGGTCTTCAG
The DNA here is from genome assembly GCA_914829495.1 of Eilema sororculum. NCBI lineage: Eukaryota > Metazoa > Arthropoda > Insecta > Lepidoptera > Erebidae > Eilema > Eilema sororculum. Next base: position 10,346,368 of record OU618542.1, read on the forward strand.
TGAGATCTAGATAACTGGCATCTGCATAATCGAGGATGGGAAAGAGAAGAGACTTTACTAGCGCAACTTTGGTGGCAATAGGTAGAAAATTACGTAGCCTACGCATAGAGCCTGCGGCCGCGAACATTTTACGACTTAGCTCTTGTAACTGAGGAGCCCAGGTTAAACAACTGTCCATATATATCCCTAGGTTTTTAACCTTGTCACTGTATGCAACACTTGTACCGTTACACGTAACCCGCGGGAGCGTTGACCACTCTATTCTTCCGACCATCCAAGGGCTGCCAACAAGGATGACCTGAGTCTTGCTCGGGTTCACCTTTAGACCGTACGATACGCTCCATTTGCAGATAGAGTTGAGGTCAGCGTTGACGGTGTCGATTGCGTTGTTCAGTTCGTTCAGTGGAGCTTGCGAGTATATTTGGAGATCGTCTGCGAACAGGTGGTAGGAAGAAGTTAAATTTGTTGTGATTGTGTTTATGAAAACAGCGAAGAGTAAGGGAGATAAAACGCCTCCCTGTGGCACGCCGGCAGTTGTAGTACACCAGGACGAGAGAGTATCCTCGATATTAATACGCTGCCGGCGACCAAACAGGTAACTGTGAAACCAGTCAATCGCTGTTGGAGATATGTTAAGAGAGCGTAGTATGCCTAGTAGGATGTCGAAGTCCACGGTGTTAAACGCATTGCTGAAGTCCAATAGAGCAAGAACTGTCAGCTCACCGTTCTCCATACCAGCTCTGATGTCTTCTGTAACATGGACTAAAGTGGTAGTAGTACTGTGTCCGGCACGGAACCCGGACTGGAAGAAGTTTAATAGTGAGTTTTTAGAGAGGAAATGAGTGAGTTGAGTGTGAACTAGTCGCTCGAGAACTTTGGAGAGAAATGGTAAGATAGAGATCGGGCGATAGTCAGAGAAGGAGGAAGGGTTGTTCTTTTTGGCAATAGGAGTAATCTGAGCATCCTTCCAGGCCTCTGGAAAGACACCGCAGATTATCGAGTAATTTAGAACATGACTGATGATGGGAAGAATTTCATCGATAATGGGGAGAATCATGTTGCGACTTACACAGTCGGTGCCTACCGCATTTGAGCTGATTGACATTATACTCTTCTTAACATCACAAGCAGAAAATTGACTAAATAAGAATGGAGGGCAGTCGGGAGTAGGTACAGTTGAAAGATGTTTGAGTGTAGTACATTTTGTCATTCTATCAATATTTGACGAAGCAGAGAAGAAAGTATTAAGTGAATTTAAGTTTAGGTTTGCAGGAATAGATTTTTGACGAGATTTGCCTACTCCCAGTGACCTGAGAAATTTCCATACTTTAGCTGGATCTCCGTTTTGTACAGAGCTATGGATGTATTGGCGTTGTGCGATCCTACACACCTTACTGCAGTGATTCCTGATTAGCACATACTTTTCCCAATTCATGGCTGTAGGACAATATTTATGTTTTGTCTTGGCTCTGGCCTTTTTGGTTATGAGTGCTTTGATATCTGCAGTTAACCAAGGTGCAGGAAAGTGTTTCACTCTAATCTTGCGGACAGGAGCGTGAACATCGTATAGGGAGGTTAAATTTGATGTGAGCAGTTTGACCTTCTCGTCAATACAGTCTGCATGAAGAAGTGAATCCCAGTCAATACCGTCGGCATCCCTACGCAATTTATCTAAGTTAATACCACCAAAGTTGCGCTGCAGCAGGATTTTGGATTTAGTTTTAGGTAGGCGAAGGCGATAGGATAGGTAAAGTATATCATGGTAGGAGAACTCATCAGCTGTGCGCTGACCGTGCTTCACTACACAATCTAGAGAGGATACAATTATAAGATCAAGCAGAGTGGGGACACAGTCTGGTTTGTGATGGGTTGCCTTAGTTGGGAGTATGGATAGATTGTTAGATTGGATAATAGACTGGAAGATAGAGGATCGGGAGTCGTGTTTAAGAAGGCATGTGTTAAAGTCACCCATAATTATTGTGTGACTGTAAGTAGAAGTGAAGTTATGTAAAAGAAGTTCGAAGGAAGAGAAATAGTTTATGCTAGAAGAAGGACAGTAATAGACACCTAGAAGAATTTTCGTGTGGGAAAGTTCCACTTCCAGAAACAGATGCTCTCCAGCATGCGGTGGAGGTGGCTGCGGTGAGGAACTAATGACTGCATAGGGAAGATGAGAACGCAAGTAAATGGCCACTCCACCTCCTGTGACTGGCGTACGGTCGTTTCTTATGAGGTTGAACCCAGGTAGGATATATGCAGTAGAAGGCAGACATGGTTTCAACCACGATTCTGACATAAGTACTGCATGTATATCTTTACAGTCGCAAGATGCCAGCATTTCAGGAAAGTGAGCAAATATTCGCATTAGGTAAATCTTATATTCATTTTCACTGTATAAGCAGTGAACAGGATTGCAAATACAGCTATCTAATGAGAGATTCCTCCATTCCCAACTTGTAAAACAAATAAAATCTTATAATTTTTTTTTTTAAATGAAGAAAGATGAAATAAATAAAAGTTAATTTTTAACACGAACATTTTCCCTGCCAACAGAACGTGACTTGTACGAGTATATCCCCTAAGAACTAATACTCGAAAAGATAAAGCTTATTACGTGAAAGTATAACAATGTAAATGATAGGTAAACTTGTGGAGCACGTAAATGTGAATCATTGATATCACAGCGGTGCGGCGTACTGTAATCATAGCATGAAACAGCCACTCGGGGAGAGCCTCGAAACTAGTATCTATGGCACAAACATTTAACGAATTACCCGAGGATTACTAACTTATTTCATTAAGAACTTTGCTCAGGCGAAATGTTATTTTGGATAAATCCCTCAAGTGTTATCTAGATGATTGCAGTCGAAATCTTGCTCCACATCGCGGAATCTTCATATTATTTTTCGAAACAACTCATGTGGTACAGTCAGTATCAAAACAATCTTAACTGCAGTTTCAAAATGATTTTAATATCAAGGTATTAAAAGCAAATCAAATTTTTAATAATTTAATTAATTTTTATTAATTTTTATTTTCAAAATTTCCTAACTTCAGCTGTAATGTAGCATTGGTATATCGTTGTAAAAGAAATAAATAATTGTAGAGAGTTTTTATTGCGTGACTCCTTCATAGTTCTTACCAGTTACATTGTGAACCAGGCACATGTAAATATAAATTTTTACCACTTGTGTTACAATAGGAAGCAGTGAATTATGAATTGTTTTGATAAAATAATTCCATTTATATTTTCTATGCCATCATAATGTTTTTCATTTTCGGTTACGCAAAAGACTATAGTAATCGATCTTACACCATCTGTACCTAGTTCCCCACCATTTTGGCGCGGTCATCCATCCAAGGGGGTGTAACTCAACCCTGGCATTCAAGCCAACTCCAAGCCCGTTCACCTGCATATTGATAGACGAGATTCTGGTGCTGACTTTCCTCTTGAAGGAGTTCAGCGTCAGAGCGCAGTAACTCTCATGAAAGCCGCATAAACCTTAGTCTAACATCATAATAATAATATCTTTTATATGTGTCTTTAAAAATACAATTTATAGGGTATATTTATTTAATAAAGAATCTAAAGAAAAATAGCAAGCGGATCCGGAACTCCGAGAAGGCTTTTCGGGTGCAACCGGGTACTACGCTAAGATGATGATAAATGATGGTGAATCTCATCAAGAATCTTTTTACTGGTAACCGCAATTCAAAAACTTTTTTCCCTAGTGGTGGTCGTAACAGATAGATAGCTAGACACAGCATGAAATTGCAAGAATTCCGTTTTTGCAACTTCGCATCGTAACCTTAAAAGTTATGAGAAGTTGATTACACTTACAAACTTTTTGTAAATTACTTTTGAACATACATCTCGTGCAATTTCTTGCAAAGATTTCTTGCAGGTAGAAATTACTCTTTATAATACCCACGGGACGCGGGTTCTGTTTAGTTGGGCCCCATGTAAGCATAATAATGTACAAGGATAATTAACATGCCAACACGTATTAACTAAACTGGAGGCAGGGGAAATGCGTTGCAGTTATGCAAGCAAACTGTAACTAAATGAATTTTTTGTAAGAATAATAAGGAAAATAAATTGTAGTCAACTTTTTAACACATTGCTTTCTTTTACAGATATAATATAGAAGTAAATGTTGAGCAATCTGTAAAAAGTTGTATAAAAACAAGGTAATACGAGTATATTCTTATGTGTATTTTAATGTTGATTCATAATCCTAGTTCATATTATATTGAGAGTCCAAACTAAACCTTAAGTGATACTTGTTTGAAATAAATTTTTCATTTCAATACTCTAAAATCCCTATAAGATTGACAATAACTGTCAAAATAATACTTAACATAATATCTTACACAGTGTGAGTCGCTACTAAAACAAGTGTCATTCACCAAGTACTTAAACTTTGTGTACATTTCGTTGAAATGTGTTCAACAAACTTTATCTAAATCTTACATTCATCATGTAAAGGAAGATAAAATGAAAGACGATAAGAATTACCACAGTTAAATTTATGGTTTCAGAACAAAATGTTTACATACTGACTTGTAGAATTGTTTTAGCAAAGTTTATCAAAGTACTTACATATAAGGAAGCGTTTTTGAACAAAAAAAATGGCATAGTGCGAAATGGACTCGCAGATGTACTATTGGATCAAATCAAATAATAAAATTTAATATTGCTTTTGGGAAACTGGCGCTACCTATATTAGTTATAACTCGAAGCAAACTGAAAATACAATGGACAAGCCGTATCTACTGAAAAGGCTAGGTGGTTGCAAACAAATTTTGAAGTGTATAGTCCTCTGTCACTTTAGTCTGTGTCTTGTCACTGTCAATTTTGAACTAATTTTGAAAAAAAAAATGGATCAAGTTTCTTCTAGATCTTTGACGACATCGTCACTCCACAATTTGTGTTAGATATTATGTTCATCATAGCAATGATTTCGTTTGCGTCCAAGGCTTTTACTGTTCGGTCCGTTTTCTCACCTGTTTTCGAGATTCCTGATAGAGAGCCTGAACCAAACCTGGTGAATGAGGAGATGTAATAGCTGGCAGATGAGATTAGCGTGAATCAGGCACATTTATATATATATTATTTTTCCAATTTCTGGGTTGAGGAATTTAAGCCGTATCTCATCAAAGCCTACATGCACATTGATGAGATAGAATTTAAATTTTTTAGTATAAAAACCGGTCATAAAATCAGAATAAATGGAATTAATAGAATACATGAAATCTGTATTAACAAATATAAATGAAATTAATAGAATTTCGGCTGGTAGCTTTTGTCTTGGTCGCTAAATAAATATGTTCTACTCAAACATCAAGGACATCCGTTTTGGTAATAATTCTTTCGCATATCAGCCTTTGCTCCGCGATGTCCCTTTGTCCCTTGTCTTTGATCGAAAGCCTTTTCGATTGATGACTTCTATTTGCGCGGAGTTCGTTGAATGACTTTCAAGTTTGCCTTTAGTGTGGCGAACTGAAAAATTGTCGTACCTTCGGGTCTACACGTGTGTTACTATTTTGTAAAGATTTCATTTTCTTAGGTCGTAAGGTAAAACGAGCAAGAAAAATATACTTACTTATAAGGGATTATAAGAATGATATCCTTATTTCACGGTTGTGATAAGTTTGAAGGATTTTCCGATAAAAGGTGAAGCCAATTACTCTATTTTTATATAGAGCATGGGGTTTCACAAGTGTGAAGGCAACAACTGTTAACATATTCCAATTTACAGATCAACTAGCTAGAAAACTTTTCATAAGCAATAAAATATAAATATATTGCCTCCTCTACCACTTATCATAAAAAATAAATTATAAATCACTCATTATATACTATTTGTTATCTTATCTCAGGTTGTTTATCACCATACTGATATACATATTTGCTATCACATCATGACAAATATCAATTATCATGTTACCACAAAGGCGATTTTTGAAAATTGATTTCAATAATACCACGTTTTCTGTCACAGTAGTTGAAAGCTCCATCGTTAATCCACAAAGTCCTCATAGAAGCAAGAAAAGTAGTATTAACTAGTAGTATTAAAAATGGATCTCATACCTCTTGAACTTCGTATTACAAAGGTCGAATAAGGGAATCAAGTTTCGAATCGTCAAATTACAGGATAAAGGACTTATGTGAAATTGAATAAAAATCAGACAATCAATGTCTCGGTAGTCAATATTTCATTAAAATCAACTTCACAAAAGAGAAACCGTAAAATAGCATTTGAATTTAAGTCGCATTAAAAGTTTACGTGAGCAGAGTTCGTAGCACAATGGGGCCGCTGGAAAAATTCTAATTACTTTACCGAGTTGGAATTTAAAAAAGTTACGCTCACTGGTGGGCCGTCTGGTTTGGCGCACTAACGTATTTTGTGCATTAAAACATCAGCTATGGGTATTATCAAGTCATTCTTTAAATTGTAATGTTTTTAATCTGATTGACGAATATATTTTTCAGAATTAATCAAGGTTTGGCGGTCTATTCATAACTCATCACCATCTCGCGCTTCTCTCCCAAGGCAGGGTAGACGCTACCGCCTACGACCAATTCTGACCATGGTGGAAGCAGCCCTGTTTGTTTATGTGGCAATAAACTTATTTAGTTTTTTTATACATATTTTCTGTAGTAAAAGGTGCCCCGTGCTTCTCTCACCCGAGGGGCCATCTCGAAACCGTAGATGGCCTAATTATATCAGCACAACACTGGTAATTGAGACCCGAATGGTATGCGGGTTTAGTCGGTTCGAGTTCGAAATAATCGCCTTCGTTGACTGACGGGGTAGTATATTTAGGGATTTTGACTACAATGATAAAAAAATAAAGTTTAAAACTAAAACCCGACAACCCAAAAATCACGCTCTAAAAGTAACAAACAAGAAAATAGCCGTGGTCGTATGCCACTTTTCCCTAGAATATATTGTTTTGTCAGAGTAAGTGGCATACGACCACGGCTATTTTCTTGTTTGTTACTTCTAGAGCGTGATTTTTCGGTAGTCGGGTTTTAGTTTTAAACTTTATTTTTTATTTATATTATTTTGGGGCAAGGTAAAGCTAATAATTTATACATATTTGAAATGTGCTTATTAAGCCCTTTCATTTGATACCAAACACGGCATATTTATCTCAAATTTATTTTTTAACATAGTACCTTATGAGCGTTAGAGGGCGCCACACAAGATTGAGTGACACGTCATATAGCCTATAACCATCGGACGATCAAGCCGCTTGTAACGATACCTCATATGTCCGGATCTAATCAGTAGTTGAGGTGCTATGAGGGAACAAATGAACATACATACATACATACATACATACCTACATACATACATACATATTAGCCTGTCAAAATCATAACCCTCCTTTTGGCTTCGCCGTAGTCGGGTAGTTAGAGTTCAAAACTTAGGACTTCGTTGACTAAACTATTGAAGTAACAAAACTGCGTGTTTTACAATAATTACCTATAACTGGAATTAACGCAATTATGGTATAGTTACATATCTTTGATTTGCCTGACGTTTCTGCGCAATCGGATAAACACCGGACAGTTTGCTTACAGAATAGAGACACTGTGAGTGTGGTATGTGACAGTACATGGCGAAAACAAAATATTGAGAATGTGTAGGTAGATGAAGAACCGAACCTCGAAGACGGCGGGCGTGCACTTCTGAGCCAGTCAGCGGCTGGAGTAACCTGGTTGAATAATTCCCGTTATAATTATTATATGTCATGGCACGCGAGAGTTTAAATTTAGTAAAACCACGTGTTATATAATAAAGTACTGAAACACTCAGCTTATTACATAGTACGTAGTATGCGGGACAGGTAGCATAATATAACATCTCAGATCGATGCAATGTAACGAATAATGAAGTGGAGTGAACTCGAGCACCGCCCTCGGCTCAGAAGTGTTGGCAATTTGGACCAGCCGGTGCCGCTTGTTGCCGTCGTTTTTCTTGCCGCTTTGTTCAATAAATGTACGCCCCTAGTGCCTTTTTCACGATGTTAGCTCCATATTACAGTCATAATTACGTCTTAAGAATACTTAAACTGTGTACTTACTACAGATTAAATATATCCACGGTATCACGCTTTAATCAACTTTGGTATATCGTTTTAAATATTGTGTTTAGTGTGTATTATATTTAGGTATCTAAACAAAAATGTTTTTATGAATACTACATTTGGTTAGGTACTTAAATAAACATAAACAATTTTGATGTCTTTTTAATGTTTTATTTAATAACTCAGTTTATAAATATCTTACTTACTTAGAAACTTATTTTGAAGACTAAAAACCGATATTGAACTACTAGTAAGTCAGTTAGACTAATTTATTTGTTTTAGGTATATGTGATTTTATATAAAGTTGTCACAAGATTGTTAGTTAAATCCCTATCCAAATTGAGTATGGGTATATATTCCGAGGAGGGTCAGTCCGAAAGGGATGGCCCTGGGTCAGCCGAGGTGCAAGGGATATGTGGAAGACAACATCACCTCCGGTCTAACACCACGACCTTCAGTCGGTGTGCGGTTTTAGTCGGTTGGAGTCCGACATAAGCTCCCATTCCGGCTCTGGCGGGGTAGGTATCCTAGGGGATTTCCGCACGAAAAAAAAAAAGAAAAAAAAATGGTTTATTGATTTGCATTTTACTATGCTCACTTTCGGCCTTTCTATAGAGCCGTACAGAATGTTCTACAATATGAATGTAACGAATACTTATGTTTGATAGATAATTATCTGATTTTTTATTAGATTACTAGCAAATATTATTTGCATACATATCACGCTTGATATCCAGGAGGGTTAGGTAGGTGTACAGTTAAAAAAATCGCATTCAGATCTACATTTAGATAGATACGTGAACGGCAATCATTTACTGGGTATTTTTTCTTGACTCATGCCACTGTTAGATGCAGAACAGCCCTACCCCTCAGTCGCTTTGTACAAAACCCACGATACGATATGGGTTGGTCCTTGTATTTTACTCCAAAGGGAACTGCTAGCAAATCTGTGTATAGTGAATTGGCTGCAACCAATTTACTGTAATACAGTAGAGCCTGCAACTAATTGACCACAACAAATACACGTGAAGGGTCGACGATTTCTGCAGGCTTTCTTTTTATTTAGAAATTCTTATTATTTGTTGTTATATTTCAAAAATTTAAAAGCAGCATTGATAATATTTAGAGTTTTCATTGACCGATTCTTTTCTTGCATTGATTGATACCTAGTATAGGTATATGGTACAAAATTACAATATGGAGCTTAATAATTTTGAGACTTCATTAAAGTAACAATTAAATTTTTTGACCATTAGGAGCAATGCAAATGTGTAGTTTTCTTTTTATAGAAATGACGAAAATGTAGGTATTAGTTTTATTTACAATTTCTTTATTGATTTATAGTATGTTATGTACATAAGCGAACTTAATGCCACAGGCATTATTAAAGTACACGAAATTACATAATTTGAAAGAAAATCAACACTGATACTAACGGACAGAAAGTCAACACTGATATTAGCCACGTAAATAATTAATAGACGCTAGAATTTTAAATTGGATCTAATCAACGGGGACTGGAGTTTTCTTTCAGTGGGAAGTTAATTAATTAATTGTATTTCTCTCTCCCTCTCTCTTAATTAGAGTTTTTGTGTGTGGAAATCTCCCTCAAATTCAGTAAAACTTTTTGATTTCAAAATATTCAAAATATTAATAGTTTTTGCAAAAGCGGCTGAACGAGTCTAGATGAAATTTGTTACAGAAAATAGATTAGGTTTTGAATAATCCATAGGTTACTTTTCATCGCGGGAATAGTTTCCTCTGGGTTATTGTTTATGGGACGGGAATCAGTATCCCTAGCACGTAAAACTATCGTAATCGTAACGTAAACGTATCGAGAGAACGGAGCATTGCGATTGGTCGGCTTCACACCACAGATTCACACTAGGCAGGCGACCAATTATAATGCTCCGTTCTAAATACATTCACGATACGATTATGATAGTTTTTCGTGATCGAGGCATGATATTTGCTAACTGCGGAGCCACAGGTAACCGCCAGTCATATATAGCTTTATCATAATGTCAAAAGCATTGAGTCTCAAGAGTAGGTAAACTTCAGTCAAATATAGTATTAAGTACTTAATGAATATGTCATGTCTGTAATTACAAGTTGTAAGGTATTAACTTAGGCGGCCTGTATACTGCCTCGCATCACGTAGTGAGTAAATTACCGTACAGGTAAAAATTATTCGAATGTCAGTTTTATTCCAGTTGTGCAGCGTGCTGGTGGAGTGTCAGACTGCTACGTCAGAGGTCACGGTTTCGATTTCAGTTTGATGTGTATACATATTTATTCGATTAGAAAAATCAGGAAAAATTAATAATGAATATGAAATTATATTCATGTATATGTCTATTTATATTGGGAAATAGTAGTAAATAAATAAATAAATAAATAAATATTCCACAACATTCTACACAACGCTATCTAGACCCATGGTAAGTTTTTATAGCTTATATTATGGAATCTAGAATGCGGATAAACATACTTATATATTTTTTTGTAAATACATATTATACATAGAAGCACCCAGACCAATGCAAATAGCCATATTCATGCATACAAATATTTTCACTGAGCGGGAATCGAACCGGCCCCTCCTGTGTGGCAGTCGCGTGCATTACCGCCACACCACGGAGTAGTAGTACCTATGTATATTTATCCGTATTCACAATATCTAAAAAACCATTTCCTGATTTCTGTCAAATATATAAAAAGTTTTTGATGAAATTTCGAGTCATTCATCAACTCGCGGGCAATAAACTTGCGGAAACCGCGAGTTGGCAACTTTCAATTTTTGATTATTTTCCTGTCGTCAACTCGCGTGATTGTCTAAATTGACGTATTTGTGTACAATCAGCTACGAAAAATTTGTAATAAATGTAATATAGTTTGGTACCTATTTAAAATGTAGGTACTTTATAAGGTATTTTAGGCTATGTTATAGAATATAGTATAATAGAAGAAGTTTGTAAGTGGTATCAAGGAATGAAAAAAGAAAAGCGAGTGACTGTCGTGGTATGGACATACTACGAAAAAGGATCAAAGTAATATCACAGAATAGGTAATAGTACTAGCGTACAGAATGGAAGCTCACACCCCCGCGCAGATTTCATTTCCTTACCCCGCACGTTCGAATCAGAAAAATCCATCTTTAATTATTATGTAATCGATTAGAATAATTAATAGATCAGTTACAAGGTTTAGCAGAGTAGGTACCATTTTTTGATCGATTAGCACATTTTCAAATGTTTGTTCAATATAATAACAATACAGTCAACGTTCGATCTTGAAAAGTGTGTAACGAGAATACCATTGTAGACATTTGGGAGATTAGATCGGGATTAGATTTTGAACAGACTTTTGTTACGAGAATTACCTTTCAACTAATAACATTAAAAATTCTCTCAAATCCACTAAGTCACTTTACTTAGCAAACAAATAAAATATCAGACCGACAGATTGACAAAATTTCCAAAAAAGCTATTTTTTAAAGTATCTTGTATCCGTTGTGATTTATAGGTATTATAAATCCGAAAGTAACTATGTCTATCCGTCTGTCGGCTTTACACTTCCAGTTAAAAAGCTATTATTTTAACGCTATAAACAGACACTCCAATTTTATTTATTTATATAGGTATTATAACTAAGCAAAATGTAAAATAATTATAAACATGTTCTATCAGGTAGGCCCTGCGCTTCGGCCGGGCACGGTCGGCGAGAGATGTCGTGCGGTGTTCCGCAGGGATCGGTTCTGGGACCGCTACTGTGGAACATCGGTTACGCCTGGGTGCTTCGCGGTGAGCTCGCGGACGGTGCCGCCGTCACGTGTTATGCGGATGACACGCTGACGGCGTGCGGGGCAACATACCGCAAAGTGACCCTGAAGGCTCCTTGCCGGATCCCTACCATGGAACCTGGATGCGAGAGCCGTTTCAATGCTATATCGGTATCGAAAGGAGGCGCGGGAGCAGGGACAGGAACCCGAGTCTGAAGAAATTCGGGCCGTGAGGTCCCAGCTCCACCGGGACATGGTAGCTGAGTGGGAGCTACGACTTGGGCGACCAAGCGTAGGGCACGCCGTAAAATCGGCGATAAGACCCATCATAGAGGAATGGCTAGAGAGGCCACACGGTAGCTTCTCGTACCGGCTGACGCAGGTGATTAACGGAGTTACCTGTGTCGGATCCGGAAGGAGCCAACGTCCGAGTGCCATCACTGTGATGCGAGCGAGGACACAGAGCTGCACACGCTGACCGAGTGCCCGGTGAAAAATATAAACTTATCTCCACAATACATAAAAACACTAAAAACTTCCACATTTTTACTAGACGAAATCTTAAATGTATAAAAAATTAACTGCGCTATTACTTTTTACCTCAAGTTTTATCCTATTTTGGTCTTATCAATATTTAAGCTTATTTATCATTTTTTTTTTTCATTATTAATCACCACAAGAAAAAGACGATATTCCTACGACGTTTCATTCATATGACATCGTTGTCATAACCATAACAAAAAGCATGTTTTATGCATCATTGGCCGTCTCCCCCTCACCTCATTTGCACGTCTATATCGAAATCTAAGATAAATTAATATAAAAAAAGTAAACAGTGACTTTAACCAATTCGGGTGTATAAATGAGCGAGTATAAAAGTTGGTTTTATATAAAAATGTTGGTTTCGATCCATTTTTCCGACTGTACTTTAATATTCACGCGAGTTGACGACAGCAAAATAAAATAAAATGCAAAAATGTCAACCCGCGGTTTCCCGCAAGTTTATTGCCCGCGAGTTGATGAATGACCCGAAATTTCAACTTCTTAAAAAATCATGAGCTCATTATACCCACCATTGAATTGACTCCTAGTGGTTTGCCATCTGACTAATCATTCTGATCTCATGTTGAGAATTAGAGGGCAGTCTTTGATAGGCACTTGTAGCTTCCTTTGACGTCCCTCTTCATCGTTAAGATCCTCCTGCCTCTACAAAAATGAAAAGCTCTTGCCTAGCATATTCAGGTGAGTTTAACTGAAATTAAACTTGACCGTAATTATTAGAACACGTGTTCAAATAAAAAGATCTGCGCTGAAACATATTAAATCAATACATATCATATCAAAAATATCTGCACCAAAATAAAAACAATCGAGATAGGGATGAAGAGGATCACGAATACATACGTAGTATCGGTGTGAAAGCAAGTGGTACGCGTTCGTTTAACAAAGCCGTTTCGTGCCCCATGCGAATTAAAATCCCAACAATACCTTCGGGCAGGTGTTTTACGTGTGTTGTGTTTTATACCTATTATCCTGTTACATCCGTCCGTACCTACTTTCAGACCGTTTCATCTTACACCCAAACGGGTCAGCGTAATTTATTACCTATTGTGCGGATATTTCATTTATCACGGTGAATTCAATTTACAGAACAATTAATCATTCCACAATACTTACTTGCCGACAGCGGACTGGTTGGGCGCTGGAGACGACGCGCGACGCACTGCGATAAAAAGTTTTCATGCTCAAAATACAATAAAAATATTACTTTCACACGTCCTTTACACATGTACACGTTACGTCATCTATTTGTTGAAGCGTGTTCGGTATACTATACACCAAATACGGTCCTGACTTTTATTTGGACTTTTCTTTGTAGTGAGGGAGGGAAAATTTTCTTAAAAAATTGTGAGTCAGCGTAATTAAACAGCGGTTTCAATTGTTCATTAATGAGCCTAGAGGACACTTGATTAAACGTGAGATGAAGACTGTTTTAATAAATTGTATTACCAAAAACGTAAAACCTTTAAAAAAGGTGAGCGCAAAATTCACAAGCTCCGAAAAATTATATTCGACCAGATAGAAATCTCAAAAAACGAGTAGAGCCTGGTAAGACGAATTTTATTAAGATCATAATTTGTTAAATCCGTAGCGCTTAATAATTGAAAGCGTGGTTACGTCAGCGCTGGTTGATATCTCGAGCTTTATGTATATCTGGAGCGTATTATTAGTGAATAGAGTATGTTCTCGCATGTGTTATTTCAGTATACGTGTTCATTTTAAGCCGGTCGTTAGCATTCAGTTCGGTGCTGCGGAATTGAATTAGTCGTCGCCGTCTATCCGTAACCTTACGTACGCGGCGGGACGTTAGCTACGAGTGACATCACTTCACATGACATGTCTACCGCTATTGCGATTCCGTCACCAATTAACGTTGTGTCCGTCTGCCTAGCTGGCTTATAATTTGGAACACGAATTCAGCAGAATCTGTAGTTTAGGTTTTCTATAAATTGTCTAGTTTCTGAAGCGTGAATGCATTACTATTCACATCAACCCTTCATCTGTCTCCCGAATATTACAAAACTCTGGGTATCATAATATTCTCAAGAAGACGAAGAAAACATTCTAAAGAATATTGGTTTCATTTGAAAATAAATCCGTGCAAATAAAGCCATTTATTAAAGTTTACGTCATACAATTTTTTTTTCTTGCCGTATTAAAATACATACATACTCAGAATTCAGCCCATCACAATCAGCTGAATTAATCCTGGTTCAACCATTTTAAATGGATGCAGACGTGTTTGTGCATCTATACCCAAGAGAGATCACGGTGTCGACATGCAGCTCCACTTTAAGAACTGGAGAACTATCTTGGGTGTTACGTGAACACTGGTTCCGGTAATAAAAAATGAAAACATTTGAACATAGCAGTAATAAACGGTAAATACCGGTAGCTCGCGATTGCGGCGCGTACCCCCATCACTGGGTGGTGAACGCGGTCATTACCTTTTAAGGTAATGCATCGTGCTAACGCGCATATAAAATGAGTCACACGCGTTGATAACCAATCAGCGCATTCCGTCAAACGGAGAATCGATCGAGCACAACACTAATCGACAACAAGAAAAAAAAAACACGCCCCGCGCTCGCGCCGAGGCAGACGGCAGACCTCATTCTATCGCGAGACTTCACGGCGGTACGTGATAATCTGAACGTGAACTTAAAACCTAGATAACACATAGTCTAGATTCTGCCAGTTACTAGTGTACTATTGTACTACAGTGTAGTCTACTAGCCTAACATAAAGGCTAGTTAATATAATAGCAGTTCCCAACATAAGGGGTAAGTCTAGTGTCCTTGATAAACAGTGCGCGAGTATTAAACGATAGTCACGTAAATAATAAAGTAAAATAACATCTTCATTCGCGTGTAACATTCCTGCTTAGCCCCTAGGAGCTAAGCGTGATGATAGCTCATTTTTAGTACCTGCCTACCTGCGGTCGGGAGTTCGGTAGTTACCTAGCTGTAGTTTGTTTTTGTGTAAATGTAATTAAATTAAAATTAAAGTAAACTGTGATTAACATCGTAATCGTTAAAATGTTGTAAGAAAGTTATTGTATGAAGTGTGTCCATAATATATGTCGCGAGTATACATGTCGACAGACAGCCGAATATAGTAATTGCTTAAGAACTATTCAATTAGTTGTAATGTTTGATTGTTCATATTCTAAGAGAAAAATCAACACGGTGATATCTCGCCATAATTTTCTATGGATACCCACATTTTTAAAATATGTAAATTGTCGAATTTTAATCTCGTTTTAAATCCACGGTTCAGCTTATATATGTATTATAGTTTAATTATTACTGAACCATTTAATTATGGTTGATTGAACCGTGGTTAACGGGGTTACAGACGTACTTACGATTATTAATTCCGGAACAATCCAGTTTTATTTCTTTGTTTATTGTGTAATTTGTGTTATGTGTACCTACCATTGTACAGCGCCGCCGACCTTAGGGCCCATGTAGAAAATTATACGTTGGGGCCCGGCGCTGTGCATTGGATTCACGCACCAGTGCCTAATCGTGTGGTTGTCTCCCCAGAACTTGGTACCGGCTGGAATACCGGTCCACTGCATACCGGCTGTAATAGCAGCACCGCACCGTACCGGCCCGCCTCCGAACCAGCTGAGGTTGCCTGCCCGCTCCGTACCGTCTGGAAGACGGCCTTGGCGACGACCCCGCGGATCGAACTTGCAGCTGCGAAGCCTGGTGACCTTGAGGGGAAGACAACGTCACACTCGCACGGGGCCAGCCCGGAACCCCAAGTTGAGTACATTACTCAGCCAACCGTTTATAGTGACGTGTACGCGTACCCGAACCGACACTCGACCTTTACTTAGAGTAGTTTTATTATTGTAAAGCAGGACCTACGGATTAAAGTTGTAGATCTCGTACCAATCGTTTTCTTCATCCTTGACCCCGTAGGGCCCCGTATCATTGGCGCCCGAACAAAAAGAGTGTCTGTAGGGTATACGTCCACGTCGATTACTGTGAGCGGTTGCGCTACGTTGTATGTGTGTAAGGGTACTGTCTTTTGTGCTCACTCCTGTACTGGATCGGGAGTGAAAAAACAGCTTAGAAAGCATCCAGTTGCCTCTCGTTGGGTTAGGCAGGTGGTAGGAGCCCACCAAAAACCAAGGGTCCTTAGCGACCCACCTTCAAAATTTTTTTTCTTTTTTTTCTTTTAGAGTCCCCGAGCACAAGGGAGGGTACCCATATATTTTGTGTTTGTCTTCCCATACAGGAATTATTTTAATATTATACTACCTTAATTGCCGACCTCGCGACCAGGTATTGACATATTTGTATGTTAGCTATCGAATATTATGTAGATAACGAATTTTAGTATTTTAGTTATAGGGGAATTTCTCCCAACTCAGCTACTTTAGCGTAGATTTGTATTGACTATTTAGCTCACTGAAGCTTAATTTAGAAGCATGGCGGACCGTAAAGTAAAGGTACGTTTACGTAAAGGACGAAATGACATCCTCATATTTTGTATTTTTTTTTATTTTTATTGTAGGGTAACTACGTTGTACTATGTTTAGTCTCGTTGTTCCAACCATCCGGCTTTCCCCATTGTTCGTTGCCAAGTACCGTAGTTTATATCCGATGCCTTAGGTTAGCTAGGAGCTACGTGGAATGGTATACCTAGGTGAACGTTCAGTGGTTGGCGGGAAGCACAACTACGTTTTTATTGTTTTTGTTTCTACTATCTGCGGTAGCAAGATATGTAAAAAGACATGTGGTAGAGTTTAGTGCAAAACTCGAGCTGGGTTGTAGACCACCGTCATTCCTGTTGCAGTCGTTATGCGGTCTGTAGGAATTGATGATCCAGAGTAACTACGCACTTAGGGTAAGCCCGTAAGCACCGATCATCTCGTGCATATATTGGTTTATGTAGTTTATATATTAAATAATCTTGTTAATTTAGCTGATTTCAGTGCATAAGTAATCATTTTGACACCGTTTTAGTGGTCTCGTACTTAGCATTGTCAACCTAGGCTTGAGGTAACCGCTGGGTTAAAAATAAGCCTACACTGTGTATAAAAGCTTCCTTAGTGTGAAGTCTTTTTTTATCTGAGGGAGACTTATGTTCTCCCTGGGTTTTATAGCACGTCAGAGCGGTTAGTGACTCTGTTGCCGGTAGGTTAGCTTCAAGTGGTTTGCAATGTACCGTCGAGGAAAGCTGGCGCCAAACTTAACACCTCAATCGCAAGTGGTACGTCCCATCAGGTTGGATAGGGCCGGACAAGGTATGTGTGGTTCGTCTTCCTACCTCCGCGGGAGGAAGACTTGGTGTGATAGGTGTATGTTAGGTGGTGTGTCTGTGTTTCTGTATGGTTGTATGAAAGGGTTTTGCTTGCATTGAAGCCAATGACCTCGTTCCAGAGGGTTTGTTTCAGGCGGATTTTCACTGTTCCCCCAGTAAAAATCCTTCTCCCAGTTCGTCGGGTATTGTTACGTGAACACTGGTTCCGGTAATAAAAAATGAAAACATTTGAACATAGCAGTAATAAACGGTAAATACCGGTAGCTCGCGATTGCGGCGCGTACCCCCATCACTGGGTGGTGAACGCGGTCATTACCTTTTAAGGTAATGCATCGTGCTAACGCGCATATAAAATGAGTCACACGCGTTGATAACCAATCAGCGCATTCCGTCAAACGGAGAATCGATCGAGCACAACACTAATCGACAACAAGAAAAAAAAAACACGCCCCGCGCTCGCGCCGAGGCAGACGGCAGACCTCATTCTATCGCGAGACTTCACGGCGGTACGTGATAATCTGAACGTGAACTTAAAACCTAGATAACACATAGTCTAGATTCTGCCAGTTACTAGTGTACTATTGTACTACAGTGTAGTCTACTAGCCTAACATAAAGGCTAGTTAATATAATAGCAGTTCCCAACATAAGGGGTAAGTCTAGTGTCCTTGATAAACAGTGCGCGAGTATTAAACGATAGTCACGTAAATAATAAAGTAAAATAACATCTTCATTCGCGTGTAACATTCCTGCTTAGCCCCTAGGAGCTAAGCGTGATGATAGCTCATTTTTAGTACCTGCCTACCTGCGGTCGGGAGTTCGGTAGTTACCTAGCTGTAGTTTGTTTTTGTGTAAATGTAATTAAATTAAAATTAAAGTAAACTGTGATTAACATCGTAATCGTTAAAATGTTGTAAGAAAGTTATTGTATGAAGTGTGTCCATAATATATGTCGCGAGTATACATGTCGACAGACAGCCGAATATAGTAATTGCTTAAGAACTATTCAATTAGTTGTAATGTTTGATTGTTCATATTCTAAGAGAAAAATCAACACGGTGATATCTCGCCATAATTTTCTATGGATACCCACATTTTTAAAATATGTAAATTGTCGAATTTTAATCTCGTTTTAAATCCACGGTTCAGCTTATATATGTATTATAGTTTAATTATTACTGAACCATTTAATTATGGTTGATTGAACCGTGGTTAACGGGGTTACAGACGTACTTACGATTATTAATTCCGGAACAATCCAGTTTTATTTCTTTGTTTATTGTGTAATTTGTGTTATGTGTACCTACCATTGTACAGCGCCGCCGACCTTAGGGCCCATGTAGAAAATTATACGTTGGGGCCCGGCGCTGTGCATTGGATTCACGCACCAGTGCCTAATCGTGTGGTTGTCTCCCCAGAACTTGGTACCGGCTGGAATACCGGTCCACTGCATACCGGCTGTAATAGCAGCACCGCACCGTACCGGCCCGCCTCCGAACCAGCTGAGGTTGCCTGCCCGCTCCGTACCGTCTGGAAGACGGCCTTGGCGACGACCCCGCGGATCGAACTTGCAGCTGCGAAGCCTGGTGACCTTGAGGGGAAGACAACGTCACACTCGCACGGGGCCAGCCCGGAACCCCAAGTTGAGTACATTACTCAGCCAACCGTTTATAGTGACGTGTACGCGTACCCGAACCGACACTCGACCTTTACTTAGAGTAGTTTTATTATTGTAAAGCAGGACCTACGGATTAAAGTTGTAGATCTCGTACCAATCGTTTTCTTCATCCTTGACCCCGTAGGGCCCCGTATCATGGGCGACGTTTTCTTCAGTGTATGACTGCTATATGATAAATGTTTTATAATATTGACGATTTTTTAAATGATACAATCTAATTAAACACTGACATCTTAATTTTAAATTGTACCTATTGCATGTGTTGATTTTTAATGATAAATAATGAGATGTATTCAATGTAAAATTTTGTACGCCAGAACCGGCAGAATATGAGATCTGAACATTATGTACCTAAACACCATTTTGTACCATATTCAACGAATAAAGACTTTGACTTTGACTTGGGTAATAAATTTATTTTCAATGCCCTTGCTTATAAAGTGGCTCTAATTTCACTGCAATAATGCACATCGACAAATGTTATTATTAGTGTGAGCTGACAAAATTCGTTTTAGTTATTATTTAATAATTTCTGGTAAAATGCCTTCTAAAACTGGAAAGTGGATATAATTTGTCAATAATCGAAACGCATAAATTTCTAAGCGGGCACTACAGTGCCCATTTAGATCATGAATCTCAATATTATAGATAAATAATTGTAATGCAATGCAATTAAAGATAGAGTTAAAATGGGTTAGATATATTCCACACATGGCATCACATTTGTTGACATTACTTAGGATTGAAATTTTTATTATTCTAAATAACTTTGCTTTGAAACCATTGCCCACCCACTAAAAACGTAATCGCCGATAATTCACGAAGTTATTTACCTTCAGTCGATGTTTTGCGATGCTCCGTCCGTACTTTTCTATAGGTCCATGCCCATAATGTAATATTATCTAACTATAATATCCGTGGCTTCCCTCGCTTGGAATTCTGATCTCACTCCCGGAACCCATGAAAACCTAATCCAGGTAGGGATATGTATAGTCATTCGAGTCACAAGGACGCACTTTATTTGTGACAGCGTCAAAGATCTAAACAAAATATGATTTCTGACATGTTTATACATATATAAAATAATATAGAATTTTATTTTTTACTTGCTTAAATAATCGTCATTTATTTAAATATAAAAGTATACATTAAGTCAAATAAAATAAAATAACACAGGGCACAGTTCGCACCCTCAGTGGAAAAAAGGCATAAGACGAAAATGCTGACTTTCAGTATGGTGAAAAAACTGAATTTATGGGCATATTTACTTTATTTCCAAACGTAGAAGAATTATTCTTATATCAAAAAAAGGAGAAAAAAATATTGCACTTCGTGTTGTATTTAAGTTAGTGCTAATGTTTATAGTTTATTAGGAATTGTAAAAATAAATTATTATGCTATTTTTCAGAAGTCCCAGAGTTTCGTCTCAGCTATCGGTGATAAGTGCACTAATGCTGTAGACGAACCAGTGCAAGATTGCTGGGACAAGATTCAGGCAGCTATCCTTGAGGCGGGGAAGGCAGTGCTCGGCACGTCTAAGGGTGGACGCAAGTGTGACAAGGACACCTGGTGGTGGAACGACACAGTCCAGAAGGAGATCAGGGTGAAGAAAGCCCTCTTTAAAAAGTGGCAAGCGTCCAAATCTCCCGAAGACCACGACGAGTACAAACAGGCTAAACGCGCCACTAGGAGAGCCGTAGCCAGGGCCAGACGAGACCACTTGCAACCGCTATACAACAAGTTGGAATCGTCTGAGGGGCAAAAGCTCATCTACAAGTTGGCGCGCTCCAGGGCCAAAGCGGTGCAGGCTATAACCAAGTGCCGCTGCATCAAAGACCCTGGAGGAAACCTGTTGTACGAGGAAGTCGCGGTGAAGGAGAGATGGCGCTCATACTTCCACGATCTGCTGAATAAGCAGCATAAAGAGGTGCAGCCACCAGATCTCCCTCCAAATCAAGGACTAGTGCCACCGATAACGCCTGCTGAAGTTCAGACTGCCATTCGTCGCATGAAGAACCGGAAAGCTGTCGGACCCGACGAAGTCCCCATCGAGGCTTGGAAGGCAATGGGTGCCCGTGGTGTGGGCATCCTCGCTAATCTTTATAACCGTATTCTCCTCACCGGTAAAATCCCAAACCAGTGGAGGCTGAGTGTTATTACGCCAGTCTTCAAGGGCAAGGGATCGGTGCAAGAGTGTGGTAGTTACCGAGGTATAAAGATAATGTCCCACACCATGAAGCTTTACGAGCGGATAATCGATTCCCGGATCCGACAGGAGAGTACCCTCTCGGAGTGCCAGTATGGATTCCGCCCCGGACACGGGACTATGGATCCGTCGTTCGCCCTAAGGATAGTCGCGGAGAGATACAGGGCGAGGAACACGCCCCTGTACTGTCTATTCCTAGACATGCAGAAGGCCTTCGACTGTGTGCCTCGCGCGATGATCTGGTGGGCACTGCGGTCCAAAGGAGTCCCAAAGGCTTACATCGACACCATCCGAGACATGTACCAAGATTCCGGTTCCGTGGTTCGGACCGCTGTTGGCGACACGAAAACCTTCCCCATCACCGTCGGGGTACACCAAGGATCCGTACTTAGTCCCTACCTGTTCAGCTTGGTGTTAGACGTTTTGTCGGACAGTATCAGAGACTCAAATGAGCAGCCTCCATGGTTGCTTATGTATGCTGATGACATTGCGCTGATGGACGCAGACAGGAACAGATTGGTGCGACGTGTGAAAGTGTGGAAGGAGGCGCTTGAGAACGGCGGTCTGAAGCTAAATGTGGCGAAGACAGAGTACTTGGCGTTAAACTCAACAGATCCCACACCCGTTCGCATAGGCGAGAACTTGGTCGAGCGCACGGATCAGGTTAAGTACCTGGGATCTGTACTTCACGTTACTGGTGACATCGACCACGACGTCAAGGCACGTATTGCCGCCGCGTGGGCTAAGTGGCGGGAAATGACTGGCGTCACTTGCGACACTAAAATGCCAGTCAGGCTGAAGGGGCAGGTCTATAAAACAATCATTAGACCTGTCCTCTTACACGGCTGTGAGGCGTGGCCGCTGTTGGAGCGACACAAGCAGATGCTGCGTGTCACGGAGATGAAAATGCTGCGGTGGATGTGTGGAGTCCCGCGTAAAGATCGCGTGAGGAACTCGCGCATCCGCGGCAGCCTTCATGTCCGTGACATCGCAGATAAAATGCAAGAGAGCCGCCTCCGCTGGTGCGGCCACGTCTTGCGGAAACCGCCCAGCTACGTGGGTAACAAATGCCTGGCAATGGCGCCCCCACCCGGTCCAGGTAGAAGGGGTAGGCCCAAGAAGTGCTGGCTTGGCGTCGTGGAGGGTGACATGCGTGAAAACGGTCTCACTACCTTGGACGCCCAAGATCGTGCGAAGTGGAGGAGGAAGAGCCGGAAGGCGGACCCTGAGCTCCGAGGGCACCGTGGCCTCGGATGCAATCAGGACTAACGTCTCTATGTGGATGATGATGCTATTTTTCAGAATACAATAAAATAAAAGATTTTGAGTATCAAAATTTATGCCAGACTTTGCCAGAAAAGTAAAATATATTTCAAAAAGTATGTTATATTAAAGCAGTAATGAACTTGTGAATATGAACATTTATGGTAGTATAAGTAAGATTACTGCATTATTTCCTTTATAAAAATTATGTTTGAAATGCACAAGCAATACTTACCCCTTTTTTCAATTTAAGGGCTTGTTAAGATAACTTAAGTAAACAATAATAATTACTTATTCCATTATATGTTATAGAAAAGTTAGCTGCATATTAACACATATTACTTAGAGTTATTATTTATGACTACAGGAAAAAAGGAAATGCCTTTTTTTTATTCACTATTTTTTATTTCAGGCAAAATACTAAATATATTTTGGTATAACAACAAAATTGCACAATAATAATCAGAAATGTAGAGTTTCGGTGAGGATTACTACCACTATTGATTTTTTTATAAACTCTTAAATAATCAGTAGATAATTCGTTAGGACTAAACTTAAATAAGTTTTTATTGGCTCCGTACAACAAAATGTTTATGTTCTCTCAATAAAAAAATCAAAGGTAATAAGCAAAAATTATTAACAAATCAAGGCAACGACTTATAATACATATTTTGTTATTACACATGTTATTATTAAGGCTAGGCACCCCGAGTGGTAGAGTTTATTAATATCATTAGTATAAATTAACATAAGCCTATGTTATGACTATTTTTTTATGCAAATGGATAGGGAACCCTTTACAAGTTAAAATAGAAAAGAATGTTACACGTTAGTAACAGACATTAGGTAATGTTATGATAATAGACTGCGAATCATTCATCAGCCTAGTGGTACGAGTCGTCGTCTTGTACTCATATTACTGGGGTTCCCCTACTTGGAGACCAAACGATTGCTATGATATACTAAACTTGTACCACTAGCTCGGCGGTAAGCGAAAACATCGCGAGGAAACTGCACATTCATTCATATTTAATATGTAACCAGGATCCTATTGGTCTGGTCTGGGTGTTTCTATGTATAATATGTATGTATTTACAAAAAAAAAAGTATATAAGTATGTTTATCCGCATTCTAGATTCCATAACACAAGCTATAAAAGCTTACCATGGGTCTAGATAGCGTTGTATAGAATGTTGTGGAATTGTGGAATATTGTTAAGGTTCACCTTTCCGGTTACGAAGGTCAGACGACAGTCGCTTCAATGTAATTACCAGACTATATAAACCCAGACAAATCATTGTTTAAGCGGACCCCGGATTCCCCAAGAGCAGCCGGGAAAACACTAGGAGGATTAGACAGGAAACACAAACATCAACGATTACAGGATATCAAGAGAGTCCGGCATAGAGCCCGCTGCTAGACCTTCTATTGACGAGTCGCCCGGACCAGTACAGTGTCTCGGTGAGTGCTGCTTTAGGTAACTCCGACCACTGTCCCCATTGTAGCGCCCCCACGACCCGTGCAGGGGAAGAGGCGTCTTTGGCACTACTCGTCAGCGGACTGGGATGGACTACGCGACTATTATGCGTCCATCCCGTGGGTTGAACGCTGCTTTGAGGGTAAGAACCCATCTGAGAGCGCTACTGCTGTCGCCGGTGAGATCGGTTTGGGTATGGAATACTATATCCCATAAACCGATGTCACCGGAGTCCGCAGAGCGCGTCAGTGGTTCGGGTGCGAGTGTGCGCAGGCTGTTGAGCATAAACAGTCTGCGTACCGCGCTTGGGTGCGGGCGCGCGTCACACGCGATCCCAACAAGGCCAAGACGGCGTACAACAGAGCCACAAAGGTCTGCAAGAGGGTTTACGTCAGGGCAGATGCCCAGCGCATAGCACGGCTGGGTCAAGAGCTAGTGGCGCATCTCACGGGTAGCCGTGGCTACTGGCGACTAGCCAAAGCCGTGCAAGCCAACTTCTGCCAGCCCTCGCTGCTCCCGCTGAGCAACCCCGATGGATCTCTGGCCCATGAGCCGCAAGAGAAAGCAAATTTGCTGGTCAATCTCTTCGCGGCCAACTCCCGAGTCGATGATTGTGGTATGCAACCACGGACAATGCCCACTGGTGACCACGCAATGTCCGTGCAGTACTACAATCACTAGATGTCCGGAAAACCAGTGGTCCTGATGGTATTCCAGCGGTCGTACTTAAAAAATGTGCAGCGGAGCTATCTCCTATGCTAATACGGCTTTAGACCGAAACTGTCAACGGGTGATCTTCTGGCGTACGTGACCCACCTTTGGGGTGAGGCTATGGAAAAGCACGGCGAGTCACTGGCAATTAGTCTTGACATTGCCAAAGCTTTCGATAGGGTATGGCATAAATCGCTTCTTTCCAAGCTACCAGCCTTTGGCCTGCCTCCCAGACCTCCCTTGCCTGCCTGCCTTCCTGCAGGGGCGCCGTATTCGCATCCTTTGTGATGGACGAGCTTCGGAGTTCTTGCAGGTAAATGCTGGCGTGCTCCAGGGTTCCGTCTTATCTCCCATTCTATTTCTTCTGCATATCAATGATATGCTCTCTAACGGTAGCATTCATTGCTATGCAGACGACAGCATCTTACGCATATCCTGCGGCCAAGCAGTCTGATATCGCGGAAAAAAGGCAGCTTCTTGTCACTGAGCTGGACCGGATCCTGGACCACATTTCTCAATGGGGCGCTAGGAACCTGGTCGAGTTCAATGCCTAGAAGACCCAGGCATGTGCGTTTACAGCAAAGGTATCTCCTTTCCTTCCTCTTCCCACTCTTCAGAGTACACCATTGCCACTGCAGGATCACCTCAGTATGCTCGGTATGGATGTTCGCTGCAAACTCGGAGTCCTGAACAGAGTGAGACGTTTTTTCACGCCGGAGCAGCGGTGTCTTCTATACAAGACCCAAATTCGTTCCTGCGTGGAATACTGCTCACATCTCTGGGGCAGCTCCGCAAAGTACTTACTAGATGCATGTCGACAGGTGGCAGCGACGTGCAGTCCGCATTATTGGGAATCCTGAGGTCATGAACACCCTGGAGCCTTTGCAGATGCGTAGAGATGTTGCGTCTTTGGCAGTATTCTACCGTCTCTACTATGGTGAATGTTCTGACAAGCTCTTCCAATTAGTCCCACCCTCTCCATTTGTACACAGGACGAGACGTGCAGGGCTTAGATGCCATCCATATACGGTGCATGGTATACCAGCCAGAACCAAGCGTTTCAGTGACTCATTCCTATGCCGCACCATTAAGACCTGGAATTCCCTGCCAGCTCACGTGTTTCCTTCTTCCTACAGTCCCGGGTCCTTTAAGCGGGGCGTGAAAAGGCATCTAATGAGGCCGTCAAGCTGAGTGCGACCACTGTTAACATGGTACATGTTTCCGATGGTGACCCTCTTTCCGACACTTTGCCTTTGCTTAACATCAGGCGAGGTGAAGTCAAATTGACGTGTCCTATAAAAAAAAACATTGTGTCATAATCTCTTTTTAGCTTATACAACAATTAAATCTAAATATTTACTCACCTAATAACTTCAAAATTCTTCTCGCCCTACTGTGCTACGTCCGGTTATATATTTTCAGGTCACTTTACTCTAAAATAAGAAGAAAAACCACTCAATTGTTGTTGTTTTGTTTTCGCAAATGCGTTAACGCAGGTATTACCTTGACCTAGAAACGGGCACTGACTGTCAAGCGCGTGGATATGCACCCGCCCCGTCCCCCGCATCGATGTATTCACACTTATGTTAGCGCTGTCTACTCCCACGCCGCAGTATCTAATCTTACTTCTCGGTGAAATGAAAATATTCTAGTGAAAGAAAGAAGTAATCGTTCTTATTTTACAGTCGCGCCGCAGTATGTAGTCTTATGTTTCGGCGTATAGAAGTTTTGAGTGGAAGAAAGCAGTAGTTATTCTTATTCTAATTTATTTTATGTTCATAAAAAGTAAACAGTCATACAGCTGTTATTATTTTCTAAGTTTATCTTTTTGGCTAAGTAAGCGCATTTAAGATAATTTCCTTAGCTAGTTAATATAACGAATAAAAAAATAATCGTGTATACAAGACTAGCGATGTAAAAAAACAAACGCATTTAAATCATAATAATTGTTACTTTTAATTTTCTACATAAAATATTAGGGATAAACGTAATAATAAGTAATACGTCATATTTCTCAATTTATTCTTTGCGTTATATAACATAATCTACTAATCCGTATCCAATGTCCAATCTCCTTAATAAAGCCTTTAGCTTCCTTGCCCCAGCTCCCCAGGGTCTGCACCGCCACCGGTACGAAGTGGTACAGTGGCTCCAAGCTGGCGTACTTAAGCCTCTTCATTGAGCTGGCATCTTCCGCGGCGGCATACGGGGCGTGGACAGTACGACTAAGGTGGCCATTATATAGTCGCCAATATATAAAATTGGTAGAATAATTAACAAAATCGTTAAGATGTTGGCACGGGGGTTGTTTTAGTCGTTTTCTTAAGGCACTTTCGCTGATGCCAACTTCTTCAGCATCACGTCGTCGGCTTTGTCCTTCTTGTATCAGTTTTTTGGCTTTTTCTATTAGTGCTTCTGTGATGAAGGCCCGTTGTGGGGCTTTTCTTATATAGGTCCTCGGCATTTATTCTTATTCTGAAAGCATAAATTACGTTTTCAACATTCTTGCTCATAAAGTTGCTCTAATCTCACCTCAATTAAGCATGTAAAGTAAAGGAAAGTAAAGTAAAGCTTTATTTTCCAATAGAATATTTTACATTTCATACATTATAAGTACTTAAGTGTTACTTATGTTGAATTTGGATCCCTTTCGGGTAAAAGCCTCCTCCATTTCTTTCCACCTATCTCTGTCCTGGCTTATCTTCATCCATCCATTTCCTGCAATCTTCACTATATCGTCTGCCCATCGTTTCTTAGGTTTTCCTACGTTTCTTTTTCCTAAAGGACCCTTCCACTTTGTCGCTTGCAAGGTCCATCTCTTGTCTTTTACTCTACTGACATGTCCAGCCCATTGCCATTTCTGCTTCAAAGCATATTCCAGGGCATCTGTTAGTTTAGTTTTCTTCCTTAAATTTTCACTTCTAACTTTTTGAATCTTCTTTATTTTTAGAATGCTTCTTTCCATAGCTCTTTGTGTTGTTATTAGTTTATTTTTTATTTTATTTGTATAAACCCATGTTTGGCTGCTGTATGTTAGACTTGGTAGTATACATGTGTCCATTATAATCTTTTTTTGGTCTAGGCTGTAGTCTCCCTTTAAGATTTCTTTTTGTGCCCAGTACTTTTTCCATGCAATGGTCACTCTTCTATTCACTTCTTCTTCGTTCCTGTTGATATTGAATGAGACTTGTTTGCCAAGGTAGACATATTCGTTTACATACTCAATTTCTTTACCATTTACGTATATTGGTTTTTTATAGTTGTTAGTCATAGCTTTCGTTTTATCTGGGTTCATATCTAGACCGACCTTCTTGCTCTCACTATTCAATGTTTGTACCATTTTCTCTAATTCGTTTGGTGTTTTAGCTAGAAGCACGATGTCGTCTGCAAACCTTAAATGTGTCAGATGTTGGTTAATTATCCAAATACCTTTATTTTTCCAGTCAATCTTTTGGAAGATACCCTCAAGCACGGCTATAAAGAGTTTAGGCGATAATGGGTCTCCCTGTCTCACTCCTCTACCTATTACTATTTCTTCACCTCTACTTTCTAATTTTACATGGCTTGTGCTTTTTGAGTATATATTTTTTAGAATATTTATATATGTATTGTTTACATCGCTTGCTTTTAGTGCTTTCCAAATAGAGCTGTGAGCTATGCTGTCAAAAGCTTTTGAGTAATCCACAAACGCCACATACAATGGACACTTGAATTCTGTATATTTCTCAAATAGTTGTTCTATCACATGTATGTGGTCGTGAGTAGAAAACCCCGCTTGAAATCCTGCCTGCTCAATTGGCTGATTCTTATCTATTTGTTCAGTAATGCGACTTTGTAGGATAGATGCAAACAGTTTGTAAATACTTGATAGTAAGCTAATTGGCCTGTAGTTTCCAATGTCTAACGGGTTACCCTTTTTATAGATAAGTATTATATCGGATTGACACCACTGCTTAGGTACTATCTCTGTTTTGAGCACCATGTTAAAAAGTTCTATAAGGTGTGTCATCAGAATAGGTGATCCTGCCTTCAATGCTTCATTGTGAATTTTATCGGGTCCCGGACTCTTATCATATTTTAATCTTTTTATATGTGCTGTTATTTCTTTTTCATTTATAGGTTCTATATTGAGGTTTGGTTCCGTTATGATAGTATCTTCGTCTTGATTTTCACTTTCGTCTTCTGGTAGTTTTCTATAAAGGTTTCTATAAAATTCAGTGGCTATACTCAACACTTCTTGCCTGTTTCTTGTTATTTTCTTCCCTTCCAATTTCTGTATCCAATGTTTGTGTGTATTTAATTCCTTAAATGCTCTTTTTGAGCTTCTGTGCGTGTTAAGATGCTTCTCTATAACTTTTTTCCTGTAATTTTTATAATCTGTCTTAATAGCTTTGTTTGTCTTTTTAAACAAGTCTTTAAGCTTTTCTTTCTCTTCTGTAGTCTTTTTCTTGATAGCTATTAATGTTGTTCGTTCATTTATTAAATCTAAAGTAGTTTTTGTTAGAACTTTGTTGTGGTTGTTTCCACGACTGTCTTCTATATGCCTTGTCTTTAAGCTGTTTCTTATAATTTCTTCAAATTCATTGTAAAAACTTTGCATGTCTCTTGTTTCGTCTAGAGTATAAATTGTGTTAATGTTTTGTTTCAAGTTTTCAATATAACATTTGCAATCTTCATCATTTTTAAGGGACTTAGGACTAGAGTTGAAGGCTTTCCTACTCATTTTGGCTGTGTTTAATTTAAATGTAGCTCTTATTAATCTATGGTCTGATTGAAATTTTACTTTATTTAATATTTCTACGTTTGTTATTCTGCTTGGTTTGTTGCTCATTATAAAATCGATTTCATTTTTAGTTTTTTGATCTGGAGAGAGCCAAGTCCACCTGCGACTTTCTTTCTTTCTAAAATATGTGTTCATAATTGATAATCTATTTTCGCAAGCATATTGGATCATTCGCGTACCTCTTTCATTTCGTTTTCCATATCCATATTCTCCCATTAACGATCTCTCGGATGTTCTAGGTTTTCCAATTTTAGCGTTAAAATCTCCAACTACGAGGACGATTTTGTCAGCTAATTCGTGAGCTTTACCTAGATCTTCATAAAATTTACATAATTCGTCATCACTTGATCTTCCTGTAGGAGCATAGGCTTGGATGATTGATATAGCAGTTTTATCAAATTTGAGTTGTAGCAATGCTACTCGTTCTGATATTCCATTAAAGTTTACTATATTTGTTTTAAGGTTTTTCTTAATCATGAATCCTACTCCATATAGTCCGGGTGTTTCGCCTATATAGCAGAATATGTAGTCTCTGTGTTCTTCGATTTGACATCCGATTCTTCTTACTTCTGCTAGTCCTATTATGTCATAATTTACTTTTTCAAGAGCATGGCACAGTGCAATGTGACGTTCGGCTGTTGCTAAAGACCCCACATTGTAGGTGCATACTTTTAATAGTTGTGTACTTTTATTTTTATTTTTATTTATTTTTATTTATATTATTCGTGCTAGGAGGGTAGTGGCCATTTCCCCAATTAAGCATGTAATGACACCTATCATAATTCACACGTGAGTTTTAATTGTTTCCCTAAATAAACTTTTGATATAGGTACTATATGAAATTAATATTTGATGTATTTTTTTTTTTTTTTTATACAGGACACGTCAATTTGACTTCACCTCGCCTGATGTTAAGCTAAAGGCAAAGTCTCGGAAAGAGGGTCACCATCGTAAACATTTACCATGTTAACAGTGGTGGCACTCAGCTTGACGGCCTCATTAGATGCCTTTTCACGCCCCGCTTAAAGGACCCAGGACTGTAGGAAGAAGGAAACACGTGAACTGGCAGGGAATTCCAGGCCTTAGTGGTGCGGCATAGGAATGAATCACTGAAACGCTTGGTTCTAGCAGGTATACTCTGCACCGTAAATGGATGACATCTTAGCCCTGCACGTGTCGTCCTGTGAAGGAAAGGGGAGGGTGGGACTAATTGGAAGAGCTCGTCAGAACTTTCACCATGGTAGAGACGGTAGAAAACTGCCAAAGACGCAACATCTCTACGCATCTGCAAAGGCTCGAGGGTGTTCGTGACCTCAGGATCCCCAATAATGCGGACCGCACGTCGCTGCAACCTGTCGAGAGCATCTAATAAGTACTTTGCGGAGCCGTCCCAGAGATGTGAGCAGTATTCCACGCAGGAACGAATTTGGGTCTTATATAGAAGACACCGCTGCTCCGGCGTGAAAAAACGTCTCACTCTGTTCAGGACTCCGAGTTTACGCGAGGCTGATTTGATGATACTCTCGATATAGTTTTTGTTATTCAGTTTGCAGCGAACATCCATACCGAGGATAGTGAGGTGATCCTGCAGTGGCAGTGGTGTGCTCTGAAGAGTGGGAAGGGGAAGGAAAGGAGATACCTTTGCTGTAAACGCACATGCCTGGGTCTTCTTGGCACTGAACTCGACCAGGTTCCTAGCGCCCCATTGAGAAATGTGGTCCAGGATCCGGTCCAGCTCAGTGACAAGAAGCTGCCTTTTTTCCGCGATATCAGACTGCTTGGCCGCAGGATGTGCGTAATAACTCCCGTGTAAGGTGCTGTCATCTGCATAGCAGTGAATGTTTCCGTTACAGAGCATGTCATTGATATGCAGAAGAAAGAGAGTGGGAGATAAAACGGAACCCTGCGGCACGCCAGCATTTACCTGCAAGAACTCCGAAGCTCGTCCATCACAAAGGACGCGAATACGGCGCCCCTGCAGGAAGCTTGCAACCCAGTTACACAGTCTAGGAGGCAGGCCGAAGGCTGGTAGCTTGGAAAGAAGCGATTTGTGCCATACCCTATCGAAAGCTTTGGCGATGTCAAGACTAATTGCCAGTGACTCACCGTGCTTCTCCATAGCCTCACCCCAAAGGTGGGTCATGTACGCCAGAAGATCACCCGTTGACCGTTTCGGTCTGAAACCGTATTGCCGGTCACTAAGCAAGGAGTGATCCTCTAGGTGGCGCATGAGCTGTGTGTTAATTATGTGCTCGAACACCTTGCACAGCACTGAGGTGACGGCTATGGGTCGATAGTTGGCTGGGTCCGAGCGATCCCCCTTCTTGGGGATCGGCTGGACATTCGCCTCCTTCCAAGCCGAAGGCACTGTACCCGAACTGTAGGATAGTCGGTACAGCCGCGTTAGCATAGGAGATAACTCCGCTGCACATTTTTTAAGTACGACCGCTGGAATACCATCAGGACCACTGGCTTTCCGGACATCGAGTGATTGCATTACTGCACGGACATCGCGTTGCCTGATACGTATATCAGGCATAGCGTGGTCTCCAGTGGGCATTGTCCGTGGTTGCATACCACAATCATCGACTCGGGAGTTGGCCGCGAAGAGATTGACCAGCAAATTTGCTTTCTCTTGCGGCTCATGGGCCAGAGATCCATCGGGATTGCTCAGCGGGGGCAGCGAGGGCTGGCAGAAGTTGGCTTGCACGGCTTTGGCCAGTTGCCAGTAGCCACGGCTACCCGTGGGATGCGCCACTAGCTCTTGGCCCAGCCGTGCTATGCGCTGGGCATCCGCTCTGACGCATGCCCTCTTGCAGACCTTTGTGGCTCTGTTGTACGCCGCCTTGAAGTCACCCACGTTGGGATCGCGC
Source organism: Eilema sororculum (assembly GCA_914829495.1). Lineage (NCBI taxonomy): Eukaryota > Metazoa > Arthropoda > Insecta > Lepidoptera > Erebidae > Eilema > Eilema sororculum. Next base: position 10,379,080 of record OU618542.1, read on the forward strand.
GTGGCGCGCGCCCGCACCCAGGCGCGGTACGCAAACTGTTTATGTTTATGTAACTGTTTATGATACATGTGTGTTTTGTTGATTACCGTCCTTGGCTCTCTTAAGACCCTCGCCTGACAGCTCGGCTCTCAATGGCACTTTAGCGGTAATCACCAACTTTACACACTTACATAATGTATAACTTTTAGATATTTTCTAAGATCTTGGGGAATAAGTTCGCAACGTGGGTATAAGTACGCGTACGCACTCTTACCCCAATCGACAAATTTGATAAAAGATTGGACACAACACACGAGTTCATAAAAGTTTAAAAATCCATATCCATATCCATACTAATATTATAAATGCGAAAGTAACTCTGTCTGTCTGTCTGTCTGTCTGTCTGTATGTTACGCTTTCACGCCTAAACCACTGAACCGATTTTGATGAAATTTGGTATAGGGCTAGATTAGACTATGAGAAAGGTTATAGGCTATGTTTGGTTGCGATAACCGACTTCCACGCGGGCGGAGCCGCGGGCAAAAGCTAGTATGATATATGTACATAAATCTACAAACAAAGTATACTTACTTGCAAAACTATAACGATATAACTTCAACACTTTTCTCTAACCCAAATATCGAACGAAATTATTGCACCTTACGTGTTCGGCGACCTCCGCTGTTGCGGCCACCTCTTGCGGTAACAAATGCCTGGAAATGGCACCCCCACCGGGTCCAGGTAGAAGGGGTAGGCCCAAGAAGTCCGGGCCTGGCATCGTGGACTACCTTGGACGCCCATGAACATGCGAAGTGGAGGAGGAAGAGCCGGAAGGCGGAACGTGAGCTCCGAGGGCACCGTGGCCTCGAAAGCAATCAGGATTGACGTTTTAATGTGGATGATGATGACGTGTTCGGTGACCTATCGCAACGAGTACCTGATTATGCGCGGGAGCGGCGTGTGGGTGGGGCTCCGAAGCGTCGCCAAGTTTTGAAAACATACCCCTCAGCCCACGCCCCCGCTGTCGGATCACGCCACTGCGTACGTTTACCCACCGCGTTTCCTTACCCCGAATGACTCTATTACTCCAGATGATCTATCCCTAGCATTAAATTTTTATTCAGAACGGATTTGGCCGTATGAGCGCGATTGAGTATCAAACATACAAACATCTTCACAAACTTTTCCATTTATAATAACATTAGGTTCTATTAACGTATGCCGCGTTAAGTAAAGGCTTCTGTAAGTTTGATAATTAGGTCAGTAGGTCAACCTCTACACCCACGTTTTGATTGATCATGTCGCCCGCTTCTAACGTACATTTTCGGAAACACATTTTATATTTGCATAAGATGTGGTGTTAATTCTGTTAAATAGTAGACTGTTTTATCGACACCCCTAATTTTTTATAAAAAAATTAATTCCTTTTTTTGGGTGTACGTTAATTTTCAAGGCAAAAACCTATGTAGGTATACAATGATGTATAACGGGAATTAACGCGATCATGGTATAGGCACATATATACCTCGCTGTATATGGAACCTCCCTTTTTTGTGTAGTCAGATGACATCGAACAGTTTGCTTAAAGAATAGGGACATTGTGAGTGTGGTATGTGACGGTACATGGCGAGAAGAAAATAATTATGAAAAATATCGAGAATGCGTGGTTAGATGACGAACCTACTACATCGCGGAATCGAAGACGGCGGGCGTGCACTACTGAGCCAATCAGCCTGTGACCACGGCCGGTGCAACCTGTTCGAAACGTCAGCAAATCAAAAGGTATGTATGTACCTATCTCGGTATCTATCCCTTAAGTATGTTTATCCGCATTTAAGATTCCATAACACAAGCTAGTTAAGCTTACTATGGGTCTAGATAGCGTTGTGTAGAATGTTGTGGAATATTTATATTTATTTACTAGCTGTTACCCGCGACTTCGTCCGCGTTTAGTTCGGAATAGCTCAAACTCATTATTAAACATGGTGGAAGATTTTCATCCCAACTGGAACGGATGTACCCGAAATACTGGAAATAGTGAATTTTACGCAAAGGAAACATTTCTTTATTTTAAAAAAGAAACTAACTCTCTTGACATCTTCCACCTTGTATTTTTAAATTAAATATTATGAAGACAGTCTTTTGAGTGACTGACTTATAAATACAGGGCTAAACTACTGAAAACTACGAAAATTGACAGACATCTTCTATTGGCTTGGTACATATTGCGGAAGGATTTTGAAAAATTCAACATTTTGCTGACGAAATCATTATCAAGTATGTGTTGAACATTGTTATATGTGGATTTGGTAATGTTCACCAGTTTTAATGGTTTAAATATTCTTCCTTCCTCCCAAATTCTTAAAACATGCTGCCACCACTTACGAACTGAACAAATTAAAATAAGTACATCAAGTATCACACAAAATAGTTTCAAGAAAACCCAGTGCCTTGCACCCCCTGAGCAGTGAGCAGTGGTTCTCTTCTTTGCCGAGCCAATGGTGGGTAGTTCCAGTTTTATGATAAATTCCATCGACCACAGTCGCATCGTTGTTCATTGCTTTACACACAGGTAGAGAACATGGGCGCAATTGGCAAGAGAGCAAATACAGTATTGACTTGGATGGGGTCATATAGCCTCATTTTGCTATATATATTCCTTGTATTGGTAAGCTTGTTTCCAGCAGATGATGTAGATACTTCCAAATTGATACTGGAGTTGATGTCCACGTGGCGGATTTTTTTGGTCTGATGAAATTTACCGGAACTGAGTGTTTCTCTGCCCACATTCAGTCTCTTTTGTATAATAGGAGCAGCGGTATCTTTTATATACCTAATACATAGGTTGGCTTTTCTTGGCATACTGTTATCATTTCTAGGATAGATTTACGTATTTACTATTAGATACCTACTTATTAGACTGAATCGATAATATCGCAGCGGCGTGCGTTGGTAGTCATCAGGTCACTAACATTGTATAATGTCTGCAGTTGCATAAAGACGTTGTCTCTCTGGCTGTATTTTAGCATTTCTACCGTACCACGGCGAGTGAAAGAGCCTATTAGGAGTCTTTCCAATATTGCGCTTGCCCCGATGTGGTGGAATCGGTATCAATGGGGGATACCAGTTTCAGTTTTATGACTTCTCAGGCGGGTGGGACCACTTTTTCATTCTCCGAAATGAAGAATTTTGTATAGATCTAAGAATATTATATAATAAGTTCTACTATTACTGTCACACAGCCTAGTTTTATGTACTACCTATAGAATACTAAGCATAGAATTTATATTTTACTTCAAATAAAACTATAAATACAATAAAATACAACAAATACACAATAAAATAAAAAAGTTAAACAAACGTAAATAAAAAACCACTAAAAAGGAAAATTACATTTTAGATGGATTCGAACGCGACGCAGCTAAGTTATAAGTCCACCGCAGACGTATTGAGCCACAGTTACCATGAAATCATAGTGCGAAATAGACGTTTACATATTATGTCATAAAAACGTTCTGTCGAAATAATATCTTCTTGTAAGCATTGTTGCTTCTTTATTGGTTCGATCTATTCACACAATCACAAATTGTTAGCCGTGATATGCTATTATTGACATAACTTTTTTATTTATGAACCGATTTCAATAAAACAAACACTAAATGTTAAGTGAAGCCTACCACAATATATTAGTGAAAACTGCAACCAAATCCGTTCAGCCGGTTCTGAGATTAGCGTGCACAAACTCACAGACAAACAGAGAAACAGAGAAACAGAGAAACAGAGAAACAGATAAACAGACAAAAATTCCAAAAAACGTTGATTTGGCTTCTATTACGTTTATAAAGTCCCCCTATATAAATTTTTCTCATTTCCTTTCCATGTACAGACATCGATCGTTTACAGATTTATTATATGTATAGATAGATTTATACCAAGATCCCGTTATTTCCCGTTAACATTATAGTATAAATAATGGAACGCGATAATTTAAAAGTTTCATAATACCTATGAACTAATGAATACCCACAAAGAGGTAATGGTCGATCGATATAATTACTTAGACTTGTGAAAAAAATCTTATGATAATATAATGCTGGACAAAAAGAGAAGGACGCAGAACCCATCAGTACCCTTAGGATAATTATAGAGCTTGACTTGAAGTGTCTTGTTTTAAAACGTTGTAAAATCTCTGTGAAAAATAAAAAATGTTGAGATATAATTAAAATGGAAAAAGGTTCAATATTATCATGTATTAATAATCCTTCTATACTATAATTCGTAAATATTTAAATTCCTCATATACAAAAGATATTATATAAACTAACAAGTTCAGGTTTAAAATATTTGAACCGTTCTTGCATTTTGTTCTTCAATATACTACGAGTATAATAGATTTTCCTTTTGAGACAGCAAAATAGAACCCATTAATGAAACGCTTGTCATTGCGGTCTCTGTTTATTTCATAATATTGGTCGATGAGCGGGTACCCGTTATTAGAAAGACAAATATTATTTCCGTAAGTATTTAAGGGCGGATAAGACAAACAAACAATAGAAGTCAAGATGTTTCTATTTAACTTTGCTAATTGAATCACAGCTTATCCGAGAATTTTGTTTGTAATAAAACACAGGACTTTCGCTGCAATATAAAGAAGCAACATTTATATTATTTTCAGTGAACATCTTTGTGAGCTTTTATTAAATTGAGTTTGATATACCTAAAAGTTCTGATATTTTTTTCTGACCGATCCCTACCTTAAGCAGCTCAAACACCACACCCACCAGTGTGTATGGAGCCATATCAAGATCTTAAGTCCAAGCCCGTCTCACCTGGAAGCCACATCAGCTGATCGACGAATGAGACACTAAAAGGATTAGTGGACGGTGGTGACGCTATGGTGCAGGCTTTCTTTTCGAGATTGGGGGGTCAGTTCAGTTCAGACAGGACTCAATTTTGTAAATTCTAAAATAATCCAAATTGTGGAAATAAGGAGTTGGAGCGCGGAACTCCTTGTAAAAGAAGTTGGTGGTCATAATCACGCCGAAGATTAAAATTGTAAGCTGATTTAGTAACGTCTTAGAAACTTAGGATAGGGCCCCGTAAGTTTTGAACGTAAAACCCTTAATGAATTTAATGAGATAAGGTAATCTCAGAATAGTTCTAGGTAGCGCTTATGAATAAGGCACTAAGGACCTCAGTCTCAGTCAGACTTTAAAGATTTACACTCAAGTGAATTTAAGTGGAGTAGCCAGGAAAATAACTACCTAATAATACGACACTTCGTCTTTATAAAAAAATATGTTACTTGGGTAAGGAAAAAACGTATGCAGTACTATGCGATAACTATTTCATAGTTGGCAGGTTGATAAGTAGGTGACTTTCTCCTATATTTGCGCTTACGGAAACGGCTGCCATCTGACCCTACAGTGCTGAGAAAAAAAGAGCCGTCATTCTTTAATCAGCGGGTATACCGGCTTGCCGGCAAGGTTAACTTTGGTTCCGAGGCTCTGGTGGAACCCTATCTTACCAACTTAAAACGTACTAGGAAAGTAGGTAATCGTAAAAGGGTGGTATTTAAACGCCAATCAAATAAAATACTTTTTTTATGAAATAATAATCCAAATTTCCATCAAAATTACTGATTGCACAGCAGAATACTACGATCAAAAGTATTAGAAAACACACTACAATTTATTTTCGTAACGTACGGCTGTTTATCTTAATGCAAAGCAGTTTTATTAATGCACTGCTAATGCTGCCTGACTATAATAATCCAAATTCACATCAAAAATACTGATTGAGCACAAACAAACTACTTAATTGCTTATAAAAAAAAATAACCGCGAAGACATAAGGCGAGAGCTCCGCTTCGCTTCACTCCCGCCTTAGTCTTCTAACCTAACCTATCCATTTCGGAGTGGGTGGTGAACATTCTGAACTTAATTACTTAGTATACCTACTCGGATAGATATTTTACTTTGACAATGAGTATCTTCTACATGCGCACTAGTTAATTTGCTGTGCAGTTAGTATTTGTGATAAACATTTATAATTTTTGTACTTAAATAAATTTATTTGTATCACATTATGAGGATTAAAGTAATGTCATCCTGATGTATATTTTTTTTTTCTGCAGTACTAGTGAAAAAACCATATAAATGATGAAAATATATGTGTGATTATTTATTTGATGTGCAATTAATAATATTCCATCGTAAAACTAATACTAACAACAGTTTCTTTATTCTTACTCCAGAACTCAGCGACTGTGAATTTATTTCTCACACAAGTACTTTTACATTTTACAAGATTTACAAGAGTTTACACAGTTTGTATGTTATAAAACCTTAATTACAAAAGGCAGTAAATTATGCAGGTAGTTAATTTCAGTTGTTTACTGTCGTATCAAATTATAAAGTCTGCGGATCGTCAGACAAGTAAGTTTCATAAAACAGATGTTGTTTCTTTTGTGTTATAATCTTTTCTGTTTACTGAACTTATTTCCTGGTGAAGATGAAATGTCTATTATTAGATTATGTAATGTCAGGTAATTCCTTTCATTCATCAATTTTTTTTCACTATAGGTAGGTAAATCATTTCATTTAAGTTTTGCTTAATTAGTTGGTAACATAGGACCTAAATTTTAAAGAACATTTGGATGTTATAAGTTACTACTCAGAATCCTTAAAATGAATATTATGAGATATGGGGATCGAATCCTACTTGAAGTTGAGAGATTATGAAAGCTACTTTTATTATCCTGTGAGTTTACCTCAATGGATATTAGCTATATGATTTGTGATCATTAAAGGTGAATAGACAATTTTATCCACACAATTGACGATTGATTGAGGTTATGTCGGGCTCGAACCGACTAAAACCGCACGCCGATTGTGGGTCGTGGTGCTAGGCCTGAAGTGAGGTTGTCATCGATACATCCTTCGCACCCCGGCTGGCACACAATTTTATTGACCCGCAACCGGATGAGTTCTGTGTTCTGCAAATTATGAACAAAGAAAAATATCCAGCGTTAATTAAATACAAATTGGTGACAGACAGCCAAGGGAATCTCAGAAATAGAGTTCTGTTTTTACCCTTTGGGTGCGGAACACCAGAAAGAAATGATAATGAAGTGTTGACGAGGTAGTATCTACACTGTCAAGTGTCTACGTCCTTACTACGACGGCGACGTAGGAAGTACTTCATCAAGTAATTTCGAAAAATAATAAAACCTACAAAACCGTAGAGTACCTCGTCTAATATCTAGTATTAAGTATATAACACGAATCTTACAAACATTTCAGCTTTCAGAACAGAGTCAGGCCTCAATCTATTCATAGAGACGCTGCTAAAGTCTGGCGTTGTCAGGCTTTGTTTTATAAAAACAAGGCGAAGAAATTGTTTGTCACGTTACTACAAACGTGCATTTGGTGAGCAGATATAGGTTATTTAACAAAGCTATTCAAATACAAACGGCGGGTGGTAGCGGCGGAGAGGCTGCCTGCGTCAACCAGAAGTGTCGTTAAGTGCTGGGGCCGCGCCGCCTCTGACAATTACCGCTACGAGCCTGTAATGACCCAGAGAGACCCTTATTAAAACTTGCTTCACCCCACTTCCACGGAGTAAAGTTTAAAGTAACGATGCATATTAATTGAAATATCGATACCGTGGTACGTAGTTTGTGGACACAAAATTAATATGAAACGGCTACTCAAATTGCTTAGTAATTGGTTTTGGTCATACAACATATAGTATAGGTACTTATATGTTTTAAATTAGTAGATAAATGTATATGAGTATTTACTTAATATGAAATAAAAATTACTCTCTAAGTTGTATAAATACGTCAATTACGTTTTATCGGCTTGTATTTGTATTTCATAAAAAAAAATCGAACTCATTATTCTGGATTGCGTAGATATATTTTAGTTATCAATCTATGAATATTGGGTAATGGGCACAATCGCATCCCTGCTAGCTAACAATCATCACAGCACGGAATAGTATCATATTTTATTAGGTACTCACAAAACTGTATATGAGAAATACCGGAGTGGCGAGTGCTATGGCCCACATTCAGACTTTAAAGTCAAATAATAAACTACAATAGGCAAATTGATTGATTGTGTAACGCCCAGTTTGAAATAAAACAGCAAAGTACACTTAAAGTAAGACGCTTGCAATCAACGTATACTGTACTTGATGTCCGAATTTTTCTATAGGCGTTTGTGTAGTTTTAATATTTGGAAAGCCTGCTTATAATTGTAAGTTTAATAATGTAACCGTTTTATCACCAAGACGAATTAAGTATTATTGGGGAGGTCCCTTGGGACTCCTTAATCTAGCAAAAAGTTTTAAAGTAATACTAATGACATGTGCTCTTACGCCATGTCGTAAATTTCTGCGCTCGTAGGCGTGTCTGCTATTATCCATCCACCATGAACTAAAATGTAAGTTAACTTAATTAGCGCCCATAATTCTTGGTCCGTGGTCGTCTGTTTTTATTGTAGACCATTTACCTATTTTACTACCCGCTTTGTACCAAGGAGGATGTATATATTTCTACGTCCTGTAATTTACTTCAAATTAAATGTCGTTTCGAGTTCAAATATGGCTTAACTTTCCCTGGAACTCACCGAGTATTATGCTTGGGTTTGAATACTGTGTGGTACTCGTAGTTAGGCGATGTGCAAGGAAAAAATCACACTAATAGGATTAGTCGGCTTTACTAGCCTCTACGAGGGGAGTTTACCCCTCACACTGAACACCTAGTATATCTCTGGTCGAAATACAGCTTAGTGCTGTCACCGTTTGATTGTATACAGCTTTTAACAAGCTTTTAAAGGGTTTGGGTCCTGCTCGGGCAGTATTAGTTCAACAGAGAGTTCGTGACACTTTTGTTTAATGTAGGATTACATCAGCACGTTCAGAAGTAGCACATGTTTCTTTAATAATTTTGTTATAGATGTAAGCTTATTTTAGTATTTGATATATATGACAGCATCATTTTAGCGAGGGATGTATTAAATTAGCTATTTAACTTAACAAAAGGAATGTAAAATAAATTAGTGAATATGACCGGAATACTTACCATCTTATAATAATAATAATAAGATATTTATTTCAGACTTAAGTCCATACGGTGTTAGTAACAATTTCACTTAAATCTAATGTTAGTAAAACATGATATTAAAAACATACGAAGAAGGTAGAAACAGATTCACACCTTTATGGCATGAATCTGTATCCACCTCCTTAGCAAAGGTGAGTCCCACCTCGCCGCAAATACTTGAAGGAGCGTGTTCGGGCTGCCGCGGAGGCGCTCGAGGGACGAAGTGCAGCGCTTGCGCATAATGCACGCGAAGCTATCCACATTGTGGTTCGCGAACATAGCCGATGCGCTGCATCGCCACGGCAGCCCCATCACTGCCCTGAAGCCGTTATTATATTGGACGCGGAGGTCGCCATATGCCCGCTGCGTGAAGTTCACCCACAGGCCGCAACTGTAGAATACTTGGCAGTACGCCTTGTACAGCGTGATTTTGACTGCCTGTGAGCAACGCGCGAACCTGCGGGCAAGCATGTTAGCACGAGCAGCTAACGACCTCCGTTCCCTATCAATATCACAGCTATCTTTCAAATCCTCGGTGACCCAGTGACCCAAGTATTTAAACTTGTCGACTTTGCACATAGGTGTTCCGCATAAAGAAATTACAGGTGTCTTCATACCAGTTTTTGCACCAGCTTTAAACACCATATACACACTTTTTTTGATATTGTACCTGAGTCCATGAGCCACCGCATAGGATTCACATACAGTAATCAGGTTCCTTAATGCACCGATGGAGGGACTCAGCAGCACCATGTCGTCCGCGTAACTGATATTGTTGAGACAAACTCCATCGACATGACAACCAACTCTGGCGCTGCTGAGCTTTTGTATCAGATCGTTCATATACAGGCTGAATAGATGGGGGTAGGTCAATCCACCCTGTCGCACCCCGCACTTCAGTCCATATAGTCCAGAAAACGCCCCTGCCCACCTGACACTATTTGTTTGGCGAGCATACCAGTACTTGAGCACCCTAATCAATTCCACTGGCAAGGACGTTTGTTTCTGCAGTTTATGCCACAAAACCTCGTAAGACACTAAATCGAATGCCTTTGACAGGTCCAGAAAACAGGCAAATACCGGAGTTTTCCTGTTTGTGTAGTACTGGACCGTCTGCTTGAGGCAGTAAATGGCACTTTCAGTAGATAGCCCCTGTCGGAATCCAAACTGGGCATCGTGCAAATGGATGTGCTCTGCCAGGTGTTTGTCAAGCAGACTGTCCAGCACCTCGGCCTGTAATTGGACATGTCAGAGGCGTCTCCAGTTTTATTTTTAATTACAGGAACAACCACCGTATGCATTAAGTTACCTGGTAGATAGCTGTGATTCAAACATAAATTATATGGCATTGCAAGCACTCTAGGTAAGTGGGGCCCAGCATGGCGCAGGTGATCGACACTGAGGCCGTCGTGTCCGGAAGATTTACCACTTACCATTTTATTTATAACATTCAGGATTTCCTTTCCCTTGAAAGTAAATGAGAGTGAGTCCGACACCACGGCATCAGCGTCAGACAACTGCGGCGTACTTCGCAGAGATGGCTTCACTTTAAAATTCTGACAGAAAGCATTAGCTATGTCTACTGGTTCGTGTACACCCGCCACACTCACAGGGAGGCTCTGCCTGTGATTCAACTTATTAGTTGATTTCCAAAATTTACCAAACTGTTTATCCGAATGATGTTTAGCAATTATATCCATTTTGATTTGCTCTTCATTCGTTTTGCAGTACTTTAACTTTGCTTTAAATAACCTTCTTGTTTCACACATTCTATCATGGACATAACCACAAGTAGGCTTTCGGTGCAACAACCAAGTTTGGTAACATAGACGTGCCTCCCTGTGAGCATCGCCAACATACTTGTTCCAACCTGGCACGTACTTCCTTTTAGGTACAGCTGGACGCCCACAATACGTTTCCTCGGCACTCTCTTTCAGTATGTTGACGATACTGTTATACATATTATCTATTATCGTCTTATGCCTAACATCATGACAAAAATTATAAGAACACTCCTGAAAATCAGATGGGAAGTCCAGTTCCCTTAATTTGGAATTACACAATGATGAATATGCTCTTATTTGCTCTTGGTCCCTATCCCCCCAAATCACCCCGCTTGCTATTGATGGCCCATTGTATACAATTTTAGGTTTAATCATTTGCATATTACAACTCACCACCAACGGTAGGTGATCAGACGGGTACACACCATACAAGACAGATACACTAGTCACTAAATCCCTCGCGGCACTACTAACTAAACAGTGGTCCAGCCAGCTCATGCCGCCATTTTGATTGCTCTTAAATGTATGAGTATCCTTCGGTAGTAGTTCCATGTCCACACAGCACCACGATTGTTCCTAACACACAGAGAGCATCTCTCTCACGAAACGTCTGCCCGGATGCGCATTAAAGTCTCCGATCACAAAAATAGTCTCAACATTATTACTCTCAATAACGGCTATGATTTCCCCTAAGCACTCAGTAAACTCAACAAGGTTAGCTGCACAGTCTACTGGCATATAGACCGATAAAATTATCATAGAGCGGTCACCAATTACGATCTTTATAGCTACTAGCCGATCACTATTACATGATAGGACAATCACTGAAGAAAACAAAGATTTCTTCCACAGTAGAGCTATTCCTCCGTACGGTCTTCCCTTGAGGATCCTGCTGGTGTCAACCGCAGATTTAGCTGTGTATGCAAAATCTTGGTCTAGAGTTCCAAGAAAAGCTAGGTCATGAGGCATAAGCCAAGTTTCCTGGAGCGCGATGACATCCATACTTCGACAGAGTTGGCGTACGCACTCAACTGATGTCTGAATGTTTTGACAGTTGAATGATGTGAAATTGACACTCAATTGTGGGCTAGCCATTTTGTGTTTCTGTGATGATGGATCCTATAGCAGGTCCCGTCCCGGGAGTCCCGACTAATTTGTGCGCTATTTCTGTGTGTTTCTGCTTGAAATTAATAAAGCGCCTATATATTACACCTTCCGGCCAGAATTTCTCACTCATAAACAAATTTAGTTTATTCTGGGGCACGAACACTTTATATGCATCATAAGGTTTTGGATTCTTCATCCTAATTTTCTCCAGCTTAACCACATCTGACTTACTCTGAATGTACAAAACAATATCACCTTCGGTCACCTCCTTTGCCACTTTAGAAATGTACAAAGGTATTTCAACCATTGCCGCTTTAAAATTCACACCAGGTGATGTTGTGGCTGCGCCCATTCTTCCTACAAATCGGTTTTTAACCTTTCGTGAACGAACCGTAATCCATTCGGCGTCTTCCTTTGCTGTTTTCCATTCGCCTTCCCGCTAGTTACACTAGAAAGCCGACCCCCAACTGAGTTGTGGAAGGGATTAGAGAATGAAAGAATACGGAAAAATTACGGTTAAATAGATGAACGGCACACCCACTGAAGAATTGACAGTATCATTAGGCATAGTCTTAGTTGTCACGAAGATATTGGAAAAGGCTTTAACTTATTCTACAGTTACCACGCTACTGTTCCTTAGCACATACATAATGCAGTTCTACTTTGTATGTGCTAGTGGTCGCCAATCGGCTCGTTTCGTTTCGCAACTTCATGATATTTTTAGGACCTTTTATGTTTTATGTACCTTCTTTTATTAAACACTAGCTTTTGCTGCGGCTCCGCCCGCGTGGATGTCGGTTATCGCGACCAAACATAGCCTATGTCCTTTCTCAAGGTCTAACCTATCCCTGTACCAAATTTCATCAAAATCGGTTCAGTGGTTGAGGCGTGAAAGCGTAACATACAGACAGACAGACAGACAGACAGACAGACAGACAGAGTTACTTTCGCATTTATAATATTAGTATGGATTTTGTCACCACACGTTAGTGCTACTAACGTAATAAATAAAAATGTTACATAGCTTAGAATTTATGGACGTATCCGTTGTTAAGACAATATAATGTTCGTGACATTAAACAAGATTCATTTAATACATCGCATGAATACAAACATTGTTTTATTATGTGCTATAAAATAAAAACTTCTTAAGCATATAAATTTGGAGTACGACATAAACAGAGGGAATATAGGTGATGCAGCCCAGTTTTATATGTGTCATCGAATTGTATGATCGTAAGCGCCGTGTTTTATTGCATCTACTGCTTATTATTATCCACTTTTACTGCCACCTCGATCCCATATAACTTCGGGCGCTTCGGGTGGGATAAAGTTTGATCGAGCTTCACTTATAACATTTGCCGCGTAAAATCAATATCGCACAACTTAATGAAGCGTACTCGTATTGATGACTCTTCAACCTACTTTTTAAGTTTAAATACTTATCAATTGAACAGAATCGATAGACTATGCAGACTTTTAATGGAAGTTCTAGGTTCTACCTCACCTTATTTTATTGAGCTTTTTAACAGACAATGGGATCACACTAAATATTCGCCGACGGCATATAGGTAGTTAATAATATTATTAAAGGTGATAAAAGCCACAGAGGACTCACGCAAAAAATTATTTAATATGATTCCATTAGTGTAATCTCATTTTCATAATATTTTCCATCCTATCCAGATAGTCACGCCTGTAAATCCCCGAAGGGGTAGGTAGAGGTGTATTAACACCCACGTGTCGCCAACTACGACTTTCGGTCCCATATAATAGGAGGTGACCGTCAATGCCCGTCAAGCAATCAAGTGGTTAAGGAGTCGGCCTTCGGAGAGGTCCTGGGTTCCATCCTGGCCGGGTTAGGCGACATGTCGCCCTCTTAATATCTTGCCCGCAGGCGAGTTGTACCCTCTTGCAAAATGTTAATACCACACTCGCCCAGATATAATTTTATAAGTGGGCCAGTTGTACCTCTGAATATCCACTAGGAGTCAAGTGGCCCAGTGATTTAGTTTACAATGATAATCGACCGTTCCAATATTATAGGCATTATCTAAGTAAACAAATTCAATTTACCTACAAACAATTTTGAAGGAATATGATTATAATTAATATGATACGCATTTTGTGTACATAATTATTTATTATAATATTTTGTTGGCTAAGTGTTAATGAATCTGTAAACTTGTTCCAAAATTACATAATAAACACGACAGAAAAAAGGACAATTATCTGAAATGAAATATTAATTTGTTACTTTGTTTATTTACCATTGCCGTTTTGTGTGCGCTATATCGACGCAATAGGTTTAAATGGAAAAGTCAGATATTAGCTCATTTTTCAATACACTGACCTACACTAATTTCGTTATCAATCAATTCTTTAATAACGCTTCTTAATTTCTTCTGGGACCATATACTTTCTTTTGTTTTTACACTAATAAATTTATAGATGAGGTCGAATTTTGAGGGTCCAGCGGGTACGTAGCCGAAAATGGCTTCTTAAGTAACCCAAAGTAGTAGGTACATAGAATCCTTCTGTAAATGAAATAATAACGTCGCAAGATTGTTTTGGTTGTAATTTTTTATTTAACCTGCCATTCCAGGATTCAACGGCCTTATTAGTTTTATGCCTTACGTCGAAAAAATGCCACTTATCATGTAAACACCCCTTTTCCAAAAGCCATGTTTTTTCAAAATAATTATTGAAAAGTAATATTTTGTCATCTCCAATAGATTCTCCTTGAACGTACAGCCAACCGTCTGTACAGTTACTAAGATTTTTATTCAGTCTATCAATAATATTCTACCACATACATTATAACATCATGTAATATTAGCCACAAAATAAATCCATACTAATATTATAAGCGCGAAAGTAACTCTGTCTGTCTGTATGTCTGTATGTTACACTTTCACGCCTAAACCACTGAACCGATTTTGATGAAATTTGGCATAGGGCTAGATTTGACTTTGAGAAAGGAAACAGGCAGGCAGGAAATGTTTGGTCGCGATAACTGACATCCACGGGGGCGGAACCGCGGGAAAAAGGTAGTGTTATAATAAATAATTATGCACACAAAATGCGTATCATATTAATTATAATCATATTCCTTCAAAATTGTTTGTAGGTAAATTGAATTTGTTTACTTAGATAATGCCTATAATATTGGAACGGTCGATTATCATTGTAAACTAAATCACTGGGCCACTTGACTCCTAGTGGATATTCAGAGGTACAACTGGCCCACTTATAAAATTATATCTGGGCGAGTGTGGTATTAACATTTTGCAAGAGGGTACAACTCGCCTGCGGGCAAGATATTAAGAGGGCGACATGTCGCCTAACCCTCCTGGCCATTACACTACCGACGTGAATCCACTCCTAGCACAAGCAATTTAGCTTAGTTGGAAGGGTTAGAGGAAATATTAGTAACTTCGGTTATAAAATTAAAAAAAAAAAAATTTAATGCACTTAAAACCAGTGGGTGTGTATGAAATGGTTTAAAGACGGAAAAGTAAGTTTGTGAAGTGGAGTAGACTTTATTTCTACCTTCTTAGAGAGATGATGTTGGCATATATTAAATTTGTTTGAGATAACTACCTTGGTTACCAACAAAGCTCAAATATAGGTATATTGGTAGGAAAAATATTGTAAGTACAAAAATAACTACAACAAAATTTTGCACCCGTGGTTTATATTTTAGGTATTCCACGGATAATTCAAACACAATTTTGCACCCGCGGTTCACCTTCAAAACGCTTTTCACGGATAACTAAGCATCAGAATGTTGTACCTGCGGTTCGCTTATAGTGTTTCACGGATCTACTTCAATTCTAAACCTCTTAGTTTGTCCACATAAGCTTTGTAAAATGTTCAATGTGACAGAAAATATAACATATTCTTATATAAGAATCATTTCACCGTGCCTTCACGGTGAAATAATTTTCATGTAATGAAATTATGCTTATTGAAAGTAAATTTGCGTGATGTTCAGGCTGCCGGAAATTTCACATGAGTATGAGTCATGCGTATGTGGACTTCTAATTTTAGTATTATATTTTTCTTACGTTTCGAAGATATTCCGATTTCAAAACGGTGTAATTCTTTTTTGAAGTTATATATTAATTCTTTTGTACTACCCTTCTACTACTTCTACTTTCTTTCTAGTAACTAGGTGATGCCCGCTGCCCACTGCTTCGCACGTGTGGAATTTGATCCCGTCTCCATAACTTATGGAAACCTATTCCCGAGATAAAAAGTAGCCTATGTGTTATTCCAAACTTATCTATCCCTATTCCAAATTTAAATCAGATCTATTCACCCGTTATAGCGTGATTGAATAACAAATATACGAAGACTTAAATATACATATCAATTTCTCTTTTATTCATAGAACGCAGAGTGAAATTACTGAAATTCCTTAATAAGTAATGTCGCTAACGGATGTAGTCTGCCTATAAAAGCAACGGCTTACTTACCAGCAGAGCTGCATATTAAGATTTAAAGCCGAATTCACATCGAGAGGATAGGCACGACTAGTGCAGTAAACATTTTCTATGCCAAAACTGTTGTAGCATTTGAAAATATATTTTACTTGCTTATTTACTTATTGCCAGCAGGGGACGCCACGGCCGGACGGGTCATCTGCCTTTCAGTGAAGGGCCATTTCACCCAGGAAACCCTGTATCTTAATTTCCACAGTAATGTAGAACAATAATAATGTAAGGACGCCCCCGTGTCGCAATGTCAAAAGAACGCGAATTTCCGCAACTGTCGCCGCATAGCCGCTTTCGTACGTTTCCTCCCACTACCACCTGGGCTAAAAATTGAACTTTACATTAAAATAACCAGACAAAATTAACTCGTCTCCAACGTGTCCAAATGTCTCATGTTAAACTTTCCATTAGGGTTTCTGCTTTTGGGGACGTATTTTTATCTTGTTAAAATTTTAGCTTCTAAAAAACTGTATTCTTTGTAATATTTAATATCTGCGTTAATTGACTGCACCTAGCTGGATGGTGGGAAACTAGAGTAAAGCCTGCTTTCCCGGGTTCTTATAACTCTGGGTTTTTCAACTCAAGATTGTAAGGAGAGGGAACACGTGAGCAGACAGAGCATTCCAGTTCTTTACCATGCGATAAATAAACGTAGTTAGGTAGGAAACGGCATTGTTTCTAGCATAGGTATGTGGGTGATACCAGTAATGTAAGTCCAGCATGTAATGTTCTATTTAGGAAGGGAGATGTTGAGATTGGTTGAAAGAGCTTATCAGAACAGTCGTTATTGTGTTGTTAGGAATTTCAAAGTGCAAACTTTGGAATCCAGGGTGGCTAAGTGCTACGTAGGCTTTTCCGGGAGCAATTACCGCCTGTCCTTCCAACCTCGAGAGAACAGCATACGCCAGAGCATCATCCGTTGTTTAGCAGATGCAAGCCTGCAATTCGGTGCAGGTGAGGTTCTGCTTTTGCCACAAAGTTGTTGGCAGAGGCTTATACACCCAATATTTTAGAAGTTTACCATTGAACAAATCGATAGATAATACTCATATAAATAGATATAAGTATAACTATATATACTTATGAGTATTTATTTTTAACCCCCCACGCAAAAACGACGGGGGACCTTACGATATAAAGAAGTATTGAACCAGTTAAGGTCCCCCGACATGGCAACCGTTGAATTAAAATTTATTCATTTATTTTCAACTTTTTGGAGGTTTTTTTTTGTGACGGGGGTTTTTAAACTATAGATATTGTTCACGCCTGACTAAATTGAAGAGCAATTTGCGAGGATGCCTTACCTAGGAAACGTTAGTCTATTAAGACAACAATGTAATTGACTTGTGTATTCTACTGTCTAGTCAAATTAGTAACTTTTTACTAAACGTCAAAACGATAAGTTAGTGACGTCATAAAATTTAATAGTCAAATCAGTTAGACACTATTATAGGTTGGGTGGATGATTAAAAATAAATAAAAAAAATAAAAATAAAATAAAATAATTTATTTCATAAAAGCGTAATACAATGTGTCCATCTCTAAATAAAAATTAAAACACGAATTAATCATAAAGCATGACATATTTATCAGAGACAGAGTGAACGTCAGTGTCTGTGCTAGTATTAAACTGTGTTACAGACACTGGCGCCGTTAATAAGCTCGGTTAGATTTATTTTAACTATAGGATAATACCCAATTTCAATATCACTTTCACTATTGTCACCGATCACATTAAAAGTCTCATCAATTCACCTACATGTTATTTCAATAAATTTTTATCTAACCGGGACACATTTCTCTCCAACTCTAAACATGCGTATAATGACTAAGTTTGTAACATAACATAAACTCACGCCTGTATTCCCCGAAGGGGTAGGCAGAGGTGCTAGCACCCACATTTCGCCAGTTTATGTTTAGGTCCCAATGTAGGTGGCGAGCCTATTGCCATTAACCGGGCACTTATAAAACTGCGATAAATACACACATAACTTCGAAAAGTCATTGGTGTGTGCCATGGTAAACCTGGGATCGAACCCGAGACCTCGTTTCAGCAGTCCATTACCCATTCCACTAGGCTACCTCAGACTAAGTTTGTGTATATTAGAAAGCAATATTCCTTGTTTAGTTGCTAGTTGGTAGGTAATTAAAATCTAAATTGTTATTATACCGTGGGAAAGTGGTGACATTTCTCTAACACAAAGGGAGAATCCTTCAAGCGGCAAATGTTAGACTGTAAACTTCGCTTTGTTATTATTTGTCGACTGATTTCTAGGAATCTGTCTAATTTTGAAATGAATTCCTACATATAATACACTGGTATTATTAATAACTAGTCGCAGAAGTACATAGACTTATTAGCTATATAGAAGGTTATGCCGATGTTAAACCTTCTATATAGCGTAGAAGTCTGAACCAACCAAGGATGTAACCGTAGACATGTGTGTGTGTGTGTGTCTATAAACGTAGTGTATTCAAAGTCTATGGATGTAACAGTGGTGGACTTTGACTGTTATGTCACGGCTGTCATAACCGTCAAAATGTACGTTTAATATATGTAGGTAAATACTTTCTGACAAAAAGAAAAAAGGAAAAATGTAATATATTTGAACAGCTTCTTTAAAAGGAAGATAAGAAACGGTCATCAAAAACGTAATATTTGTTTATTAACCATAAAGTTGCGTGAAATATGTGAGATTTTGTGTAGTTTTTATTCTCATCCTAAGATACCTTCGCATAATCCACCAAGCTCTACGTTTGTATATACCGTATACTCGTATCTATACATATCTCTATAAAAAAGCTATTTTTACCAGCAAGCGTTTGCCTGCTATCCATTGCTATTGTTCAATGATTAATTGCTGGGAAAATTGAATCACCGTGATAAATGAAATATCAACACAATATGTAACAAATCGCTATAGTCACCGTCCTTCGATCACTGGCCTGGCCAGCGATTGTTTGATCACGAACAACTGAAAGGAGCAAATTAATGAGCGTCCGTTCAACGACACTTTATGCCTTTGTAAAGACATGTTAAAAACTTACCGATACGTTTATTACCTACAATTCTGTTGTTCCAGTTCGTTTCAATTCTAATAAAATTCAAATAAAATCTGATAAATCTGATTAAATATTATGTGAATTTAACTAAATTAAAAATAAAATGACTGGTGAAATGTACGTGTTAACTCACCTCTGCCTAACCCTCCGGGGATAAAGGCGTGATTGTATGTATGTTTGTATTTAACTAATTGATCAGATCGAATTAATAATAAATAATACATACTATAGTGTAATTGTGTGTGTATATGGTGTGTGTGTGTGTGTAAAAATATTTTACTTGTATATTTGTAGGTAAATACTTTCTGACAAGCTCTCGCAACTTGTGGTCGGTTCTATACTGTGGTTCTAAGAATATTAGGATGTCTCTAGTCGTGCGATTAGTCCTCTGAGCCTGGCCTTAAAGTTAAATAGCGCAATATAAATTCCAAAGGATTTGATAAAAAAAATTGCATATCTAAATTTTAACCTCTCGCGTTCCATGGTATACAATATTTCAATCGGGAAGATGGGTTTAATTAAATTAACTGCAATATGGAATTCAGTGATACAAAGCATGCAACCTCGCTTTTCTGCGCATTCGGATAGACACTGGAAAGTTTGCTTACAGAATAGGAATATGTGAGTGTGGTATGTGAAGGTACATGGTGAAAACAAAATAAAGAGAATGTGCGGGTAGATGAAGAACCTACTTCCTCACGTACTTCAAGACAGGCATGCACTACTGAGTCAGTCAGCCTGTGACCACGGCCGGTGTAACCTGATCGAAACGTCAGGCAAATTAAAGGTACGTATGTACCTATATCATGACCGCATTCATTCCCGTTATCATTGTTGTAAATTGCATATTATTTACTAGCTTTTGCCCGGGGCTACGCGCGCGTCGATGTTGGTTAACGTGACCAAACATAGCCTATGTCCTTTCTCAAGGTTGTAGTATACTACTATATACTACCACATTTATTTATAATTTTTTAAGTAATGCTTGTGAATACTTAACCTAGTATAAATTTTTACGTTTATGGCTTGTGCTAATTGTAGCATTAGGCATTATGAACTAGCTGCCTTAGCCTGTGTTTGAGTGAGTATTTGAATGGGCTCGCGAATGAGCTGAAGAACGAACTAATTGATTAATCCATCGATTGAAGGATGAAGTCAGACACTTGCTGTTGGACCGGTGCAGGAGAATGGTCACATAGAAAAAGGTTGAAGAAATATTTAATATGTGGAGATAGCCTCCATTTTTGTTTCCTGGATGCTGCGGCGAGCGATCCTTTTCCATCGGACGCTGTGGACGATGGTCCCAGCGAAGTACCATTGACATCTTTATGGAAGTCGTCGGTGCCGAAGATGTTGGCCATGTTTTGGCCGCATGGTTGGAGCGATGGTGGAAAAGTGGTTGTCCGTAGGCTAGCGGCTTAGGCGGCTGCTATGTAGGGGTCCCTTATCCTACGACCCCTACGATGCCAAGGGTGACTCCCATGCGCGTCAACACCTGCGCATGGAGGTGAGGCCAATCAGCCTTCCTTCCAGTTTGAGGATCAAGATCAACGTATACTTCCACGTAAGTGCGTTTGCGTTATAATTGGGCCAAAATATCGGTGTGAATCAGTGCGCGTTCGTTTCGTATCCCATACCGCCACGTGCGGCGTGTTCCTCGTGGACTCTTTATTTCTAAGGCTCCTCTGGCAATCTCAAACTAAGCCGATGTAATACCTAATTATTATGATTATACTTGCATGTGTGAAATTAAAGACATTGTGTTATTATTTACTCGGGAATCCTAAGGGGGGCGACCATGGACTTAACTTCCACAAGAGGTCCTTGAACTAATAGTCCAGTGTAAGCTACCGAAGGTTACCTATGTCCGAAGTAGCAAAGAACATCAACAACATAATTATTACCTTACTGTCACATTACATAACATAACATAACATAAACTCACGCCTGTATTCCCCGAAGGGGTAGGCAGAGGTGCTAGCACCCACCCAGCATTACATTCGATTTCTTTAATCTATACTAATATTATAAATGCGAAAGTAACTCTGTCTGTCTGTCTGTCTGTCTGTCTGTCTGTCTGTCTGTATGTTACGCTTTCACGCCTAAACCACTGAACCGATTTTGATGAAATTTGGTATGGGGGTAGATTAGACCATGAGAAAGGACATAGGCTATGTTTGGTCGCGATAACCGACATCCACGCGGGCGGAGCCGCGGGCAAAAACTAGTATTCCTATAAAGCTGTTTGGAAGGTAGGGTCGTTGTCTGACCTCCCGAACCCGACAAACAGTCTTTTTTTTATACGCGACAAGGTCTAATCTACCCTTATACCAAATTTCCTCAAAATCGATTCAATGGTTTAGACGTGAAAGCGTAACATACAGACAGACAGGCAGTTACTTTCGCATTTATAATATTAAAGTATGGAAGTATGGATTTACATGAACCTCAAACAAAATCACGGCATGTATATGTATAAGTACGTTAATGTTTATTGGACTAACACCAGTGTGTAGCTGCCACACTCAACAGTGGTCAGTCGCTTCACATTCAGTATGGCTTCACATGTCAGTTATATTGGGCTGCAGCTTTTGTGGGACGTTAAAGCATTCCATCGCTCACCGCAACTAGCTAGTGTGGTCAAATTGTGCAAATTGGATTTCAATTGGGCCTCAAAATCATAAAGTCGTATTAAAGACTCGTTGATATAAAGTGTTGCATCACGACCCACAGTTGGCGTGCGGTTTTAGTCGGTTCGAGTGCGACATAACCTCCCCTTCCGGCTCCAGCAGGGGGGTATCCGTGGGGATGCCTGCACAAAAAAAAGAAATCAAGTTTTGCTACAGAAAACAGACAAATCAATTCCTATTACTATTAACTCTTATTAACGACATAAAACACAAAGTTATTTAGACCTCAATGTAAGGATTGCTTAGCTAGCGATTTTGGATTGCCGATGAACATATATGTTAGATATGTTGTTTTTGTAAATAATATATGTATTAACAAAACACTCATCAATAAAAAATAATAACAGTATTAATGTCATATATACATGAATATATGTGCCAAGTACACGTAAGTCTTAAACGGTTCTACCCAAGGAATTGTTAAGTAATCGTTGATTCTCCATACCTTGAACGTTTTATTCTTTGCCTTCAATCAGCACAATGTTGCTCTCATCCTTAGGACCCAGCATTAGCTAGTAATCTACTACTGGCCTGAGTAACCTATTAGAGTAGTGATTAGAGAAATATTAATCCTAAAAAATAATATTATAAATGTGAAGGTAACTCGATCTGTCTGTCTGTATGTATGTCACGCTTTCACGCCTAAACTATTCAACGATGATGATGAAATTAGGTTTTGGGGTAGAGTAGACCTTGAGAAAGGACATGGGGTATGTTTGGTCACAATAACCGACATCCGCGCGGGTGGAGCCCTGGTCAGAAGCTCGTAAAAATATAGATGAGAGTAACTATACATATTTTTGCATTAAACGGGAATTAAACATCATAGCAGTTTAAAGTTAAACACTGAAAATATACACACTGTTGTATAACAACGTTAATAAAGAAAAACAAACATGATACTCTACGTTTGTTCAGTTTTATCCACTTTCATTTTTAGCAACATGGTTAACACCCTTACACTGAGCTCGAGAATAAGCTCAATACAAAATAATTTTCGCCGGACTCTGTTTATAAAGGAAAATAAATTAATTTTTGAAGCGCTATGTGTACTTTACAATTTCATCGGAAGAAGTTGGATACCTACTCAAAAGCTTTTTGTGTATGTATATTGTGTAGTCATGTTTTTGTCCCTTAAGTGCCAAAGTTCGAGCCATTGGAAGTACGATTATAAGAAAAGTTATATATACTGTAAGTGAGTTGGATTTAAATGCCATAGAACATTTTAACGTTAATATTCTTAAGTATTCTTCCGTACTGTTTCTTCGTATTTCTTTAACAGGCATTTCTTCTTACCGTAGAATATTACAAATTAACTGTATAGTTGGTTTTGGTGTTATGTTATGATGATGCCTAAGCTGTAGTAAGTACCTGGGTTTGCAGGGCCCTACCAACATCCTTCTGCCTCAACTGCAAGTCGATGCACCTACTAAACAATGGAAAAAACTTTGGAGATCAGACAGCCAATAAACCAATCATAATCAAATTTAAAATTTAAAATTTAAAAAACCATTTCATCCCGGCTCAATTGATTTTCATCAAACATGCCTACAAACACTCGCACATAAGTCACCTTTAATACAAAAAAACTGAATTAAAATAGTTTCATCCGTTTGGAAACTATAATGCCACAGACAGACAGACACGTGAAACTGATAACACCGCTCTCCTTATAACTTATAACACCTCAAATGTTGGGGGTTAAATAATAAGCGACGTTTCGCCAATTATGATTTTCGGTCCCACGACGTAATAGGGGGCGAGCCTATTGCCCTCTAGCGGACCCTTTGTCTTGGGCTGTATGTTTACTGTCGGATGGAGAACAGCCCTATCCCTTAGTAGCCTTTTACGACACGCACGGGAAGAGCTGGGGTGGTCCTATTCTTCTCCACCGGGAACCAACACCGCATAATTTTATTAATCTTGTATATATTTAATAACATTTTGTAAACTGTAGGTAAATTGGAGTAATTACTAGCTGAAATAATTATGGCTAGGTAAAGCTGCAGAATCTTTTAACCTACAGAGGTTAAATTTATGATATAGTTTCCACCGTAGGCAATCGAAGCAAAATTCTTTGTGTTAAATAAAGTTGCTTGAACTCCAACTGCTGAAAGAAATACTGGATAAGTAAAGTTTAAGCAAATTTTGAACTAAAATAAAATTATTTTTAAAGAAATTAATCCCGATTTATTTCATAAATCTTCATCATACTTATTCTGAACCACTGGAGCCACAAACTTAAAATTTTGGCGTTATCAAATCTACTAAGAATTTATTTTTTGGAAAGGGGCTAAAATAAGTGCTATATATACAAACATCCATTCTTGTTAAGTACAGGATATTTTTACGAATTTCTTTCAGGGTGAAGCCAGTAGTCATTGGTAAAGTCTAGAAATACACAGACCTACTAAATTCAACGTTCATTTAACACAACAAATACACAAAACCAGTGGCAACCACACGAATATCATCACTATTTCTCATCCTTTCTAAATGAGTGTAGAGATTATTGTGTTATTTTCCATGTGAAAACTTTTTACCAAAGCATTATTACGGGCTGGGTTGTCGTACGCTAAGAGTCGTATTTTAATAAAGAATGGGTCGTGCTTAAGTCGCAATATTTAGGCAAGTGTGCCAGCAATGGCGTGAAGCGAGTAGCGAATTTTTTGAAGAAGATATATATATCAATGCACAGCATTCGCTTGGTGACGTTAGTATTAACGTGAATGTTTTTGCAATGGTAACAATATAATTAATGGTTTTTTGCCCAAAATAATAAACCTAGGTCGAAGAAAAAAATGTTTTTGCAAATGCTTTCATGATTTATTTCTATTTAGAGAGGCGTTACTCTCATTTCTTCTCACTGCAGGATTATTTCATGGACTAAACTGTATTAATATCTACCCAAACTATCATATTAATAAACTGTTATTAACATCTGTAATCTGTCTTCGTCTCTGTGAAATTTTATTGTTATGTCTAAGGCAAAAATCGCTTGCTAGCCAATTGTGGGATGAGTTCCTAAGGTAGCTGGCAACGGGGTCGCGGCTTGCTCGCCACAAGCCTGCCGCCTGCCCCAACCGCCCGGCCTCCACGCCGGGCTTGGCCCCGGACACCTTGATTATAAGATAATTGAGTGCTTCCGGTGAACCGACGAGCCTCCTTCAAGTTTGTAGAAAAATCACAACGCGTAGGTAATTGAAATCTAGCCTTTATCACGGTAAATGTAGCAGGATAAATGAAAAAAAAAAACAATGATATTAACTTCAATTATTTTATTTTATTTACTAGCTTTTGCCCGCGGCTCCACCCGCGTGGATGTCGGTTATCGCGACCAAACATAGCCTATGTCCTTTCTCATGGTCTAATCTACCCCAATACCAAATTTCATCAAAATCGGTTCAATGGTTTAGGCGCGAAAGCGTAACATACAGACAGACAGACAGACAGAGATACTTTAAAGAAAAAGTATTCAGGGTTACATAAGAGAAAAAAACAAAACAAAAAAGTACATATCTGTAGCAACAGGAATGAAAAAACCTTTACAAGGCGTAGATTTTCTCAACATTTTTGAACGTCTATAATTTTTAAAATACAAGACCTAGATTTTTTTATATCTTTCTGACAACTATTATGACCTAGCCTTTTACCCAATTTCGGCTTGACGTCGACTTCTGGGACACCCGGTATAAAGTAAAGAACTAGCTCTAAAAATCCTAAATCTTCATCTACCACCTCACCGGAACTACGGAACTTCAACGTCTTTGCATTCAACTTGACTCTTTCTATGGGTAATCCAGTCACAATGTATGAAGAAACTAGTTAGCCCTCGTATTCTACATTATAGGGTCTCACTTTACTGACTCTACTGAACAAATAATATAATAAGCATATCACATTATGATAAGGGAATAAAGGTATTAGTCACTCTTTGACTCGACTGAACCGAATCTAATGTGCTTGGAAGTTATAATAACAACATTTATAATTTTCGAATTTCAAGTAACAAGCTCAAAGTACGAGAAAAATCTGCAATTCAATTTGTAAGATTGGAAGCGTGCCCATATTTACGTACAACATAACAGTTCAAAAAGTAAATAAGATTCGTACCTCCTTTTATCAAACAAAATTGACGTTGCTAACAAGAATATCTGAAGATGAAGGAATTTTTGAAAGTATTTTTTGATGATAGTTTACCCAAAGAAACTTTCTGATTTTTATGTTTCTGTGTGAAAATGAAAAAGTTTCGCGAGTAGCAGCGCCTCAAACTCCCCGCCACCCACCGCCTAAAGCCACATCCGTTTTCAAAAATTCTTTGACTCAGGCTGGATCATATTTTTGCTTGGTTAAATTATTCGTAGCAATGAATCTCTTCAAAGTTTTGATTGTATACATTCGTTACCTTCTACCATTCGTCAACGCTAAAGAGCTCCATATAACTTTGCGGTCCAAAGAGTTAAGCTCCAAAGTACTTCGGAATTGAAATACGTAATGGAATTAAAGTGTCTTAGAAATTTTACATAAAAATATTTCAAACGTCTAACATTTTCAAACTCATTTGTTCATTTAATATTTTACCGCACGTCGAAGTTATGAGTTGAGAACCGTTTTCTTATGGCTTATATTTGAAGTTTTTTGAAGGTTTTCTAGATTGGAATAAATGTGAAAATGTAGGAGGTAGCTAACTATGCACAAGTGCCTATAATTCGGGGTGAACAATTTGTCGCAAGTCGCTTCCCAGATGGTGTAAATGAGATGAATAATGTACTATGACAATTTTAGCTTTTTCAGCTTTATAGATAATTAGAGAGAGAGAGAGATTTATTGTTTACTTTGTATTTGACATTTGAATTTGAACTAATAAAAATTGGGTTATGCTCCGCTGTACCCCTGGTTTATGCCGCCGGTGGTAGAACGGGTAAAATTGGTATGCTCCATGGTTCCCCTCAGGGGTACAGTGGAGAAAATATGTATGACCCAACATTCCCTTCCTGAGTTCTTCTCTTAAGGTGTATATACATAAGGATCGACCAGTCCATATAAATGGGTGGAGAGGTAATTCCCGTATACCGTTATATAAGCAAGAAATATTGTTGTATTAAGTATAATATTGCCATGAAAATAAAAAAGTCCAAAAAATAATTATGAAACGGTATGTTGAAAAATTAAGATTCTGACCCTATCGAGACTGAGCATCATCACCCCAGTCTTCAAAAGTAAGGGATCGGTGAAGGAGTGCAGTTACCGCGGTATAAATGTAATATTTTTAACATACATACTTACATAAACTCACGCCTGTATTCCCCGAAGGGGTAGGTAGACCAGATTTCGCCAGTTTATGTTGGTAATGTAATAATAGGTGGCGAGCCTACTGCCATTAACCGGGCACTTATAACCCTGCGATAAATACACATTTAACTTCGAAAAGCATTGAAAAGTCATTGGTGTGTGCCATAGTAAACCTGGGATCGAACCCGAGACCTCTTCTCAGAAGTCCATTACCCATACCACTAGGCTACCGCAGATTATATTTTTAAAGCTGTATTTAATGTATGCTATGTACACCGTAATTGTTGTATGTATCGGAAATATTAACTACAACTAAAATTGCGTAAAATTCTGTCAATACATACTGGGTGATTTTATAGTTGCTTCATTTTGGATAAAAAGAATTTGGGCACAGTTTCGAAAGCAAAATCATCCGGAAGTATTAATATGGCGAAAGAATTTTTTTAAAACCACCATCAATGTTGCCTTTCACCTGAACATTATTCCCATACATTTACAAAAAAAAAACTATTGCAAAATTAATACTTCCAAATGATTTTGCTATCGAAACTGTGCCCAAACTCTTTTTATCCGAAACGACTATAAAATCACCCAGTATAATGTGGTTGTACTTTTTATAATAAATAAATAAATAAATAAAAAGGTGATATGTCTCTGCTCTTCAAAGGTCCTTCTAATAACTGTACTGTAACTGTAACTGTACTGTCGGGACCTACCAAGTCCTTGTTGCAATATTGTATCTCTCTCTTTTTTTTTAACCGTGGGGGAAAATCCTTCATGGATGTTATGCCGGACTCCTACCGACTAAAAACCCCCACGGTAACGTCCAGCAGCCTATGGTTGGGAGCCCCGGGTAAGCCCTCGGAAGGATGTCCCAGGTCTCCCATTAGACCTACTGCTACAATTGCGGCCTCGCCTAGGGGGTGGTTCAGGTGCTATCCCGCGTCTATGGGGGGGTTTTCGGGTGTCATCCCGTTTCTTAGGGGGGGGGGGGGGGGTCAATCCCTCACGTCACGCTGCCGTCCTGGGCCTGATTCTGTAAAGACGGTGAGCAGCCAACTCACCGTCCTCAGGCCCCCGGTCATGGAGGCCGATGGTTTTCGGCAAAGACACGGCGGCGCCCAAGCCGTAGACTGCGTAACTCGGGTGGGAGAGTTTTCTCCCGCTCTCGCCCCGCCGCATCTTTCACGAGCATGATCTGCTCACAGAAAGAAGCGGTGCAGTCCCACTTACTCCCGCTGGAGACAATGGCTCGCACCATGGTCTCGAGCGAGAGAGTACCCACGCCCAGACCCACCACGAGGGCCTGGCGCTGTTGCGCCCACGCCGTGCACTCCACCAGCGTGTGGAGCGCTGTGTCATCGCTGCGGTCCTCGCAGTGCTGACACTCGGCCCTGGTTTCCCGATGTCTTCGCCACAGATACCTACCGAAGCTACCATGCCCGGTAAGTATCTGTGACAACCGGTAGGAAAGAGCACCATGTCTCCTCTCCAGCCACTCGTCCATGACCGGTCTCACGGCCGCGATTATGGCGAATCCTCGCTTTGGTTGCTCAAGTCGCACCTTCCATGTCTCCACGGTTTTCTGGTAGAGCTGGGACCGCTGGGCCTCGATTTCCCGAGACGCAGGCCATTGGCCCCGCTCCAGCGCCTCCTTGCACCATATAAATAGAGACGCAAGGGCTCACGCTTCCAGGTCTAGGAGACATGCCACCTCACCAGAGATCGTGCGGTATCCCCTTATCACGCTGACGGCCATCGCCCTCTGTGGGCTCAGCAATCTAGCCACATTACTGGCCGTCAGGTTCTCTGCCCATACTGGGGCCCCGTATAGGGCCATACTTCGCACGATCCCCAGGTACAGTCTCTTGCAGGGAGCGTTGAGTCCCCTGATGTTGGGCATCAGGCGCGCGAGTGCGACGACCTCGAGACCCAGCCGCCGTAACCGACCCACGACTTGAGCAACCCCTGCCGTGGCCTTTAGTGCTGCGTCTGGGTGCGCTGCTTCCCGCGCCGTATCGAGGGTGTCATCGGCGTAACACGTTACGCTGACCCCTCTGAGGAACGGACCACGCAGCACCCAATCGTAGCCGATGTTCCACAGGAGCGGCCCTAATACCGATCCCTGTGGAACACCGCACGACACATCTCGCCGACCCGGCACTTTGATTTGACTGAAGAAGCGACTCCATTATAACTGAAAAACAACTGAAAAACACTTCGTGATCGATATAGTATTTCTTCAGCCTTGCAGTCATGAGAATGTTTAAAATCAGACTTGTTTCATATCTGCAGTGGGTAAAGTGAAGTATTGTATACCTAGAATCAGAGTTAATGGCGGCTCAGAAATTCGTATGAGTGTAGATTTAGGCCAATCGGCGTTTGACTCGCCAAACACCATTTTCACTTCTCCAAAACGCCATTGGCCTGAACCCGCACTCGTACGAACTTGTTCGAGGTATACTACGTAATATAAAACACGAATAGGTATGTACGTACTCCAGATATATAAGAAAACGTGTAAGTAAAATAAAACTGACGAACTAAATTATGTAATACTATAATATTTTAGGAAAACAAAAAGGGCTAAAATATCATGAATTTGTTCAACAGTGAAGCTAATGAATACTTTCTGATTAGCGAAGTAAGCGACGTCATTAAATAGCTACTCAAGTAGATGAGTCTAAATGTTGTACAACTTTGCGAAAGTTAAATTCGCTCTACAATCATGATTTATATTTCTTTAAAGAGGTACCTATTAAAACTTTTTTTCAGATTGCAACTCCTTTAACACTTTCAATTCCAACTGCAATAAATCAGAGCTAACCGCGGCTGCTTTCACGTTATGACTTCCTCGTAAAATTTACATTTAAAAGTTAATTTTCTCGCTCCCCAGCTTAGGCAATTGTTAATCTTGGATTCTCGTATTGCCCTCGGTGTAAAAATTATGAACATTTCTCTGAAGTTGCATCAGGCTTTGAGCGGATACGCTTTGCAATACGCTTTCATATACTACGATTATAACCCGGAGCGGCGCCAAGCGTTGCGCTGATACGGTACATAATGTTTATCTTGTTTGTTTATTTTTGAGACTGTTTCAGCATAAAGTGAACATTAAACGGGTTCATGAAAATTGCTACATGAGGGTCGTCTGAACTTTATAATGAAATCCAAAATTTCTGGCGTAGCATCAAACTCAGAATACACAAGTACTTCGAACTAGTACTGTTATACAAAGATAGTCTCAAATTTTGTTACAGTTCGGAAAATGTATTGTTCTAAAGCGCTTTTTGATACCTATACAAGTTTAGATACATTCTCAACTGTCAAGATTTTACTTTAAAGTTTGTATTTCGAAACATTATCACTTGTTAAAAGATTATTTACTTTAACACTGCAGTTATACCTTAGGATAGCAGTACTCCGTGCGTGTTAGGGTTATCTGTTTCCAAAGCAATTTTGTAAGTTATAAAATCTCTATTGTGATTAGTTACACTACATAATTAGAAGTTAAGAAATGATAATCGTTAAAATTTTGAGCTACCTATAGGATAATTTACTAATTTCTACCATGCACTGAACCTAGGTAAGTTTAAACTATCGCCTTAGCTATGATATTATTGGAACAAAATGTGAGCGATAAAAAGTTAACCCAAAACACCAACCGACACCGAAGGCTTAAGAGATAGTTGCAAGCACGAAAAATTGTGTGACCAAACTGCATAAATATGCAGAATC
Source organism: Eilema sororculum (assembly GCA_914829495.1). NCBI lineage: Eukaryota > Metazoa > Arthropoda > Insecta > Lepidoptera > Erebidae > Eilema > Eilema sororculum. The sequence goes on from OU618542.1 coordinate 10,410,344, forward strand.
TGGGTCGTTAACCGAGAAATCCGGTTACACAAAGGACTTGGTTGAGTGCAGAGTATTTCGTAGTCCGCAAACGAATTGCAAATGCGGCTAGAGCGCGGGTTTGTTCAGTGAGTCGCCAAACAGGGCGCGCGCCAGCCCGTAGCACTCCTCGCCGCCTCCTCCCCGCCTGAATCAAAACATTCATAATATTTGCCATGTTGCACTCTAACATTGAGAACGTTCATAATGCCATCTTGACCGTGTTTAAGTCAGCTCTGCATAATTCGCAAAGATATTTAATGTCAAGAAGATTGGATAGTGAGGCGACACGGTAGCCTCCTGTACCGGCTGATACTGGTGATCTCTGGGAAGAGGTGCTTCGGGTGCCACCTGTGTCTAATCAGGAAGGAGCCAATGCCTGAGTGTCGTCACTGCAATGCAAGCGAGGACTACACACGTTACTGTAGTGCCCGGCGTGAGAAGTGCCGTGGCGTGCACTCGTGGCAGGCTTCGGAGTAAGAGTCCTCTCGCTTGGCACCATGGTGTGCGTGGATTGCGTTGCTTCTTTCTGGAGTAAGTATTGTTCGTGAAGTAGATGGCGTAGCGGGCCCGGGAGAGACTTAGATGTGGGAGGACGTTCAACGTCCTCCACCGTCCATGAGCGTTGACCTGGGGGTGACAGGTGGAGCCGCCTGTTACCTTCGCAGAAGCAGGCCAGGGCAACAATGCGATGCACCATTCTTTTCCAGGGGCAAGATGAGGACACCGTGATTCCATCTCCGGTTTCGAGATCCAGGCTGATAACCCAAGTCATCGTACGGTTTCAGTCGGTTCGACATAACCGTCTGAGGGTATCCGAGGAGTTTTCCGCAAGAAAATAAAAGTAGGTACCTACTATTTCCCTACCATAATACTTACTTCATACTTGTCTGGGTGTTACTGAATAAAAATAAAAATAATAACAGAATAATATTAGTTAGATCACAAGATGAAAATCTGGATACCGATATTGGAGGTGTTTGTTATTCATTTTTTCTGTGAGTGATATGGCGTTGAGGAGCAATGAAAAGCGCCTGAATAAATCCTAAGACGTTGAGTACAGTCGTCACTTTGTATCTCTTAGATATATTCCGTGAAGGATATTTTTCCTAACTAGCAAGATTTTTGGGTAGATTATTTTGTTCAGGAAAGGGATAATATTATAAGATTTCGAAATACTTGTTTTTACTTGGCTTTAATATTTGGTATATAGACAGAAAAAAATAAGTATTTGGATATTATCGGTCATTTTATCTATGGTGTGTAGATAGTACTTTTCAATGGTACTCCATGTAGGTAATTAACGGCAATAATGTTGAATAAGAATATATTTATTTTTGATAGATAGAAAAAGAGAAAGAAAATTTATTATTTTCTGCTTATTGCTGTTTTCAATTGCGCACACAATGTTGTTATCAAAGTAGATACTTAAACCCAATACATGGTTTCAAATAAACTAATATTTTAATTTCATTTCGTACAATATAAATGTCAATATTCCTGTACTAAAGGGCAAACTGTTTCAAAAGTTGATGTAATAAAATTATAGTGCAAATTGGCGTTTAGCGCTGTTGTCCAACTCACTCTACCGTTGTTAACAGTGTAGCTAGGGAAAATGCATCGTCCACAAATAGTATGTAGCTTTAGAATTTCACGAATACTTGGATAAATGCCATGGTTACTGAAATGTTGGTTTGGCTTTACTACTACCAGTACTACTGAAAGGTTTAGTGTGTTCACATAGATCTTTTAGCCCTGTGTGTGTGTTTAATTCTAATGTCCCTATCTATATCTATAGTAATATTATAAAGAGGAAAGATTTATATTTTTGAAGTAGCGAATAAACTCAAAATCTACAGGACCGATTTCAAAAATTCTTTTGCCATTAGACAGTTACGTTTTCACGTAGGTACCAACATAGGATATACTCGTACATATATCATCACGCTACTATCAGCGATGAACGAGGTTAGAATTCCACGCGGGCAGAGCCGCGTGCAACAGCTAGTGTAATATAATAAATATGTGATTAATATATATATGTGTGTGTAATATTTTAGCCTATATAGTCTATTGTTGGATCATGTATAAAATATAATAAGCGTTAAAAATCTTAGGTATAGAATTATTTATTCTGCATACGTGTTTTCTTTTCTACAATCCCAGATTCTTTAAGCGAGACGTGAAACGTATAAAATATGTCGAGAACCACTAAGTAGTAGGATAATATTTGGTAAGTATTAGTGGACTTTAGTACACCGACTTGCCATTATGGTCAATGGCAAGTCGGGGTACTAAAGTCCACCCCAACTTGCCATTAGTCGGAGGTTGTGGTCAAATTGACAGACCAAAGATAAAAGAATACTCCTAGCAGCTAACGTTTAGTATTAAAAAACAGTAGTTGAGTGTACAGTAAACTGCATTAATTTATTTAATCAAAATGTGCTAACGCAATTTGGAGTGAATTAAACGCGGTCATAATATTCACCTGTGAATTTCTGCATTAGTGCTCACTTGCGTTATAACCTTTTCACAAAATTAGGGTGCGAATTTCTGTGCACTATCTGTTCCATGGGCAACCCTACAGGCAGCACTATTGTCTCTATAGTGAGTCTCACGCGCCCGCTCTTTTAAGACCGAATTAATTGATTATGAAAATCACAATTAGTTAAGTATTAAATAGGCACAGAATAGATAATAGTACTAACGTAATATAGGTAAGGTTAGATACAAAATGTGTAAAATGATTCAAAAGTTTCTTGGAAATATAGAAATGAAGTATAGGGATCAAATATTACTAGTAAATATAAAGAAAATCGCATTTTAAATCGAAAGTAACAAAAGTACAGGTGGGTGCAAAATCATCATTGTGATATAGATAATGCAATGCCTTTAGAATGAAGTAGATAATATATTTAATTTATTAATATCATCTCAGTAAGGCTAGTGGGATCGCGACAGTTGCGATGCGCGGCGGCTGTCACCATAACCGTGCCGGGCTAACCGCCTCCGAGAGTAATTACACTGAACTTCATTTAACTTCCGCAGCTTAGTCCAAATACCAGTACCACTAAGCACTGTACTTACTTTACTTAGCCCGTAACAAAACGATGCAATTTTAAGTAACGGTCCGGCGGGATAAGTCTGAGCGTGTACTTATGAAAGTAAAGTTTTGCATGGAAGTGTTACGTTCTTACAAATAGTTTGGTGACTTGGTTCGCTTTTATGTCTTCCTTTGGTATCACATAACACACAAAAGGCGTATTTGCCTATAAGTTTGTCACCTTCAGTTGATTAGCGAGCAAAGTACACGTATAGTCAAATCGGAACCCATTTTCGGGAACTTTGAGTGTATTGGAAATTTTATCCCCCTGAAAATCTCCCTGGCTATCTCGGACTCGAACCTGATCGACGACGATCGACGAAAAAACTGACGTGCCCTTTTAGTTAAAAGGGCACGTCAGTTTTTAGGTCCTCAGTTGCCAACGGTGAGATAGTCAAATACATAATATCTCTCGCACCCTGCCCGACCCAGGGCTATCTCTTGCTTGGAGATGGCTCTCCTCGAGGGAACACCACTGCCTACCTAAGTTACGTATCATCTACGCGTTAATCTCGGTCGCTCCGAGCCCTTCACTTGTCCGAGTCTGAGGTCCGCTTATGTAGATAAGCGGATTTAACCTATCTTATAAACCAGCACTTACAATAATATGTCTCATTAAGTACTAATAATGCAGTATTACATTATCTGCTAATAATTTGATTAAGATATACATAAAATGTATTTAATTTTCTCCTGTTATTTTATTATAAAATAGACGTTGCCCGCCGGCGGCTCTGCAGTATTATAAATTTTAAATCCCTACTTTTCACTCTAGGGAGTAATTACTCTGAAACTCTGAAAAACTCGCTGCCATGTCTTTTCGCGATATAATTCCCCTTTTAATATTTGTTTATTCAAGTAATAGCAGTAAACGCGATAAGAAATTAAATAGCGGTAATGCATTAGGACGCGTGTGCAAAAATTGAATTGCAATATTCAACACTATTCAATGCTATTCTATTGTACATAAGGTACACATATAGATTTAAAACAATATGTAGTCATCATTGCGTGGTGAACGGTTTTTGTGAAACGTTCATTTCCTTGTCTATGGCACATTTAGAATTTCGTGTTTCGAGGTCAGAAGTCAATGGATGAAAGCGATAATGGCGAATTTAAGAAATAGCAATTTGTAAGTTGTACTACTAGCATCGCCAAGACAGTTACAGAAAACTTGACTTGAACCATATTTGTTGAGACAAATGGATGTATACACAAATGTCAACATAATAATGTTCTACAAAACCGATATTCTTGTAACATTATCTAAAGATCGAATCTCGAATCATCTCTAGATCGAACTTTGATATCGTGATCGTTTTTGACATTAGAGAGATTGAGATTATATCGAGACTGAAATTTGAATACATTTATATTTCGAAAAACATTGGAAAAAATGAAATGCTCAAGTAAGACTCGAACTCACGACCTTTCCTTACAGGGGGACTGCTCTTCCAACTGAGCTATTGAGCCACACTTGAATCATTCCAAATTTTCCTTCTCTGTGTATCCGTCTATAAGGGCGACGGTGCAGCCATCTACCAACATTCTTACGAACTGTTGGAAATATTGATTTTTTTTCATTTTTTCCAATGTTTTACGAACTTAAAAGTTAGCATGATAAATTCTATAAAAATTCATTCAAATACATTTATATTTTTAGAATTGCCCCTCTTAGGGCTCTCCACTTAAACATATAAAAAACAGCTACCGGGTTTCTAGAATCTAATGCTTAAAAATCTCGTATGAAAGAAACATTCCTGCAATCTGCAATTGAATTCTACTAGCATACGATGCTCCTGCATCGTTACCATATCAATGCGTCGTCCGCTATCCCGTGTCGTTGCATATCAATGACATGTTTTCCGTGGGTAACAATATTGCTATCCAGGTGACGTCACTTTCTTGTGATATCATGCATATCCAGCGGCAAACGAGGTCGGTATTGAGGAAATATAAAAAGAAGAAACGGCAACTTATCATTGAGCTTGACCGACTCCTGAATCGCGTTCGAAACTCTAATTGAGGTTAATACTATAAACACAGCATGCACGTTTTTAGCCAAGGTCTCTTTACTTCCTTTACTTACTCTGTCGGATGCAATACCATTACCCTTGCAGGACAATCTCAAATATTTTCGGTGTAAATGTTTGCTGCGAACTGAATAATAAAAACTACATGACCTCACGTAATCCCGAAGTCTTGTATGTACAAGGTGAAACACTGAACCAGCAGTGGTGTCTTTTGTATAAGTCACACTTTTCCACGTAGGAAAGGATTTTCTACCTAGGTTTTCGTCCTTTCAATATAGCCCATGATGAAAGAGCAATTCGTCCTCCTTCAATTTTGGGTGTATTGATATCACGGAGGACAGAATATGATTAAGTAACGGAGATGCCCCATTGATATTGCTAGTAATAAAAACGCGCGCCGAATGCGGGTAGGAAGAGAGACGTGCGAGGTGTCAAAAGTCGAAGGAAGGTGGAAGGACCGAATGAGTCCATTTGACGTTTGGATGGCACGCGACTCGATTGCCTTGCAACAACTCCGCTATCATTTCCTTCTCCATGATTGACATACATTCATCACAAGACAAATAATAGCAAAATGTCATCATTACGAATCATTAGAGAGCATTCATGTTTCTCACTGTATCTTCTATGTAAACTGTAATCGTATCAATATTTTTAGTTGCAATAAAACATTGTTGTGTTTATAATTTTGATTAAAATATTGATTTTTACATTTAAGTGTTTTATTTTTGAAAGTGTATCACTTTTGTGCGTGATTGTATTTTTACTTTTTCAAATGAAGATGTACAAATGAGGTCGAATAGAACTCGTTGTTTGACAGAGGGTCTAATGGGCACTAAAGTAAAAAGGAAATCTAATATTGAGGGTCCAATTCTAACAAGGAGGTCCAATGGATCATATTTATAGATGAGGTTGAACAGGAGGTACGTAACCTCGCAAACTTGATCAGTAACTTGACATACAGATGACAAATAAGTATCCAAATACTCGGTCTCTGTGCGCTGTTCTTTTTCGCCTAACACAGGAGCCGAGAGATATATTTTCTGCTCTAAACAGCCTAATATAATATACATAAAAATCATTGCTAAAATATTAAAAATGGCGATACTCGCACTTGGGTAGTAGGGCTTAACAACTTTGTTACACAGCTCGTGTTCCGCGTATATCACAAACATCCAGGGGTTGTATTAATCCCCCAATCTGAACGTATGCCTCGAGGCCCTATTAGCTTATATCGTCACGCAGTTCATCACTGTACTGGCGGCGTGTTAACTCGTTAATATTGTATAACACGGCCTGCGTAGTATAATTAAACGCACATCTGCAGTAGGCGCTCTGCCTTCAAATATTTGAAATATTAAGAGTGCGAACACACCCTCTAGTTCTAATTCAAATGGGTTACATTCAATTTAAGCTTGTTATTTGTTCTTATTATTCGTTTTGTTATCAGAAATGAATACAAAGATTTAAATAAAAATAACTATTTGTAACTAATTGCAGTAAACTTTATTTTCTGGTTTTTAATTAAATTCGCTATGTTTCGGTTGCATAAATTTGATTCAATTTGTAATAATCGACACATTATTCGACACTATTATACATACATACATATAATAACGCTTTTATCCCCGGAGGGTTAGGCAGAGGTGAATTAACACCCACATTTCAACAATAATTCTATTTGGTCCCACGTAATAGGAGTGAGCCTATTGCCATATTCTGGGCACTATTTTGACTCCTGCCAAGCATCTGAGGCTGAGCCTGGGCTGTATTATATCTGTCTGATGTTAAACAGCCACCGCCTCGTACGACACCGCATGGGAAGAGATGGGATGGCCCAAATCCTAGTCTGCCGGGAACCACGCGGCTACATACATACATATTTTCATGGTGGTAAACTACCTTTTTTTACCCGACTGCGCGACGCAAAGGAGGGTAATGTGTTTATCAGTCTATGTATGTATGTATGTATGTATGTATGTATGTTTGTTTCTATGTGGCGTTCTAGAGACCAAATGCATGGGCCGATTTTGATAATTCATACGTCAATCGATTCGTCTTAACCTTGCGAATGTCACTAAAGACATGACAGTAATCAAAATCCACCACAGCGACAACCAGACGCCATATTGTCAAAATGAAAAAAATAAAAGTCGATGAACTATGTCAAGTGGGGTGTCGTTGAATAGGTATTTTAAAATCATCTTTAGGTTCCTTTTATCATTTTTCATTTTAAATAATAGTTTAGGATATATAACGATTTAAAGTTGTTTAACAAAACAATCATTCTTGCTAATTTTCTTACTTATTGATTTAAGTTTTTATTTCAAGTATAAACGATATGTAAATTACAAAAAGATATACATGTCATATCATAACTAAAAAGTATAAAATAAAACTAATGATTAAAAAATAAAAAACCCGACTGCCACTGAAAAGACCGAAATAAGTTTGATAGCAGGCGGTACCCATTTGCCAATCATAAACCGAAAGAAAATTGATGGGTACCGCCTGCTATCAAACTTATTTCGGTCTTTTCAGTGGCAGTCGGGTTTTTTATTTTTTAATCATTAGTTTTTTTTCGTGCGAAAATCCCCTCGGATACCCCCCTGCCGGAGCCGGAAGGGGAGGTTATGTCGGACTCTAAACGACTAAAACTGCATGCTGACTGTGGGTCGTGGTGCTAGGCCGGAGGTGAGGTTGTCATCGACATATCCCTCGCACCCCAGCTGACCCACGGTGGTAAACTACCTACATATGCCAACGCTAACTATGATTTTCGGTCCCATATAATAGGGAGCAAGCCTATTACCGTCTAGTGTGCACTTTGTCTTCTACTGGCTGTATGTATTAGGTACTATGGGATGGAGTATAGCCCTTAGTCACCTTTTACGACACCCACGGGAAGAACTAGGGGGTCCTTTTCTACTCCACCGGGAACCAATACGGCACTATTATAAGCAAAGGTTATTAGAAAATAAAAAAAATATCCATCATAATGAAATTCTGAAAGTCCTCAATGAAACGTCATACCTACACTATAAAATATACCTACGTTTACTATCATTCAAAAACACATATAGTTTTTTATTATGTAACCTGTTTTTTCCACATAGCAAAAATTTCATTTCTAAAAACACTCAAGGATCACTGCTGTGTACCAGTTTTCGTCAGGTACACTGAAGTTTTGTTCAATGTAGCGAAACTTTGATGTTTCATAACGTACGCAGGTATTAGGTTCTTTGAGTACCACGGATATTGGGAAACGCTTAAAGGATGAGTGGATTGTTGTTGACAATATTATATTCTGCTATGTTTATATTATAGGTAGGTACGTTTGTATTGTGGTAAACAAAAGTCAACTAGAGTTTGATGTGCTTTTGTTATATGAGTATAAATAAAAATATATGTAATATCTTGTCTGTTTACCTGTGTACCTGCGTAAAAGTTAATTTAGTAGGTACCTGTACTGCCTGTACTATAAGCATATGGTAGGTACATTCTATTAATATTGCATGTATCTATAGGTATAAAAACTTTTGGTTTTAAGAATGTAGATAACTTTCTGTTAATTGCACATTGTGTGTTTCTGTTCTGAAAGGATGAAACGCTTGCTTTTTTTTCTATTGGTGGCAATTTCGTCCACCTTCACTTCTCATCTTCAAATCTATATCTCAGCTTTCACTTTGGAGCTCCGGGTCGCTTACATCTTCTTCTCCTTTTGGTTTTACTCGTACGGATTTTAAGGATCACAACGCCGAAAGAAAAGTCTGCCAGTTAATCAGTCTGTGTACCGGTAAAATAATAGTACCTACTGTTCAATTACGTCTAGCCAATTTTAGCCATCCGGAGCTAACAAAGTATAGTCCCTTTAAATCCAATATATCTGCAACTAAGCGAGTATTAGGTGCACAGCATACCTAATCCACCAACTTACACACTTAGTCTGACCGAATGTGTCGTACGCATGTCCTTGTGTAAATCAGGCTTAAACTTTATTACCGCTCTGTACAAGATTTAGTCAGAGAGACGCTCGCGAAGTTCCCAATTTACTTCAATACTTACATTACATCCGACTGAGTGCTCGCAAATATAAAGTAATGCCGAGATACGTACATTTCAACATATTTAGACACGGAATAGATGTAATCTGACGTTGAAATCAGTTGAAACAAAATGTAAGAAGCATCGTATCAATACGATTTGCTTTACCATGCCCTTGTTCCGTAAGCATGGAATAAGTCTCTCAAGCTCTGAGAGCTCTGATGAATTGCCCCATAAATTGTAGCTTACGCTATCCTTCGTGCGAGACGCAAGCGGCCGACTCCGCTCATGCCTCAGAACATTTGGTACCAGTAAAGATGCTTTATTTTCTGAATAAAAATTCCTTGTTAGAATGGAATAAAATTTATTATTGAGTCTAAATATATGATACTTTGAAGATTTTCCTTTTATTTTCCTCAAAGAATCATAGCACAATAAAATTTCAACTCCTACTTAAAGACTGGGGTAGACACCCTACGTAATATCCTACTAACAATATTATTCACGCTTCTAAGATCTCAAAAAGACTACGTGCCCTTTAAGTTGGTTTTCTGAAAGAATCTCCTCCGTGCTATTACTTTATCAAATGACATTTCATTTTAAGTTTACCTTTTTAGTATTCTACAGTCATTGTATCAAATCTCTATAAGTTTACTCCTTAATTGAAGAAATTGAATGACAACAATGCTGGTCTTCTGTTGTGTGAAAGTTTTCTTTTTAATACTGTATTTACATTATTGTCTGTCGGCCTGAATTAAATACTTGTCAGTTTCGTTGATAAATTATCTAGACATACTTTTGACTTTCGATATAAGTACCTAGTTTCGAAGACTGACAGCTATTAAAGTACAATATAAAACAGTTATTGATGTTTGTGTTTCATCCAAATACACACAGCAAATTCAACATGAATTTCATATTTTGTTACTTCCTTACCTCTCGGTGGTAAATAAAATGACCGCCTAATACAAGAAAATAAACTTCACTAAAATCAAATACAAAAAATAAATTATTGGTATTTTTTTCTATTACTAATAGACGCAATTAGATATACAAAATAATATCAAAAGTTAATAAAAAAGTACAGGAGCGGTCGTAGGTGATACTTTAGTATTATGTTATCTGTGGTATAGGTAAATGATATAGCATTTTTTCTATATCGCTGTATTACGGGACCTTATTTTATCATAATGTTGTTTTCAATGTGCGGATGTTATTCTATCAACGTTTGCGTTTTCATTAAGATTTGTAATTTCCCGGCTGGGAAATTACGGATCCGTCGAGCTGACGCGATGGCGGGCGGATTGCGCTGCAGACGTAACGTCACAAGCAAGCGGATGGAACATGAGGGTGAGGGAGGGAGTATACCTGAGTGCCTACTATTTGTTCATTAGCTGTGAACAGGGATCTGTTTTTGTGTATTATTAGGTGCAAACCTGATAAAAGGCTTTTCATCTTAGCTTGGCCTTTTCACTCTTCAACACGAAAAGTAATTTTTGGTGAGTAAAATCTTGCAACAAAGTATGTTTTGCTATGAGCGCTTATGTAAACCATTTAGTATAATTATTTTTTTACCTCCATTGTATCTAAAACACCGAGGCGCGAGCACCAAAAAATGTCATGGCCAGACTATTCGCACTTGGGCCCAAGTGTTAAGTATTGACTCAGTACTTAGTGACTAAAATAATTCATTGAAAGTAGTTTATGCTATGTCCTTGACACTGCTCACGAGCGATGGTGATTGAGACCAATTGGTTCTAAGTGGTTTAACTAAGCCGCCCTTTAGGTTATACAGACAACGGTGCACGTACCTGTAAACTGTGCGTGTTTGTGTGTATGTGGGGCAATATGGCACACATAACTCAGATTATAGGCTCCATAATAGCTCACAAAAATGTGTAGGTATATTATGGTCTTTAAAGTAGTAAATGTAGTGATTTCCGTACGAAAAAGAATAAATAAAGCGTGACTACAGAGCGTACATGATAACATAAATTATCGGTAGCTTAGCCAGCCTCAAGATCAATCAAACTTCATTATAATAAACATTGGGAAGAAGGAAGTTCAGTAATCAGCAAATGAATCTAAAAAGTGTAATTAAATCATGATAACCAATATTTCTATAGGTATTGATTTTTACAACTCCCCCAAATAGGGTACTTTCTACTAATGGTCCTTTGTTATTAATGAAACAATCAATCGAAAGTTAACTAACGCTATATCTAAACGAACTTTGTTTCTTAATTGCCCAAAGCACAATACAAAATTTTAATACTATATTACCATATAACAATATTATTTCCTTGAACATTTCGAATTAATTTAAGCCATTAATCTATAGCTGGAATTACCAAATTTGTAACGATTGTTTCAGCAATAATACAGTTTTTGCTGAATTTGTATTGCGTCAATATTCATCTAGGCAGGCATAAAATTAAACTTTCCGCAGCAATTGCCTCTGAATCAGTAGGTTGCTGATATAAAAATACGTTGTTATACTATCGATCATATTGCACTTGTATTTAGCTGAGCTCGGATTCTAAACATGAAATCAATTAGCGTGCAACTCTTATTCTATGTAGGTACTTACCTCGAGCGGGGAAGTACTTCCACCCTAGAGACAACAGTACTCGAGCAAAACTGCTCGAGGTCGATCGCTGAGGTTAATGATTTAACATGCAATATTGATAATTTGTTTGGATTTACTGTCTATTCAAACATGCAGTTGACTGAACAAAGTGGACCACAGATTCCGAGGTGAAATGAATTTCTCATTTCAATAGATTCCCTGTGGTGGCATATAGCAAGAAAAAAAAAAACATATTTCCTTCTATTCTTAGATGAAAAATCGTGTCATAGAGACAGGAATTTTCATCAAATGATGGAAAAAATAAACTCTTGATATCGTCATCCATCACATTTTATTTCTTTTTTTTAAAAGAATAGTAGAACTGAAGTTACTAATATTCCCTCTAACCCCTCCAACTAAGCTAAAATGCTTGTGCTAGGAGTGGGTTCACGCCGGTAGTGTAATGGCCAGGATCGAACCCGGGACCTCTCGATCGTAAGGCCGACTCCTTAACCACTAAGCTACCGACGCCTTTTTTCACATTAAACCTATAGCCTTATTTTTGTACTACAAATAGAGGAGACAGTATTCTGCTTGATATGACATCTACACTACTGTATTTGACGTAGTGTGCGAGTTTTTAACGTTGTTGGGGCTAAGAAGATGTATTGAAATGATTTTGTAAACTCTTTTACCAATAGTAAGCCACATTGCTTGTGAATATCATAAGGTACCTATATAGGCGGTCAGCCGTGGGAACGGGGAGGGATAGGAGCGGGCGGAGTCGTTGGCAACATCTAGTAGGTAAAGTCTAAAATCGTAATTTAATGTCGGTACACTTGAGAGTAGTTCGTTAGAACATTCTTAATTAATCTTCCGTCATCGTCAGTTAATATGATCTTATAAATTTCTGTGGAGAATTCTATTATAATTATTCAGATAGGTTTCGGTTTTAATTAGAAAATGTCACTCCAAAAACTTTGTCAACGTGTACGAAAGAGAGGATATGATTCAGTGGAGTAACATTAATTAGCAATATAAGTCAATGTACCCATATTTAAATGACGTAGGAGTTGTTAAAATATATTATGTATGTTAATGTTTAGAAGTTATTTTGTTGGAAAAGTTATTCATATACAGTTAATGTAAGGCGGTAGATCACAGCAAATTTATTAGATTACAGACTGGGGAAATACTTCCACATTTGAGAAGGTAATACAAGTTTGAACAAGTAATGAAAAATTGCATGAGATACAAAAGCAAGCAAACTTTTCAGCTTACAACTAGAGCAGTGATTAAGATTTTTCCAGTAATGGAATAACTGGGGTTATTTGTATGGCATGGTATTATTATTTATATATTATACATTATATATAATATAGACGACAGTAGGCTTGCTCCCTATTATGTGGATGGATGGATGGGTTTTTTATGGTAATTGCCTATGTCTTTAGAACTTTGAAGAGATTGATCGGAACAGAGGAACAATTGTACGCTATAATACTAAAGCAGCTTTTACATCTTTTTAGATTGTAGAGCGTGCAGCTAGAAGGTTACAGTAACCATTGATCATCAGCTGTACTATTATAATAATGCTTATGTACTCCATTGGTTAAACGCTATTTAAAAAAAATGTTGAAAATAGTCGTATATTGTGCACTATATTCTTGCATCAAAACTACTGAATTCACAAGTGGAATATAAATAAAACCGTCAGTGACCCATATTCACCAATATGAAATATTCAAGTGTTTGCTTTGACAAATTATATTTGTGGAGTATTGGTGACATGCTGGACAAGTGGAAATATTATTCATGTAAATCGTTGTACAATTTTACAAATAAAATCACAGTGGATACCTAGATAAAAGCATTACTTACTAAAAATATCTATTCAAGAATACATTCTGGGTAAATACGCGAAAGTATTGGGTACTTTGCACTTTATTTGTTGACAATGCATACTGTTGAACACTTTAAGTGATGAACTCTAAACTTACTTACGAAATACTTCAGGCTACTTCATGGTAGAAAGCGGAAAAATACTTTTGCAGGGGGTAGGAAACGGAATAATAATTTTAACTCGTGGATTGAAAACTGAAACGCCCAAATTCGGTTAACTACCTACTTCAAGATATAAGAAGATCTCGTGATTAATACCATCCACATACTCACTACTTACAAGAGTTGTACGCCAGGGTGAACAGTAGTGATCAACAATAACACAAGATAGTGACACTCGGGACGTTTTAGAAAGAGTTTGATAGTTTTGAAGCTTTTATTGAAATTTGCTGAAGCATGATGTTTTGCGTATAAATGAGGTGAGGTTATAGAAATTTGATAGGAGTGACAAGTTCAAACCTTAAACAAAAACTGAAATTCCACATTCATATATTTTAGAGGCGACATATTTCATAATATATGGGCCTAATTATCTTTAGGCGGGTGGCGCCAAAGATATTTTGGTAATAAATTAGCGGATACCCTTTATATAGAACGGACAGCTTCGGGACTTTGGTCGGTAAGCGATAATAGGGTCCCTGTCGTCATGTGCGAACCTTTATGCGTTATTACCTGTTGAACATTTGCTTTATAAAACAATTTCACTGATCCCCAAATACTTGATAGTACGAGTATAAACTGTGTAAACTAAGCATGAGACTTATGAAATGTCTATACTGAATATTTTTATAACGGTAACCGGGATACCTACTGTAAAGTTTAAGATCGCGAGGATGTAAGTTTAATACCTAGTTCTATGAACTCGAATCCTGATCTAAAAGTGTGATCTATTTCAAATCGATTTAGAAATTGAATGAATTTTTACAGCATTAAGTATGCTAACTATACAAATCGAATACATAGGGAAAAAGAAGAATCATCTCGATAATATCATAGTTCGTAAGAAAATCGGTAGATGACTCCACCGTCGCCTTAAAGACGTATAAGATGGGAAATTTGAATCACATCGGGCGTGTCTCGGTAGCCGAATTGGTCAAGGCATTCCCACTGTAAGGGAAAGACTGCGGGTTCGAGTCCCGCCTGAGATGATTCTTCTTTTCCCTGAGTATTCGATTTAGAAATTTTGTGATCGGTCTAGGTAGGAGGGATATGAACCCGCGATCCTTCTCTTATAGGGAGAATGCTTTTGACCATTAAGCTACCAGACCCACGCCCGAACTAATTATTATATCTTAAACTATTTAAATATCTATGTCTAATATTAAATTAAAATTATATTCAACTATTTCATAGATTTTCTCATTGCACTTTTTATTTTGTTACGCGTATAACGCAGGTAAGAAATAATGATGTAGATAAGCTCGATGTCGAGGAAGATTTCGAAATATAAGAATTGAAACGAATGCGAGGATCGGAATTTCTTGGTACCTACTCGCATGTTAAATTTTAATGGTGGATTATTGGACCTATGAATGGTAATATGTATGTACCTACTTCTTGTAGACATTCTCAGGAATGCTTTCAACTGTGAAATTAAAAAATATATTTATGAATTTGAAAAATGGAGAATGGATTTTAAAAACCGTTTCAATATACCTCAGTGTTGTAATTTTTGGCTGAAGAAAATTACTCGAACTAATCCAAACATTTAATTTGTAAGTTCGACATTCTAGGAGTTACTCGTGAAATTTCTGGCAATGGCGACTGTGGGACAAGGGTTACAACCCCACTAACTTGCATTTAACTTCTTGATATCTAAAAAAGAAAATTCCATCCTGTAACAAATACAACCCCAAATGTAACTTTTCAATGGACTAAAGGTATAATCAGCATCAGAGAGTTCTTGACCAACAAAGGACTCAAATTTATCTTAATTTCTTTTTTTACCCTTCCAGTTGCCTGATTACACCAATTTTGTTTGGGCAATAATACAATTAAAACTAATAAAATTGTTTGATTTGCTTTTAATTCGAGAGTTTAAGGTCATTTTGAGACTTTGTCGTCAAGATATTTCTGATGCAAACTGTACAAGTGAATTCATGGCCTAAAATCTTCAGTACAATAGGTTAGTATCTACTGCGTGGTTTGTTTGAAAATGCGGTCGGTGATTGTTCGGGACGTCAATAATACAACAACAGGCAATCAACATCGGTAAATGAAGACTTCCTGTTTTTATGAGTTCTTGTAGTGTTGGTCATTGAGGCTGACATCATTCTACGCGTTCGTCCTGTTTACCTTCAATGTTTTCCTTACAAAGAACCAAATATGAAAATAACCTTTAAGCACACATATTTAACGTTTTGAGTTTTGTACTATGATGAAATTAAATCGTGTTTTAAAACCAGTAATGGAATATCATCAGTTTTCATCCAAGAAAAAAATAAGTAGTCCTAAAATATGTAGAATAAAATTTAGGTAATAAATTACTTTTATTGCGCGACAGAAAATTTATCTTACAGTAGAAGTGCCCATCCAAAATATTAAAAAAATAAAGCGATTGGTATATCCACATTAAGAAAGCTAAGTATTTTCTTAGACATGTGTAGTGTGTATGTACTTACTTAATTATATTAAGTATTTGTCTCAGGCGTACCTACTGACACTAAAGATTCAAATTTTTTTAAAGAGGGTCTATATATATAAACACGGGTTATCAGTGTGAATAAAAATATTATTATCTACTTTATACTTCACAATTTGTCAAATAGGTACTAGAGTGCTCGCAAGATAACATTGCGCGCGGAGGAAATCGGAACTGTTATTTTATATTCTATTGTCTTCGAATAATAAATAATAGAAACACTTTAGGTTCATACTTAGATTTGTTTAAAGGAGAACAAAGAAAAGAAATGCAATTTTTAGTGCTCGCATGGCATCTGGCATCTGGCATACCTACATATTATTTTAATAATTGTAATTGTTGTGTTAGTAACGTGCATTACTTGTTCTTAATCTGATTAAAAAAAACAAATAATTGTTTAATTTATTTACCTAAATCGTTTGTATTATTTATTATATGAAGACAATAGAATACTTACAAAATAATAGTTCCGATTTCTCCTACGCGAAAAGTTATCTTGCGAGCACTTACTGGCCAAATGATTTCTGAGAAAACTGCCCAACGCTCCTAAAGAAATTTTCACTTCTAATCTCTTGATACTTACTTTCTATATATTGATCTTGAATATTATATTGAGGTATGACTTGGACCCTGTAGCAAAATTAAATTACTTCTTCTAAATAATCGATATAACACTCACCTACTTAATAGAGGCTGAGTGTAATTTTCTTCAGTGCTGAAAATAACAAAAGATTTAGCTCCTCTTGTACTCTAATAACATTTATAATTATTGAAGTATTTCTAGCCATTTTCTCCTATTTTCCTAATTATTTTAGACATAATTAGTTCCAAAGAAATCTAAATCTATTGAAAGTATTTGCAATTTATTCACGAGAGAGGATAGATCAGAGGTATCATGAGAATCAATTGTTCTGAAACATAGGCTCAGACTCTCAGTTCGTTAGAATCCATACTAATAATATTATAAATGCGAAAGTAACTCTGTCTGTCTGTCTGTCTGTATGTTACGCGTTCACGCCTAAACCACTGAACCGATTTTGATGAAATTTGGTATAGGGGTAGATTAGACCATGAGAAAGGACATCGGCTATGTTTGGTCGCGATAACCGACATTCACGCGGGCGGAGCCGGGGGCAAAAGCTAGTTGTACATGATTACTAAAAGGTCTCCAAAATTAACATAGATATTAATTATAACATGTTAATTTTTCAAATCATCTACTGAAATATTAAAATTAAAAGTTGCTGATACTAATCTACACCAATTTGATTAAGATGTAATTGTAAGCAGTAAAAATACCTAGAGGGGACCGTGTAGTGGTGGCCGCGGCAGTTACAATGATGAGTGACGTTAAATAAAATACATAGCTTTGGTCAGTACCTAGTTGGATTACAGAGTATCTTTATGTATGTCAGAAAGAACCCCACTTCTTTGATTGCAGTTGTCAGTAACTCCTGCTTCAGTGTCCCTATTTGGGGACGCGTCACTATCCCATAGAAATCCAGGATTATGCTTATAATTATTTAATTGTCAATTTTACTTAAATTCGAAAATTTTTCTTGTTGCATGTTAACTTGCTAAACCCTGTAATTTGGCTTTTATTTTTAATTAAAACGCGCCACTTTCTAACAAGAAATTGGATTTATTATTCGAAATTAATTTATTTCTCTGGAGCTCTAGGAGGTAAACTCCAACCTTCGCCAAAAATCTACGTAAACATAATTTAGTTTTATAGCCCTTTTATACACAAGCCACGCAGTTCCAGCAAGTACTAATTATAATAAGGTAGAGTTTGGATTATTGTTCAAAATTTACTTCATTGTTCAAAATTTACTTCAATCTATCGCTTGAAGAGTAACCTTCAATTTTAAACCTTAAAGTGCTCAATTTAGAACTAAAATTATAGGGTTAGGTTTCCATTCCGAGATATTGTTATTAATTTAATAATGACCTGATAAGGTTATATATATATAAACCTTCTACTACAGACTACATTTACCATCAGGCACATAATTGCATTCGAAGCAAGAAATAGAAATTGATTAGCTATAAATTGCCCTCGGCGGGAAAATATAACAAAAAAACATTAGACATCAGTCCTTTAGTATAATAACGGGACAGATCAGACGTTACTATAATGAGAGGAGACCTTTACTTTTATCCAAAGTCACCAAGATCAATAGAGAATGAGCGCGTCTTCAGTCCACGGGCAAATCACGTTTCCTAGAAATAGGTCCGATGTAAAAACAGGTAAATATCTTCATCAAGCATCTTCAAAGATGCTCAATGCTCAGCTCAAGCTCAAAATGATCTTTTTACCCCCTTCCAGTTGATTGATTGTTCTAAAATTTGGTACACAACATAAGTTCGGACAGTTACCAACACGAGAGTTTTTAGATCATTTTGAGACTTCGTCATCAAGATGTTTCTAACGCTGACTGTACATTCCAAAAACCACCTACAGAATCTTGAAACACCGACCTTGTAAATGAAACAATACACATGTTCTCTTGATTTATTTAATTAGTAAGAGTATCTTATCCAAATACATTTGTAATATTTGCTTCATTGCAATTTAATCTTTCGATGTACTTAAAAATAAATGGAAGAGTCTCAGTTCATTAGTCTTTGGTATATTAAACGTATATTTCGACTTGGTAGTTGAGTCCTGATCCTCTGTCACTCTTTAGTCTCACATTGGCGTATGAGAAGCCCACGCCTCCCGCGGTGATGCTAGGGATGGCATCGGTATGGTCCAAATCACGGAGTATTATACCCTGGAAAATGAGAAATTAAAAATATTAATTCTCTTGTTTACAAAGACGAACTAGAAGGGTCGAAGAGTAGTTTTTTTTTAAATACTAGTAGCCGAAATTACTGTTTTGGTCACATTAACCCATCCAGATAAATTGTTGGTGTTAGGAGAGGGTTCTAATAGAATGTGTAATGACTAGGATTCGAAATCAGAACCGTAAGGCC
The DNA here is from genome assembly GCA_914829495.1 of Eilema sororculum. Taxonomy (NCBI): domain Eukaryota; kingdom Metazoa; phylum Arthropoda; class Insecta; order Lepidoptera; family Erebidae; genus Eilema; species Eilema sororculum. Next base: position 10,429,633 of record OU618542.1, read on the forward strand.
GACTATCTAATCACAGAGATATCGATACTTAATTGTGAGCAAATAATTTTAATAAAATTAGGAACGCAATGTAAGCTATGTTCTTGCATCTCATGTAGACATGTCTCATGTGTGCACGTTTTTGTGATAAAACAGAAAGTATTTTCCTTATGTAATGATTCTTCTAGGTCAAGAGAAGAGTGAGGAGAACAAAGACTATCTAACCCAAGCTCACCCGTAACCAGATACACCTGCTGGTTGACGAACGTGGCTGGGAAGATCTTGTCTTTGAAGTTGGGATTTCAGACAGCAGTCGAACCCATAAAACCTAATCAAAGCGGGAGGAATGCGTGAAGTACCTAAAGGCTCCGAGTTGAAAGACTCGGATACAAGTGGGAATGTTGTTGTTAGTATAAGAGTATAACAATTTTTTTCTCCGCATTATTGTTGATGGAAATGGATAAATTATATTTAAAAAAGAAACTTCCTAAGTATTTCTAATTAAGTTTGTTAGACGACAGTTTTTATTTTTCTGAGTTTATATCGCCAGGATCGCCAATAGTTTAATTCTAAGTTTAAGTCATAATCGCCAGGCAGCGTGTATAATTTATCATTGACATTGATTTTCAGTTTATTTGTAATCACACAAACAATTTCTAACTGTCTCATTTTCTAACTTATTCAATTTAAATCCTGTATTCAGATTGGATGCGGAGGACGTAAGATCGAGAGCAATGACGCACACTGGGAGAGGCCTATAATATCCAGCAGTGGACAGTTATTGGCTAATTCATTTTGATTTCTCCAATCCAGTACATAATACCATTTAATTGTTAATATTCATTGTTGTAGTTTCGTAGATATTCAAAATTATAAAATTATTCATATTAACTATCATGTATCTATAGCAATTAACTACATTAATACCAAACTAGGTGATTAATAATGAATAGATAATAGCTCATAGTAATTCAAACTATGAGCCATCGTTATATTATGAAAGTAGCTTTATATTTTGTTCCATTACAATCATTATAGCACAGTATACTTTGACGCCTAATCGCTTTATAACATGAAGGCAAAGTTACAGACCTTGCCTACTGCGGACATTACCGAATTCAAGTTCAAGAACTAAGTATACTTAATTATAATTGTTACTTTAAATCTTCTGAATTTGTTTTGCCCGCACTAATTTAGATAGGCGAATTAGCGTCTAGGTTTGATTGCGCACGGCCCACAATTTTATCGCGCGCGGATAATACCGAGTACTATACTTGCAGTTTGTCCCACCAAGCGTCCCCAAGAGTGGGGCAATCATGTGGAATTTCGACCCATGAGAATCTATTCCCGGGATTAAAATGCAGTCTATGTATTCCAAGCTATCCCTGTTCCAAATTTTAGACGGATTCCTTTGTTATTAAAGTGTGATTGAATAACAAATATCAAACATTTTCACAAAGTTTCCATCATATTACTCATAGTAGTAGGATAAGATAAGAAAGGATTAAAAACAAATATTGGCACATCATATTCTGATAGTAAGCTTGATGTATTATAGGAAACTGTAGATGCGTTGTCCGGACTATAAATGAATACTTCGGGCATCATTTAGGCACAAATCAGATACGGAGTGCCCTACCGAAAAAATTAGTCTTTAATAAAAATTGTTATGTCGTCATAATAATACTATTGTCGTAATATTAGTAAGTAGCTATATTTTTTTTCTAATTATTGTTTGCGCCATTTTTGAAAGCCGCCATGTTCCGGCATAATGTATCTACAGTTTATAAAAATCATCCATAGTAGGTAGGTATGTAATGTATGTACCTAATGTAACTGGTGTGGAGATGCATTGTTTACCTGGATCCTAGTAAATAAATCATTACGTTTTACTACGCCTTCTTAATATAATACAATCATTGTTTGTGGCGTTAAGTAGTTTTTTGAGTCAGTGTTTATTTTTATAAAAAAAAAATATTATTGCTACTTGATATGCTACCAGATAAGCCAGATTCAAGTTGTGAATACCAAATTACGTAAAGCTTCTAACTACAGTAGCCGTGATGTTCATAATTATGTAATTGTTGTGAGGCCTTAAGTCCTTGTGGTTATGTAAGAGGCTGAGTAATGTTTTAATTACACGAGAATAGTTTCTTGATGTAAGTAATGCTCCTACAATACTTATTGTCTGATTAATATTATAAACAATTATTCGCTTAATATGGCGGTGTCATCTTATACAATAACAAGCAGTACTTAGCGGTTTCTTAGGGATCTGCCTCTCCTCAGTGTTGTGTAACCCTTTCATCACTAAACCTACTGGTAATGATAATCATAATAACTTAGCTAACAAGTCTGATATTGTTGGGACAGATCGATTAGAGCACCTCGCAATTATTGTTGATATGACCATTCCTTGTGACGAGAACCCAAATAAGATATTAAGAAAGTTAAATAAGATAAACAAATCAAGTACCTAACTATTTGTATTAAACTCATGAGGTGTGACACATTGTAAGGAGGTTCATAGCATTCTTGAGCCCTAACCACCGGCACCGGTAGCTTGGTTCTGGGTTCAGGGTTATTTTTTATTTTCTTAAAATTATTAGCCATGATCGTAATCAAATGCATTAAGAAGAACCTGTATTTGACTCTAAATAGCGATCTACAATTCTGTCAAGGCAAAATAATATAATTACTGCCATACCTGATATTACTTTGCGATATGAAAATAAATATTCACGTAACTTCTTTTCCTACTTCTTATTCTATTTCTGTTTCTTTCTTCTTCTTTTGCTACTGTGCCTGTACTTTCATGACATTTTATGCAATTTCCACATAGCAACAAATTTTAGTTCTTGTGAATATAAATTTTAATAGGTATAGGTAAATATTTTGCGACTAAATTTCAACTTACGACGTGACTCATATTTGATCGATGCGTATAAAAATAGGTCTCTTAGTACACCTTTTATGTATAGCATGACATCATTGCATGACATCATCAAAATAGTCTAGATTACTTGTAGCTAACTTCAATTATAAAGTATAAAAACAATACAAGATTTCATTGCACGTTTATAATGATGAGAAATGTGTGGACTTCAGCAAAACAGCGGCATAACTTAAATACAAACTACGCACACATACTAAAGACGATTACCTACATAATGCATATAAATTCAAGACTATTGAATTGAGACAAACCTTTCTATTATAATCTCATTTATTAAACATCTATTCAGGAATCATAACAACATATAGATAGGTGCTATCCTACTTATATTAGGTTGTTAGGTCTATGTATCTATGTCTCGAAGTTTTCTTTATTTAGGTTTATATACTCATATAATATATTCGCACACAGTACTATGAACAGTGTTATGTTAAATCATGACCGCATACTGTTTCTCTACGTTCGTTATCAATATAATATTATAGGTAAGTAGGAATGAATTACGTGCAGATTTACAATCTACCGAGAATAAAAACTACCGTGAATAATGGACAATATGGCTATCGTATCGCATTATATTTCTTGCGATTTTACATAAAGTTAAAAAATATCGACAAGGTGCAGAAACTAATTAACTTTGTTAGTTTTTTATACAGAAAACTACCTATATTTAATGATAGTAGTGAGTTTTTGTACAGATAACAAGTGTAGGTAAACCCCAAGAAATATTGTAATTAAACTTGATCACAAACTAGCTTATAATATATTATAGTGTCAGCAACCACGACACTGAACCGTTTAGGATCAGTGTCAGTGAACACCAAATGAATAACCATATAATCTGCTAAAAATAGTTTTATTTCGATTGTAACAGTCGCGTAAACTTTCGAAAATATCAATTACTTCTTTCGTGATATTCGTAATTCGTAAACATTGCTATTCTTCTTCATTATTTACGAATCTTCAACCTAAACCATTTACAATATTGTACCGTGGTTCACTATATTTACATCATTATATTTACAAACCTGTTACGGAAATCCGGGCAACTACTTCGATGGTTCTACAAATTGTTTTACAAGGAAAATATATTTCTTTATCTTAATAAATACAACCAAAATGTTTGTAAAACATCGGTATTTTCGATCGGTATAATAATATAAAAAGTTAGCTGCAAAAATTGGTTTTGAGTGGGTTCAGAGTTCAGTAGCATTGACGCTTGACGGCAAACATATAGATCTGCGATAATATTATCTTATTTCCCGGTATTCATAATACAACAATGCATCCGGACTACAGATTAACTCGTTGGAGTTCATTTGGAGCCGAAGTGTATTTTATACTAATTAATTCTGCGAACTATGGTTATTATCTATAAATATTATCTTTTATTAAGAAAAGATTGGGTAAATTGGGGTCAGATGTGATAACACGATATTTACTGAACTACCGCGTTGATTTAAGATCACATCCTTCTTAATATTATACATATGACATTTTGGGCCGATGTTTGAAAGAATGTTATTCAATTACGATCTAGCGGCGGAACGGACGAGGCTAAAATTTGATATGGGGGTAGATTATAGGCTGAAATATAAAAATAACACATGCGCTAATTATGGTCCTGAAAATCGGTTCGAATGGCTTACTACGGGGACGGGATTAAAATTCAACGAGAGCCACGGGCAACAAAATTGGAAAATTTTCAAATCATCAAATATGGAAAGTTCAACCTTTTAAAGCTGTATTAAGTACGATACCTTCCTATTTTCATCATCAATACTACCTATCTGTACTGTAACTGTATTCGCAAAAAAATACGATTTAGATTATGGTTATCTAAATTAAAGTTTTCATTTTATTCCGAATTTTATAAAATTAGGTACTTGACTGAAAAAATGTCAAACAGTCAGTGTCAAAAATATCTAGACTACAAAGTCCCAAAATGATCTTAAAACCAAGGTTAAGAGCAAATCAAACGTTTTATTGATTTATATTGTATGTATTATTGTTCGAACTAAGGTTGTGTACCAAATATAAGAACAATCTGTAAACAGGAAGAAGGGAAGGACAACCAAGGAATAAGATCATTTTGAGCACTTTGTTTAACAAGACCGATCTGATGCTGATTGTACCTGTTTGCGAGTTCAGTTTTTTGTATGTCCCTCAACAGAGCTGGGCATAAAATTTGTAAACTAGGGAGCAAAAACTTCCGAAAATATGAAATATAAGCATCTACTATTGTGTTCTTGAAGCTGTCAAGTTTAATTCCAAGAAACCTGACCGAGGCCTTTACTTACAATCAAATCAGTTCACTGAATACATTATCTGCGTTGGAAATGTTAGCTTTGCAAATTGTTGTTCATCACATTTGGCTGCCTTGTGTTCATTTGCCTCCATCGGTTACAATGCAAATTGTTTTATTATATAACTCGTTTTGCAGAATAATGTGGGCCTTTGTTTCAATGAATTGGAATAAATATGTTCCGTAAATTTTTCGTTCGTGCATCATTTTTTGTATAAAATCATTTCCACCTTGGTTAACCACCCTTATGTTACGTCGCTTAGGGGCTTCCGCAAATATCTTAACCGACACTTCCAGACTTTAAAAGATATTTTATTTTATTATATTTTACGTTTAAGGAAAACTTACAGCTAGTAAGTAGGTAGTAAAAAAAAGTTGTGTCGAATGTTACAACCAGTTAAAAGTTTTCACAAATACTATAAAAAAGACACTAGAAATGCAAGACAATCATTATGCAACGAATACCTTTCCCCTACTGATTAGTATGGGAAGAGTATTCATTACATAATATTCTCTTTAGTTGTACCTATCTTTAGTGACCGTATATGAAACCTTAACAAGTTTGATTTTGTTTTATAAAAATCTTTTACTTTAGTATACTTATAGATTTGAATACCTTAGTTTTAACCTTACTTATCTACCGATATACCTATTATGCTCGCCCCTTTTAAGTGGGACCGAAAATCACAATTGGCAAAATAGGGCTGTTAGTACACCTCTGCCTACCCCTTCGCGGAGTTACAGGAGTGAATATACAAGATACTTATGTATCTTTGCACTCTCTCTTGTTTTCACCACAGCCATATTTTCTATATATCTATATTTAAAACTTGCCTTCTAGTAATACATAGGTTTAAGTCATTCTACTCAACAAATTGCGCTCAAAAATATTAAGTCAATTTTAAGTTCAACCATGACCTTTTTAATAATGCGGCGATTTGTTGCAGAAGCCATAAAGAAGATTTCTTGACCTTTCTAATAAAAAAACCGCATCAAAATCCGTTCCGTAGTTTTTGCGTCTATCGCGAACATGTTTTGCTATTACAGGAAAGAATTTCAAACAAAATATTAGGGTTCAGAATAGTTTATTGAACATAACCCACGTGTTTTTTTGTTAATATCTGCTATGCACTGCCGCAGCAGACGTACCTAGCTATTTTTTATGATTTTATGATAGTATATAGAGGTATTTAATTTTAAAAAAATCAATTAAAAATTTAAAAAACCCCCGTCACAAAAAACACCTCCAAAAAGTTGAAAATAAATTGTGCAATGCCATGTCGGGGGACTGTAACTGGTTCAGCACTCCGTTCTAATATCGGAACGATTCAAGGTCCCCCCGACATGGCAACCTATGAATCAAAATATTAGGTACTAGGTATATCAAAAGTTAAAAGGCAAACACAATTTATTTTCAACTTTTTGGAGGTGTTTTTGTGAAGGGGGTTTTTTAAATTTTTAATTAAATTTTTATTTTATACTTTTTAAAGGCATCTACTAGTCAAGCTCTTTCATTTGATACCCATATTGAGGGAGTTATGACGAAATATGTATTCCAAAATGTTGTGGCGGCGGCCATCTTGGACCGATTTTTTTCAAACATAGATAAGAACACTCTCGACTAATATACCTTTCTAACAAAAAAACTACATCCAAATCGGTTCAGCCGTTTGGGTGCTACGATGCCACAGACAGACAGACACACACACACACACACACAGACATGTCAAACTTATAACATCCCGTCGTTTTTGCGTCGGGGGTTAAAAATAGAATGAATAGAAATTCCAAATATTCTACACAGCGCTATCTAGCTAACCCATGGTAAGCATAGCTTAACTAGAATTGTGTTAATCTACATACTTAGATACTTTTTTTTTTGTAAATACGTACACATTTTATGTAAAAACATCCAGACCTAAACATAACTTCAAAATGTTTAGTTTACGGGATTATCGGAACGGAACAGAGGTAACGCAATAAACTATAAAATTTAAGCTAACTACGTCATAAAGTTCTGAGATAAAATCTATAAATAAAATTGTGCGTAAATAAATGAAAGATAGAGAAAATGACAGATAGGTCATTTAAGAAGTCATGTGTAAAAACACTACGTTAGTACGTAAACATTTGTTCTAGTTATCCGATCTAATAAAATAATACAGAAAAGCTTACATCCTTTCTCCAGAAATTAAGATTAGCCTCTTAGTCGTAACCGTAATATAGATTTCGCCGAAAAAGTGATGGCAGTGTATGATTATTTTCTCATAATAATTCATTTAGGCACACTTCCCGGTAACAGGATAATTACTTCCGTTCATGATTAATATCATTATATACATGGTGGCAACATTAACGGTGTCCAAGCTATTACATTTATGTAAAGATATTGTACCTATTATGAATAAAAAAATATCACCCCGGGTGGTAGACCAGCATGGCACTTTGCTACGGTTTATTCTCTAGTTTGATTACTTAGATAAAATGTATGTTTTGTAAATATTTTGTTCAGTTATGTATTGGTAGACTTCTAAGAACCTGTACAGTGACAATAAACAAGGAATAAAATAGCATCAAAAATCATTGTGTATTTACAATTTGTAAGTAGTTAGGTTCTGTTGCTATGATGTATCTACTAATAGAAATAAGTCGGGTTTTCCTTCCTGACGACATAACTCCAGAACGCCTTTACCGATTTGGCTAATTTTGGTATTAAATTATTTGTGGAAATCCAGGGAAGGTTTTTACAGCGAGAAAAATTTGAATAATTGCCGGGAACCGACATCCACGCGGTCGGAGCCGCGGGCAAAAGCTAGTATTTGTATAATTATACCTAATGGGTCCGTGTTAATGGCGTTGAAAATTATTAAGATATCATTACTTTAATATTTATTACATTTTCAAAATACATCATCATTAGTGGTTGACAGTCGAGTCAATAACAAATGGTAAATTATGAATTTCATTCTAGCCAATACACATGGAAATGTGAGGCCTCGGAAATGTGTGTAGGATTTAAATTGTTTTTACCTAACCCGTTGTATTGGGCCATACTATATAAATTATAATACCTACCTATTTACTATCCTAAATCATTCTTGAATAATTAAAATATTTTGGTTTGAATGAATTTTTTTATAGCATTTATTATGCTAACTTTTAAGTTCAAAAAACATCGGAAAAAATGAAATGCTCAAGTGAGACTTGAACATTTATGTTATTAGAGTTTAGTCAAGTTTGTTGTAATATTTTCACTAAACTAAAATTTGTACATTTAACTTTTGATTATAGGTAATCTTGATTCTTTATTTTTTCAAACTATTCAAGTATTTGGCTTTAAAGTTAACATAAAAAATTTAGTCTTTAGTTTAGTGAAAATGTAGGTACCTATTACAAGGTGTACACTAAAAGGTTATGAATCAACCACAAAGTATTACCTTAATGATTTGCTGTCCTGGGTCAGAGAAGAACACTTCCTTAACTCGTTTCTTGAGTGGGATGGCATTGTACTCGGCTTTCTGCTGCCATATCAATCTGTTGTTGAAACTCGAGCCCACAATCAGATCTTTACAATAGCTTGAACAAACGAACGACAAGAGAACAACGAGTAATATCGGTGCGATCTTCATGTTGAAGTCGAGGAAGCGTGTGTATAACGTGTTAGGTAATGCTGCGCGGTCAGTGGATGTCGGTCGACTGGTTAGCTTGCCTTCGCGTCGTTGATAAAAAACTTGTTAACCTCAAGCATGAGTAACGAAACCGGTGGTAGTGTGTGATTATGAACTATCCATATACTTACCTACACTACAAACAATATTGATTTTCCTTGTGTTGCTTTTACTGTGTTTCACGTTTGATAAATATGAACTAAGAAGCTATGAATCATTTATAAGGCCGTTTATTCAATGTAAGTCGTAAATAAACAAAATTTTATGACATTGACTTAAGTTAGAATCAGAAATATTCGAGTGTTTCGATGTCAGCATGTTTTAATTACTGCTAAGGTCACACTTTAGATATTCTTGTTGACCTTTTAGTAAGTAGGTACCATAGTGATCAAATTACACACTGTTCTGGTTACTAAGTAGCAAGATTGCTTTTTCCTTATATGAATAACGTAGCATACTTGATAACTACATCGGTGGTTGGCATTAATCGAGGTTTTTCCCAAAATTGAACTAGGCCTCTTTCAAAACCTAAGTTTACTCCTCTGCAATCAATTTAAAATCGTTTTTTCTTATTCGTTTGGTTGGCACGTTACTGTAATTTTAAACTGTAGGAACATTTATTTAAAGAAATATCCGTAAATAAGTACCTACATGACGTATTATCGTTATCAGAGTAAAAGCCCCGATTCCATTGACCTCTACAAAGTGTATCTACCTAATAGTTGCTTGTGGGGACTTAAGTATATTGGAAGATATTTCATACATTTCAATTCACTACTTATGTTACGTAGAATAGACATTATCAATATTAGAGTTTTTTTATAGCACTAAAACTCTAGTGAGCTCTGGCTACCCTGCTCACCGTCACGTCGGGAACACAACACGAGGTTATTATGGCCGCGGTATTCTCGGGTACTTTCCCAGACGGACTGCTCAAATGGGACGGGAGCACCATCGTGTCCTACCTCCATAAAAGGGTTCCATACCTCAAAAGGAAAAAATGGAGCTTCTGTAGGATAAGGTATTTGGTTGTCCGCCTGTCTGCCTGTCTGTCCGTCTATTTGTCTGCCTGCCTGAGCCTTGCAGATATTAACATCACAATGTTCAAACAGATATTCAGTTCAGTGAAAATAAGAAATATTTACGAGTAGATATAAAATCACATGTAGAAGTAAACTTGCTATTGTTTATCATCAGGCGAACCAAACTAATAAAAATGTATATTTGATTTATTTGACTTGACTTCTTGCCTTTGTCTTTCGTGATATTACTTATAATATGTTTAATTTTGATATAAATATTTACATAACATAACATAACATAAACTCACGCCTGTATTCCCCGAAGGGGTAGGCAGAGGTGCTAGCACCCACATTTCGCCAGTTTATGTTTAGGTCTCAATGTAATAGGTGGCGAGCCTATTGCCATTAACCGGGCACTTATAAACCTGCGATAAATACACACATACCTTCGAAAAGCATCGAAAAGTCATTGGTGTGTGCCATGGTAACCCTGGGATCGAACCCGAGACCTCGTCTCAGCAGTCCATTACCCATACCACTAGGCTACCGCAGATTAATATTTGTAGTGTATTATTTTCTGTTCTGTGACTCACCCCCTATGTCGTGGGAGCGAAAGTCATAGTGAATGAAGGGGTAGCTAGAGCTGTATTAACCACCTCTAGCTACCCCTTCGGACATTTACAGAAGTGAATATGTATGTATGTTTGATACTGCATCTCAACAGTCATAAAATCGACAATTAAAACATCAACACCGTAAGACCAACGATTCAAAATCTCAACACTTCAGAATGTCAGCAGCTTAGTAGGTCAATAGTTCACAAGATCAACGTTGAAAATCTCAACATGGAAAAATTTGGTTGCTACTTAGTGGAAGTGATACAGAAATACATATTTAACAATCTATACATCATCATCATCCACATAGAGACGTTAGTCCTGATTGCATCCGAGGCCACGGTGCCCTCGGAGCTTAGGGTCTGCCTTCCGACTCTTCCTCCCCCACTTCGCACGATCTTGGGAAAAATTTGGTTGCTACTTAGTGGAAATGATACAGAAATACATATTTTACAATCTATACATGTTATAATAAATTTGTAACTGATCGATGTCTGTACATGGAAAGAATCCGAGAAAAACTATTTTAGGGGGACTTTATATACGTAATAGAAGCCAAAACAACGCTTGTTGAAATTTTTGTCTTCAAATTTTTTTGTGTGGTTATGAAAACAACTGTCTATGTCTATTTTTGGGACTTTGACCCGCGAGCTTTCCCTTGCCTAGACGGATATACAGGGTGCATTTTTGAAACGAGGCAGTAGTTACAGCAAAATGTTTAAAAGAGACCTGCCCTAACTTTTTGAGATATTTTAAACTGCATTCACAGATTTTGGAAAAATCGTAGTCATGATAAAAAAAAAAAAATCTAAAAGTACAAAATAGTTTTTTGGTACCAAAGGATCCTAACCGATCGATCAAAAGACTACTATTTTAGCTTTGAGAACTAGGAAAGACAGAAATCGCCAAAAACGTTTCCCATACATTTCAGCAAGAAAATCAAAAATGTACAATGATTAAACTTCTTGTTTTGGATAGGAAGTGGGTAGTTTTGGCTGAAAAGTAAATAAAAATGTCGCGGGTTCAAGTCCCGCCTGAGCGATTAATTTTTTCCTAATATAATCATTCAAATGTTTAGCCTTACTCTAGATCCCATAGCACAAGCTAGTTCAAGTTTCCTTATTTCAGATCCAGATAACGTTGTATAGAATGTCTTAAAATATTTATTTATTTACGGCACTGATTTAAAGAGGCAGTTGTAAATAGCGGTTTTGGTAAGTTAAAAATAATAAATGGCACGTTTAATAACTAGTTCAGCAGTTAAAACTAAGCAGTAAAGTAAACCACAAAGAGTAATAAAAAATAACGAAATGGATCAGTGAATATATTGTATAATTGAGCAGGAAAATAATTAAATGGGCGGTAAAAATTATTGCACGAGCGGTTACGTGTGGGCAGTAATAAATCGGAATTTGTCGGTAAGAAATCTCATTTTAAGCAATTCTATAAACAATGAGGTGGTAAAATGAAATAAAAAAAAAACACCACGAAATTCTAACCTTACCTAGCCAAGGTTGTGCACGGTCGATATTATGAATGGGACCGAAAAAAAACAGTAGGTACTTAAATAATAATGAATTTGAGTTCGGGTGTCACCGCTCGCTATGATCTGCTGAACTATTTATCCAACCGCTCATTCCATCATTTTACCGCTCATTCAGTTATTGGACTGCTCAATTATTTTTAGATTCGACATTATATGATAAGATAACCGACTAATAGATTTTTTATTACTACTACTAATTAATCAACCGCCATTAAATTAAATAACTGCTCAATATGTTTTCCAACTGATCACAATAACATTTAGAATATTTAAATAACAGCTCAAAAAATTTGTTAACTTTATTTACTTACCTTAATGACTTGCTGTCCTGGATCAGAGAAAGTCACATCTATAGTTTGTTCCCTGAGTGGCTCGGCATCGATTTTGACCTGTTTCTGCCATATCAATTTGCTGATGAGACTGGAGCCCAGAGTTAGATCTTTGCAATAGCTCAAACAAATCAACGATAATAGAACAAAGAATAACACTTGTGTGATCTTCATTTTTAATTTTAAGGTAGCATGTATAGGTTTCATGCTAGGTACTGTAGCCCAAGTCAGTGGAAGTCGGTCGCGAGTCGACTGATTAGTCTGCCTTTAAGTCGATGCTGATAAACACTTCGTAGACCAAAAGCATGAGTAAAAAAAGCAATGCTTTTTGTGTGATTATGAGCTGTCCATATAATAAAATTTATCTACACTGCAAATAAGGGCGAGGCCTCATTAGTTCGTTGCGCTGCGTTGCGTTGTCGCAGTGTCATCGCGTCATCTCTACGTCGTTTTCCATATATTTTTTATGACATGCTCCATTAATTTAAATGATTTTTTATAGCATTGGAATTGTAATGTTAGCATAATAAATGATTAAAAAATCGTTCAAAAATTTGGGTCATCAAAAATCAATGTAAAAAATGATTGAAAAATCATTCATTGGTTCCAACAGTTCGCAAGCAAGTTGGTAGACCACCGCCACCCCTATAAACGGATATAAAGAGAAGAGAAATTTGAAGTGATTCAGGTGTGGCTCATTAGCTCAGTTGGAAGAGCATTCCCCCTGCAAGGGAAAGGTCGGAGGTTCAAGTCCCGGTTGAGCATTTCATTTTGCCCGATGTATTCGAATGCTCCATTAAACCGTTGCATCGTCGCGCGCAACGTCTCAACGGTTTGACGGATAAGAGATAAAGCGAGAGGTGGGGGGTACAGTGCGCTGCGTTATCGGAGCTCCGCTGCGACAACGGACTGACGTTGTCGCAGCGTCAACGCAACGCAGGTTAGCGCAACGCACAAGTGGGGCTTCGCCCTAATATGACTTTTAGTTATTTTGCTTTTACTTCGTTTCATAAAATATACGAACTTATCAGCTCTGGATCCTTCTTTTCAGTCTGTCTTTTCAATGTCATGGACAAATAAAGAACTTTTTTTTAATTTGAAGTTATATTTGAATTATAATATATTGAGTTCCTATTTGATATGGGTGGTATTTAAACGCAAATCAAATAAAATACTTTTTTTATGAAATAATAATCCAAATTTTCATCAAAATTACTGATTGCACAGCAGAATACTAAACTCAAAAGTATTAGAAAACACACTACAATTTATTTTCGTAACGTACGGCTGTTTATCTTAATGCAAAGCAGTTTTATTAATGCACTGCTAATGCTGCCTGACTAAAATAATCCAAATTCACATCAAAAATACTGATTGAGCAGCAACAAACTACTTACTTGCTTATTAAAAAAAATAACCACGAAGACATAAGGCGGGAGCTCCGCTTCGCTTCGCTCCCGCCTTAGTTTTCTAACCTGACCTATCCATTTCGGGGTGGGTGGTGATCATTCTCAACTTAATTACTTAGTATACATGCTATTCGGATAGATATTTTACTTTGACAATGAGTATCTTCTACATGCGCACTAGTTAATTTGCTGTGCAGTTAGTATTTTTGATAAACATATATAATTTTTGTACATAAATAAATTTATTTGTATCACATTATGACGATAAAAGTAATGTCATCCTGATGTATATTTTATTTTTTTCTGCAGTACTAGTTTTGTTAAACATTCAGTTTATTTGTAGTAAAGTAATTTTAAAAAAAAAGCATATAAATGATGAAAATATATTGATATGTCAATATAATTTATTTGATGTGCAATTAATAATATTCCATTTGATATTATTACCATGCTAAGATCGCACATTACTAGTATTTATTACTTACTTTACTAGTAGCTGGTAGGTACTTTTTGTTGATCCACCTAATTAATTACTACCCAACGCATGCCAATACATACCACAGAAGTCAAGCACCACCTCAAATAAGTAACTATAGTAGCTGTCTACCACCTGCAAAGAGTAGCAAAATATTATCCTTTGGTAACTAAGTTTTCTACGTATTCAATTGATTTCACTGATGAATCATACATCTTTGATTCTCACATTTACTGAATAAAACTCATTTAGCAAAATGTGGTTATTACAGTTTAGTTTTTCCTGAATGAAAGCATAATAAAGAGGACTCCAGTTACATTCGAGCTTTCACCTGAGCGCTCAGGGGTCCGCTTTTTATTTTGTATTTGGCTATTATGGGAGCTACTACCACCTGACCTCCCAATCCTATGAAAGCCTACGCTAGAGCTACGAAGTTCATTGATCGACAAGATTACCATTTCAGCATTCACTATCACCTGCAGTGAGGTTGGTCCTGAAGAAGTTACCACGAGAAGCATTTTTAAACTGTACAATGATCCCCCTGTTTTGGGTTTCTCAAGCGACTACAATATAGGGTTATCCAGAAAGGCATCAAAAGATTCATACAGGGTTGGTTGGTTGGTGAGTGTGGCGCCTCTGGTGTTGCATAAGTCAGTAGGCCACCATAACCACTTCCCATCTGGTAGGTAGTGTGCTTATTTTTGTTTATTCTAAGTATTATTACTTATAAATGTACATGAATGTTATAATTTAAAATTATTAAGTAAAATATATAAAAAACCGAATGCGCAATATACTCATTAAGATAATAATGAACTACCTTTTGTTTATTATCTTAACTTTTATTTTATGCAGTCTTGTTTTTATAACATTTTTGTTCAAAAAAATGTAGGTGACCGTGGTTGTAATGAACTTTCAATAGTAGTACCCACTTCGTGCGCCAATCTTGGTTGTATCCAAAGCTTGCCACAGGTACGCTCTCTTACTCAACTGTTTTTTTTCCCACGGATACCACTATCATGTCAGACCCGAACCGACTGAAAACGCACGCTGTCTCGGGTTTCAATTACCGGAGTGTAAGGTTACCCAGTAAGGCATTTTCATATAAGAAGTACAGTTTTCAGATGGCATCATACTCTAGGGGTGCGCCCACACCCAGGCCTGCTCTCAGAAAATGGTGGGCTACTGTTGCCTGCTTTCCACTGTACCCTCTACAAGGGAGGAGAACGTAGAGAGTCCCTGAGCAGATCTCTACAGGTCCACTCTCGCCTCAGTTGGAATTTTCCAAAGGCGGCAGTGTCTCCCCTACGTGAGAGAGATGCTGCTACCAAGCACCCGCCCCTCTTAATACACGCTATTGCCATGATTTGGTTTAAAAATCTGTGCCAGATCCTTTTCCGTCAATCAGTAGGTTTAACGAATCCGTACCAAAACCTCACAAGCCCTGTATAGTATTATACTTACATAAGTGTATTGTATTACCTATCCGTATCTCATCAATATCGTATAGTTTAGGGCTTAAAAGTAATCAATCAAGTAAAATTTATAATCCTTGATTCACAAACCAAGATAAATAAATAAAATTTATAAAAAAGTGAAACCGACTACAAGAAACAAAAGAGAGGCACTGAAAAGGGAATAATAACGGACCTTACAGATTTACTGGATCCCGTCATCCGATTTCGACTCCCTGGACGATTCCCTTTCCAAAAAACAAAGATCATAAAAATCGCAATCGCAATCGCAATCGCAAATTACGACTGTAAATACAACGGTTAGTCACCTATTTTGCCCTCTAAGTAGTGAAATTTTTAATAATGCTATGCCATGTATTCATTCATAGCTCTTAGGGAATATACTACCTACCAGAGCCACTTAAAACACGTACCTACCTAGTTGAATCTCTCTCTCTTGGCCTAGCCTTATCCCATTTCTATTTGGGGTCGGCTCTCCTCGTCATTTTTCGCCATATCTTGTCGGTTTTGAGTCGTCGAATCGTCTAGTTGGGCTTTCTTCAGGTCACTGCTAATCACAGACATCCGAGTGTGAGGGGGTCTGCCTCATTTTCTCGGACCGGTGTTAGTGTTGATATCCATGACCTGTCTGGTCATGTGGTCTTCGGGTCTTCTCATCACATGCCCATACCACCTAAGACGAAACTCGGAGAGTTTTTCTTCGATTGGGGTGATCTTAAAACACGTCCAGCAAGGTAACACCACCTGCCCATCTCAGCATTTTTGTTAGTTTTGTGGTATGGACCTTCTTCACTGGCCAGCACTCGGCTCCGTACATAAGGGCTGGACGGACTGCCGTTTTGTAGATCTTGCCTTTTACGCGTACCGGCATTCTGCTGTCGCATAGTACACCCGATAGCTCTCGCCACTTCATCCATCCTTTGTTAACTCGGTGGGTTTACCTACATAGTTGAATGAGATTTATTAAAAGTCACTATGTTGTTATGAAAGCCGTTGAAAAGAAAACAAAGTATATTGATTAATACGTTTGTGATGTACAATATCATTATTAGGTAAGTTGTATTTTATTTTAATTTTCTCTGAATAAAAACACTCTGAAATTTTAATAGCAACTCCTGCAGGTATTTGTTATTTGAAATTGAGACATTATACAAATGTTTGCTAGCAAAAGCTAGTAGGCGCATAGACGAGTTTTCTCACATTTTCTCCAGGATCTCAGCATCAGATCTGGAATTCTTGAATATGGGACCACTCTTACATTATACTCTTTTTGACACCGCTATAATAATAAAATTCCGTTCATAACTGGCTTTGATATAGCGTAACAAACATACAATTCGAACTCTCAAGTCGAATTGAGAACCTCCTCTTTTTGAAGTTTGAAGTCGGTTTAGAATTGAAAACCTCCTCCTTTTTGAAGTGTGAAGTCGGTTAAAAGAATCATATTTTATGTGTGAATAAAATTCATGTCAAAGTGATTCCACTACTTACGAGAAGAACAACTAAGAAACAAAGTACAGTTTAACGGACACGAAGAAAAAGGAATAAAAACCATTCTTTGTAATATAGCGTAGATATACCTACCGTAAACTCTGGCATCTCCTAAGCGATTTTTCATGAGGTGTGCCGCGTTAATGTGTACAAACGCTCGGCTTCACCGGCATACTTTGCTTCTTTGCAGGAAATAAATTACCTATGCTTAGTACGATGGCTGGTGTAAGGTTGGACGGCTTCGCTCTACACGAAATTCACAAACAGATAAGCCACCCTCTTATTTTAGTAGTTTGTACATTGTACACAATGAGTAAGTGTTGACTTAGTTCAGCTATAAAGGCAGGTTCCTCAGAACGACATACACGTCAAATAATAAACTAATTATATAGTTTGTTCGCCTCCATTTTGAAACATAACATATTTTAAACCTTTTATTAAAAAATGTCGTAACACAAAATGAACTCTGACTGAAGTGCCTGTAGCAGTGCAAAAAAATATGTGCTGAGTAATTATGAACTTTTGTTTTTATGTAGTTGAAGTGTGCTTCTGCATATATAAAGTAATATGTTAGTTTGTAAATTTGTATTGATTTATTACGAATACGTTCTACAATATTGAGCTTTAGTTCGTGTCTCGTTTGTGTTTTGGAGGCTAAAGTTATATGACTTCATACTGTCCTAATATGTCACAAATATTTAAAAGAGCACTGTTTCCCAAGATACAGGTTTTGGCCTAGTTTGGGAATCAGTATCAACACAATTTGTATAAATTTATAGCACAGTATTATTTAAAAAAAATATTGTATCTAGGTATTTTTGACACAACTAAACATTTATTTATTGAACTTATTTATAACTCCTTCTGATACTCGTGTAATGATATGCAGCGTCCTACGAATGACGTAAGTCGTCGTATTGCCATCAATCGAGTATTTTGGGATTGAAAAATTTAGTGTATGTTGATAGGGTAAGGTAAAAATGCGAATATCGCTTTTAGGGACGGAATCGGGAGTGAAAGCGCTAGCTCGTGAATAGGGTAGTGTCCTTGTAACTCGAACTGGCAATTACCGTGAAGTCCAAAACCTCTAACAGAGATTGAGTTACATTTTTTACCAAATTTTAAGTAGGTCTGTAAAAACATTTCAGACATCCCCCGTCATTGATCACTTTGTACTGTTTATAAAATTTCTTCTTTCATTATTACTAGCTGTGCCCACGAATTTTCTGCATATAGGTAGGTACTTTGATCTGGTTTTTAAACTTTATTAGGTGGCACTCTAATATATGCATACCTACATACATAATGTCGTACCAATTTCCTTCCGGAGTAGGCAGAGAAACAGCCTGTCATTTTGCTTCTATCCTTACATACTGCACGAGATTCCTCTACTTTAATACAACTTTACATGCAAACGGAACTCCAATACTTTTTCTAAAAGAAAGGTAGCATGAGTTACGCCTTATTACATCAGTTATCTGCTAGTTAAAGTACCATCAGCTTAGCCTACTCCTAAAATCGACCACATTGCACCATTTTTTTTTCTCCCTTACCTCTTTACCTGGTGGTATGGATATATTAAATACAATTTTATGGAATAGCAATATCTTATTAGAAAAGTGTCGGAAGTTTTGTGGTTAAGGTGTCGGTCTTACGATCGAAAAGTCCCGGGTTCGAATTCTGGCCATTACATTACCGACGTGAACCCATTTCTAACACAAGCAATTTTGAATTTAACTTAGCTGGAGGGGTTAGAGGGAATCTTAGTAATTTCGGTTCTTGTTTGTTGGTATTGTGAGAGATCTACTTCCATCAATCTTCGGGTCGGGGTCCGAGGCGACTTTTAAAGTCCCAAACACCCGCATTTAAATACTTCGCTTTCCCTTTTTTTCGTGTCGGAACCCCTCGGATATATCCCTGTTTCTTAACAACAAAATACTTCGTTTTAAGAACAAATTACTCATGTACACAAACTTCAAAACCATCAAAGACTTTTCTATCTTTTACTTTTGATAAAATCTCTCAAGCTGTACATATTTATTACAAGTTTAACTTGTACATTGGTAAATTATTAGACTCACTTAATGAGAACTAATATGAAATGTTATCTTATATAATAGTTTTAATCTAGAAGTAAAAATAAAAATTAGTTTACAAAAAAAATATTTTTCTTCTAAATCTTAAAGAAAAATTGACAGTTACATAATAATAATTATTGTTTTGATAAACAATAACTGACAATTTTGAAGCAATGTTTATTTATTTATGATGTAGTCTTGAATGTTTTTTTTTGACGTGACAGGAACATAGATTCATCAATATACCCTTGACAAAATTCGCAGGAGCGTTTGCGAAGAATTATCTTTCACGTCAACGAAGATATCTAAAGTGTCAGCATGAGTATAGCATCTTTTATTATTAATCTTTTCGGTTTTCATCGGTTTACTATCAGATAGAATAAAAGTAGTATTGAGAGTGTATGGGGACTATGGGTAAGCCAATGTCACTTACAATTACAAACTGGTATACACCTGCTGCTCCGGCTTTTCTTTGGTTTGGAAGTTCAGACGAGAGTCACTCTCTTCTATATAAGGGAACAACTAAAGGTTGAAGGAAGCGAACCCGAGCTCAAACGTTTTGTATTTCCTTCCTCTTCAAATTGTTGCATTTATGTTAGGAAAATGATTAAACTATTTCTCTCTATTTAATAAATGGTTGAAACTAATATTTTATTATATTTTTTTTTCTTGTTTAGTACGATAATATACACATAAATATAAATGTAGGTATATTTGCATTGGTCTGGGTGTTCCTATGTATAATGTGTATGTATTTACAAAAAAAAAGTATATAAGCATGTTTATCCGCATTCCAAATTCTATAACACAAACTAGTTAAGCTATGCTTACCTAGTCTAGATAGCGTTGTGTGGAATGTTGTCGAATTTATTCACAGTCCCATGTTCCGTTAAACATGATTCCCTATATCACGTCAAATAACCCGCCCCGTATCGTTCCCGGCGCAAAGGTGCCCATGGGCCATGATGCTAGCGGCGGCGTTGCTATGCTAAATCCCAATGGCTATCCTCTGCCCCAGAAACGAGCCCGGGCCTGGAGTCACCGCCTTGTTCATGGATACGGATCAAGTATGGGCTGCTTGTTGGTGATCGTTATTTGATTAGTACCCTTATCTCTTTGGTAGTCCTAGTGCCCCTCGAAGTATGTCGAGTAAGGTACTCCCAGTTGCGGGCTCCGTGGAGGGTGGGAAGCCAAAGAGACGAATTTAAAAACTAACAAACTAACATTGATAGGCCAACAGATATTAACACTACTAATACCACAAATCCCAAAACTGGCAGCTCAGTGGCTCAGACTACGGGTACCAGTCAAGGGAACGACTGCACACGTGCCCTCAGCGTACACTCGGCCCAAACCGGCAGACCAGCGGCCTCGGCTGCAGGCACCGGGAAGGGCACAAACAGCACACACCACACCGCCCAAACTGGCAGCTCAGTGGTTCAAACCACGGGTACCAGGGAGGGTAACAACACCACACGCGCCTTCAGCGCACACTTGGCCAAAACCGGAAGCTTAGTGGCCTCGGCTACAGGTACCGGCGGAGGCAAGCACACTATACAATCACTCACATCCTCAGCCCAATCTGGAAGCTCAGTGGTTCCATCTACGGGTACCAGAGCGGGCAAAAAAACTACCATCACGGGAAGCTCAGTGGTTCCATCTACGGGTACCCGTGAAGGTAATCACACACACAAGAGGGAAACCTCTTTGTCCCACAGCCTTCTCCCCGGTGAAGGCTCCCGCAGCGTCAGCCCGCTGGCTTCGCGCTCGTCCAGTCCAGCCCATGGGCAGGAAGGGACTGGCGGCCAGCCGGAGGACGCTTTCTCTGAAGGGTGGCAACTGACGAAGAGAAAGGGTCCAAACAAAAAGAAGACACGCACCCAACCCTTGGTCGCTAGCGGCAAGGTTACTGCCGGACTAGAGAAGCCCAAGAAGAGGAAGCCCCGTAAAACGAAGAAGGAAAGACGGATGGCCAACATCGCAGCCAGATCTATTCCCTCTTCCCCACAACCCTGCACCTCAGCAACGAGGCCAGAGGCCAAAGGCCCACTTAACTTCGCCGCTGGTGGACAAAATGTGCCGCGGACCAGTGACGGAGCGAAGGGAGCCAAACAGCGGCCGAATAGGAATGACCAGCCCTCCGCCAAACGTGCTCTCAACGAGACTTCTTCGCCCCGCGGGGAGTACAAAAGGCAAAGGTTGGACCAAACCAAAAAAGTCGCCAGGCCAACCTACGCCCAAGCTGCCAGCACGCCCCTAAATGTGGCAGTCACGTGTGCACGCACGGGGCGTATCAGCAAAGACGTGTCCGAACAGGTTCTCACCGGGATACAAAATCGTATCTTCGGGGATGCCCTGGCTCGGACACAACTGCAGCCCCCAAAGTTTAAAGCCAAACCACTTTTCACTGAGGGGGTTCTTAAACTGTGGTGTGAAGACGACTTCACGCGCACGTGGTTACAGCGTACTGTGAGCGAGCTGGCTATCACGTCCAGTGTAAAGCTGGTCGTGAAAAGCCAAGCTGACATCCCTCAGCAGGTTCGCTGTGGCATACTGGTCCCCGACCCACAGGGACTTCTGGAGGATGCACGCAGCATAGGGCGAGTTCTATCCTTCCAGAACCCCGAAGTTGAGGTCACGAAGTGGACCCTTTTAAATGCGGCGAAACAGAACGCCGCATGGTTCCTGGTGGTCGGAGTCCCAGAGGACCAAGTACCGACCCTAATGAAGGCCGGACGCCGTCTCGCTTTTGGAGTAGGGACGGTGTACGTAAAGTTCCAGGGTCGGTCCGGTAGGTTTACCGATGTCCCTCTGGGATGGGACCCAGAAATAGGAACCATCAGACAGGAGCTCAAGCGACCATCGGCGAGAGAGGAGACAGAGCCTCCTCCAAACGCTCCTGGACCCAGCGGGGAGACGCCGGCACCGACACCAACAGCTGTTTCTGCCGAGGTCGAGCATGTGGGCGCACCCATGGAGACGGAGGACGTTCTGGCCTCAATCTCCAATCTCCTGGAGGGTGACGTCAAGCCCGGTGACCTTTTCGCAGGGCTAAAACTTGGAGGAGACGAGGAGGGCACGACCAGCGATGGCGTCCCCTTCGTCGAAGATTAGTCTCCTCCAAGTGAACCTCCAGCACAGCCGAGATGGGACGGCTCAGCTGCGAAAATGGCTGGAGGTTCAACAAACGGCCATTGTCCTGATCCAGGAACCATGGATTAGGGCAGGCCACATCCAGGGGCTCTCCAACTTAGGAGGTAAGCTTATAGTGACGGATGGACACGATCACCCCAGATCGTGTATATACGTCACAAAAAACCTAAAAACACAGGTCCTTACAGAGTTCTGTTACAGAGATCTTACTACAATAAAACTGCACACACAGCTGGACGTCGAGGACAAGGTGGTCATCCTCGCTTCAGCCTACATGCCCGATAAGGAAGGGCTGCCCCCGCAAGACCTCATCCGGATGGTGGACCACTGCGAGAGGGAAAGGATGGAGGTCATCATCGGGGCTGACACCAATGCCCACCACCCGCTATGGGGCATGACCACACAAAATGACAGAGGTAAGTCCCTTGTTGAATATCTGTTCACAACTAACCTTACCCTACTAAACACCGGCTCCGAACCAACCTTCGTCACCAAAAGGAGCCGCACTATTATCGACTTAACACTAGCCACGGAAAACGTAGCGGAGGCCATCACGGGCTGGCACGTCTCCAAGGAGGCATCCTGTTCAGACCACAAACGGATTCGCTTCGACTTACAGGCGGAGACATTACGATTTCCGCCAAAACGTAACCCGAGAAAAACGGACAGGGTCAAATTTGAGCAGCATCTAAAAAATAAGCTAGCTCAAGAGCGCTCCCCACAGACCCTCCATAACCATACACAGATCGAGGAATAGGTAAACCACCTAACGAAATCTATAATAGACAGCTACCACATAGCATGCCCAGTGACCTTACCTCCTAAAACACCAGGCAAACAGCCATGGTGGGGCCCAGAGCTAGAGCGCAAGCGAAGGAAGGTGAGGAGGGCTTTCAACAGGGCTATGAACACTAGTGCAGACGAAGACTGGGACGCCTACCGTTCAGCCAAATACAGCTACAAAAAATGCATCAGATATCGGAGCAAACAGGGTTGGCGTAAATTCTGCGAGAACATAGAATCATGTCAACAAGCAAACAGGGTAAGGAAGGTCCTAGCACAGACGAAGCTGACCGCACCACCCACCCTCAAAAAACAGGACAATACGCTCACATCGTCGCCAGAAGAAACCAGACGTCTACTTATAGAGACCCACTTCCCTGGTTGCGTCTTTACCACACAAATCAACTGGCATGATGAAACCATAACACCTACTGCTCAAGACTGGCAGTATGCAAACAAAGTGGTCACCCTGGAAAAAGTCCAGTGGGCCATCAGTAGTTTTCACCCTTATAAGGCAGCCGGCCCAGACGGAATCATCCCTGCTCTGCTACAGTGGGGCAACCAACCAGTCGCAAGCAGTTTGGAGCGTATATTTAAAGCCTGCTTGGCACACAGATACGTTCCAATAGGATGGCGGGAAGTAGCAGTCATCTTCATCCCGAAGCCAGGAAAGGGTGATTATACAAATACTAAAGCACACCGACCAATCAGTCTGACCTCCTTCATGTTAAAAACCATGGAGCGCCTATGCGAGAGGGAGCTGAGAGATGGTGCACTGAAACAGTTACCCCTACACGTAAACCAACATGCATACAGCTCCGGGAAGTCCACGGAATCAGCCCTCCATCTGGTAGTCAGCCGGATAGAGGAAGCGATCGAACAACAAGGCATTTACCTGGGAACGTTCATTGACATTGAAGGAGCTTTCGACAAAACCAGCTTTACCAGTATTAAGACCGCCCTGTCAAAACATGGAGCGGAACCGGTACTATCAGACTGGATAACAAACATGCTCAGTAAAAGAGTGGTTCGCCTTGGAAAAGATGACCAGACAGCTCTAATAGCTAAAGGCTGCCCACAGGGGGGTGTAATCTCTCCTCTCCTGTGGAACCTAGTGATAGATGACCTAATCACAAGGCTGAACAAAAACCGAGATTATACCATAGGTTATGCTGATGACCTAACAATCCTTATCTCAGGAAAGGTAGCAGGTACGATTTGTAACCTAACTCAACAAGCCCTACGCATCGTAGAAAAATGGTGCAGGGAATTTGAACTATCGGTGAACCCGCACAAAACCGAACTGGTTATGTTCACAAATAAAAGGGTACTAGGCGAATACCGCCTTCCAAAACTCTTCGAAACGGAACTCCAACTGTCAAAAGAGGTCAAATACCTAGGCGTTATTCTTGACAGCAAGCTAACATGGAGTAGCCATCTAGACAATAAATTAGTAAAGGCTGAAATTACCTTCTGGCAATGCAGAAGAATGATTGGTAAAAAATGGGGGCTAGCACCGAAAATCATTCTGTGGCTTTACGAAACAGTTATCCGTCCCATGATAGCTTATGGCGCCATCGTCTGGTGGCCAAGGACCAAAAACAGCACAACATCAGCTATACTACAGAAGACCCAAAGATTAGCCTGCATGGCAACCACTGGTTGCATAAAATCCACCCCTACCGCGGCAATGGAAGCCATGCTTGGACTACCACCCTTGGATCTGTTCATCCGCCAGGAAGCAACAGCTGCGGCTATACGCCTAAGGGCACTCAACCTATGGAGCGAGAGAAACACACGACACACTTCACTGCTCACTGAGCTCACGAAGGAGATACCCATGATGGGAGCAGTAAATGATCGTGTACCTAAACGGCACGTTTTCGACAAAAAATACAAGATTCAGCTTCATGAGGATCATCGCTGTGAGGCCTTATGCCCAGCAGAATTGCGTATCTTCACAGATGGATCCAAAACAGGTACAGGCACCGGGGCCGGCATCTTCTCGGAGGACCTCAATATACACATTTCGACACCGCTGGGGACCCATAACACAGTTTTCCAAGCGGAATGTATGGGGATCACCTTGGCAGCCTCAGCGGTAATGGCCAGGAAACTGAAAGGTCACTCAATACGCATACTGTCAGACAGCATGGCTGTACTACAAGCTTTAAAATGCCATACTATTAACTCAGGATTGATACTGGAGTGCCACCTCAAATTAAATCAAATAGGTCACACCAACAACGTAACACTGCAATGGATCAATGGCCACAGCGGCTCGCGTGGTAACGATGCCGCGGACGAGCTTGCCAGGAGAGGATCAGACATGGTTGCAATGGGACCTGAACCCATAATACCGATCCCCTTTGCATACCTACGAACCATAGTGAACAAACGAACGAAAGATCAACACAACAGAGACTGGATGAACCTGGAAGTGTGCAGACAGGCCAGAGAAGCACTCCCTGTGCTTGATAGCAGACTGACCAGGCGCCTTCGACAACTGGACAAACGGCAACTACGCACGGCTACGGCTGCCATCACGGGGCACGGTTCCTTCAATAAACACCTTTATATTTTAGGTATCACCGACAGCCCTCTCTGCGGAGCCTGCATGAACGAGGAAGAAACTGCGGCACACGTGCTTCTACACTGTCCTGAAACCGCCACATACAGGGCTAAGTACTTCGGAAACACAGGTACGCTCCGGGAGATCACCAGCAGTGTGAATAGCCTGCTGGCGTTCTTCAACGAGTTGGGGTGGATCGAATAAAATGCCCACCCTCACGCAAAAACCGCGCCTTGTCGTGGAGTTGCGGATAATAGCCCGTCATACCATACCATACCATACCATAGTACCCTTAGTTCGTTTAATCACAATACCATTTAAAACTGTTTTGTTAGTAAGTACTAACATATAAACGGGTGTTTAAGAAAATACAATGTTGTATTACGTTTCCGAACATTTATCTTTTTCTTTTTTTCTTTCCACTATGAATAGGCACAGTTTACGTTTCCGAAAATTTATCTTTTACTTTCTTTCTTTTTAATAGCTATATCCACTATGTGTAGGCATAGTTTAAAAAATGCTTTCTGCAATTGCTGCTGGATAAATAGTACATCTGTAAACCAGATTTAACCAAAATTTGCTTAATGTTTTAACTTGTCACATAACAGCATAGGAACAGTGGCTATACTGAGTTTAAATTGCATTTTGGGAGTTTCACAATGTTGTGGCTGCATGTGCATGTCAGCTTTGTAGAATTAATATATGTTTGTATTACTAGCTGATGCCCGTGGCCCCGCTTGCATGGGATACCTATTGATCATATTCCTATTACGAACTAAATTAGGAACGAAAAGTAGCGTATAGATATGTTATTCCAAACTAAAATCTATTATTTCAATCAGTTACATACATTTGAATTAGATTGAGCAATAAAAATCCTTTACAAACTTTTACTCTAATATTAGTAGGAATAATAATAAAAGTAGGAATAGGACAGGATAGAAATAATTATAATAAGATTAGCAGATTTACCAATGAAATATGTTAAGCTAATAATAATAATAATTTAAGGAATGAATTGAAATAATCAACAGTTCCGATTGAATTTTGCACTTTGGATCTCGGGTTCCGCTCACCTACTCTTTCTTTCGGCAGACTTTGGCTTCTCCAATTTCTAAGAGAGATTTTTAAATCAGCAGGCGTACAAACGAGCCGTTGTTACACCATTTTGTATATAAAATGCTCGTGTCACAGTGTATGTAACCGAACTCCTCCGAAGCGGCTTGATAGATTTTTATGATTTTTTGCATGGGTATATTTGGTAGGTCTGAAAATAGGTTGTAGACTACTTCTGGTCACGATAAATCAACGTCCATGAGAGCAGAGCCGCGGGTAGCAGTTAGTTTTCGTATAAAATCGTACCAAATAAATGTCACCGGTATTTTTGTCAGACTTATTTCTCGTCATTCAGGTGCCTATCTTGACTTGAGTGTTTAAGCATTGTTGAAACCTAAGTAAGTACTATTTTAACATTCCAGCTACTCAACACTTTACTGGAGTTTTTTTCTTGTTTTAGTCTTACAGACTAAAACACACATTTACTAAGTTATTGAAAATAACCTTTACTTTTTTATTTATGTGAATATAGAAATATTGTATAGAAAGTTAGTTGATACGTATAACACAGTAAGTATAACGAGTTCGTTACATATTCGGATACAATCTTTATTTTAACTGACTGCTATATCGATGCAGAACTTTCTGAGTTTTTGAAGCACACACAAACCAAGTCAACATTTATAAATTACTTACGGATTTTTATGCAGATGATATAAAAACACTGTCGCATTGTTGCTTTTTGCATTTAGAATATCGTTAACACTCACGTGATGCCTCTGGAATTGTAAGCATCCAAAATATACGATAACTGCTTATATCAGCTTGGCTTGAACTTAAAATCATACGATTTTGCAAGTGAAATTATTCTCAGTTGATCCCGTAACGCTGATAGTTACAATGATTAGTATAAGCAGGAGGGCACGATTATTATTCGGCTCGTGGCACGCCGTCACTCACTGAATAATCAGATTTTCCGCGTGGGTCGAGGTGACTCCTTCGAGATGTTATTAGGATGAGAAGTGGCACTCACTTACATTAGTATTATATGATTATGTAGAGGGTAGGTAAGGTGATAAAATATTAAATTATGTATTTCGTGCTGCTGTTAATGTCAATTTATGAACGTTAAGTAACTAATATTGATTTTAAAATGTTTCCAATAATGAAGTCATATTATAATCAATATTATTATGATTGATCATACATAGATATCTTTCGATACAATTAGATTGAAGCTGATACACAAATGCAGTGTTGGAGGCACATAATTTGAAGATATAGCTCTAATATTTGAATTTAGAATCGATTGATTTGTTCTAAAGATGAATTTCAGAAGTGAAAACTCGCATAACTAAATGGAGTTTCACGCTGACTGATACAGCCATTCATGACACTTACATTTTGCAACCCGGGCCTGGCCACTGTCCTACTTAGCAGGAGTTCGCTAAGGATTGGTATATCTCTATAAATCTGATATCAGGTATTAACTTCTAATGAATATTTTAGTTTTACCATTTAACAATTGATTGTCGAAAACGAGTTCCCGGATAAATACAATGGATCGATCGTACTAAGGCATTATACTATATAATAATAATACAATACTCGCGCTATCTACCGGTTGTTGCAATAAAAACTAAGGTTATTTAAAAAAAAAAATTCGGTTAAGATTCATTTTGACATGTTCGTACTCTTAGTTTAAAGGCATTGATATAATATATTGTAACTAATCTCAAGGTGTTACATAACCTGAAATTCACCGAATATACATTTGTAAGAAGTTCAAATGTTTTCACTACACTGAATTTTTTAAAGTTAATTGTTACTAATTTATTTTTATTTATTTGAGGCGATGTCGTAGAATTAACAAGAAGAGCATAATTAGCATAATAAATGCTATAAAAATTCATTCAAATATTCGCAAATACTTTGACCCTAATATTGATGTAGTGTACCAAGTTGAGGGGGCCGGCTCGTCGCAAGCAGGCAGAGGGCGGCGGCGAATCTCTGCGAAGCCGCTGGGATTAGCGTCAAACGAAGAAAAAGAGAGGCGGGAAATAAGCCGTAATCCATGAGACGTGACCTAAATTCTTCCTTAAACATCGACGATTTGATATCCTCGTGAAAACAATTTGATTTTTCCCTTTCTTTTCGAACTGCGCCCTTTGACAGTAAATTGGATTGATTCGTGTTTTACGCATGAGTTTTTGCATAATTTATCTACATATTCAACAGTATTTTTTTCAGCTTACAGTACTAAATACATTCTTTCTCTGATTCATCTTTAATCTAGAATCGATTAGCATTCTTCGTAATAGAAATATATTTTTGTAGCATTTATTAGATAGAGTTTAAGCCTTATTTTATACTGCAGACATCCCCTCGGGTACGCCGACTTGGGTCATCAGATGCTGGAGGTGAGATTGCCATTGTTATGTCACTCGCTTCCCAGCTGACCCAGGGTCATCTTCGGTTTCGAGATGCCCCTCGGTTATAGGAGCCATGGTGTCCCTATCTTGCACTCGAATAGGGGCAATACAGAGTGACAGGCGGTACTGCCTGTCCTGCTCTTGGAGAACGGAGGTCGTTGAACCACCTAGATACAATTTTAGTCTATAAGATAAAATATAAGAAGAACTTATTGTTTATGTTTTCAATTTCAGAAAGTACTTAGCCAGTACGACGAGAAGAGGAAAATGTAAAAAGGAAATTGTAAATGTTGTTTCACGTAATTAGACCTAAGTTGAGTTGATGAAGATTGTTCCTTCGCTTTTATATCAGTCAAAACATAATTAATTTTTGTTAATGGAAATTATAAAAGCATAAATTAAACAGTAGCGACAGTTAGAAGCTACGTTTAAGTAATCCATACCTCCATACTCCATACTAATATTATAAATGCGAAAGTAACTCTGTCTGTCTGTCTGTCTGTCTGTGTCTGTCTGTCTGTATGTTACGCTTTCACGCCTAAACTACTGAACCGATTTAGATGAAATTTGGTATGAGGGTCGATTAGACCTTGAGAAAGGACATAGGCTATGATTGGTCGCGATAACAACCACGCGGGCGGAGCCGCGGGCAAAAGCTAGTATAAAATAATTATTTTAACCCTTTTAATGTAGTCAACTATGTACTTGAACAGCATGTGTACTAAAAACATAAGTCACTTTGTTTAAAAACGTTTGAGGCTGACGCGGAAGTCAGCCACATGAAAATCCGTATTTATTTATTTAGCTTCCCTCATCTATGCGACATACTTCTCTCGTCTTTATTTTATAAATCAAGTTGTTTGGTTCAGTCTTAGAAGATTGAATCAACGAAATATGCAAAAACAAATATACCAGCAGGCTGCTCAACGTAAACATAGCAATCTGACAGTGATATTGTTTTTAACCGACTTCAAAGAAGGTTCTATGTTCGTTTGTATGTATTTTTTGTGTAGAACGTCACTGATATTTCCGTAATCTATTAACTGATTTATAACATTACTTTCGGATCTATCAATCAATTTAATTAGCCTATCGCACTCCACTGCTGTTGGGAGGTTTTGCTTTTAAAGCCCTCCACCACATTTTTTTCAGATATTAAACATCCATACTAATATTATAAATGCGAAAGTAACTATGTCTGTCTGTTACGCATTCACGCCTGAACCACTGATGCTTGGTACAGGGGTAGATTAGACATTGAGAAAGGACATAGGCTATGATTCGTCGAGGTAACCGAGATACCAGCGGGCGAAGCCGCGGGCAACAGCTAGTCCATTATAATATATCAATAATTCCGTCACTAAGAAAGTATCCATTCATTACTTTACCACAAAAACCCGAGGGGTTTGTTGTTGAAGTCTCCTCAGGTCAAGGCCAAATCAGGAACCGGTGTTGAGGCTTAAATATTTCTACGACGCGACATTTTGTATGTACTTTGAATTTTGAAGAATTTTTGATTTTATATCGTGTCATCTATGTAAATCGATAACATTCAAAATGTGTGTTTGTAATAATAAAATAACTTTTTAATAAATGCATACGAATACAGAAAAAGCTTTAACAAATGGCTTTTAGTTGTACCTAAGTACTATGACTTACAACTAAAAGCACTCATATAAAACTTTAGTTTCTCTTTTTTCCTGTTTGACTGGGCTATTCTCAAAACCAGCTGGGCTTCATTATTTTGACAAGACTTTCACTGCCAGATAACTGAGGTAGGTTCGAATATTGATAGAGCAGTTCACACAGAAGTAGGCACAGTTAGTATAAAACAAAGAAATGTTTACGTTGATATTTTGAGATATTTTTTCATAAAGGTCGATCTGATTTACTGTCAACATCAAATCGATCTTTACGAACAAAGTGCTCAAAATGAACTTTTTTTTTTGGTTGTTTTTCTTCCCTTTCTGCTGTTTGTTCTGATATTGTCATCGATAATATTCTCGCACGTTAAATGGAGATCCCAGATACCTAATCAATAAAACGCGCGGAGTAACATTTTAATCAACCTATTGTAATACAAAACCAATGACCAAAGTAAGAATGACTAGCATCGCTCAGGCATTATTTAGCTTACTACTACTTCACAGAGGTAGCGCTATCGCAAGAGGGATTGCCCACGTCCTCCAACCCTTATTCACTTCTGACACATGTTATGTTTAAAGTGAATTATTGTTTCCATTTGCGAGTCTTGTACCTTTCCGCTGATAACTACGTCACCGTATGTTTTTAAGTATGTCCAACGACCTAACAACTGTTGATATACGAATGGCAGTGTTGCTAAATAAAAAGCCAAATAGGTAGGCCTACCATTAAGGTTGTGTTATATCACGGGACACCTACTAGTACCTACTAGGTGTTAGAATCATTCAAAAAATTATTGCCGAAATAATAAAATAATTTGGAGTGTCCCATAACAATTAGGGATATAAAAATTGCTCACAACCGTTCTCAGACCGTTCAAATAATACAAAAAATCAGAAAAATTTCGTTACAGACATTGTGATAACAAAACTTTATATTTTAAGATATAAATTAGTTGGCTTGCGTCGGCGTAGCTTTCATTATGAACTCAATCAGTCCGGTCGATCTATAGAGGTAATGATCAATATTATTATGAACCAATATTTTCAGTAAAAATATGTCTTCATGTTGTCATAGACAATATTATTATTTCCATCGACCACATGTTTTATTTAAAGATTTATCATCATCAAGTGTTAATGAAAGCAGGGAGCCTACAGAGAAGATGCGGTCACGAAGACGGTATAATATGTGGTATGGTATGTAAGAGGAACACAGAGATTCGAGAATGACGTGGCCTGAAATAAAATGTTGAACGAGGATTGAAAACGGTATACTAAAGTGTTTGGGCTCGTATAACGAATGAGTACTGAACAACACACCAAGTGTGTAAGGCCAGCCGGGGTTGACCTCGCTTTACATACGTTGATCATTCATCAAATTAATGATGTATTGAAGAAGAGCAGGTTGAAACTGGTGGGCTTTTAATGTCAGTACGCAGTCCGTTTGACATTCATTACCAGAACTATAGCTTACATTCTTGAATGAATGATAATTTATTCGCACGAAATACGGTACATTATAGTTAATATGGTATTCGGTTCACAAAAGGTAGCTTAGCGTATTTCACCAAAATTGGCATTTTGAATTCTAGTGGATGATAGTTATCTGTTTACATATCCACCATCAGATTAGTTCTTTGCTTGAAGAGAAAACAAGTAAGTTTTAAAATTGAATGGCCAGTATATTTTCATGCTTTCAGAAAATAAAAGATGAGTCTGTAGATGTAATCGAGCTAAATGTTAAAGAGCAACCATTTAAGTAAACCGCTTTTGTGAAACAAATGAAAACTACACTCAGGGGTTGCATTTCTTTGTAAAATTATTCTTTGCTTTTTGTTACAGCTTTCTATGATTAGAGTTCTGTACATTTGATATAAAAATGAAATATATATCGAAAGAATTATGTGATTGCTTAGTATATCAGTATTTTTTTGGTAATTTTAAGTTCAATAATTATTTTATTAGGCTTACTAACTCTATACCAATACTACTGTAAATTGTAACTTAGTTGTATCTATAAGTATCAGCATGAGAAGATTTAAATTATGCCCGAGGTGCTCAGAATTCTGTAGGGCATCGTTTCCAAAAAGAATTTATGAACATCAAGTTTATCACATATAAGTATATAGCTGAATAACTTCCAACCACTTTAAAAAAATATCAGGGCTTAAAGAGACATGTACCTCAATTGGAATCAAGTAATCAAACATGAATTCGGCGTCAAAGAGAAACCGAAAGCCCCGATCAAAGCTGTATTTGAAATGTGAGAAAATAAATCTTAGTTCCATATAAAGTGACACGAATCCGGCTATCGAATATTTAATATGAGTAACTCTTGGAACGCTTCCACAATTATTGGAAAGGGTCGCAAAGATTATTAGAGATTACGAATATGTGAACAAGCTGATATAATTCGTCCACGCTCTAAGCTATGTTTCAATAACCAATATCGTAGATTAAAGGGTTTTGGTTTGCGCATAATCCTTTCTTATTCCTTCGTAAATGGATATTGAAAAAATTTGATGGGCGCCTTTTTATCGGAAACTCTTTTTAGAAGTGCTCTATTTTGCCTCTCAGAATGACGTCGATTTAAGGTGAATGAACGAGCGAAATCCCTCTACATGGAAGAGGCGGTCCTGAAGAGGTGATGAGTTTATACAGTACCATTTAGTCGACGGCGCACCTTTGAACCAATAAATTGGCGTCAAGAATAAGCTTACTTACTTTTCAGCAATCTTTTATGTTCAAGTCACTTTCGTGCACGTAAAGGGGTGTCGTTTGCCTTCAGCTACGGAACAAATCTTTAGTATAAGTGGATCCACATTCAATTCCTTACATTTTTGTTCAATAACGTTTTGATAGCGGTGCTTTCTTTAACATAATGTAATTTGCAGATGTTCACTTGCGTCTGGATTTTTATTCACAGAGCACTGAGACAATAATACACACGATTAGATTAAACACAAAAAGTTTTAGCGGTTTACTATTGAGTTTTATAATATAGGCATCGAATAAATTGGCTATCAGACTTCAAATAAATAAATCTATTTGATAGTATGTTAGGCAAACACTGAAACTGGCTACTGTGTCTAGAATTTCATTTAACGATCCCAGCTCGACAATAATCGTCCGTGGAATTTAATGGTTCGTAAAGCGGTTTCGATTAAAACTGCCGTCTGTATGGATAAGGTCAGTCGTTTTAGTATATGGAGGCAACTTTTAATGAGTTTATGAGCGCTCCTGGTGATGTTCTCCTCGTGTAGGTAAAATACCCATTCTACTATAACTTATTCCCCAGCATCACATTTCACATTATTACTTTGCCCTTGACTCTGACATTTTGAATGTCAACCTCTCTTTAGTGCGATTTTGTTTTACATAATGATTGGAGTACCGTACTATAAAGGATTTGTAAATATTAAAGTATATAATTATACCTTTCAGTACTTGTATTATGTAAGTAGCCACTGTTCACATTCGTTTTTCTAATGAGAGTAGGCCAAACACAAGTGAAACAAAACCAGCGATCCCTGTACTTAAATAGCCTCACATTAAACGAGAATATAACATGAGTTGCCGCAGGAGTTTCTCCTTCCTTAGTCTATATATTTAAGACGTCATGTACAAATGTTGCAGGAACAAGGTGCAGAAAGTTGGACAGCAAAAGGGACATAAATCAGGGCGTAGAGTGCGCCAGCTGGCAGCTCGTGAATAGTTCTGTCGGGTAGCGACCGCGTATGACATTCGATTACCCTTGTGCCACTATGACGTCTAACATATACGACTCGACGCGACGATACATTGGGAAATTAAAATCCTAACGGACCACCGCTAACCGAAATTCTTTTAAAGACATTGTGTGTACGTTTGTAGTAATTACTGATAAAACGCATAGACCTCTTTTCTCATTTTAAGTTCGCAAGTAGGATACTAATGCATTGTTAAAAGAATTAAATAAAACTCTTCCATATGTATATTTTTTTATCAAATAATATATGGGTAGACTTATCCACTGTTTATTCAATAAATTATGGATTATATTGCATGCTTAGCATTTTGACGAGAAAATACTCTTACACTGAATAAATCCACCAGTCCACCACATTTAGAGAGCTTCCATAATCAAGAAACTTTTAACTTTCCTACTCACCACAATGAAAAAGGTACTGTATGAATGTTAAACTTTTCAGTAATTTTTTTTTAAATAATTTTCCTATACTTTGTATAATATCTTCATCCACGTTTTTGATGGAATATTTTGTGTTGTGGACAGCTAGGTAATATTAAATTGCAGCCTACGCACACAATATTAAAACTTTGTTATAACTACAACCATTTTTACTAACGAAGCATTTTACGAGGGTATTAAAACTCAGAAAATGTGGGGAATTAATCGTACCTACAGCAAATTTACTGTCCG
Source organism: Eilema sororculum (assembly GCA_914829495.1). Taxonomy (NCBI): domain Eukaryota; kingdom Metazoa; phylum Arthropoda; class Insecta; order Lepidoptera; family Erebidae; genus Eilema; species Eilema sororculum. The sequence continues at coordinate 10,465,045 of OU618542.1, forward strand.
TATTGTAAAAGCGTGTTGGTATTCTATTTTGGAAGCTGTACAACCGAAATCATTCCAGTACTGTTTGCATAAAATGTAATGGGAGATTGCGGCCGTGCCGGGAAGTAGGTACTACCAGCAATTCGCATTGTGCCATCTGCTCACATTTAGATCCCTTATAAAATGTTACTGCGCATTATCACACGTGGATATGGTCCCGGCCTTGCGGTTATTTCGAAATGTTACCTTTTTATGACACTAATGGAAAATACTGTTTGGCTTCAGACTCATATTTATTTAACGCACTCCGCGTGAGATACTTGGATTTGGTTCAATGGCTATTTTTATTATATCTGTTTTACAAAACGATCAATCACAGACCGTGATATATTCAGTGCGGGATTATAGGGTTGCATTGCCTCCTTTATTTATTTAATTTTACAAAAAAAATATTATTACGTTTATACATTGATTGCAAATAAGTTACTAAACGCGGGACGGAGTAAGGGTTCTGCGTCGTAAAACAATGTTCTCTTGCTCAAATATAAAGATGATTGACTGTTGAACTTACATTCAGATGTATATAATATGTTATGTCGAAAGTCCGCAAAATGACTTGTTATGCAGATATACTTCATTAATTACTTTGTCTATAGCTCAATATAAGAAGCACTCTTATTCACAGATAGACACAGACATAATACACAGACAGCCTCTGTGGCGTGGTGGTAGCGACCGCGACTGCTACTCAAGAGGCGCGGGTTCGATCCCCGCTCAGTGCAAATATTTGTATGCATGAATATGGCTATTTGCATTGGTCTGGGGGTTTCTATGTATAATACGCATGTATTTACAATAAAAAAGGATCTAAGTATATTTATCCACATTATATATTCCATAACACGAGCTACTTAAGATTACATGGGTCTAGATAGCGCTGTGTAGAATATTTATTTATTTTGTTTGTATTTCTCTACCATAAACTGATGCTAGTATAAAACAATGGCACTCCGGGAGTTACGACAGAAGGGCAACATAGCCATATATACTAGCGCCTGTAAATCCCCGAAGTAGTAGGCAGAAGTGTACCTATTGATCAACACCCACGTTTCGCCAATTTGATTTTCAGGCCCACGTAATATAACCATAGCCATAATGTATTTTAAAGGGTCGTCTGTCAGAACACTGCTTATCGCAATCATGATCACGGTGCTCTTTTAATATTTAATTTTACATTATTTTCCTTTTACGGCTAAGTTAATATAAGCGAATAATCCAGGTATCTTTCAAGCTGTCTGGTGATGGTTGAATTAGTGCTTATTAATTTTCGATAAGTAGAAATATTTTGTTTGGGCTCCACACTAAGATGAATGCATAGTGTCCATATGCACACTACTTCTTCGTCAAGATGTTTCTGACACTGACAGTGACTGTATACTTAAACAGATCATGTATACTTACATGAGCTGTTTGCTCAATTTTATTACTCAAAAAAATTAAACATGTTTGTAAAGAAAAGAAGAAACAAGAAGCAAGAAGAAGAAAAACAAGAAGAAAGAAAAAAAAAAGACCAAAGAAGCCGTTTGAGTTTTATTGCCTGAATTTTCTCAGATCGGGGCCGCGTTTCGAACCAATGATCTATTTGCTAAGAAGTCCCTAGTATTTGTTAATTTTAAAGTTTTGTAAGTGTCATTTTAATGATAGTTTATCTGACTTTGGTCTTGGCTCTTGTCTGGGAGTGGCAGTAATGTACGTAATTAGTGTCGATGGTAAACCTTTTAAAATATATTAAATAAAATAATAACGCGCTGAGGAAACCTTGTTGACTTGCATATAGGAACGGCGGGAAAGGGCACGTGCATCTCTAAACAATTTTTGGTACCCATGAAGCAAGATTCCTTGCCTACCAAAAGTACATATTAGCTAACACAAAATCAAATACACATGTGACGTTCGACGTGTAAGGTTGTGCAAATGACCATATAAATCATACTGAGTGACGTAAAATTGACATATCGAAGTCATAAATCAAAGGGGATACCATAAGAGAAGAAGTTTTGACAAGGCACTTAACTCAGCTTGGGACAAAAGTTGGTTTTCGGTAAAATTTACCTACTTTGCTACTCGTAGACGTGTGTCGACACCCATATTAAGCTCTCTATAACAGCCCACATCACAAGGAGGTAGCGGCACTTTAGTATCAGCGTGTTAAATATTATCGCTTTTATTACCTATACCTAGATTTATCAAGCCTCAGGTTTTAGTAGCTTGTACAACTTGAATGTCACTTTATTGAAAACTATGTTGGTCTCTCCTTCCCCCAAGAGCGTTATCCGTCAATAAACAGGTTGTTTGTTAGGGATTAAGAACTTTGATGGGGGCCCCATATTGAGAGCTAAATTAAGAATTATTTACAGTTATCGAAATGAAAAACGTAACTACCAATTATCATTATATTCATGAAATGTATGTCATTAACGAAAACACTGATCTGGGAAAATAATTTGTTTTATTTGTGTAGTTAAATATTGGATTATCAGTTGCTCGCTTCCATTAACAGCAGTTAATTATTTCGTTTTATAATTATAGATTGTGGTAATATAATTCACAATAATTAACATTGACAATCATTCTCTGAGCCTTTTAACAATTGAGTTGGGATTGGCTTTCCAATCTACCTTTGAAGCGGTTGAACTTCAATATTTTCCATGAAGTGACTGCTACCTCCTCGTACTGCGACTTCACAATCTACTGGCGACAGCGAAATTTTTGAGTTAGACCAGTTGTTTTCCTGCTTTCCAGGGCTTAAACCATCCATAAGGACTGCCATTGATGTTAGTATTCGTATGGCAACTAGAGAAACTCTTTATGTTAAGAGGGGGTATAAAGGAAAATTGCCGATCTTTGATTTGATTTTTATACCCGAAAGTGTGCCACAAATGAGCTTGTTTTTTGTAAATAGTAAATAAGTTATATCTGAAAGGTACTCAATTTGGTGAAAACATAAAATAATAATATTTTGTCGATAAAATAAGATCACAAAGCTAGGCCTAATTTTAGATTATAATTAATTTATTTTCAAGATTATTCACATAACTGAGTCAATTTTTATGTACAAAGTATAAAATTTTAAAATCTTGTGACTCAATTTTTCACTTTGTTAAAATTATCTGGAATTTACGAGTAATTAAAAAAAAACGAATTCGGCGCTTACGACGTTCTTTTTCCTCGCATAACGGTCTCTTGCTATCGCATCTGACGCGAGGTGCCGGCCATCTGTTGTTTCATCAATTAGTCGGGGTCGCCCCGTTGAGACGAGAGGACTGTTTTTCTGTTTTCCGTCGAAAAAGTCCATCGAAATTATGGGAAATAAAAAAAATCAAAAGATAAACTCTAAAAGAAAATATAAAAAACTAAGAATTCAACTCTTGGCTAATTGTCGAAAGTAATATTTCTTTATTTTCTTTAGTTTGTTACTAAGTACAATTTTTGTATCAACCGTTTTGCCAGGCAGTCCGGGTATAGTATATGAAAATCAAATAGATGTCTTAGACCACCTCGCGTTTGAAGTATGTAACTAATGTTATTTTTTATTTTTGCGAAGGTACTTATACATTGTATTATCAATTTTAATGCTTTTCAGAGTTGCTTCAGCTCGTAATATAACATAAGCTGATGAATCCGATCCAGTCGCATCGCTTAGTAAAAACTGTGACTTGTAAGCTTATTGCAATTGTTTTTTCTCACATTCAGTAAACATTTGAGATTCTATTCACTAAATAGAATTAAAAAATATGCAACGTTGTATAATCTAGACACGCAGTAGCGTGTAAGCTAAGTTCAAGCAAAGAAACTGGCTAGCCAGCGCCGAGTGTAATATAAACAAGTAGAATGGTATGGTTTGAGATTCACATGGTCATTCACATTAGTTATTTATGTAGTGTGATTACTCACCGTGATATTTACCATGTTGTTTTATTTATTTTGAGTAACTGTTACTATATTACGTTAAAATGATGGGAATGAAGTTATTAGAAACATGGCTATTTATTTTGCCTTTTGTTCAGATCAACTTCTAATGTAGAGAACATCCCGACTAGTACTGTTTATAAAAAAAAATAATACATAAGTGAGTTTCAAAATCTCACTACATAATAAGCCATTTCCTTTGCTTTGGTTAAACATTCATTTATATAAATCAAGCAAATCAAATATAATATAAAACCAGTAATAGAAAAATTCGACCACATGGAACACGAACGACCGCCCGTGGAAGGCTAGCTCAGAGTAAGAGCACTGGAACGCCAGGGTTCACGACTCTGGCGTTGAAGTCCCATTGTGGTTTGAATTTTGCGAAAAAATTGTCCACATTGAATATTTTTAGTTTCATATTCTGTATGAACTAGTTAAAAGTAATACACTCAAGAAATAGATAGTTTTCAGGAAAATACGTAGTAAGTTTTTCATACTCTTTAGCCATCAAAACAATAATTAATAGGTCATTTCCTAAACCTTTTCCACAAAAATTCACAAAAAGGCGTAGGTTTCAGGTAGAATAATCAAAATCATGTAATAAAAATAAGTAAATACCGTACCTAGCTCATTTTACTCATTAGTATTTGAGATGATATATTCCTAGAATGATCCGAGAGGCTATTGAAATTAAAATACACCCAAATTTTAATAGAGACAATGGATGGAACGTACCACCAGTGGGACCCAGTCATCCACTTAATCAAACCCAGTAAGCAGCAAAATCCAGCAAGACTTAACAACGCAGTGAGCTCATTTTGCGTAAATTTGCAGCAGCCGAAACGTCGGTTTAAAAAGTAAATAATAAAAAATATACGTGTTAGAATTCGTAAAAAGTGGTTTTATTTCAATGCTTATGTTTATTTTACAAATCCCACTCATTTTATCTATCACCAAAAATAAAATTATTGTGTGTTCAAAGTATACCTTATATAGATAATGATCCAGCTCGTACTTTGCCAAATTTTATCTGATTATTTTGGGTATACTGTGCGCCTGCGTACCAATCACAGCGGTTAGCTGCCACACAAAATACTGCGAATTTACCGGAGCGACGACAGACGAGAGCGGGACGTATGAAGTGTGCGGGTGAAATCTGACTTTTTACTAGCTTTATGCGCGCTCTTAAGTAGGAAACCGGGTTCTAAAGTGCGAGCTTTGGATGCAATCGGAGCTAACGTTGCGATAATGGTGATGATGATGTTAACAAAGAAATTAAAAATGAACTAGGTAACTTTTCTCTTAAAGTTTTTCAAGTAGCAACCGCTAATTGTGTCTAAATGCTAAAGTCAACCTTATGTCGAACTTACATTTCGTTCAGTTTGCAACGAGGGAAATGCTGAAGTTGATTACAGCAAATATATCTACTTTGATATGTTCCTTGTTGTAATAAAAGGAAAAAAATCTCATGAACTTTTTAAAAATAACGTGAGTAGCGATTATATTTCAGACTGCCTTTTTATGATGGTTAAAGCTTTTACATAATATCCAGTAAAGTTATAAAGTTCTAGGTTGTGAATATGGAATCGTTTGGTAAGATTATTGTCTCTTGAAAATATAGCTTCAAGCATAAAGAATTAAAAATGATTTGTGATTAATTCTAAACATTACGAATCTTGAGCACAAAGTTGTTTTTGCGGATTTATTTTTATTACTTTTTGAGGAATGTACTATTAGCAACCTAAGTCATATCGGGCGGTGGAGGTCATAAAACTATCTCCGTCCTCCATGAGCGCGGGCCTGAGATTGTCTGTTTGGCTAGACATCGGGCTAAGTAGGTCCCATGCTTCATGCTTCTGCCGCATGCTTCTCTTTAGGGGAGAAGGGATTATTAAGTCAACAACAACGCGTTGGGGTACCGACATCGATCGACCGGGCCGGTTTGAAAATTCTGTGATTTTCTTTCTAGCCCATGATTTTTAGAACAATGTAATGAACTAATAAAAGGTTCTAAAAAGGTTTTCAGGCGCATTCCCGTAACACCCTGTAGGTATTGATATATGTCAGTCCAAAGTACGAAAGAGACTCCCTCTTTCGTATATTAAACTGTAATATGCTGTAAACAACCGATCTTAAACGGACTTTCACTCTTCTTCCCGATAAGTCCACAATGTGTATTAGGTAAATATGCATACACTTACATTACTCACGCCTGCATAACCCCAAAGAATTTAACAAAGGTCAAGCTTATTGCCGTCAACAAGGCAATTTTTATGGGCTCTACGGTTACTGCATGGGAACAGATCCCATCTTTTAGGGAACGTTCATATCTGACGGAACTTGCGTCGCGTATTTTCGGTCGCGTAACGCCAGAACAGACAAATGTATAGAAAAACACTTGACCGTTCACACTCAACCGATGTTACGTTAGTGCGTCGAGTGTGAACGGTCAAGTGTTTTTCTATACATTCGTCTGTTCTGGCGTTACGCGACCGAAAATACGCGACGCAAGTTCCGTCAGATATGAACGTTCCCTTAGCCGCATTGTATGATTCCCAAGCGTAATGAAGGTTGGCGGTTGTATTTATAATTTGCCATTTCAAGTTAAGGATATGAAATTAACTAGTATAAATGTGTTTAATATTACAAGCAAAATGTGTGGAACAAAAGATAATAAAATGAGTATTAAGTGTGACGTTGGGGACGCTCTGCAGCGAGGCTTGTTTGCATTTACATCCTGACTTCCCGGCCATCCGGTACACTCACTAGCGTGGCTAAGCAAGCGAGAATAGAATATTCACATTCATAAATGACAGTAGTGTAACTTCCCTTTAATGGAAGAAGCTGGGTAGCTGGGCCATTCTGCGTCCGGTTTTAGAGCTGTAAAGTTATAAAAGTTTACATGATATTTTCTAAAGTTTACGCGAATGTCACTCATTGAAATATAACCACTTTTTGCACTTTATCGCGATATATTTGTTATTATTACTTTTTAAACCGACGTTTCGGCTGCTTTGCAGCAGCCATGTTCGCGGAGTGACTCATGATGGTAGTTGTCACATAGTTTGAAGTATAAGTTATCTCAAAATACCCGAATTATGGTGAATTATTGGTGTTCCTATTTACGCAGAATGAGCTCACTGTGTTGTTAAGTCTTGCTGGATTTTGCTGCTTACTGGGTTTGATTAAGTGGATGACTGGGTTCCAAGCTGGTGGTACGTTCCTTCCATCCTCTCTATTAAAATTTGGGTGTTTTTTAATTTCAATAGCCTCGCGGATCATTCTAGGAATATATCGATGTTCCTTGGCGAGTATCTGTGGTTTATCAAACCTTAGGTAATGGTTGGTGCCTTTTTGCGCGTGTTCACATACAGCTGACTTTGTTGAGCGTTGGTGTTTTATGTCAGCTATGTGTTCTTTGAACCGAGTGCCAATGCTTCGCTTGGTTTGACCAATATATGAGAGCCCACAGTCACAGTCTATTTTGTAGACCCCTGCATCTTGTAGAGGTAGTTGGCACTTGACAGATGCTAAAAATTGACTTATCTTCTTTAACGGCTTGTAGTATGTGTTGATTGAAGCTCGCTTCAAGATGTAGCCAATCTTGTCAGTGACCCCTCGTACATACGGTAGTACAGCAGGCTGGCGTTCGACCGTGGCTGGTTGGTGGTGGCGATAGAATCCGTAAAAAGTGGTTTTATTTCAATATAAAAGTTTAGTTATAATTTCTATATTGTCATATATCTTTTGTTTTGCTCATATTCCATGTTCAAATCATTGTTTCAATAACAAACCAATGCCCCTGCTTAAACTCAGCTCCTACAACTCGGCAGGAGCTGAGTTTTTTATTGACGGTCGGGCGTTATGAAGTTTTGCTTTTCAATACATTCGGTTAATATACCCGTAGCAACGTATCTCGTACCACCACTAAGACCTGGAATTCCCTGCCAGCTCACGTGTTTCCTTCTTCCTACAGTCCCGGGTCCTTTAAGCGGGGCGTGAAAAGGCATCTAATGAGGCCGTCAAGCTGAGTGCCACCACTGTTAACATGGTAAATGTTTACGATGGTGACCCTCTTTCCGAGACTTTGCCTTTAGCTTAACATCAGGCGAGGTGAAGTCAAATTGACGTGTCCTGTGTAAAAAAAAAAAAAAAAATCTTGTTAACAATTTTGATTTCCATTTATTGTGTAAAGTTGTAAAGGACACGTACAAGAAATTGTATTAAAGAAAAAATGTAAGTTAGCAAAAAACAAACATCGGAGCGTGATAACGTCTGACAACTTGTTTCATTATAAGTTATTATTGACTGTTTCATGAAACGATTCCGTCCTAATAATATCTGTTTTCTACTAATGAGTACTAAAACACAATTGTTCACGAAATAAAATTGTAGTTTATTTATGCTATACTAGCTTTTGCCCACGGATCCGCTCGCTGAATTTCGGTTATCGCGACCATACCTAGCCTATGTCCTTTCTCAAGGTCTAATCTATCCCTGTACCAAATGTCATCAAAATCGCTTCAGTAGTATAACCGTGAAAGCGCAACATACAGACAGACAGAGAGACAGAGTTACTTTCACATTTATAATATTAGCATGGATGTACGTGAGTAAGTAAGTACCAACCAAGAGTGCCTACTAGTCAGACAGAAAGGCTGAAAAATATTAAGATGACATCATAACGTATGATGTTTCCAAGAATCCATTATTGCGGACGCTGGTGTCCGTTGCATTATTGACTGTCGCGAGGAGCTATTGCCGTCCTCTACATATGTGTTGTTTTTTCAATTTGTTTAGAAAGACATTTACTTAATTTTTTTAATTTTTGTATGGTATCAAGCCCATTCAATTACTAGCAAAATTCTTTTTTAAAATGTTTCATCATCATCCTCTTAGTGATTTTCTTATTGCGTTTTACGTTTGTACTTTTTAGCGAGACCTGTTTATTGTTTTTAATTGGTTTCTTAACTCTTCTTAGAGCGAATGCTGTCTGACTTCCCAATCCTGAAGAAAATTCTGCACCACAGAGTTGTCCGTTGACGTTGTTCCTCAATAACAGCATCTTTGCTATGGCACCAAAAACAATTAGACTAGTGGCAAATTTCAATATATTTAAAAAAGAGTTATCAATGTTCTTGGTGAATAAGGCATATTACTCTATTGTGACATTTTTGAATGATAACACTATTAAATGACATTGTTTAGATGATAGCATTGATTGACATACCTTTTGACATAACCTTGACATAATACAACTTATCGTTTGACATTATAATTTATATACTGACATAATATGTAGTTCCTGATTAGTTATAAATAATGCAGTTGATATAATACTTGCATGTCAGATACTTTTTTAATTTTGTTCAATGTATTATAATAATCTGTAAACCAAATGTGGTAGGACATAGCGTACATAATATACCCTATTTTTTATTTTTTCACATGTAATGTATAATTGTTAAGAACAATTTGTTGTTTTTATTGCAGTATTATCATTTTTAACGATAACAAAGTTCATAGAGAAAACTTTTTATGTAGAAGTCTAACTGGGTATTCCAATCATTTAATGATTATTTTACGCAACGATATGACTAAATGCGCTCTAAACTTTATTTAAACTAAAAGGGGGCAAAATACGAAACTATTCCGAATGAGGGACGAGCTGCTAACAGAGTCCAAACTGAGTGTAACTTTATTATTCTTCAAGTGAATTTGAGTGGCTATTTTTCTGGTCTCGTTCTGTTCCCCTCGCATGTCGTACACAGTTGTGACTAATGTAAGTAACCCGTGTCAATCGTTGACGAAGGTGAAGGCACCAGGTGTACGCCACTGGAGCTAGAATTGACACGCCTTTTACGCAATTTCTATTGCAATAAATTCAAAATCAACGGTGTGATAATACCGGTCGCACCCGCCGTTTCTCATTTCGAAACATCACAGCGTGCCTACCTCCAAAATAAATTGACTATTGAATGACAATTTATTCGGCGTGGTGTTTTCAATATTTTCGTATTACGATCCTGCTGCAAACAGATACACAACATTTTTGGCAACACGTGAAGTATTTTGATACTTACCGTCATGATACTTACCGTATGTACATGTAGGCACAGTCAGAGTCAGAAAGAGCAATTTGCTCATCAACAATGAGCAAATTGCTCAAAATGATCTTATTTATTTCCTTGATTTCCCCCTTCCCTGTTGACAGATTGTTCTGATATTTAGTACACACCTTTAGTTTGGACAATAATACAATTTAAATCAATTAAACAGTTCGATTTGCTCTTAATATTCTAGTTTTAGGATCATTGTGAGGCTTTGTAGCCAAGATATTTCTGACACTGACTGTATCTATACAAAAATATCATTATATATATTTCTAAAAGAAGTTTATTGGGTGGCTTTATAAATATTGTAACCGTATACAATTTTCCAATATTATTCCAAGTAAGGTTAAGCCAACAAAGATGCCGCCACTTTCCCTTAAATAATTTAAAACGTGCTAAACTAAATTGTCTTTGACATTATACTGCATACTGCATTTGACAGAGACGACTGTAGTTTCGATTTCTGGCCATTTCACAGAACTGTTGGATTAATTAAACTTCGGGTCACACACACCTTTGACTGTTTGAAATTCAAATGAAAGACAAATTAGTGTACGATATCTTTCAAGCCATTTAAGCATGTAAGGTAGACTATGACAGATGACTTAGCTTCTGCCATACACGGAAAAGACCCCACTATATTAGTGTATGAGGAGGAATGAGGTATTTGCGATCAATCATTAATATAAGCAGATGTGGTGATATCGTAGTTAAAAATAAATAAGGGATTGATTGAACCTTAAGTTGCAATAACTTTATTCATTACTACTGGCCATATCCTTTCTAAAATTAATACGACTACTTCCGTCCTGAGACTGAATGTTTTCCCAAAGACGTGATTTACTTTTAAAAATAGAAATTCTTATTTTAAGAGGAAAAAGTCCCTAACGAGGCCGTCCCTTAGAATTTAGGACACGAGACGTCTTAAACGAGCAAGAAGTCTGTACAAACGATCCTGAGATGTCTCCATTTAGACGTCTCGTTCGCGGTCCTCTTGCACTAGAATTAATTTAAATGAAATCATCACAGTTTATTCTACTGTAATGGCAAAACGGGCGTTCAACCGACAAGTAAGCGCCTCAAAACTCATTTATTATTCCAATTAAGGGCAATCCTCATTTACTTTTTGTCCTGCAGAAGTAACGAGTGCTAGCAGCCCTTCGTGATATATGACGTCAACTAATTTTGGATATTTTTTGTCTGGTCACTTCGATTTTTACTTACAGTTAGAATTTGGATGTATAGATACTACACTGTATTACTTGAAAAAGAGGAAAAAGCGAGAAAGTGAGAAAATAATCGTGTCAGTAATTATATTTGATGTACGTCAAATAATTTTACAGTCATGTATAATGTTATTGAGACTGCATATTTACATGTGGTTTCCCAGTAAATAATAATAAATAAATATTCCACAACATTCTACACAACGCTGTCTAGACCCATGGTAAGCATAGCTTAACTAGCTTGTGTTATGGAATCTAGAATGCGGATAAACATACTTAAATACTTTTTTTTTTGTAAATACATACATATTATACATAGAAACACCCAGACCAATGCAAATAGCCATATTCATGCATACAAATATTTGCACCGAGCGGGAATCGAACCCGCGCCTCCTGCGTGGCAGTCGCGTTCACTACCACCACGCCACGGAGGCTGTCTCTAACCGCATCTGTTCTAAACCGCAATATATTTTTTTAAGGACAAGTGACCGAAATTACTAGTACTCTCGCTAACTCCCTCAACAATCTTTATTTATTTATTTATTTATTGTAAGAAACTCTACAGCTTATTTTTAGTGGTCTTTTTTTTTTACATTTACATATTACTTAAGCTAACAATGAGTTTCATGACATTCATAATGATGCATAAACTAGATGTGGTTAGTTGTACCTAGAACTAAAAATTAAATAAAAGAAAATTGTACAATGAAGGTAAAAGAGAACATACATATTACAAATATTCACATTTGTCAAGTTTTACCTTTGAGAATCATCATGACTTGGGTGCGATACGACTTTTTTGACAGATGAAATATGTCAAGGTTTTCAAACCTCTCACCATAAGTGCGAGGTAAACGCGTCATGACAGCATTTTTGCCATAGTTGGTACGGTGATGAGGGATATTAAGTAGTGGAGCATGTCTAGTACGGTATTTTCTTGTACAGAATTCAACTGTTTCGAGAAGATCACAACTATCTAACCCGCCTCGCATGATATCGTAGAGTAGTAACATGTCCAACATCACGCGTCTGTCACAGAGAGAGAGAAGATTATAGTGTCTACAGTCTGAGGAGTAAGATTGATGGCGCTTTTTGCATTTGAAGTTAAGGAATTTTACGAACCTTTTCTGTATACTTTCTATTCTTTCAATATAGACATGATATTGTGGTGACCAGATAGGACTGCAATAGTCCAAGATGCTGCGGACATAAGCATAATATACAATTTTCAAACTGTGGCAGTTTCTGAAGGGTTCACAAGTGCGTCTTATAAAGCCAAGGTTTCGGGATGCTTTGTTAATAATTGTATCAATGTGCTGAGAAAATAATAATTTAGAATCTAACATGACTCCAAGATCTTTGACCACTTCAACTCTTCCTATTATATTAATATCAAATCTATAGGTGTACTTGTGTACAATTGCTCAATTATATTAGAAAAATACACGAGCTTTGCTGCTAAAAGTATTTTATTTGAGAATATCAATCCTACGATGCGAATGTAGCTGGAATCACAGCAGACGAGTGAAGCTACGGGATTTTCTTAAAGACTTCGGGCGCTTCCAATAGATACCGGTATTTGCTGAATCCTCGATTGCGAGCTTAGACATTCAATTTAAGTTACTGTACGCTAACGGAGATTTGTGATAGCGTCGTACACAGACTTAGTGAAAAGTAATTTATTACTGTCGTGAATGGAATACTCGTACGCACACCAACTTTAATGATAGATATAAAATAAATAAACGTCTGTCAGACCCGTGCAGGTTTTCGAACTTGCATTTTGGTTTAATATTTTTTTTTTTGCACCGAATGTTGTTACAATACCCAGCAATGATTTTTTTTTTTTGCAAAATAATATTAGAACCGTAGTTACTAATTATAAAGTTTTACGATATTGAAAACGTGAAATTGAAAATTGATTCAGTAACCAGTTACAGTACCTAAACTTTAATCTGAATACTAATACTTATCAAAAATACCATAAAATAACCAAGAAGGCTAACGCGGGAGCGGAGCAGAACGAACCTTCTAACCTAACCTATGAAAACATAATATTACTTTGCAAGAAACATACATGTTTAGGGTCCCAGTAAGAACTGCTTTGGGACAACTCGCTGCTAGCTGTTACACTTGCCAATCAAAGACAATCCTCTTGAGTAGGCTTTTCCCTCAGAGTAAGGGGGTCGGGTGGTAGTCTATACTGTTATGGCAGACAAGAGAACTGAAAAACATGGGGCAGCTGAACTCGAACTCTGAGGCGGACGTCACAGGTGCAACAGGCATCATTGCTGGGGTAATGCTAACCGCAGAAGTTTATGAACACTCAAACAGTAAATTACCAACAAAAAAAAACGTATATCTTCCGCAATACTGAAACTGAAATCAATTGTCATAAGATGTTTAAAAGGCTTTAGAGATTTCTATATTTTTTGCTTCCTTTCTTCCTTACTTTCATTTTCTTTTAAAAATACAACATCTGCGTTAAAGAATTTTATTGTCCCTGAGTAGGGATAAAAAATATCCTTGTGGAGGCGAATATATCAATTTGAAGAAATGTGTAACATTCATAAGTGTTGCTGATTCCTATGCTGCATAAAAAATTACAGCGAAATCACATTGCAGCATTTTGTGACTTTAAGATATACTTATATGTATTTACATAATTATATACTTTGAGGTATACGCAGTGTTGATAAGACTAAATAAAAAGTAAGTTTTTTAACACCCTTTTGTATTGTTTGATTGATCGTCAGTTGGCAGTGTCAGCACTTTTAAATATGTTTAACAAGGGAGCAAAAATAATAGTACAAACACAAACAAATATCTCTCATTTTGCGTCACGGATTAACAACATACGGCACATCAATTTATATTACAATATCTAAACCGCCAGTCACTCAAACAATTCATACATCAATGTATCAATATTTTACAACAGCCCGCTTTGCTACTGGCCTCTCGAACAAATTATGATGTTCGTGTACACATTCATGTCAAACATCAGTTACAAGTGTTGGTGTATTTGCGTTTCAATACAGTTTTGAACAACGGTTACGTGAGAGCTTTTTAATAGAAAGCTGGTAACGTCAAAATGATGAGCTGTGTTATGTCAAAATATACAAAATTGTTTACATTTTTATTATTTTCCTTATTTTTACAGATGTCGATACGTGAGTAGTTATAACCCTCTAGTCATCATCCATCATTATCCATGCCTTGATTTACCAGTTGGGTTCAAAGTTTGTGTTTTAGAGCTCGTCACGCCCGATGATTAGCAGATGCACTGACTAGGCGGTGAGGTTTGCTTGGCGCCCAAGAGTAACTTTTGATAGTGTTATCACTAGTATCAGGTAAGTACAACCTTAAGAACCTGAGTAGATGTAGAAGAAAAATGTTCAAGAATTAACTTTAATGATCTGCACAGTTTGCGGACACGGCGATTCCCACCAGGGCCCTATTTAATAAAACTTACAATTTGTAATCTACAAATTGTACTTTACAGGTTACAATTCTACAAGTTTATATTCAATAAAGAATATGAGTTACAAATTTACCATGGTGGAAATCTACATAATTGTAGAATTGTTACTACTATTTTACATAATTCCTGTTCAATAAACATTTTCTTTCTACAAGTGACGTTGTAAGTTTATATAATAATTTGTAAAACGATTCTGACATGTGTGAGTACTTCACAACTATTCAGTGTTGTGGAAGATATTATGTGATACAGATAAAAAAAATGAAATTTACTTATTTTAGTGGCAGCCATCTTGGAGTTGAAAATTTTCATATTTATAGTACTGTAGGTATTCTACTAGTGAAGGCTTTTCATTTGATACCCATATTGAGGGAGTTGTGAAGATTTTTTTTTTATATAAAGTACACGTCAATTTGACTTCACCTCGCCTGATGGTAGGTAAGATAAAAGCTTAGGTATTCCAACATATCGTGGTGGCAGCCATCCTGGGCCGATTTTTTATAACAGCTAAAACACTCCCGACTTATACACCATTTAAACAAATAAAAATCCAAATCGGTTCATCCGTTTAGGAGCTACGATGCCACAGAGAGATATACACACACAGACACGTCAAACTTATAACACTGTTCGTTTATGGGTCTGGGGTCAAAAAATGGAATATATGAAAAAAAAATAGTGTTTTCATCATAAAACCCAATATGACCAAAGGATGGAAGGGAGACGGAGTACACAGACTCCGTGGGTATATATGTATAACGGTTTTAGAGAATCCTGTTCACTGTCAGTTTTAGGTGCTCCGTGGGCGTATGGGGCCCCATGAACTTGAGTGCCTATGGATATTTCCTTTCTTATCTTTTTAAAACATACTAGTTGCATGCTTTCAGTAACCGAGGCTGAGCCAGTAAAAAAATATCAGTAGCGAGCTATGTTTATTTTCTTGAACCATACTCGGGTATAGTATAGTATAGGGTTCAAAAAAAATTCGCGGAATGTTCATAGTTGCTTGAAGGATGAATTACTTACGGAAACCCAGTTTATTTGTCCTCATTACAATTTCTACTTTAACGGCTATTAATTGGAATGTTTCTAATACATATAACAATTAAATTACTTCATTTTTAAGTTGAAATTCAAAATTGTAAAATGCTGACATAGGGTGAGGTCGCCTGTCAAGATTTTTCTACAATTTACATAATATGTAGACTTGTAATTAAAAGTGTGCGTTCAATAAAACAATTTTCCCTACAAATATGTAAATTGTCACTGGTAAAAATTAATGATTATTAGACAGTTATATGTTACAATTCCACAAATTTGTAGGTTTACTGTCATGGTAAAGTTGAAATTTGTATTCTTTATTGAACAAAAATTTGTAAACTGGCAAGTTGTAAAGTATAATTCCAATTTACTGCTTGAAGCATTATTTGAACAGGGCCTTGAACCCAGTAAATTCGAAATTCATTCACCTCCTTCTCTCAGAAACCTTTACATACGTAGTATACGTACATAGTATTTACATTTTTATGTAACTTGTCAGACGTTTTTACATAAATATGTAAACTTTTATTATACAGCACTTGTAAGGGTAATATTTGTGATACATTTACTTGTAAAATTCCTACATAATTGTGAGTTTTATTAAACAGTGCTTGTCGTAAAACTTCACAAATCTGTCACTTTTCTACATAATTGTAGACTTGTAATGTTTATTGCATAGGGCCCAGGAGTACGACATTAACACAACTTATAAAAACAAGTTACATCTTATTAAGATACTGAACTGAGCTTTCAACGATACTTAAGAAACATAACAGAGAAAAATCACCAGTTTTTACTTGTATCCTTTTTAATATTACACAAAACAATTAAGTAAAAATTGTACCTTTTGCTCCACACCCGAAACCGTACTTTTTCTTTTCTCCGTGTACAAGAACAACTTTTGTAGATTTTACAAAGTGTATGTGACCAAAGAGGTTAAAGGCGTTACTATAGTCTGCATAAACGTAAATCAAACATAGCATATTAAAAGCAAAAGAAAGGTTTTAAATTGCTTACTTTATATAAATTACTTTTATCGCCTTTTCAAATTAATTCATAAATAAATTTATATTTCATTGAAATTGGATGTTAAAAGTTTGCCGCGACCACAGGTGCGGGTGTCACCTCAGCTCGTATGAAACATTTCTCTCCCGTAACTTGAATTCATATTTTCTAAAACAGATGGCTGTATTTATAACTTTGAAAAGTTTCCAATTGGAAATTCATTATTGATCTACGAAATTTTCACGCGTGGAGTGCATAAATCACGATCAAAGTGAATAAAGTAATTGTTGAATTCAATTCATTATACATACTATACAAGTATACGAAATGCAATTTAGCTAATAACTACATTTACAACGTCATCAAGAAAACATAATTGAAGTGTGGGATTTTTTTAAGAAAAGGCCAAAAACCAATTCTGAGATCCTGCATCAGAGTTTTATCCGTCAATCAGCATGTGTGTGTGTATTGTTTTCATATTTGGCTTAATTATACAAGAAGATTGCAAAGGAAAGGTCCGCATAAGGCGCGGATGTGTTTTTTTATACCACTTAGGTGGCAGACAAGCTGTAATTTTAATCGCGTCCGCGCTTTATCGCTTTATGAATGCCACACCCGTGTCATAATATCATTTCTTTATAATTCACGCCTTACGTTATTCTGCTTAAGCCTTGAAGATTTAATGATATATTTTTCTATCATAGGTGCACTCAAAGGAGTCAGCGCTTTATCATCAACCTCAAACCTCAGTAGTTGAGAACGGCGTGCGTTTTTGCTCTGTGCGTAGTGCTGTGTCTGGTGGGGGTTTCATCCGTGACGAATTCCTCAAGGTGTCCCTTAATTAATTTGTTGTGACATAATTGTATTAAATATCAAATGTTTACTTGGTGAATAATGTTCAATATTATCAAATGGAATGCTCTATTTACAAAATGATTTATTAAAAAATTAAAAAACCCGACTGCTGTTTAAAAGATCAAAACAAGTTTGATAGCAGGCTTTACCCATTTGCCAATCATAAACTAAAAGAAAATAAAGGCTTTTTATTTTAATATTTTAAACTTTTGCGTTATGATATGACATATATTTTTTTGTAATCGCCTTCTGATTCCCTTCAATTTGATACCTACCTACTCGATAACTTCGAAGAATCTTTAATTTTTTGTCAGCATATATTTTGGCGCTAAAAATCCAATGCATAGGTTATGCACTCATTTTATGTATTCTATGACACTCGATAACTTTGATGTGACGATGACCTTTAATTTGAGACCCCACTTATCGAAATCTGTGCAGCCATTAATCCTATAGAGGGGAAACAAAGAAAACTACATACATACGCGCGTAACACATTATCCTCGCTGGCGCAATCGAGTAAAAAGAATTATAAATAATTCTACGCGTCTAAAAACATTTAAATACCTAACAAACACCTTGCGCGCCGCAAGAAATACCTGCTCGTAAAATACATTCAGACCTGAATGTGCGAATGTGAGACTCAAATTATTCGAGTTTACTGAATTCAACAGAGGTTACGAAATTCAAACATAAACTAAACCAATCGTAAATTCCAAAGTAGGTAATAGTTCGTCTTGTAGAATTAAAGTCTGCTAAGTAGGTAGGAATTTACGGAAACAGAAACTAGGATATAGCAAAATAAAGTAAACCATACTAGGTATCACAAATAATAATATTAAAAATGCGAAAGTAACTCCTTCTGTCTGTCTGATACGTTTTCACACTGATGAAATTTGGTATAGGGGTAGATTAGACTTCGAAAAAGGACACAGGTTATGGTCCTATTAAGAGAAAAAGAAGTATCACAGATCTTCTTTTTTACTACTTATATTATGTAAGTACAGTGTATGTCTTATACTTTCACCTTAGAGAGAATGTTTGCTTTATAGCCTTATTATTAAAATGTATTGTAAGCAGCGCTTTTAATATTTGATATAAAATTTGACGAAAGCAATAAAACAGCATTTTTAAATGCATCATCCCAGGCGCCTTTGTTGAGCAAAATTTAAGCTAGTTTACAATGTGAAATTTAAATATCTTTTCTAAAGGTTGGAATATTTAAAATCCTTGGGGAGATTCCTATTTCCGGGATAAAAATGGTCTATGCTGTCCGCTGTAAAAGAACTGACGAATACACGCGGACAGAGCCGAAATCCGAAAGTAAAAGCTCACTTTAGATAGGTACTTGTCGAATAGGAGGTCGTACTGTGATGTACGTCGTTTGTAAACATTTAGGCAACATTATTATTCTGAACCTAAAAAGCGAAGTGCATTCGATCTGTGTAGATTTGGGTGTATGGGAAACTACTAACACTGAAAGAGTCGAGGAGCAAATCTCACCAGTACCCCTAAATCCGTTGTCCGTCAATAAGCATACACCTGCACCTGCTGATTGAAGGATGAGACTTGGAGTAGGGTTTCCTCTCAAGAATGGGAAGTCTACGGATAGACTGCGTTCTAATACGGATTTTAACATGAATTATCTCTAACTTTCATTGACTACTGGGCAAAAGTTTTTTACTGTAGATATTTAGAAAATCTACACATGATTTTGAGAAATAAAAAATAGAATAAGAAATATAGTCTCGAATGTGTATCATGAAAGAACCTGAAACTTATTCTATGAAGTTGCAGTAGTGCGATCAAATAAAGCAGTATGTAGTAATAGTTTGAATACGAACGTTCCTGTGACGTCGAATTGAAGCCACTTGAGTCCGTTACGAAAATCAGATACGTGATCATATTTGCGTAAACCAAATATAAATCTCATGCAAATATTTTCAAGACGCTCCAGCTTATCAAGTTGCTCCTTAGTGAGATCAAGATACATATACATAAATTTTGCATTACGAAGCTTCTCATTTTAAACTTGAATATACAATCTTTCGCCTTTATAACATTGTCACAAGAAACACTTTATTTAGTAGGTAAGGAAATAATAAATAAGTAAATTGAATCCATGTTCAACAGGTAATAAGATACGATGACAAGGATCGCATTATCGCGTACAAGGCAAAATCCCGAAAGTGGGTTGATTTATTGCTCGAAATATCCTTGACGCAGCTCGCAGGGAATTATGTTTAGCCAGGTATGAGCCTTCCCCAAATATAGGTCTGACTTATTTTCCCCAGGAATCCCATTTTATGAGACCTTTAACAGTAACAACCACTCTGGGAAATTTATTAGCAATTAAAAATAATATAGCTTAATTTTAGTCAAAACAGAAACTGTTTTATTTGAGTTATAGATTATTATTTTGGAATTTCTTTTCTTTTTCAGACTTCAAAGTTGAAAAACGTTGTACAATACGTTTGCCGATTTCCTCTTCAACAAGCTTCAACTGGATAAATTGCGGATCTCTTTTCCTACTAGAAGGAAAAAGTTGGTGGATGCGGCAAAAGTAGTGAAGTTTCTAAATATATGTTGTTTCATGTTGACTCTTTAATACATTTCGTAAAGCTATTTCAACAAACACATGCACATATGTACTAGAATAATGCTCTCGCGTTTATTCTCCTGGCGAATCCATACTACTAACTAATTTTATCTGTCTTCTTGTGTTATGCTTTTACACCTAAACCACTAAATGACTAAAGCTAAGATAGACTAGGTGTATGCAAAGGACATCCACACAGGTGGATCCGCTGGCATTAGCTAGATTTCTATAATACTTGTCTAAAGAGGGCTTCAAACCTTCGGATGGGTCGGATTGTGACCAAAAGGACTTAAATTGATATCCAAACCCACAAAATATAATATAATATTTAGGCCGGCTAATTGAAGCAGATTCCTTTCTGTATCGTATCCTTTCATGCCTACTAGCTTTAGGGAGCCAATCTAACACGTATGTAAGTACGTACAATATTGTTCTAATGAAATTATTCATTATTCATGTATAACTAATAATATATATCAAAATGTTACATAGACTAAAATGACGTACGTAGATAAAATTAACGACAAAAGTTACTGTAACAATAAAATATTTACAAACCTTTTTTATTTACATTAAAAACCATTTTTCAGGGCATAAAGTCAACATTATTTCACGTTCGGTTAATAGCAGCGTTTTACCTGAAATAAAACGCATATTAAAATACTTACCTCACTGGAAGCTTTTATTTGAGAGAGCAATCGTATTTCGTCCATTTCCGTCTTAAATATTGACCTCATTTCCGGTAACAGTGGCGCCACCTGGCGTACCAGCGTGTTTTTGCACTTCAATTTGACACGCCATTTTTGTATCATTGGCATTTTTATTATTTCACCAGGCAGAAATTAAGTGAAAGCTTCCAGTGAGGTAAGTATTTTAATATGCGTTTTATTTCAGGTAAAACGCTGCTATTAAACTACTTGACCGTCACTGGAAGCTTTTATTTGAGATCTGTTTGTTTTCGCCTGGTGACGCCACAAAGTTATCCCAAAGCCAATGTGATAGAATGACATAACTATATAAATTTTATTGTATATTACAAATATAGTAAGGTAAGTACTGGTATCATACGTAATATTTTTAAGGTAGATGAGTACCTTTAATAATTTGATTTCAGCTTTCGGATAACACTATCTACCTACCTACTTTTTAGAGTTTTGAGTGTACCTTAGAAGGATGTATTAGACAGGTAAATAAAGATAGGTTTGCATTGCACATGTTTTATTACCTATTACAACATTGACAAAGATTTTTACGAACCGTTAAAAATCAAATCTGTAAATATTAAGTAGAAAAAATATGTAAGGTTTCTATGTTTAATATAAACAATCAAGTCCAATTTGCTATTAGTAGGTATGTAGGTAACTTAATCTTATTACAATCAGGTAAGTTGATTAGTGATTAGTATAATTAATTAACAGGATGAAATAACCGTGTAACATAGACTGTATTAGAATGTGGGATTACTTCCCGTCTGTAGAATCGACGAAATGTCTCCGCCGATCTCCAGTTCCCTCGGGCCAAGATGTCTTCAATAGAGTTATTTTCTAGCCAGCTGTGTGAAGCGACTGCAGATCGTACAGTGCCAGGGGACTCCGCTATCCCTGCTTCTTTGAAAAGAGTCTTTATCCAACTGGCTATAACTGCACGAGAAGCTGGTTTGGCTACACCTCTGACTGTAATGAATAGATTAAAGGATTGTATTGAGTTACGTCTTTCATTTAATAAAGATATAGTTCTTTCTATCCAGAAAACAGGGTTTAAATTATTGTTGTCCGAGTTAAATAACAACTTCCAGCCTGTTTGTCTATAATTACCGTTATCAGTTTTGGAACCGTATAGAGGCCAAAACAAAATATAATCATTAGACCTTATGCAATGTTCTGAATCAACAGCAAGCAAGGTCAGGTCATGAATGCGTCTCCCCGAGCAGAGTAAAAGCAATATTGCTGTGTGTCTTGAAGTTTGAAAGAGGTTATTTATATCTACTGTGTAGTTAGACAAAAAATTTATAAATGTAGATACATTCCAAACCGGTGGTTTATTTGTTTTTGGATGTTTAAGTGAAATTGATTTTAAAATGTGTTTAACTATAACATGTGAGCTTAATCGACCTGACGAGTCACTATTGCACAAGGTGGAAACTACCGATTTATGTAAAAGAACAGTATTATAGGATAGTTTATAAATTAAATGCAAGTCTGATAAAAACTGAGCTAATTGCGAACCTGTAGGATTGATAGGATCTACATCTTTAGCTTCACACCAAGAAAGCCAGCGTTTCCAAGCGACATCGTAGGTCTTCAGGGTGGATTTCCTCCAAGAATTCTTGAGTAGCAACTTTTGTTCAGGATTCCAACCTTCTATTTCCCGGGTCCACCCCCACATTTCCAGGCTTCTAGGGTTAAGTCCTCGACTTTCGGAGGTGGAAGCCCTGTCGATGTGTCGATCAGGTGATTCTCTAGATTCTTGAGGGTTATTGGCGCTGTAAGCGCTCGGGCTTTTAGATCTGCCCGCCAAAATACCTTCTCCCAACGGGGTACTATTAGAAGGTATATTCCCGTTGACTGATTTAGGTGAGCCATTACCTTGGGGATCAGGAACGGCGGTGGAAACACCCAGGCTAGAGGGTAGTTCCACTGGGTGCTGAACGCATCGTGGAACAGGGCTTGATGGTCTCGGAGATCCCGAGACACGTAGTTGTCTATTACGTGAGCCGTTTGCGAAGCAAATAGGTCGATTACTGGGGTGCCCCATTTGGAGAATATCTTCTCTACGCATGCTGGCAATAGGTGCCACTCCGGAGGTGGACGGTGACGCGACAAATGGTCGGCATGGCTGTTGTAAAGGCCTGGTATGTATTGTATCTTGAAATGTATTTGATACTTGTCTAGTAGTGAAAGGATTCGATATGTGAGGTTCAATAGGAACAAAGATTTCGTCCCACCCTCGTTTCTCAAGTGGGCTACGGCCGTTCTGTTGTCGCATTGTATTAACATTGAACTGTGACGCAGAGAATGAGCATGTTCTTGGAGAACATGAAATATGGCCAACATTTCTTTTCGATTGCTGTGGAAGGGCTTTTCCACACTGGTCCACGTGCCTGATATCGACAGATTGTTTAACTGTGCTCCCCAACCTTGACCGGAAGCGTCCGTGGTGAGGAAGTTGTCTGGAGGTGGGTAATGAATGGGAGTTGATGCCCGACAGTTGATAATCCATCACGTTAACTCGTTTGAGACTTCTGGAGGTATTGAGTATGACCTCTTTGGACTTCGTTTTTCTAGCAGGTTTAGAAACATTACTGTGTACCGATGGTTCAGTCGACCTCGAGGTACGACAAAACTGGCAAAATTTAAGTGTCCCACTATTCTCTGCGTACCTTTTAGAGTTAACTGCCGTTTTTGCAGAGCAAGTTCCAACATGTTGATTATCTGTATTACCTTTTCGTCTGTTAACGACTTTTGATTTGACCATGGTTGCCAATGAATGCCCAAAAATACCAAACTTTTTTGAGGGTATAGGATCGACTTCTGAAAATTTATTAGCCAGCCTAGATCTTCTAACGTCTTTATTGTGATCCTGACATGTTCTTGAAGTATATCTGGGTTTTGATGCGCCAGCAAGAAATCGTCCAGGTACACTATAATTCTCATGCTCCATCGGTCTCTTAGTACTCGAGCTACCCAATTTGTTAAAATCGAGAATGTTTTTGGAGCCGTATTGAGGCCGAAAGGGAGGCAAGTCATTTCTAGTAATTTTCCATCGTAAATAAGACGTAGGAAGCGCCTGTGACATTCTTGGATTTTTATATGGAAATAGGCCTGGGACAGATCGATTTTGGCCATCCAGTCCCGAGGCTGGATAAAGTTTGGAACATTGTGCATTGAAATTAATCAAAACGGGTCTGTCATTATGTAATTGTTGAGTGATTTTAGGTTGAAAATGGGTCGAAGAGACCCGTCTGTTTTTGGTACTAGGAATAGCGCGGATATAAAACTTGGTGTGGGTAGTGCTATTTTTAATACACCCTGCCTTTTCATTTTTTGAATGATTGCAGACATTTCTTTCGATACAGGTGTTTGATAAGGACTGTTTCTTAAATTTGGATAAATAAGAGGGGGTTTCTGGAAGAAGGGTATGCGATACCCTTGAATTATTTTTAAAATAATTTTGGGAGCTCCCATTCTCTCCCATTTCGAACGGTAGTGTGCTAGCTGACCGGCTCGAAAGGAATTCGAGTCATTGTTTTGACTTAAACTGATTACGTTTAACAACTCGGGAGGTATTCGCACCTCTATTCGATCCACGATCTGCTCGTGATCCGCGTCTACGAAATGTACCTCTACCATATTGGACGTTATTTTGTAGAGGGTTATGATTGTTACCCCTAGGAGGGTTATTCATAGGATACTGGTATCCAGGGTAACCACCCCGCGAGGGTGGAATATTATAGGCCATGTGCACATGTGCTTGGTCTGTGTTACCCAGTGTTTGGCCATAGTCAGTTCCACGCGATGAAACTACAAGTTTTTGTGCGCCTTGCCCCCGCGAGAGGCGGCGATTACACCTAATAGGTTTTTGTACATTATCATCGACCTTTATAGGCCAAAATGCTTTACGTACCCCGCCGGCTTTTTCCAATGTGGAAGTAAGTATGCCAGATTCAAACAGGTGACTAACAGAAGGAGGTATTCTGTTTAAGGCTGCTTTCACGAGCGGATCCTTTACCTTACTAGTTATAGTTTCTCTACGCATTTCTATTATCTCGGCCCTGTGGCCACAGACTAATTGCAAAAGATCTGACGAAGTTTTATGGAACTCACCTTTTTGGAACAACTCTTCTAATTTGACACTAAGATTTTCATAATGAAAAGGTACATCCCTAGCCCAGGATAAAAGATCCCTAATAGCGTTTTGTAACGCTTCTTTCTGCTTAAGAATGCAAAAAGTTATAGATGCGTATGATTTATCAATGTTGGATTGATACCGTAACGTGTCATAATGAGCTATCTCTTCATTAGCTTGTAATTCGACAAAACCGGGGGTATGATTATAAAGTTTTTGCGTTTCCGCATATCTCACATCTGACCAGTTCACATTACTAAAACGCTGTATTTCTTTCAATTGTTTTAAATAATTGTCAGGTGTTGCAGGAACAGAGGGTTCCTTAGTTTTGGTTTCAATATCAAACGTAAACTGGGCAATTTCATCGCCCTGTTGATATAATTCGCCACTGATTGCTGACGAAAGCGAGACATTGTCAGGTCCCACATTTTGTGGTAAAATATGCTGACGTAGCTCAGCTATTTCATTAAATAATTGTTGCAATACATATTCATTGTCATTAGTAGGTATTGAACGCTTACTTTTCTTATGATGGCGGCGCGCGTGACGCGACCGTTTACCTCGTTTGCAGTCCGAGGAGGATGAGCTCGATGCACTGCTGCTTGAGGAGCTCCTACTGCGCGTCCTTTTGCGCGACAGTCCGCTCGGTCCCGCGACAGCCCCATCTTCTTGATTTGCGGAAGACATTTAACTGTAAATTAAGTCTTTTAGTATTCACCAAGATAAAACTTTCCGAATACACTAATATAACAAAATATATTAATACTTCTATTATATATATATAATAATTACTCGAACGGAAAACCGTTAAAAATTAGTTTACAGAAATAACACCAAGAGTGGTTTATTTAGTACTCACCTGAGGGTACTTGCTTTTAATTTTGTGCACTTATTTTAATTTAAACTTGTATTATTTCTTAAATTTAAAACTCTTAAGACTTAGTTGTAGAAATGTGAAGCTGAAAATATTAATTTGTGAAATGTAATAGTCGCAGAAGGAATTGCTGCCGACTTGTTGCTTCGACGAAATACAAAAAGCCAATGATACAAAAATGGCGTGTCAAATTGAAGTGCAAAAACACGCTGGTACGCCAGGTGGCGCCACTGTTACCGGAAATGAGGTCAATATTTAAGACGGAAATGGACGAAATACGATTGCTCTCTCAAATAAAAGCTTCCAGTGACGGTCAAGTAGTTTAATAATTTATGAAATGTTTCGGAGTTAGTTATTATCCTATAAAATACTGCTTGTGTATATCTTTACCGGAATTATTTCTAACTGTCAATATTGATTATCTTTTTCTTTTATCTGCTTTTCAATCTTAACGTTTCCGTTACCTTATTTGTGAATTTTTAACTCTACTGAAATGATATAGGTCTGACAGCTTGAGCATTTTTCTCTATATATTCTATATGAAAAATCCCAAGGGTACTATATTATTAAGCTCATGATAGAATGTGTATATTAGAAAAGAGGTATTTTATAAAGTAGCGGAATAGTTCGTTCTCTGGTAATAAATTGCAATTCCGTCTAGCTGGCCTGCTATGAAACGTACCTTAGGCGAAGGAAATAGTGTACACCTTGACACCGTATATGAAGGTGTATTCCATGACTGTACATCCGAAGAGTGAAAGGCAAAATTTTCAGCCAATCAGTAGGTACAATTTATTCTGCTATCGAGCCAGAAGACGGTATACGACAATTCGTTCGGCGTAAATCCTACCGAAGGAAATCCGAAGTAATTATAATATGGTTTTCGTTCGAGGTCTTAACGGAACCGAACTTTCGAAAGTAGTAGCTATCCCCTAGTTTTTTTCACAATTGGTGTTCGTGTTGTAATGTGGCATGTGAAAACAAGAGGATAGTATCTTATTAGGAACATATTTACTGTTATGAGAACTAGTATAACTGTGTCACCAAAATCACGTATTTACAAGAATGAAAATCGAAAATACGCATTGCACAATGGATTACCTAGCATGTAACAAATATCAATATTATGCTCTCTAGAAATTGCGATAGAGTATACGTACGTGTCGGTGTTAAATTTAAATTATACTGAGCATCTGCACATGGTATCTGCGGTGCATAAACTTTTATTAAAATTATATTCCTCTATTTCGAATCTCATCTATGCAAGATGACGTTATTGAAAAGTCAATATTATTACCTCCTATCGATAATAATTATTGACAAATAATCATCATACCCAACTCCAGTGGTGACGAAGAAAGAATACAAGTTTCATCACCTCATATGATCCAAAGGGTGTCGTAAGAGGCGACTAACAGAAAAATACGAAGACGATATCACTGCAAGAGAAGGAAAACTTGAAATAAAATCCTATACCAACCCGTCTGGCCATCGTGGATTGTAGGCCAAAGCCTCGAAACTTTGAGAAAGGTCGGAAAAATACGAAGACAATATCACTGCTGGAGACGGAAAACTTGAAATCAAACCTTAAACCAACCCGTCTGGCCAGCGTGGATAGTAAGCCAAAGCCTCGAAACATTGAGAGAGGTCTATGTCCGGCATTGGAATTTGATAGGCTAATTGACATCGTACCCATAGTGGTTCCCTAGTTGCATTTTGGAACCCAGGGTCCTATTTATTGTTCCTAATGCCGTGATAGGTGGCAGCACCAGTGTTGTTGTCGTCCGTTGTTTAACTGGTAAACTCTGTACTCCGTGAGGTACGCTGACTGGCCGTTGAGGTAGGCTTGAGCAACTAAGGTTGAACAACCAAATAATATTTAAGAATATGAATTGTATACCTACTAGTTATCAGTATTGCAAAATTTAATAAATAAGTAAAATAATTATTCAAAACATTTTAAAATTCAATTTAGGGGAAGAGCTAATGAAAAATCCGTAAACGAAACGAAAACATTATTGTTTGGATGTAAAAAACTATGAATTTTCTATAAAATTCAATTTACTGAATATATTATTAATAGAAAATATTACCAAGCACAAATGCCCCTGTACATGTTTAGTCTATTACATTGTGAGGTTCCAATTTACTTACCAATGTACTCGTCAACCGTAGAATCTCGTCTAAGTAATTCGTTGAAAGGGTGTTTGGATGAATAGCCATCACTCAGAGTAGGGCCGTCGGCTTAATTTTACACCCAACATTAGATATGAAAACTGCGGTGTGGCACAATATGTCATGGGTTTTATGATGCGCACAATAGACTTAATCGTAATTTAGATAAGTAAAATAAATTATGCATTCGAAATATAAGACGGTAGCTTAGCGATGGCCAATTGCAACCGGCACATTTAGATTGGTTTCATCTCAAGACTGACCTATGTGAACTGTAACACTAGCCAGGTCAGTCTTAAGATATAACCATTGTAATGAGTTAACCTTCTAAAATTCGAAAAAGAACAAACGAGGTCATTCGAGGTTATCCACATAGTTCGCAGAATAAGTAAGGTGAAATGGCAGTAGGCTGACCACATCTGCCGAAGGACCGACGACGGCGACGGCCGTAGGAGCAAACGAGTTCTAGACTGAAGACCGCGAGAAGGTAAGGCGCCCCTAACCAGATGGACAGCTGGGACACACTGGATGCGGAAGGCGGAGGACTGGCAGAAATGGCGCACATTGAGAGAGGCCTATGTCCAGCGATAGCCTAATTGGCTGAATTGATTGAACCTTCTGGGTCATTACGGTCACTTAACTACATTATAAAAATGTCAATAATATTTATTTGTATTTCAATATACATATTATAATGAACGAAACAATGATTTCAAAAAGTCCCCTAAACTTTGGCCTTAGTCTGCAGGAACAACTCATGACATACGAGCGCAAAGGGCTTATTCTATCTTATCTCAAACCCAGTAAACTTGCTTTGAAAACTCTACTGGGAATACACTTGTTTGAACGCGGCAAAGACAAATGGAATCGTCCGCGACACTTGAAAGCGATAACTGCGAAAAAATATGTTTTACAGAGATTATAATTCTAATTTCTTTTAAATTTATTAGTGGTGTCATTTTTTACGTTTCTTTTTCCTTCTAATTTATTACTTTTCAGACTAACTAGATATTTAACAAAAAGAGATATTATGGTTAGGTACCTGTCAGAAATTGCGTTTAGTGAAAGGCCTCCATTTTAAATAATGTGTTAATCATCTATTCAATTATCTACCATTAATGTTTAATGATATGTTCTTTGATTTAATACAAATGAAAATAATGTTAACTATTTTGTTGTACCTCAACAAAAAGTATGAAGTTATTATTGTTACACTTTTATTCTTTTATATCCTTTGCGCTAAATAAGAAATGATTTTGAATGGATGCTTCTCGATTGAGGAAACGACCGACACATGACGACGCGAAGACCTTCGGTCGAAACAGGAAGTAAGTGACAAGTTATTATTAATTGATGACACTTTCTCAGCATTTGAACAGAAATAGTAAACAGAATTATGTTGTGAATGAAAGTCTTTACGATCGTGAAAGCCGTCGAGTATTAGATCATAAATTATAACTTCAGGCGCTGATTACACAGAAACATTGAGCGCCTTAGAATCACAGTCACAGTGCACAAACTCTCTTTAAAGACATCAAACTGTCAGACCGCCGCCCGACGCAATGTATGATAAAAACAGGAGAAGGAAATATCATAATCTATCCTCGGTGGATAGAAAAAAAACATTTTTAAAAACTAAGACCGAGTTCTTCCGAGTAGCTACCTAGTATACATTTGAAGCTGTCATAACATGAATCTTTGCCTTTACAAACTGGTGTCAAATCCTTTCAAGGGATGAGATTGTCTGATTTAGAATCAAATACATTATTAAGTAGGCCATATAACGAAAGAGCATTGTTTTACGCAATGCATTAATAATTACGGTGTCTCATGTCATGCATTATTTCATTCGGGTACCACTGTATTCTGTGATATTCTCTAAGCTCTACCTAATTATAATAAAATATTTCATCCTTGCACACTCCTTTATTAGATTCGTGATTTAAAAGGCTATTTGATTATGGCTAGTCATGAACTTCATAATACCTCCAATAAAACATTTAATATTTGTTTTTGATGAAGTAGTGGGGTGTTTAGGCGTATCATTTGCGAAAAGACATTTTTTGTAAAATAGTAATAATCTAGTAATGTTGATTACTTTTTTTTACAACTTGCCCATACGCATTGGACGCGGTCGGTGCGTCTTCATGTATCGGTCGCTTCTTCATTCGTTTATGTACATGCTACCAACTTGTCCTATTGTAAATCTTTTGATGTAAAATAATTAATTATACAACAATCTATCTTTCTGTATTATACCTCAAAATTGTAAATGTCGCTAGATTGTTAAATATAGTTTGGAATAGGGAGGCAAACGAGCAGACGGATCGGCTGATGGTAAGTATAACCGCCGCCCATGGACACCCGCAACACCAG
Organism: Eilema sororculum; assembly: GCA_914829495.1. NCBI lineage: Eukaryota > Metazoa > Arthropoda > Insecta > Lepidoptera > Erebidae > Eilema > Eilema sororculum. Next base: position 10,495,592 of record OU618542.1, read on the forward strand.
AGGAGTCACAAGTGCGTTGCCTTCCTTTTAAAAGAGAGTACGCTTTTCTTAAAGGTTTGAAGGTTGTTTGTTAGTTTGTTTCGAAAATACCGCTTTTTTGTGTATTTTAGTTGGCAGACAAACCTAGTTTTTTTATATCACTATCCTCTATGTCAGTGCTATGTTGTAAAAAGCCATATATATATGTGCGGCTTGGGTTCTATATATATAGGTAATTATATTGTTCAGGCATTGTGATCATTCATTCTCAGGTGGCACTTGGCCAGGTAATCTTCGATAAATTGTCTTGCCTGTATCACGATATAATTCATTAATCGCTTCTTACAACACCCTTGAGATTTGCCACAATGAGTTCTGTATACTTAAAATGATTTTGCACTAAGTCGTTTTTCGTTACCATTTTTTATAGTACATACACAATAATCACGCCTTTGTCCCCGGAGGGTTAGTACGTACAGTAAGATATCTATGTAACTGTCTATAAATGCGTACACAGATTTTTTTTCTCTCAAATCAAATCCCACTTTCAATCCATAAGTCTCGACTCCGTGGCACAAAGTCTATTGTCAGTTGTTATATATGTTATTTTTAACTTTTCAGTTATGATATGACATATATATGTATTTGTAATCGCCTTCTGATTCCCTTTATTTTCATACTGCATAAGTTTGAAGAATATTTTTTCTTGACAGCATATTATTTTGGCGCCAAAAATCCAATGTATATGTTTTGCACACATTTTATGTATCCTTTCATTTGAGACCCCACTCATCGAAATCTGTCTAGCTGATAGGCCTGTAGAGGGGAACAAAGAAAACTAAATACATACATACATACATACGCGCGTCACACATTACCCTCGCTGACGCAGTTGGGTAAAAAAACACAATAGGTAAAAAAATTATTGAGGTTATACAATGTATGTAGTAGTGTTAATACGGTAGAACAATATCTCAAATGGTGGCTATTTAGAATAATTTAATTGCAGCGAAACAATTAGCTTGGGTGTAATGAATTAATGGCCATATTTTATACGGAGGCAGGAGAATTGTCTACCATTTATTCAAATGGATTCACTCGTACGGTTAGCAAAGGCCCATACAACTGAAATGAGAACTCTGGGAATCCGAATAAATTGAAATTTGCGAGAAATCTGAATTTGTTTCAGTGCCTACGAAATGAGACATTTAAGAATAAAGTTTATTTTTTGTACCCCTAAGCAGTTAAACCAGAATTTGTGGGGTCGATTCCCGCTTTGTACAAAAAAGTCCTTGAATCTAACGAAGTATGTATAATCACAAGCTGGTTAAGCCATGCTTATTTAGGTATAGACAACGTTGTGTAAAATCTTGAAAAGAAAAAAGTAAAATTACGATACCCACTTGATGCTATGTGGTATCTGTACCTACTTGCGAATGTTGGAGACCAGAGGTAGCCACAAAAACGTATCAGACCCAAAAATCTCTCTCCACAGCAGAAATAACATCAACCATCATCTTAGAATGTGGTATCATATATTATACTAGGCAATCAACGTGAGAATATTAATTGTGCGATTATAGGGTTAGTAGTTCTAGCGAAGTTAGGTTCGGCTTCGTTAGGTAGCGCTGATAGGTATACTCGTAATATGTGGTGTCGGTACAACCCCTTGCATATTATATTATGTCTGATATTTCCTTGTGGGTAATAGAGTCCCCAAACCTGCTCCACTGAGCAGTGTACTGATTCTGACAATAGGGGTATTTATTTTTTAAAGAATATTGGAACTGAAGGTACTAATATTCCCTCTAACCCCTCCAACTAAGCTAAATTGCTTATGCTAGGAGTGGTTTCACGTCGGTAGTGTAATGGCCAGGATTTGAACCCGGGACTTCTCGATCATAAGGCCGACTCCTTAACCACTAAGCTACCGCTTTCAATTATCGTTTTAATTCCTCTGACAGTAAGAAAGTTATAGCTTTAAGGCTTTATTGTAGGTATAGATACTTACATACTTTTTTAATTATAATTATATTATTGTTCACCTATCCATGGATTGGTGTATAACAAATATTCTTATATCATTACTTAATATACGTGGTCATCAATATTTATGCGTATTTAGAGCGAAGGCGTCAATTACCTAGAAAAAGCATAAGGGTATGGTTTGGACGCAATGTTTTTTTGACTGATTATTATGCGTTCTACCTTTTTTGTACTTATAACTTACGCCTAAGGGTTTTTATTTATCAGGTTTTTAAGTTTGATCTGTCAATTTGACTACACCTTATCCGATGGTAAATTGAGATGAAGTCTAAAATATTGACTTTGACAGCCTGGGCAGATGCTTTTTGCACCCCGCTTAAAGAATATGGGTTTATACATATAAAAAGAAGGATTCAAAATTAAATCATGGACTGATAGAACTTTTAAAATTTGAATGTGTTTCGTTCAGTGCGCCTCGCTTGGCTAAAAGCTAAAGAAAAAGCAATATCAGCACCGATATTTCGGAAATTCAAACCAATACAACATGGTAAATATCGCTATCTCTACTAGTAACAATCACTAATAATTCAGTCGTATCTTTTTGATCCATTATTCGATAATTACAACAAAGCTGTTAATTTGCAGGTAATTTTGAAATCGTAATCACGTAGGTATTGTGTAGTTAAAATAGAATAATTTTATGAAGCGCGTGATGCTTAGTGACACGTATCGTAATATTTGATTAAACACATTCCATGTGTTTTGTGGTTCGTTAACCACAGAATACATGGATTACGTAATTGTGAGTGCGTACCTACCGTTCCGAAATTTTGAATAGCTTACCAGACCAAATGGTGCAAAAATATGTAAAAAAGCGACCCTTTATAAAAAGTTTAAAAGCCCTTTTTTTAACCACATAGGTAATAATATTGATTGAATGTACCTATTGATTCATTAACTCACTTATAATGTTGTAGGTATACTTTAGGTACGCTAGTACTATTATCTATTCTATGCTTCAAATACTTATATTATGTATTCACGTACTTGCAAATGTCAATAGGCGAACTCCCGCTCGCATTAAAAACCCTCGTGGCTTTTAAGGGGGCGGGCGGTTCAAAATGTTTTATTCCATATAATGTTATGTTTTGAACAATAAAAACCTATCTAGCGGCGAGATATGCAAACGTTAATATCGCATACTATACCAACATATTATCAGAATACGTTTTTAATTCAATGCAAATACAGTGGAGTGGTGACCCTGCTTTTAATTTTTTTTTAATTCTCCTCAATTAAATTACAAAATACCCCTTAAATCGGTACTATACATATTTAGGTAAGTAAAGTATCTATAAATAACATTATATCGTACAATGAATTTGCACCCAATTGCCCTGGGTCAGCCGGAGTGCGAGGGATATGTCGATGACAACCTCACCTCCGGCCTAGCACCACGACCCACAGTCGGCGTGCGGTTTTAGTCGGTTCGAGTCCGACATAATCTCCCCTTCCGGCTCCGGCAGGGGGGGTATCCGAAGGGATTTCCGCACGAAAAAAAAAAGGTAACCGATTGCTATTATATTGAAATCGATCTGCGCTCTATTCTATGGTATACCTAAAGTGCAGATGTTATTTTCACACATTTTTAAACCGTAAGAAAAGAAACAATGTATATAAGTAATAAGTATAAAGTATATCCCCACCCACCAACAGATTTGAAACATATGTCATTCGAAGCGTCTAGTAGAATAGATATTTTTTTACTATGGTAACATACTGTTTTAAGATATTTACAGTAATTCGATCAGTCCACCCATCACGTAGCGGTCAGCGGTAACTTGCATTCTTACTACAGTAACAATCTTTCAGCAGCTTCAATGATTTAAGTACTTTATTTATTTTATTGACCTAATTGTACAATTTTGACGTTCAAACTATCAAAGAATCGACCAATCAATTTCATTTATTCAGTTTAGGCACATAAAGAGCACATATCTCTTTATGTGCCTAAACTGAATAAATGAAATTGATTGGTCGATTCTTTGATAGTTTGTTTAGTGTCAATATTCGTTGAGTCAAAAATGTCCAATATACATACTACCTAACTGTTATTCACAGAATTTCCACAGAATTATTATTTTCATCCAGGGAATCGATATCCATGGGTTTTGGGACCAAAATTCATCGCGGGCAGAGCTGCGGCATAGATACTAGCAAAATAAATTAAATTTTGCATAGTAGGTACCTACATACGTACACAAATTCACTTGATTCAGCCGGCCTACCATATTCAAAGAATGAGGGCTCTCTAACAGCCGGACTCGTTTGCACTCATGTCTGAATTTAATTGAACCCGATTCAATCCGATTCCGCTTGACATATGACATGCGCCGTACAACGTACTAATTACGAGTATCATAGCTGCCAACCACCTATAGGCTGACTGACGTCTAGTGGGTACGAACGATCGCTAGAATTATACGGATATTAAAAAAGCAACCTTTATTTTGGGTGTTGGACCAAAGATCCCCTTTTAATCTTTGTAGAATAATTGCCGCACCCTACATTCTTAATAAGCCTATGAAAATAACTCATATTATGTATGAGTCACTCTGTTTCTCAATGTGTCTCTCTCTTTAGTAAACACAAAAGGGAATATCTTTAGTGACTAAGGTTCGAATCTAGGCATATTATACTAAGTGAAACTGTCCTTACAAGGGCGTAAATTAGGTTGGTTGGGCGTACCTAATACATAAAGACTTAAATTTCAATTATTGAAATCTTTTGGTTTATCGTGGCACTATTTTTTTTACATTACACTGTGATCCGTTTAAATTAAATTTAAATTTAATGCTAGGGAACGATAGATGAGTGAGCTGGTGAAGAAATTCGTAGGTCGCGTGTTCTCATATCAGAAGCGAGGCTGGAGAAGGTTCGGCTGATGGATGTAGGCAGTACTCGTATTATGTAAGGTCAAAAACACAATAATGAATTAATTTGATATCTTTACACTCTTGCTTAAGTACAATAGGAAAAAACTGGGTGACACGAACGACGCTGTTCTGTCTGAAATATCTGAATATTGAATTCAAAAATCTGAAAATTTTATATTGTCTTAGGCTCTAAGAAGGTTACATTATAAAAGTTTTTGTTTTTTCTTTCATAATAAGAATCTTATCACAATAAGACACGCAACCAAATAAAATTAGTGAAATCGGTCCCACGCATGATGCCGTGGCAGAGGAAAATAAATATTAATTTTTATATTATTTAGATATATAGCTATAGGCTTCATTTCTGTGCTTCACTTAGATATAGATTCAAGTACCTATCCGTATCTCTTTCACTTTGAGTTGAATTGTGTGTTGGGGTATTTTAATTCAACGACAGACAGGGCATTCGTGATGACCCTCACGGGCATTCGAAAATACCTGTCAACCTAAATGGATTATTCTATAATAAAGATAACGTCAGGATTTTTATTACGTCCGCATTATACTCCATATCATGAACGGGTAGCCACTCCAAATGTCCAAACGATATCATTAGGTTTGCGCTTGAGAACGGTTGAGTTTCATAAAATATTGAGACAAAGAGCGACGGACTTCATGTGATTTATTTGCTGTATGGCATGAAGGGTACTTATTGACTTCATAAACTGACAATAATGACGAAAATAAAATGATTTTCTACTTAATTGATATAAGAAAACATTGATTTATTTATTCACATATATGTATTAATCTAAGAATCTAAATCGATTTGTTGATTTTGGATCATGGAAATAATTTTTATTTTAATAGCATAAACGCTTCAGATTTATAAAAAATCTAAATATTTGGGTGTCATCAGTGGGAGAAATCTTGACAGTCAAAAGCGTACGAACTATAATAATAAAAAAAATCACTGGATAGTAAAATATTAAAGAGTAATATTGTTTTAAATAACATAATTGGTACGTAACTAGTGGGTTCTTATTATTATTTCTCTGGTAAGTATGTTTTTTTTATCAGAAAATCCTTCATGGCTGTTATGCCGGATTCCTACCGACTAAAAACCCTCACGCTAACGCTCAAGAGCCTATGTACTCTTTATCAGACACTGTTACATCGTATCAAAGTACTTAGTAAAGAATAAATTAAAGCGAAGATAGATTCACAGGAGACGCTAGTTTATTCCTAAGAAATCAGATTCTATTGGATAGTAATACGCTTAGGATATCTCGCGGGCAGATTTATTTTCGATTCGTGCATTTAGTATTACAAGCTTCATTTCACCCGATTGGTAGCAATTGAAAGAAAATTGCATTTCACAGTCTATAAAGTACCTATCTGTTTGTCCCGGAAAAGTTTGATAAATTCAATTTTCAACTGGGTAACTTTCGTGTCTGGGTGGTTCACGCTTGATACTTTTTGAATAAATTGGCCTCGAGCCGAATCGATAGTAGTATAGAAAACTCGGAAGTTATCGAGAGGCAACATAACTTTCGGTAGAATATTGAATCAGTAATATCCGTATTTCTGAGCTTGTTTGTGGTCGATGAGCGCTTCGGACGCCCCTCACATCTATCAAGAAAAATATTATTTTTCGAAGCAGGCGCGAAATCCACCGGAAATTTGACTTCCTCCGTTTTGTTATACCTAAATAAGTATGCCATCATTCTATTTAGCTTTTATTGAATGAATATTTACGAAACAGTCACGAAATGTGAGATAAGTGAAATAATAATAATATGAACATTGGCACAGGCTAATTTAATAAGACCTCAGACTTCTAGTAGGATATTTCAAAATATAATAGTCGAATAATGAGACGTTCACCTATTTCGAAAATTAATCTGTCCAGTATAAAAGTGTCTTATTGATTTTAACTCGCAGCCTATACCTACTTACATATACCATATCTATTCTGTGCCTATACATAAAAGTGCACATAGCTAAATTGCTATGGTTGCCATAAGTTTTTACATGTAACCTAATTAATCGCTTTCTTCAGCAGTATAGTGATGATATTTAGCTTAGGTATAAGAAGGTTTATATAGGTTTAAACCTTCCTCAGTAAATGAACTATTGAACACAAAAATATTTTTTCATTTTGAACCAGTTAGTTCCTAAGATTAGTGCGTTCAACCAAACCACCACTCTTCAGCTTTATTCTAATTATGTAATGCGTAAACTTTATTATTAGTGCTATAACTCGGCAGGTAAAATGCCCGTTGCTTAGACATAAAAGTTAATTGGTGGAATCAATTTGTTTTTAAATGCCACGTTTGAATAATCCGAGAACAGCCGCAGGGCTAGGCCCAAAAATAATTCAAATAGGATTCTCAATGAAGGATTAGTTTATGCGGTGAACCCATACCCTTTAAATCTGATGCAGGGTGGAGACCAGGACTAATCAGCGCGGATTGTTGCCCTTCCGCCACTCTACGCCCTGATTCAAGTAAATGAGAAAACTTTCTAATTGGAATTTCAAATAGGCCTCCGTTTATCCAGACGAGAGCTGTTCGCGGTTCGACGCCAACATGCTGGGCCGCATTATAATTCTCTTCGGTTTTGATAATTGATATGGGTTTAGTAATTTAACATCGTAGTAGCACAGTATAACGATAGATCTTACAGTAGTTCATCGCGTTTGATGTTTGCGCAAATGCCGCCTTTTGCAGTTTAGTCAGGGTTGTCACTTCAGTTTTTATATATAATTTTTCTGTAATATTCTATATATAACTCCTATTCGTTCTCTTTGTTCTATCAAGGCGCATCAACTCACGCTAATTTATATTACTAGGTGATGTCCGCGGCTCCGCTCGCATGGATGTCGGCTATTGCAACTTTTGGTTATATCTCCGGTTCTACTCAACCAATTAATAATAAATATTTCCCAACATTCTACACACAACGCTATCTAGACCCATGGTAAGCATAGCTTAACTAGCTTGTGTTATGGAATCTAGAATGCGGATAAACATACTTATTTTTTTTTTTTTTTGTAAGTACATACATATTATACATAGAAACACCCAGACCAATGCAAATAGCCATATTCATGCATACAAATATTTGCACTGAGCGGGAATCGAACCCGCGCCTCCTGCGTGGCAGTCGCGTTCACTACCGCCACGCCACGGAGGCAAACGTAATATTTTAAGTCTGAGTTTTTGGATTTTGGTTTCGATTTCGATTTCGATTTCGGTTTGAAATTCGATTTCGTTTTCAATTTCGGATTTCTATTTCGATTCCGACTTGAATTTGGATATTGATTCGGGTTCGGGTTCGGGTTCGGGGTTGGATTCGGATTCGAATTCGATTTTCGCTTATCGCCGGGATCGCTAAATTGATGATATGTTCTTAAGGAGCCTATTCACGATCAGTTCGCCTGCAGTTTCAAATCGTATCGGGCGGCCTGTAGTCCTAAGTTGACAGCGCCCACACACGAAAGCGATTTTGGCCTAGTGGCCATGCCTTGCTGTCAGTTTTGCGGCTACACACGATCAGTTGGGAGTCGACAGTTTCCCATCGTATGATTGCCTGCCGGCAATTGTCTGCTATCGGGCTTGACGACCATGTTACCGGCGATCAAAGATGGCGGACTTGAAATTAAAAAAAAAACAAATCGAGGTTTTCGGGGTGACTAATTACGTATAATAAAATCGATTTAGCGATCCAAGATGGCGGACTTGAAATTTCCCACAAAGTCAACATGAGCATCGTTTTGGAGATTTTCAGAGTTGCTAATTACGAATATATCATCCATTCATGTAGCAATCCCAGATGACTGGGATTGCTACATGAATAACATATTCGTAATCAGCAACCCCGAAAACCTTGAAAACGATACCCGTATCGATTTTAGTAAAAATTTCGAGTCCGCCATCTTGGATCGCGAAATGGATGTTATATTCGCAATCAGCGACCCCAAAAACCCTGAAAACGATACCCATATCGATTTTAGTCAAAATTTCGAGTCCGCCATCTTGGATCGCGAAATGAATGTTATATTCGCAATCAGCGACCCCAAAAACCCGGAAAACGATACCCATATCGATTTTAGTGAAAATTTCGATTCCGCCATCTTGGATCACCAAATGGATGTTATATTCGCAATCAGCGACCCCAAAAACCCTGAAAACAATACCCATATCGATTTTGGTAAAAATTTCGAGTCCGCCATCTTGAATCGCGAAATGGATGTTATATTCGCAATCAGCGACCCCAAAAACCCTGGAAACGATACCCATATCGATTTTGGTAAAAATTTCGAGTCCGCCATCTTGAATCGCGAAATGGATGTTATATTCGCAATCAGCGACCCCAAAAACCCTGAAAACGATACCCATATCGATTTTAGTCAAAATTTCGAGTCCGCCATCTTGGATCGCGAAATGGATGTTATATTCGCAATCAGCGACCCCAAAAACCCTGAAAACGATACCCATATCGATTTTTGTGAAAATTTTGTGTCCGCATCTTGGATAGCTAAATATAGAAAACGAAAAAAAAAACAATTTTAACAAACAAAACGAGCCTTGAAAAAAAAATCACGTGATTAATGTGATTACAAAAATGAGACAGCCCTGAATCCTTAGTACCGAGTAAAATGTATCGGCGTACCGAGTAATACCCCGTCCCCCACCACCCCTCTCCCCCCGCACGATTGCTCTGTCTAGACGGCTTCGTTGACCGACTGTATGTAGTATGAATCGTTAGACTGTGGTAGTAGCTTCCATTGTCAGCAGACCATTTGTTACGTTAATAAATGCAGTTGCGTGATAAGTTTGTGGGTGTCATAACAATGACGTGTGATATTTCGGTTAGCGTGTACAACATCTACTTCATAAAACATTACTTAAGTTTATTGTAATTTGTGGTTATGCTTAGCATTTTATGCGACTTATTTTATACCCTTGGAGTTGTTTGTCAGATGAAGTTTCTACGTTGCTAGAAATTTATCTTGCTTATCGTGCGCATAGATTCCTTATTTTAGATTAGTTTAAAAACTACTAGCTATGTGAGTCCACAAATTCAAGATACTAGATCTTCATCATGAAATTTATGTCAATAAAGTATTGATGATGAAAGGTTGGGGACTTCGGTAATTACGACCAAAGATCTTTGGAGCCTGAATCAACAAATAGATGAAACGAGGAGCAGAAGATTGAACCCCTGGCTCAAAAATCCTTGGAACTCTTGATCGTAAGTCAAGTCTGATGTTTTCTCAATGACCCTGCGTGCATTGATTTGAAGTTAACGTAAATGCGTCTAATACAGAGCTTTCTACATAACAACCACAGAGCAACATTCTTTTTATCGTCGGTATGATGAACCAGTGTGCGTGTACACGAAGGTTAAACGCATGATATTGTGTAAATAACATAGTGAGTACAGAATTCGCACGCTCGAAATTATTGCCTACCTTTTCCTATATTTCATAAAAGAAAGAAAATAAGTAAGTACTTCGTCGAAGTAAAACATCTACAAAATGAGGTGCGTATTTTCTCTGATATTTCCTAGTAACATAAACCCCTCACACAAGCTTTTTAATAAGATGTCAGAACGAACGAATAACGGCATTATAATATTTATTATGTATTGCATGATTTTTATAACATTCAATATGTTAATATCATTATGGTGACAAAAAAGCTTTTACAAATCGAATACAACCGATATAATCAATAATGTTGTTAGGATATTACAGTTTATTGTCATATAAAGGCATTTGTCTTTTTCTAATGAGTGTATGTATGTGTATGGGGTTCATCAAAGTCTTCGGTGCTGAAATCAACCTCACCTCCGACCTGTACACGTGCCGATTGGAGGACAAGGCTCTTCCAACCTGCTGCTGCTTCCAACACGTGCTGATCCCAACCACTACTTGTCATTCAGGACGAGGCTCAAGCGCAGGCGTTCCTCTCGGAGGGTTAGGCGATGGGACGGCAGACGCCTGAAGGAGAAGAGTGGACCATAGGCTTCAAGGCTTTTTAATGCAGCTAAATTTTTTAGGTACATATATAATTGGATAGGATAGGAACATATAAATAATTTTTTTTTATTTATTTTTTTATTTTTATTTTTGTATAGAAATATTAGAACCGTAGTTACTAATATTCCCTCTAACCCCTCCAGCTAAGCTCTGCGGTAGTCTAGTGGTATGGGCAATGGACTGCTGAGACGAGGTCTCGGGTTTGATCCCAGGTTTACCATGGCACACACCAATGACTTTTCTATGCTTTTCGAAGTTATTTGTGTGTTTATCGCAGGTTTATAAGTGCTGGTACACCTATTACTTTGGGACCTAAACATAAACTGGCGAAATGTGGGTGCTAGCACCTCTGCCTACCCCTTCGGGGAATATAGGCGTGAGTTTATGTTATAAAATTTACCCTCACCGTTACTAGTACTGGAAATAGTATAAATAAAATATCAGTAGGTAACATATTAAGTACATAATATGACTTAAACTTCATAATAATGTTTAATGTTTTACAGTTCATATACACAGTTCGAAATGTAATTATTGTATAACCTGCAGTGAATTTATTATCAGCGCATGTTGAGGTAAATTCTGTATTGAATAATTTTGTTAATTTTAATGTTGGACGATGTTAACATTGAAGTTCATTGGAGTTATCATTTTATCGTAATACATTATTATCTATCTACATTATCATGTATGTTTTAATACATAGCTTAGTTAATTATGGCTTAATACTTCAGTAACAAAGTTCATTAACAACACGTTTAAGTCAAGTCAGCAACTAATACCTACATCAATTAAAACACTTATAAATACATACTTATTATACTCACGTCTGTAAATCCCTGAAGGGGTAGACAGAGGTGTATCAGCACCAACGTTTCGCCAACCATGATTATGCGAGCCTATTGCCATCTAGCGGGTATGTTGCCTTGGGCTGTATGGTGCACTGTCGGATGGAGAGCACCCACAGGAAGAGATGGGGTGGCTCTGATCTACTCCATCGGGACTAATACGGCAATGTTCATGATTTTGATAACGATGACGCGTGTGGGGTCTCAAAAGTTTACATTAAAGTAGAACCGAGTAAAATTTCATATAGGTATTATGACAAAGCCTTCTTAGGTCTTACGTAAACAATCCACAGGATTAAACAAGGAAAGTTCATGGTGATGATTCAGCAAATGAATTGCGCATGTATTAAAGAGTTTCGTCAGAGCATTCCCGTTACATCAGAGACGTTGTAAAACTTGTTCGGCCGTTGGTCGAGTAAGCTCGGAACGAAATTGCCAATCCTCTTTCACAATGGACCGTAAAATGGTTTTCCGTTTTTGCCCGACCGAGCGGAGCGCTACTCGTTGATTCACCGGACACGTCGCTTGGTGGGCTATCACTAGTTGGGGGAATTTGTGAAAATAACTCTTCATATACCTGGATAACGCGCTCGCTCTGGAAAAAAAACTATAGCAAGAACTTTACGTGATGTTTGACAAGTACGTAATTACTGTGGAAACTTATGCTGATGCATGTTCTATTCTGAAATAGAACATTGATGTTTTATTTATCGTGTCTTTCTTTTAAAATTTACGTTTTCAAAATTATACTCCTATAAATACGAAAGTTTAGATTGCCGGACGGTTGGATGGTTGCTTAATCAATCACGCCAGAACGGATTGATATGAAAATTCGCACAGATGCTACATGTTACTTTTTATTCTCAGAATAGGTTAGAGCAGAATCACGGGCATTAGCTACTACCAAATACAATCAGCCTATTCCTAAATTTTTTGTCATTCATAATCAGTACGCCAATTTTAGCATAATTTTCAGCAAGGGCTGCGAGTTGTCTCAGCCGACAGATTGAGGCACTCATCAAGTCACCGTCGTAACTCTCTACGCGGGTGTCGTGCGGTCCATGGCCCTGTACGGGTGCCCCGTGTGGGCGGACGCCCTGCGGGCCAGGTTCGTGCAACTGCTGCATGCGCCGCAGCAGACGATGGCCTGCAGGGCCATTAGGGGGTACCGCACGATATCCTTTGAAGCAGCGAGTCTCCTAGCCGGATCGCCACCGTGGATCCTGGAAGCGAGATCCCTTGCGGCACTGTATCGGTTCCGTAAGGAGGCGCGGGAGCGGGGATACGATCCCGAGCCCGAAGACATTCGGGCCGAGAGGTCCCGGCTCCACGGGATCATGGTGGCGGAGTGGGAGCGACGACTTGAGCAACGACGCGCAGGGCATGCCGTCATAGAGGCGGTAAGGCCCATCATGGGGGAATGGCTCGAGAGGCCACATGGCAGCCTCTCGTATCGACTGACGCAGATTATCACCGGGCACGGGTGCTTCGGGAGATATCTGTGTCGGATCGAAAAGGAGCCAACGTCCGAGTGCCATCACTGCGACGCGAGCGAGGACACGGGGCTGCACACGCTCACCGAGTGCCCGGCATGGGCTGAACCGAGGCGGGAGCTAGTGGCGGCCCTGGGAGTGAGAGTTCTCACCCTCGCCACCCTGCTCAAAGCAATGGTCCGCTGCGCGGACGCGTGGGCGGCCGGCGTCTCCTTCAGCGAGCAGGTAATGGTCGTGAAGGAGACGGCGGAGCGGGAGAGGCGGCGCGAGCGAGAAAGACTCGCGGATCGCGCCGCCCGCGCGCGCAGGCAACTCGGGCGTCGGAGGGCACTGACTGACCTCCGTCCCCCATGAGCGCGAGCCTGGGGGTGACGGGTGGAGCCGCCTGTCACCCCAGCAGAAGCAGGCCACGGCGGCGGCGCGCTGAACAGCGCGCCTCCCCATTCCGGGGGCGAGCTGGGGACACCGTTGTCCCCCCTCCTGAGGAGGGCCAGACCGTAAGGGATGGCCCTGGGTCAGCCGGGGTGCGAGGGATATGTTTTTGACAACCTCACCTCCGGCCTAGCACCACGACCCACAGTCGGCGTGCGGTTTTAGTCGGTTCGAGTCCGACATAACCTCCCCTTCCGGCTCCGGCAGGGGGGGTATCCGAGGGGATTTCCGCACGAAAAAAAAAAAAAAAAAAAAAAGTCACCGTCGTAACTAATATTGTTACCGCACGCTCCGCCTATGTAACAGGCGAGATGCTCTCTGCTAAGTGACTAAATCAGTTCATTAGCATATATGTTAAAGAGTGTCAGAGAACTCAGCCCTACCTGTCTCCCCCACATCTCATTCCATACGTTTCAATTACGCACCCGCTTAAGCGTACCGACCCCACGTCCCTCTTTCATACCAAAATATAATAATATTAATTACCACATTGTCCATCATTTGAGGGGTTTAGGCCAAGAACACGCTAAGGAAGATCTTTATCCCATATTGGGCTAATAAAAAAGAGTCAACTCATTAGGCAATCTTTTTCGGGGCATTCGTGGTCCTACTGCAATATCTAACTGGTAAGCATATAAAGGCACATTTTCATAACGCAATAAGCACAGTTTATTCCTAGCAATTCATATTAAATTTATTACGAGCAATTCTTTATACATCTAAGGTTAACTATCGCATATGAAACCATGTCGCATGCGGCTGGCCCCAAATGAGCTATTTGACTAATTTTTTTTTACTTTCGAAAAATGACCACTGTCTTATAATATAATAAACTGTAAAAGTAAAATTTTCGTACGACAAATAGTTATCAAGATATTTCATTTTGAAAAATTCAATTTGTCGCGCCGCCCGAAAACGCTCCATACAGAATCGTATGAAATTGTGACGTCACGCTTCGGTAGCGCGTAGTGCAAATGTATGGAGTGCCAGATAATATTGCATTTATCTCGGTCTACGTTGCGTTTACACTTATATCGTTCATAATAAAAGTTATTTACAATTTAATGAGGAATCTAAAAAGTTATATATTTGAATTGAATTTGATTGTTTATATTTTGCCTTTTTTTGGGAATTCATTCAACTAATGAAAAGTCATAGTTTCAGTTTAGATATGCAATATTTTATTTTGCCAGGCATATTTTTTCAGAACAAGCTATCATATTAAGCAGTATTGGGAAGGATCGACGACTTAGTGAAATACCCTATTGCCATATCATATAAAAATAGATATATGGCTGGATGCGGTTGGTAGCCATGATGCTTGCTTCAAGTGCGTTGTAGGCTTTAAAAAAAAGGAAAAAACATTAAATGCCAAAATTCTACAAAAAGGAAGATCATAAAAAATCCACTATAGTTTCTGAATGATTTTTAAAGCATTAAGTATGCTAACTATACGTCAGGAAAAATGAATCTCTCGGGCTGGACTCGAACCCGCGATCTTTTCCTCACAGTTACAAATAACTTAAACAACTTAACCTAGTTGGTTAAGGCATTCCCCCTGTAAGGGAAATATCGCGGGTTCGAGTCCCGCCCGAGAGATTAATTTTAACAAAGGCAATATCACCCACATATTGGCGGCTTATTTTAGGAATAAACTTTACTCGCGTTTGGTCAAACCTGCCCCAACAATAGTGTCGTTTATTTTTTCAGCCAGTACCATCGCTCAATTTTATCCTCTTCCACCAATCTAGATTATGAACTGAGCCATGTAGAAGAGTATCTAATTCTATCTTGATATAAGTATTATATTGTCACTAAAGTAAATCTAATAACAAAAAATGTATAGTGTGATACTAGGCTAATTACATTTTGGTAATGGAAATAACAAGCCTCAGACGTTATACTCCGTCCATTATATTATTGTATTTTAGACAGCTCACTGACAGTGGTCGGTATAACTTTGTTCTAGCGTCAACACCGGAAAATCCTAACAAAAATTAGGCGCCAATACGCCATTCTTCATTGACATCGTCACGTCAGCCAGAAAGCAATTTTAGGGATGTAGTTAGTCAATCGACTGTGTTTTTATTATAATAACTTTAAAATGTCACAATTGATATCGACTACAGAAAATATATTTTTTTAAATATTACATAACTGGCGATTTTTAACCGATTTCTAAGCAACAATTCGGATGTTTATAATTATTTACCTATATTTGTATGATTTTTACGGATAAATGTTTTTTGCAACTCCGTCATTTGTAGACGGATTGTCAAAATTCTTTTTTTGTTTGAAAGAGGTTTATTCCAAAATGGTCCCATTTAAATTTCATAAAGATCTGATGATGGATTTCAGAGACAGGCCACGGACCTCTTCAATAAATACCAGGAAATCAGCATGTTGGAATATTCTTCTAGAAGTCAGTTGTTTTGTTTTGGAGATTAGCGTGTGCGTCCACAAACGATTGCGCCCACAATCGTTTTCTATTACATTTGTAAACTGTACAGACACGAAATATCTAAGTACTACTTTATTATTATGTTTAGAAAGATAATAGATTATAGTTCCACATGAAATCATTTATAACATTTATCATAATATTTTCATATATCGATTTTTTTATCGAGGTTTTTAACTTTGTCGATATTTTAAATTTTCTTGCAATCACTACTTTCATCTGTCTAAAATACAATAATATGATGGACGGGGTATAGTAGGTAATTAGGTACATCTATATATATAAAAATCAATGCCACTTTTCGTTGTAATGTTATAACTCAACAACGCCTTTACCGATTTGGCTAATTTTGGTCTTGAATTATTCGTGGAAGTCCAGGAAAGGCTTAAAGGGTGAGAAAAATTCGAATAATTGCCGGGAACCGACATCCACGCGGGCGGAGCCGCGGGCAAAAGCTAGTAATTTATAAAATATGTAGGAAAATCATCATCATACATTGAAGGGACTGCAACATTGAAGGGGATGCCTAAGAGATGCTCATTGATATACTTACATAAAGTTTTTATAGATAGATTTAAAACAATTACAGTAGGTATAGTAGTATTACTAAAGAAATCACCTTTAAAACTATTTATGAAAAAGCAAGTCTTGAAATAAACCGCAATAACACATAATACTGCACGCGCCACATATTCATACATAAACATGAAGACAAAAAGCGGTTGGGTAAATAAAGAAAGCAGAATATAGATAACAAGTATAGAAGCACGTCCCAGCTCGGTCTCTGGAGTACAGTCACTAACGAAAGTACCTCAATATATTCCAATTTACAGAACATTTTAACTATAAAACCTTTCAACAAATACTAAATAAATAATTGAATAAATTAATTGTGTCCTGAAAAATAATGTATTTATTGATACGTTTTAGTATTAAAACCATTCGTAATTTCTTAGCGTTTAGCTTACTTCGTGGCTGAATGTACTATGCGGCGGACGACACAAGTGTATAAGCCAGTTGAAACTACTGGCGGTGACAGCTACAGGCAATATCTTTGCTCCACCAGACCAATATCTGTAGCGCTGCAAAAATAATGACACTTGTAGAGAAGTTCTAGAATCATCTACTCCCTTGTATACTGTAGCTATACGTACATTAAATGGTTTGTTTCCGCTCGTTTCTGTGAACCAAAACAAAATTTCTTCCAAGGACTATTTGAAGATTTTTTCCTCATTTCTTAATTAAGAAAATATACCCTCATCTCTGTAATCATATTGTGTCCTCAAGGCATTAAGTATAATCAAAATGTTTCTTTGTTTGGATATAATGAATAAACTACGTATTAGCTATCAAATTCATTTGCTAAAAGAATATATAAAGCGGCATTCGCATATTTGTTTAGGTTCGTCTCAATCATGTTTGTATTAAGTTATTTATGTAAATAATTCATCATATAATTTATCCTCTTTCAAGTTATTCTATCTTCATATATCATTTTAAATTTATAGCTTCAGTATAATTATATTCTGTTTATTTTCTTCTGTAGAAAATCAGTTATGGAAATGCCGAGTTGAGTGCATTACGTAGTGCGAGGATACGGTAGTTAATGAGAGCGAGTGCCAATTAATTCAGTATGTATTCAATAACTTCAGTTGTAATAAAACTTGTTAGCTGATTCTTGCAAAATTTCAACGTCACCTGTGTGAAGCAATTTAAAACGTAGTTCTTTCAATTTAACATGTCATTTTAATATAGTGAGCTTTGTTGATATATATGACGTTTATGATTACTATAATTACTAGCTGTTGCAATAACATTTCGTTAGAATAATAAAAATGGGTTCGTGACAGACATCTGAAGAGCACGTCTCATTTTGGCCAGTAAAACATTAAAAAGAACATAAAGTTTCGGAAGCTATCTCACCAAACTAACGTTAGGGGAATCTCTCCCAGCTAGTGGGGTCAGGTATTGTGAAAAAACCAGCGGCGATATCACAACAAACCTCTAGGTGCTCGGGCATCGTTGCCGTTGTTAGGTGGACGTGACCCGAATGCCCATGCTCGAATGTTCAGGGATACCTCGCAAATGTTTCCGTTACGATACGCGATCTTTTCCTTTACTGAATGCGTACTAAACACGTAAATAGCTATATGATCACCTTAACTTCGTCGTTTAGATATATTTATATATGGCTACGATCTTGAAGGATCTACTTTATTTTTATGCGTGAATTTTGACTTTTCATTATATCTAGCGTATACAGCTCCATCAAAAGTAAAGTAAGAATGAATTTCAAATGAAATTTTAATCACGTTTCTGGGTCGTCACGTTTCAATAAATTTTTGTGTTAGTTCTAGATACGAAGTTTTAGAAATAAGAGCTTTCTATTACATTTTTAAGGAAGAAAAAATGTCATTATCTATAGTAACGCAATGGAATGCCTAATGCATTGATATATAATTATTGTTACTAACTCATTGTCCTAATGGGATACAGTTCCTCAATTTTGTTTTGTTAGTCTTCCTTTACCTGACCTTTTGTGCTACTAAAAATTACCCCACGATAGTCTGAAAGTATTTTCATGCCACGAGGGTCAAAAAACTTCAATCGGTTATAGAAGGAAAACAACATTGCGTTATTTCTAGCAACATTGTCAGATTCTGAACCCATTCTGGTTAGAACGTGACGCCACAAAGCTACCGAAACTTAAACATCTAATTAAAATATTTGGAAGTTATTTTGAGAATATAAAATTTAAATATTCATGGCGGTATTATTTTGGCCCAAAATTAAGAAACATGGAATACGTTTTAACGCTCCCTCCGTATCACTTGCCTTAGTCCCCCGGCACCGCCGCTCGACGTCGACGTAACTAACCGCAAGCTCAAAGTGATTAGCTAATTCATCTGGCGTCACGTGATTGATATCTTTGAACTGATAGGTAAAATAGATTATTTATTTAAAGCATTATAAAGGTTAGACATCATCTTTTTTTGATCGTGCGATAAATCCCCACGGATACCACCCCCACGGAGCCGGTGTAGGTGGTTATGTCGGACTCGAACCGACTAAAACACACGCCGTCTTGGGTCCTTGGTTGCCGGAGGTGAGATTGCCAAAAGTATATCTGTCGCACCCCAGCAGACCCAGGACCATCTCTTTCGTGATGGCCCCCTTCGGGTTGTGGGGACCACAGTGTCTCCATCTAGCTCCGGTTACGGGGAGGCGTATTTTGTATCTGCTAGGGTGACAGGCGGCTCCACCGGTCACCCCCAGGCCAGCGCTCATGGAGAACGGAGGTGGTTCTGCGACCTCCGACGTCCGGTTCGCCTTCGCTCTGCACGGGCTTCCCGGGCCCGGAGTCTAGTCCGGACCCGACCGGCCGCCTCCTTTCTACCTTGCATTTGCACCGTATAGATAACTTCAGTCACATGAACGATGTTGTGAGAGAGTTCTTATGTTTTATTCAGTGACTAAAACACGAAAACAGACAAAAAAAATCTTATTATAGGGGGCTGGGCTGGGCCATACTTATGGAGACGGACTTGTCTCAAATCTCAACGTCTATAGGTATGAGAAGAGCTCTCTTCAAAAAGATAGAACTGCTGAAAACAGTGGTTTGCCTTTTAACCCTCGAAAACACCTCTATCAAAATGAAATCAAATCAAATCGGAGACTCCGACCACAGTATTAGACAGTTTGATTCCGATACACTACTTGGTCATGGTCATCCAGGCGATATAGATTTTATAAGCTTCTAATATGGAAGACAATATTAGAAAATTAACAGTAAAATTCACAAGCTTTCCGCGGCTTTTGTATTCTGAATTCATGGCGACAACCCGTGGGAACCTATTTCAGAGTTGTCGCCATGAATTCTCGCCGTCAAGCTGAGTGCCACCACTGTTAACATGGTGAATGTTTACGATGGTGACCCTCTTTCCGGGACTTTGCCTTTAGCTTAACATCAGGCGAGGTGAAGTCAAATTGACGTGTCCCGTATAAAAAAAAAAAAAAAATTGTAGTAGCCTACATGTCCATTTCGCTGTTTGAGCGTGAGTGAGTGACAAACGTGAGTTTGATCGAAAATTGTTACAGGGACAGAGTATACGAGGTATCACAATGTGATACCTCGTATACTCTGTCCCTGTAACAGCGAAATGAGATCATTTGACAAACATCCAAACATCTTCAAAACTTTCATATTATTTTATAATATTAGTCAGAGAATTCTTTGAAAATAAAACAGTGAATCGGAAAATATATATTCTATGACTATTTTATGATTATCTATTATGAATACTGTGATCAGAGGCACAATAAAAGCAAGGATAGTACTTTGCATAGTTCCCGTATACGTGTGCAAACTTCGAGCGAGCTCATATCAAATCCATAGGGAATAAAGTGTACAAGACTTTTTCAGCCGCAGCGATTTCACAATTCCGATGCATGTACAGCTATTGAGCAAAGCTTCGAACTACGTATTTCAAGAATGTGTTAACATGAAGTGCTGGTTTATTTTATCGCATTGTTCGGCTCAACAAAAGCATTGATGTGTTTCCATACAAAATTTAGTGTGATTTTAAATAAAGTGCTACGATTTTGAACTCTTTTGAGATACCATATCATTTTAATGTGAATTCAATATTATTTTAAAGTACACAAAATACACACACTTTGACAGATGATCTAATTAAAAAATAACTATAATCGATCATCAATATCATTCTTAATGGCTTCTAAATTTTGGTGCATACATACCTATGGCAATTTTCAGAGTCGGTAGTTCAGTGGTTGAGGAACCTTTCAATCGCCAGCTCCCTTGTTCGAATCCTACACATTATATTTCGGACTGAAACCCGTTCCTAATACAATCAATTTAGCTTTGATCAAGGGGATAGATGGTAACTAATTTAAAAAAATATTGAAGTCGAGTAGCCTATGATTGGTAATTATAATTGCAAAAAAGTTAAGTACTAGAGTTATAATTGCAATGAATTCGATTATAACGAGATAATTTTTATTTGTCAATTTTAATAAGGGCGCTGGCATTATGATATTATTTTATCCCTTACTGCTTCCCAAAAATTGTTATTTAACTGCAAATACAACTGACGGAAGTGTCGTTTGCGAATTCAAACTGTAGGAAATACTAATAATAATGGTCTTCAATGTTCCAAATTATTTTCGCAAAATCTCTAGCCAAAGTACCTACATAATCAACTCTAATGACAATACTTATAAAATAAATATTGATCCATTATTATATTACAACTGTGGGAGTCTACCGTTTCGAGATAAACATCTAAAGGTTAAACTTTATGATCATTTGTATCGAGAAAATATTATTCTATTGTGTTTTGGAAGGATTCAACCCTCGATATTACAATCTTTTTTTCTGAGAAAAAGTTGCTTTATGTCCATATGTAACGATTTATCGAGGAAAATATTAAACCTAAATTTGTTAAAGATAGTGAATAATAGATATAATTTTTTACCAAAATGGAGTAAAATATCAAGTTTTATTTATATTGTAGATGTACAGACTTATTATAAATTTTAACATATTCCACTGCGATTAATATGTTACTATTTTAATATTTTATTTATCTTCATGACTATAACTTAATAATTTTGTTGTGACTTTTCAATAATATCAGATATGTCACGAATTTTAATCCTAAGCTCTTAATCTACTATATATATAAAAAATAAGTCGGGTTTTCCTTCCTGACGATATAACTCCAGAACGCCTTTACCGATTTGGCTAATTTTGGTCTTGAATTATTTGTGGAAGTCCAGGGAAGGTTTTTACGGCGAGAAAAATTCGAATAATTGCCGGGAACCGACATCCACGCGGGCGGAGCCGCGGGCAAAAGCTAGTCGTATCTATAAATGTTATGTATGTTAGTATCATCTACTAAAAGGGCAACATTAATTGCATAGCACCTTCCCCGTTTAGAAACCTTATCCTGATAATAACCAACACACAATGTATACCTATATTTCGGCGATTCATTTTTGTTTTTAGATATAAATTTACTAGCGGACCTGGCACACGTCGTCCAGCTCGAAAAAGCATTTTATAAAATATCGACAGCAGCACCAACTACATTTTTAAAACAAATTTTCAACTCCGAAAAACATTCATCGGTGGACCAGTGGACTATTGTAATAGATAAAAGTTTACCAACTCGATCAATAGGCTGTGATGCCTTTGCTAGTATGTTTTTTTTTTAATATTTACCCAACGGAATTGTTCCTATTCGTACCGTACCAGTCCGTACTCGTGTAAATAGCCTGTTCAAAGTAAATACTTTTTATATAGATTATTACTTTACCTCGCTTAGTGACAAGCTTAAAGTGAAGTCTCGGAAATGAGGGTCACCATTACAGATTCAGGTTGACGACCGCATCAGGCAATTTTCACACCGTGCTACATAGGATCCTCCCGGATCCTGCAATCCCTTGTAGGAAGAATATTTAAAACAAAAGAGAACTTCCAAATGAACTCTTTTACTCTACTCAAAGCATACCTATATGACCTGCATCCTGTCGACTGTACACCGCTCACTCCAGGACATTTTCTTGTGGGTCGTCCGTTGACGTCCATTCCCCAGTCCAACTATCAGGACCACTCCGTCAGCCAATTGACACGGTTACAGCGCATCGAGCAGCTTCGCCAACATTTTTGGACTCGGTGGAGTAAGGAGTACGTCGCTGAATTGCAGCAGAGAACGAAGTGGCGTTCCTACAAGGAGGAATTGAAGCTGGACACGTTAGTTGTCATCAAGGACGATCATTTACCACCTCTCAAATGGCGGCTTGGGAGAATCGTCGCATTGCATCCTGGCTCTGATGGCGTTGCTCGCTTTGCTGACATTCGGACATCTGCTGGAGTTCTACGAAGAGCCTTTAACTGAATTTTCCCATTACCCGTGGATACTTCATTTGGTGGTTGAAAGCATTGCTTCCAACGTCCGGGGGCATGTTCAGGACAAGTGCCTGAATGTTTATTTATAGCAACCTTGCGATGCACTGGGTGCAATTATTTTTAGTGCGGCACTTCCGCATCGTCGGTAGTTAATTAATTATAATTTTGTAACCGTTTTTCACTTGCCTTCGATCTGAGCTGAAGAAAGGATTATACACGTACAGTTCCAATTGCTGCAGTTTTATTTTATTTAAATTCGGAGTCTAATCCTAAACAAAGTTATCAAAAAGAAAAACCCACTGAGTTTCCTGCCAAAGACTTCTTAACAGGATCCCGTGTTTTAAACCAGTAGCCGACTTGGTAAACATTAGGTACTTGGTTAAGTTTTTATTTCTTATTCTTTGAAGTTTTGTAAATTATGGTTTAAAAATCTATATAAAAGATCCCTTTGAGTTTTCAGGTACTTAACATGTGCGCTGATTCCTAGTGGCGGCTCTGGGGGTGGGAGTCCTCACACTCGCCACATTGCTCACAGCGATGGTACGATGCGCGAAAGCTTGGGGTGCGGCCGCCTCCTTCTGCGAGCAAGTAATGCTCGAGAAGGAGGCGGCCGGTCGGGTCCGGACTAGACTCCGGGCCCGGGAAGCCCGCGCAGAGCGAAGGCGAACCGGACGTCGGAGGTCGCAGAACGACCTCCGTCCTCCATGAGCGCTGGCCTGGGGGTGACCGCCTGTCACCCTAGCAGGAGCAGGCCGCGGCGGCGGCGCAAAGTGCGCCTCCCCGTAACCGGGGCTAGATGAGGACCCTGTGGTCCCCATAACCCGAAGGGGGCCATCTCGAAAGAGATGGTCCTGGGTCTGCCGGGGTGCGAGAGATATGCTTTTGGCAATCTCACCTCCGGCAACCAAGGACCCAAGACGGCGTGCGTTTTAGTCGGTTCGAGTCCGACATAACCGCCTCCACCGGCTCCGTGGGGGTGGTATCCGTGGGGATTTATAGCACGATAAAAAATAAAAAAAAACATGTGCGCTGATAAAGAACTCCAAGTAAGTACTTATTCATTTAAATAAAATAAATGAGGTATCTACCGATCGGTTTGGTTGGTATATCGGTCGTCGTAGTTTGGTAGGTGTGTATGGATATTGTACTAAATACTGATCAAATGGTTTAATACACCAATAAGCTGATTATATAAGCACAGAGGTTTCTTATTTAGTGGTTAATACATACTTAAAAACACGCTAGAAGTTAAATGCAATGACTACTCCCGGGCAGGCTCGGTGTCCCTACTAATCTTCAGAAATATATCCAGAGTTATAGTATTTAGCCACGTGCTTGTCTACCTTTCCGGTCACGTGCCTGCAAATTCGAATGCGATATTTCCTGGAAATTCCGTTATGCTAACGCCAACTAAGTCATTTGACCTCACACAAAATTTAAATTGATACTCACCGTACAAGAATTAACAGAATTATAAGACATCCTCTGTGGCGTGGCGGTAGTGAACGCGACTGTTATGCAGGAGGTGCAGGTTCGATCCCCGCTCAGTGCAAATATTTGTATGCATGCTATTTGAATTGGTCTGGGTGTTTCTATGTGTAATATGTATTTATTTCCAAAAAAAAAGTATCTTAGCATGTTTGTAGAATGTTGTGGAATATTTATTATTATTATATTCATATTAAGAGTTACATATTCAATTAAATAAAGAAGAAGAAAGAAAATGTCTTCAATTAAGAGACGCATAATGTACAAAAGTTCCAATATAATTCCAATAGATACATGCAATGCACTCCGTTCGAACTTAAATGTAAAAGGAGAATTCAGGTAATGTAAGTTACTACACTCTTTGGATATCAAACGCGAAAAGATAATTATGTTTTTTTTCTATTGTTTTAGGAAGCTTTTGTCCACATGGGAACGACAACTAATAAGCACAAATTATGGAATATAAACTAACGAATCATAACACCTATGTACTATAAGTTTATATACATACACACATAATAATCACGCCTTTATCCCATCAGTTTATTATATACGTTTTTGTATAAGATAATTATATTATAACAGAAAATGTAAAGTAAGCAAAGAGTTTTATAATATAATAATTATTATCGGTACAAAATGTACTAGTTTATTTACGAACGATCAAGTACACAAAGGGATGTTCAAAGCAAAATTGTGTATGACTGGTTTTCAGAACAGTCGATATAAAGGCACAACCGGCGCTCAGGGTTCCGTAATAAATGAGCATATTATATAACCTGCCCTTTTGTGTACTTACCATTAGCAATGTACCTGTAATACGATATGTTTATTCAATATCAATAAATATCTAACCTGTGCTTATTCATTGACGATATTCTGGTTGGTAGACGAGGATCATTACATACATGAGGACACGTCAGGTAAATAGTACCCTCAACAGGTAGGCTTATTATGAAAACTCACGCCTGTAAATTCCCGTTTTTTTTATACAGGGCACGTCAATTTGGCTTCACCTCGCCTGATGTTAAGCTAAAGGCAAAGTCTCGGAAAGAGGGTCACCATCGTAAACATTTACCATGTTAACAGTGGTGGCACTCAGCTTGACGGCCTCATTAGATGCCTTTTCACGCCCCGCTTAAAGGACCTGGGACTGTAGGAAGAAGGAAATGCAGGAAATGGGATAGGCAGAGGTGTATTAACACCCACATTTCACCAACTTTGATTTTCAGTCCGACGTATTTACGAGTTTATTGCAGCTGTAAAGCGGGCACTTAGTCGTGAGCTTGGAGAACATACCTATCTCTTAGTCGCTTCCTACAAGACCCACAGGGAGAGATGGGGTGGCTCTATTCTACTCCAAAGGGAACCAACACGGACGTACACTATAGTATTATATTATATTATTATTAAAATAAAAGAAGTCGAGGTTGCCAGTAGCCAAGAACTACCGGAGCTTAGACTATTTGCAATTATTGTCTAAGTACCGGAGGCGGTTGGCCGTGGTTGTCACAGTAATACAACAGTGCAGTGTAACGAATTCATTGGAAAAGATGTGATCTTTGAAATTTCAGTCCAACATGACCACTCTATCATGTACACGTTGGGTTTTTTTTTTGCCTGTAGAACTACTATCCTGTCTTGTAGTACCACGGGAGGGCTTGCATTACCCCTGGTACTACTTATCAATTTAACGTTATAAGTTACCATTACAAACGTATTCGAAGTATCACTTTTGTGCGTGATTGTATTTCAACTTTTTCAAATGAAGATGTACAAATCAGGTCGAATGGAACTCGATGTTTGACAGAGGGTCTAGTGGACACTTATTTAAAAATGAAATCCAAAATTGAGGGTCCAATTCTAACGTGGAGGTCCAGTGGATCATATTTATAGATGAGGTTGAATTTTGAGGGTCCAGTGGGTACGTAGCCGTTTTAACAGGGTAGTACACAGGTATTCCTTATGAAAAAACGGCCTTGATTTCTAACAGTATTACTTAGGTTTTTTTATCATCGTATTGTATTTTTCATTGTTAGATGAATTACCAAAATGTTTACTTAGTCCGTCAAAAAAAGAGGAAGTATGGAACATTGTGTTTTTATCGTTTTTAAATATGAAATATTTATATATATGAAGTAGTTCGATTTCCAACACCTTTACAAAAAAATACTTTTACTTTTTTTCTTTTTAGGTACCTACCTATGCCTAAGCCACTCTCAGCACATTAATTGATGCCTGCTCTGCCTACTTGGTACATTATGCCCTAAGATTAGTGAGACGATTTCAATAAAATACATGAGATCATGTAACAATAATAATATTATCAAAATAAATAATAATATAATTCATATGTCCTAAGATTTGAAGATCTTCATAGATAGTGGTGTTAATTTATAATAGACCAATTTCAAAGGTTTTTTTACCAATAGAAAACCAAATTATATATCAGTTAAATAGGCTAAACCATCACGCTACTCCAAAGGAGCTAGGCAGTGCCTAATTATAAATGTCAATACAAGCAGTCGACTCCCACACATTATTTGAAATGTATTAAATTACGGGCATGATAAATAAATATAATAATGAGTTAATATATAAAATAAATATAATATAAAATAAATACCTATACAAGAATTGATGCTACGCAGCACTTTGGGTCCAGTGCTGTTTAGAATATATATTTATTTATGGAGTCCCCCAACTTCGCTTCGTGACACGCTACGAACCTACGGGTTAGAAGCGTGTCCCGAAGCGAAGTTGGGGGAGGGATGGTTAGCTGAACGGAATTAGAATTCCACGAGAGCAGAACCGCGAGTAACAGTAAGTTAATAATATTTATCATTAGACGTTCAACAATAGGTACAATATTATTAAATTTAATTATGGTTATATAGGTAATTAAATACACAAAATCATGAGTATATGTTACTTGTATTTAATTATGTTCGTGTGGCTTTACCCTTGAGATAATAATACAATGTGGAATAGATTGAATTAAGCCTAATTTATCTGGCACCTAATAACGCAAGATAGTAACTAGAAAAATAATTCCTATTATATTAGCCGCGATATTTTTGTATGAGTCTTTTCTGACTGACATCTGTATGTACAGAGAGGCCAATATAGTACAATAGCAACAATTCTCTATCAATAATTATAATAGTTAACCACCCTCCCTGAAAGGTAGCCTGAATATTTAATATCAGTTTCAGTATGTTTACGTCGTCGCTTATACGGAACATTTGGTAAATACGAGTCGTCAGCCTTGACATTTTTTACAGGGTAAAGGAGCTCATATGAGAAATATTAAGGTTTAGCGATCGCCACCAGCTGACGCGGGCCACGCGTGACTTAGACGGAACATGGACCTACCTAGCGTATGACCTACTTCACCTTGAGAAAACTAATTTATTTGTACATTAAAACAACGGATCGCGAGACGCAAACTTTGCTTTTGCATTTTACTCTAGGAAATATGCTAGAACTTATTATTAAAAACTTTGACACTGTAATTGTAATACCGTTGTTTCTGTTTTCATGCATGCTCTACTTAATTTTTACATGGCAAAGTGTTTTAGTGTTAAGTATCATAAATAAATAAATAATCAACCAATAAGCCTATCGCAGTCCATTGCTGGAGATAGGTCTCTCCCAATGTTGGGAGGTTTTGCTACTCTGTTCACGCTGGTCAGACGAGTTGGTACAAGGTTTGATTTCGAGTTTTCCTTCTCTAATCAGCAATATTGCAAGTCCACCGCGGACTGACTGAGCCACAATACTATGGATTCATTGCGCGAAATAGACGTCTATTATTATATGTCAGCATAATACATTCTACCTCATTCCTTTTAGTAAAAAAGTGGACCACCGTGATGATATTAATACTGAAAGTTTTAGGAGGCTTAGGAGTTTTATGTCGAATCCGAGTGAATAACGTTCGAGAACATTATGAACACTGTAGAGACTCTTGCTGATACATCACAATTGTTTTGGCCGAGTCAATGTATTTATTTGAAATTTTAAAGATTTTTAATATTCATATGGCCAATATAAGATACTGTTAGGTTAGATAATTACGTAACAACTAAAGACACGAGGTATGGGACCTTCTGTCTCACAGAAGGTCCCATGAGAAGGGACTGAATAAATTAATAACTGACTTCTCACAACTTTTCACGGTAGAAAAAACGACTTGCGAAGACTTGGTATTTTTGACAAGTATTGTTGTTTTCAGGGGATAAATTTACCGTCTGCCTATTTGGCAAGAGGTTATCGATTCTCGCCTCGGGTGACTTTAAGAAAACTTTGAAAATTATTCATTTGTCACACAAATACATAATTGACAAGAATATATTTCAAATCTCTAACGTCCACCATATTGATTTTATTACAGTAACTTGAACAATGAATAGGCTAGTAAATTTAACTATAAATAAGTTATCAGAGTCAGTTGTAGATAAGTCCATTGTAATCACTATATCGTATCAGAAATTTCAGTTTGTTGTATGTCATAAACTCATTGTCTTGAACGTATATCCATTCTAACAATGGAAGCCGTAAATAAATAAATGATCTAATCATAGCTAACTGTCGTTACGTTTCACTGCGGCCATTCGACTGCCATTAAAATACTCGTTACTCAGCATGGTTAGCTTTTAATATAATCGGTTTGAAATAAAACCACGGACAAATTGAAAGATTTATTTAAAAAAGGAACGTTAATTTGATTAATGTTCTGCTCAACTTCAGTTAAGACGGACAGCGACATGATTCACTCATTTCTGTGACATTAACAGTTGGGAAAGAGAAGTTTGGGCTATACTCAACTTTTGCGAAAAAATCCGATGTTGCGACTGTGCTCGTTTGTCAAAACGGGCGCGGCCCGTGCCTTCAGCAATCTGTTTGTCCAGCTGCCACCTTCCTCCTTTAACAAGAGCTTTGCTGGATATCCAGAAATTTATTTTTCTCACAATTTATCGCGACGTACCGCTGTTCTCGGCCGCGACTACGATTTATGAGAACATGTTCCTCGTCACAAACATTGTTCTAGGAGCACGTTGATTAAACTGCCTATCAATCTCCTGAGCTGAACGCTGCAATCAAAAACAAATATAGGTGTGTAGTGTTAGTTTATATTTAAAAAACAAGAACTTTGTTGTTGTCCGAGTATTTGTAAGGATAATGATACTAGATAGATAGATAGGCCTTTAGTTGAATATACCCATTCACAATCTGAATGTAGGTAAAATAGGCGAGGTGAAGTCAAATTGATGTGCCCTTATATAAAAAAAAAAAATTAAGATATCTATGTTATCATTACAATGTCATGAAAATTTTCCAACAGTTATTAGTGGGCATTTGCATCTTAAATAGAAGGTTCAAACAGTATCCGTGTTTCAGAAGACTTTAGACAGACAGTCAGACGTGGAAGCGACAGTACATAGGTATCTACCACGTGATTAGCACCTAAAGTGAGGTTGTTTGATTGGTGACCTTCGCATTCACGTGCCTCTTTACGTGCTTTTTGGCTAGAATTATAAATAAATAAATAAATATTCCACAATATTCTACACAACGCTATCTAGACCCATGGTAAGCTTAATTAGCTTGTGTTATGGAATCTAGAATGCGGATAAATATACTTAGATACATTTTTTTTTGTAAATGTATACATATTATACATAGAAACACCCAGACCAATGCAAATAGCCATATTCATGTATACAAATATTTGCACTGAGCGGGAATCGAACCCGCGCCTCTTGCGTGGCAGTCGCGTGCACTACCGGCACGTTAATTTTCAACAATTATCTTGGGTTTTTCATTCCTCCACTCATTGCGGTCGTCAGGCATGTTCCAAGTTGGTAATCCCAACAATATAGTACCTACATGATTTAGTTAACGCACTTATATTCTAGAATGTACGATTCATCAACCCAATTCGATCGAAACGCGCACACCTTTGACCTTTCAAATTCATGTTCTTAGTAGTAATTCAATATCGCTGGCTGTAACTGTAAATGAGTATAGCATCATGAAACCTACACACGAGCCTTTTATATGGACATTGAAAGTGCCTACCCAATATTACGCAAGTAAACTTACGCAATGGATAATTA
Source organism: Eilema sororculum (assembly GCA_914829495.1). Taxonomy (NCBI): domain Eukaryota; kingdom Metazoa; phylum Arthropoda; class Insecta; order Lepidoptera; family Erebidae; genus Eilema; species Eilema sororculum. The sequence continues at coordinate 10,526,320 of OU618542.1, forward strand.
TGTGTTGTACGCTGTGAGATGAGAGGTTACAAATTTGAATCTCACATTAAAAAGTCTTATAATGTTTTGTCAGAAACCTGATTATTTATGATAAGGCTGTAAAAAAAAAACAAGTGCAAATATTTAAAATCTTTGCACTTGTTTTACATTGTATGAATTAATTTGAATTTCTTGATTGATATAATCATGAAAAAAATATGAATTATATTGCTAAGCTGCATCTTATATAATGCTTAGGTATTCCATTATTATTACCTAGCAGAATTGAGTCGGTCTAATTTTTTTGGTGGATCGCAACTGTTAGTTGAAGTTACCTATTTCCCCGATACAATTATTTTAAAACATTGACAACAGTTTATCTAAGCTAAAAATAAGATAAAAATAATTGGCAAAAAGAAAAACGAATGAGGAAAAGCATCCATCAGTCTCACCCACCTTGAATACAGGATAATTCTACTAAACGTCGATATTAGGTGAGAGGGTGGTAGATACGTCCCCAGCCCTACCTGCGTGGCTACCCGCGATTGTGCGGTATGCTAATGGTCCATTTTTTTCTAAAAGGTAATATTAAACGTTAGAACGTAAAAAAAGTATAAACCCTGAAGCAATCACAAAAAAACTACGATCAAATAGACATGAAACATGCTATTCAGAGTTTCCTTACAGAGTATACGCACCATTTTAGTAGCCACGTCCCTAGTACGTGCAGACAGAGATTGGTCCCTCATCAAATCTACGGTTATCCACGTCTGAAGAAAGTTTGACAACTGTATAGTTACAAGTGCAGGCTTTACGAGCTCACGAATCATTATCTCATTGTTCCGACGAAACTCAAAACACGTCGTTCAGGGAAGGGCATTGTTCTTGAAAATTATGATCGTCCCCTCGGTTATCCTCAGTCATTAGTAACATTATGTCCTTGGGTATTAGCTTAGTTATACGCCTGATATCTCGTGTACGATTTAGCCGACAGTGCGTGAGACGTGCCTACACACACATTGGAATATCTTCGCGCATAAGTGAACATATTCTTATTGACAGGCGACTAGTATTATTTTATAAATGACGTACTATCACATTAAAATATGATCATTACCTAGTTTGATATTTTAGTCAATAGTAATGAAATGGTTTCTCTCTTTCTGCTACATAAGGCTTTTGTAGGTTTGTTTACTTTTAGCAGTTGTTAGCTTTGAGCGTAAGTTATGAATATGTATGTTTTGATAAATATCTAGACCGATAGGTAGGGGCTACCGTTAAACTGTTTTCGACTGAGTGATTTTGATATTAAAATAATGAACACGCTCTTTAGCAGTAACTAAAATTTATAGTTGGACCTATGTAATACTTGTTTGACCTATGTATTCTATTAGACATTATGATGTGCCAACGCTCATTTAGCGTAAGTAATTATCGATGTAATCATAAGTGATAAAAATTTTGGTTGTGATTGAATTGATTGGATCTAGATAATGCTGTGTAAAATGTCCTTATATATTATTATGTTATTATAGCCATAAAACACATATAAACTGTTTATATTAACTCTGAATCTCATAAAAAAAAACGTGACCACATATACTTCCGCTCAGCTTTATTGAAGGAGTAAAAGCTTTGAAATATAGCAGTGGAGCATTTACATTAACATACGCTCTATTTCACATGTCGTATCATTTGTTAGGTGCGCCAGTATTAACCGTATGTTTGTTTACATAATACATGTAGTAGGTAGCCGGCGGTCATCTGAACGCCTCGCACCGCACGAACGGCTGGTAATCCTGCAGTGCATCCATCATTCCGTAATCCGGGCTCTAGCTCACCACCGCTCAAAACGGCTATAAAGGGGCTTTCACCGATTATGTGCGTAAACGCCTCTTATTCGCCGTCCAATGTTCATTAAAACTGATAATTAAAAATGTAATCACCCTGTATCTGAATATAGCTGTTGCATCGACGTTGGATATATGTTTGTCATTACTACTGGTACAATGTGCTGCATACATTTATGTGTTTTTTAATTTACTCTGCACTTGTGTACCTATTACCAGGTACAGGTTCAATATATTTGAAAAATATATCTGTAAATATATCAGTCCCACTGATAGATGGGCGAGTTTCTAGCCTTCACCTTGGAGTTAGGGTATGAAAAACCAAATATGTGGGGTATGATGGAAAATGTAAGTAGGAAAGCGGATGTTCTTAGTGCGCACTTTGAAAGTGCGATTTGGATGCAACCTGGACTACCGCAAGGCTGAAGAAAACTGATTATAGGTACATGTTTTATTTTTTATTTGAGTTCATTAGCAAATTTCTATCATTCTTCTCTACGTTTACGGATACTACTTCTTTAATGAATAGTGTTTTTTTTATTTTACTTGTTTAGTGTTAAAAGTAGTCGTAAAATTGCTAATACGAGTATAATTCTGAAAACACGGCCCACAATTGTTATGTAATGAGCATAGTCATATCGATCCCTCCTACGTAGACTATGGTAACCCCAAAATGACAACTTTACAGGAGAGCTGTTTGAATGTACAAAGTTGTATAAAATTTTAAATTACGCAGTTATTTACTTAAAAATTACCATGATGCCTAGATAAATAAAGCACTTTATAATGATATTAAACTAAATGAGAATATTTTACCAGTATTTGAGATATTGATGTTACTACACTTTACATCGTATTCTAAAATAGTTAATTTATGGTAAGTATTACATACTATTTTATACGTCGAAAAATAAACTACTTTTAGTATTGTATGTAACACTTACTATATTCTTCATCGTAACTTAACATTTGATTTCAATTCCATGTAGTACATACTATAATTTACGTTGGGAAATTTGAGTCTTCTAAATATAATAAAACTCAGAATGTAATATTAAATCAACTTTTATTAGAAATAAAGAGTTATGTTAGGAAACATACAAAATTAGAAAAATGAAGCTTTGAGAAATTACTATAATTTTTAAGTCTCTAATTGTTTTTTAATAATATTCACAATAAACCCTAAACTTTTGTACTTTATAAACATATGATTGAGATCAACAGTTCCATCAGTCTTTCTAGTTTATCATGAAAATAAAAACATACTTATCAAATGGAGCTTACATAATATTTGTATTAGATATCAAATAAAAAGTTATAAGAAACAAACAATTTGGAAGTGAAAACTATAACTAAGCAATTACTAGTAACTATATTTGATAATTTTTTTCCCTACAAATCAAAAACTCTTAAACTTTGATAGACTTATGATTGAGATCAACAGTTCCATCAGTCTTCTTACAATTATAAAGTAACTATAACATCATCATCATTCACCGAGCCTTTTCCCAACTCAGTCGGGGTCAGCTTTTCAGTCTAACTGTGATACGGCTGAACTTCGATATTTTCCGTGAAGCGACGCCATCTGACCTCTACAACCAATGTTCCAATGACCAATGGCGATATCGAAGTTCCAAGTAAGACTGGTTGGACTTTTGAGGGCTCCCAACTACCCGTAACGACTGCCATAGATGTTTGTATGGCAACCGGGCCCGACGGCTTAACGTGCTCTCCGAGGCACGACCACACCAGTGCAAACAGCCATATTCATGCATACAACTTTTTGCACTGAGCGGGGATCAAACCCGCGCCCCGTGCGTAGCAGCCGCGTGCACTGACACCACGCCATGGAGGCTGTCCATAAAGGAACTATAACAAGACAATAAAAATATAATAATCTAGTGGAGCTTACACACTTGTAAAAGATAAACAAAAATACGAAACAATATAATTATAGACAACAACAATCAAATTTTAGTCAGAGTCTGTTTCAGATGATGAGCAATCATTACGTTCTTCGGTAAAAGGCAGTCTTTTAAAGTAATCATGGTATGTTTTAGGTATAATACCACTTTTGCAAAGGCTATCTAAGTCCGTTTTTTTAGCTTTAGGTATTGGCAGTGGTCCATTATATAGTTTAGGAATAGAAATCAAGTTACATTTTTTTTTTGCTCTAGTATTGGTATTAAGAGCAAGCGTAAAACTTTCATTGCTAGATAAATCATATTTATAATATATTTTTAAGGGTTCATCATATTTCACATGTACTTGTTTTATTTTATTCCACTCAATTTTTTGTCCGTTTATATTTTTAGACCAATTACGACCTAGCAATAGTTGTTTGAAATCAAAGAAATCTGAATAGCACATTTCCTTGACTATATAAGGACGGCCGTCTTGCTTAACCCACCGCACTAAGCTATACCATTCTAATGGTGTATAAATTATTTTATTTTTTGAGCCTCTCTCTATTAGCGCATGAACACTGTCGCCTTCTGTTTGTGTATGGCCCTTCTCCAAAAATGTGTGTGTTATATTTATTTTATTTTTATTAGAAATATATGAATAGAAAGCATATACAATCCTATTCCTGTTCTGACCCGCACAATTGTCTGAAAAAAATCTGAAATCTTTACAACCATTCTCTACTTTGCGTTCCACAAACTCCAATAAGCAACTTGCTACCTCATTAGCACCCCGTTTGCCTTGCCCCTCGTGCCACATGTAGTTAGTACCTTCTTTTAAGCCTAAGTCAAATAAAGTAAAATTGAAAACAGATAATTTTCTCTTATAATATAGAATGCTAACACCGTCACCACTAGGTGCATTCAAAACTTTTTGAAAATCAAATGTTGCTGTCACAATCTGACCTTGTGATTTTTTCGCCTCTGTTTTATGAGTGGTTTTTAATTCACGTGCAATATTCTTGTTGTTAAGATGTGCTTGATGAATTTCCTTTTCCTGAAGAGATGGGTTGTCTTTATTGTCAAATATGTGACACTGATCACATCTATCCTTTTTGGGTACATATAAACTTAGCTTAAAATTTTCATTAACCAAATCACGGTATTGCCTTTCAGTTGCTCTAGTGGAGTACATTGTCAAATCAAACCATTCGTTATATAATTGAAATAATCTGTGAAAAGTCAAATTGCTATCTAAATATAGCTTCGTGGATTTTTTCCGAATGTAGTGAGACTCTACTGGTGCTAAAGACTTTATGTGGTCACACACACTTTTTTTCATATCTTCAGTTATCTTAACTACACGATTTGTATGCTTGCCTCTCTGGTCAGGCGTCAAAACACCAGTAGTAGTATCTATTTTATTTAGTGATGTATAAACAAACTGTTCGCTAACTGAAAACGTAGATAAAAACATTTTCTTACATACATCGATATAGGAAACATTAATAAAGTTTGGTCCTGGTAATTTGTATTTTAATGTATATTTACGATTGGATGGTCTATCTGTGTAAACTCTTCGTTTTTCTTGTTTAGTAATCAAATTCGCGACGTAACTCCACTGCATATACCGGTCACCTAATTCCCAGAAACTCGTAAATATATTTAAGCGCTGTAGCTCGCTAATCTTCTCACGGCACTTCATGCGACATGTTTGCGGACACGGTGGACCCATTGCCTTTTGAGGCCTGGTAGTACCGTTTCGACTTTTATATTCCCTTCCTGTATTTCTTAAAGCTTTCCTTTTCACATCGATCCATTCCGAAACATGCTTCTTCCTAATATTTCCTTTATCTTTCCGTGGTTTTCTTTTGTTGGAAACAGGTGTAGTATTTGCAGATGAGCATGAGAGTGGGGTATTTACTTGAGGAGTGGAAGCAAAGCTAGATTCTGGTAAAAGAATTGATTCTATGGACACAATATTATCATACATATCTTCAGTTTGTTTTGGAACAAACCAGGGACAGAAATGATTGTTACAGTCATTGTCAAGATGATTAATTTCACATTTTATTGAAGGGCATGGAGTATTCAAGGTACGATCTTCATTAAACGAAACGTCACTTTCCGAAGCTGGAATGTAACGTTCTTGAATAGGCCTGGCAGTGTAACCTGAAATAGAAGAAAATTAAGCATGCAAAGAAAATAGATTATCTCCTTATTAATATAAAAAGGGGTGCAGTAATGACAAGCATTAATTGTATAATCACCAGCCTTATTGCTAGAAGCAATCTTGTGCAAGTAACCATGGCTTAAAAAAAGGCACAACAAAAAGAATATTAGATAACAGCCCAAAATACCTATAATAATAAAGCACCCACCACCATGATAAATATGGGAGTCGAACCCATTTGGTTGATTTTTTTTATAAAAGAATAGATTCAGTAAAGCCACACCAACACACAATATTTTTATAAAATGTTTTAAAAATTAAAAATAAAATCTAAACATACTGTCAGGGATTGATTCGTCAGAAGATTGGACGAAAGTGTTTATTATAGTATCAGTGTATACATGTTGTACTGCACTGTTAATTCCTTCAAAGTCACGAGCAGTGGGTGAACTGGCAGACTCATCAAATATTTCCATTAAATTATTTATGGCCTCTATATCAGCACCCGGGGGTAACGGAGATTCTAAAACCAACAAAAATTAATGTATTATACAAAGAATCTACGATTTAACGTCACGTGATGTATCGTATGTTTTTATCGATGCAACGTAAAATATGGTAAGTATTACATACTATTTTTTTTATGTATGTTTCACTACGTAAAATATAGTAAGTATTTTTACAATATTAATATTACTTAACTATTCCCATGTTAAATGTAGCAAGTATCACTTAAGACACAATAAATACACTGACTTCCGATGTATATTATTGTAAGTATTCCTTACGATAAATCACACCGGAGAAAATGAAATAAACAATTTATACACGTAAATCTAGTTCCCTGTTCCTCATAAGAATAAAATAATGAAAAAATGTATTTATTAATCTATATTATTATATAATAAGGAACAATTCACATAAAAACATATTATTTACCTGGATTATCTTCTTCCTCTTCATTGAGATCAGAGCTTTTGACGGCTAAATTAAATATAGTTTTAGACCTTGAAGAAATTTTTCTGAAATATTGCGAATTACTACCACTATTCATTGTTACCACAGTATTTTAAATTCGAATAATAACGGTGACACGAAATCCGAGCGAATACACTGCACGCGTGGTATCGACCGGCGCGAACGATCGTTACTAACACATACGATGCGCGCGCGATCAGTGAAAAGCCCCCCGCGTCCCGCGTTAACTGCCGCTTCGGTTGTCGCGATACTTCGCGCCGGTTACATTCAGAAATTACTATATTATACGTTCTGAAAACTAGACTTACATTAAGAATTTCTTTAAAATTATTTTTGTACTGATTCTATAGTACTAAAATACATTATTTTTGAAATAAAACAAAAATCGACTTTTTGTGGATTACCACAATATACGGAGGAGGGATCGATATCTATTGCAAAAGCAATGACAAATATTTTCGAGAAGTATGAATAACTAAAGATCTCCCGCAGCTTTACTACAAACTTCTTAAGATTACAAAATGACGGTATAACGAAGTCTGAACCCAGGGGAGAAACAGCGTCAAGTCGAACATGAAAGGGCCGCGCTTGAGGTAATCTTTACTCAAACGTTTCGGTGTAAGTATTTTGAACGTCTATAACTTCGGGCTAAATATGACTTCCGAGTACAAACTTTACATAATAATCTAGCATTCGGGAGCTTAAGATTTAACAAATCAGTATTGTCTTATTGGATTTATTTTTTGCATAGCTAAAATAGACATTATTGTTTTGAGGATGTGGGTTTGCAACTTGCAGTATTTGATAGACAGTTTGTGGCTAATCGGTTTATCACAATTAGGTAGGCGACTTGTACGTATAATCTATACCTATTATTGTGAACTAGTTGTGTAAACCAGTTAACAATCCATGCTAATATTAATATTATAAATGCGAAAGTAACTCTGTCTGTCTGTCTGTATGTTACGCTTTCACGTCTAAACCACTGAAACGATTTTGATGAAATTTGGTATAGGGGTAGATTAGACCTTGAGAAAGGACATAGGCTATGTTTTGTCGCAATAACCGACATCCACGCGGGCGGAGCCGCGGGCAAAAGCTAGTAACAAATAAAACAACTCTTTCTGCTCTGGTTACTATATTTCAGTACAATGCTGTCTTTTAATATAGTAACGACAGGCATTGCCTTCCAGCGGGGCAATGCCACCAGCCTTTTGGGAACGTTACCAGTCGACATCGATCAAGAAGAATTTTTCGACGCCTGAACTCCCCTCCCTCCTCTTTTTCGACTTATTTTATATTGTTGAAATTAATTTAGTTTTAATTTAAAAAAAAACCTTGTTTTTAGTTACTCATTAAATGTGAAATCCTTATTAATAATGTAACGATTAGATTATGATGATAGTGTTTTCACTGTAACAAATATTCATATAAGTTTACCAGTGACCTTTTTCATATCTTATTAAAGTACAACTATGCTAGATAAATCTTAAAACTGTCTCTGCATTATGAAATTACCTTTTTGAAGTAGAGCAACGAAAATTGTAAAGTTAGTCGTTATATTTCATAATGAGAAAGTTGTTCTCTCTTTGGGAAATAATAGTTTAAATTGTAGTATTGTTGTCTTTGATGACGAAAATTACCTCGTAATTTTTCGTGCTAAATTCCCAGTGCAGTTATGTTGGACTCGCACCGATTAAAACCGCACGCTGCCTTAGGTCTCATATGCCGAGGTGTAAAGTATGCCTTATGCCAATTCTTATGCACCCCTTTTTTCCGTGCGGAAATCCACTCAGATACCCCCCCTGCCGGAGCCGGAAGGGGAGGTTATGTCGGACTCGAACCGACTAAAACCGCACGCTGACTGTGGGTCGTGGTGCTAGGCCGGAGGTATGCACCCCTGGTGATCCTGGGCTATCTATGACTTAAAAATCGCTCCGTCGGGAACCACTGTATCCCCATCTTTAGTCACATATGGGGCCTTTATTTTTTATTGCATAAGATACAAAAATTTATGTATGATATAGGTATTTAAACTCATGGTCACTGACTTGTCTCGAGTGTCCGATCGCCGAAATATCGGACACTTGAAACAATACATGGTAAATATCCCGATATCTCTAATGGTAAGTGATCTGTTTTTTATGGAAACACTAGCTTTTGCCTGCGTGGATGTCGGCTATCGTGACTAAACATAGCCTATGTCCTTTCTCAAGGCTTAATCTACCCTTATACCAAATTTCATAAAAATCGGTTCAGTGGTTCTGGCGTGAAAGCGTAACATACAGACAGACAGACAGAGTTACTTTCGCATTTATAATACTAGTACGGATTATACTTAGTGTTTAAGTTTTCACACTTTAGGTCTGAAGTGCTTCGAGAGCACATTAAACCGTCGGTAACTTTCCTAAAAACCCAACAACTGGATCTTAAACAAAATTTCAATATCGCCGGTGAGTTGTGGCGGATAATAATGACAGTCGCTTCATGGAAAATATCTAAGCTCGGTTATTTTCTAGTTAGACTGAAAACCAATCCCAACTTAGTTGGCAACAGGCGCAGAGGATGATACCATTATTCTGTTGCCTAATACTCATTTGGCATCGTACTTATATTGTTTTATTCTTGAAAGCTTTAATTCACTAATTTTATGGTAAACTTAACTGTAGTAGAATAAAAGGGTATTTTAGACAATTAATAGATAGTCTGTGACATTTTCATATTTAGTCATAAATCTATTTTAAATTCTTCATTCTAACCAAAATATTGTTAAAAAAAATCGAAACTAACAACGTTAAATTTACTGACAGTTGGTTCTATTGTATATATCGTCGGGTTCAGAAGGCATAAATCTACCATGGGAATGACGTATCTGATTTATGTACTCTATGATAACAGAAGAACTGCCCTCTGCCCCAGTCAGCACGCGTACGCCACGTGATTACGATTTTGGATTGTTATTCTAATGTTTATATAATACATAAATTAATTCTTTTGTTTACATACCTTTTTAGTTTTTGGTACGACTGCTTTTAAGCTCAGTTAAAAGGTGCTACTATACGTGCTCGTTCTGCATGGTAAATTTGACCATAACTTTATTAGCATGGTGGCTTAATAATACAGCGTTAGTACGTGTACTCGTAACTGACGAGTGCCGCGATGGACAATGTGGTGTGAAAAGTATGGATAACATTAGGTACCTACGAGTACATTACAAATGGACTGCTATAGGCTAATTGACCGACTGATTGATTGACATAACAAAAAGTTTGAAAGTTGTTTCAATCAGAAAAGTTACGAGAAAATAACTTATCTTGGTTTGGACATGTTATACGTACTATCGATGAAAGTAATATCGTAAGAAAAGCATTAAGTATGAATATCGACGGCTACAAAGGATGAGAAAAAGCCTCTGACGGGGCCGTTAAGCTGAGGGCCATCATATAACATTGCTGATGTCTGTAATTGTGACCTCTGTGACCTGACTCTTACCGGAGACGTTGCCTTCATCTAATCACCAGGTGCGAAGTGTATATGTATTTTGAAAATAATTTCGTATAAATTATTCATACGTCTTTTAACAAGTTTACGCTTTATTCGTATTAACTCTGCGATCTGAGGACGTCTTTGAAATTGTAATTTTGTCATCTCACATCCCATATTATCTTTACAAATCGTCTCTGAGCATGCAATAAGGCGAATGTACTTTTTTGAATAACTTTGCGACAGCAGACGACAGCTAATGTTTCTTATTCAACTTAAACCGCTCTTGAGTGTATTGTTTTGTAGCAAGTAGTTATCTAGCTTTGTTATACAACATTATTTTTAACATACGAAGCTTTCAGATTTAAGTGACTTTTGTGTACAGCCTAGACATGGCGCATAGTGTCATCATCATCCACATGAATCCTGATTGCATCAGGGACCATGGTGCCCTTAGAGCTCAGGGTCCACCTTCTGGCTCTTCCTCCTCCACTTCGCACGATCTTGGGCGCCCATGGGAGTGAGACCATTTGTGTCAAGCCAGGACTTCTTGAGCTTACACCTTCTACCTGGACCCGGTGGGGGCCATGGCGCCAAGCATTTGTTAACCACGTAACTGAGCGGTATTACACTGACTGTCATTATATGCCCCTGCGGTTAGTGTAACCCAGTCGTCAGGATTAACTATCCCTGATCACGTATGCTAATTTTTAAAGCGAGAAATAACTACTTGAAAACGAGATAAACTAAACATATTTCTGATGTACTACAAGCCTTAAATCTACACGTTTTAATGCACAATACACGTTTAACTACAGCCTAAATCTGGTACGCTGTTATGATACAGTTACGTATTATTTCAACCACGAGGGCACATTAATGAAGACTGGTAACATAGGGGTTAGTCGTTAGACAGTTTCAGACACCGATTGTGGCCGGTTACTGGTGTAACAGGTGTTCACTCGAAAAGACAACTTTGATTAAGAGCCTTGCAATCTGGATTCATGCCACGCATAACATACCGAGTAATTTTAAAATTTATAATAATATTTTCTAAAGTTTACGCGAATGTCACTCATTGAAATAAAACCACTTTTTACGGATTTTACGGACGTCGGGTTAAAAAGTAATAATAACAAATATATCGCGATAGAATCCGTAAAAAGTGGTTTTATTTTAATTTTATAATAATTTGACTTGAAAGCATCTCAATGTTTTTTATATATAACTGTAGTATTTTTATGTTAAGTTACGTCGAAAGATCAGTTAGTCAATTCAATCTTGCCCGTATAAAAGAAAAAAAAAAGGTATCTGACGATTATATTTAGATTAAGAAATTAACATCACCCCTAGCTTTCCTCGTCCTGCCGTTTGAACGCAGGTTAACGATTGTAAAAAATATGATCCGGTGCGAGAATTTTTCTGAAATCATTGATGTCCATGCAATGCTAGGGACAACCAATGATATTTTAGTAAATTATACCTATCATTGAAACTTGTTCCGAATCTATAATACAGTTTTTGACAACCTTACCGGCATCGTTACTTACAAACTGTTTGTGTATTTTACAAAAAGTTTCTTTTCAGTTTTGGGTTCATATACTTTGATAATCTAAAGTAGAGTGCAAATATTCTTACAGAACCGGCTCTTAAAGAATTCATTACTAAAAAAACATAGAGTATATTGGTAATTGGACTAGTTTGTAGCGCTGTAATAAGCAACAAATAATAAATTTTGACTAATAAAATCGGTACAGCTGTTAAGTATAAATAGTAAATTTCCACTTATGCAATAAAGTCCTGGCTACGTAAGAAATTAATCTTTGGCCATACCTATGGAGGGGCCAATTTAAGAAATGCTGGTTTGACTCTTAAAGGACCGCATGTGTGCCAGTGGTTGTGTAATCACTAGCACATAGTGTTATAGGGATACTGAAGATATTGCAAAGTGGATAAAATGAAGTGGGAAAGCAGCTCCAAGCGCCACGGTAGCAAACTTAGTATAAATTCACACAATGACGTAATAATACCTACTCGTAATATTCAGTATTCACATATGTTTTCTTTGGTACGGAATTACTTGAGCGTTGTCCTTGAATTAATCTGGATGATTCGATTTTCGAACTTTATGTGATTATTATTCAAAATGTGGTCTCCAAAGCTATGAAGATCCGTACAAACTTTGAAACAAAATTTCCAGCTTAGTAAAACAAGAATAATCCCGCCAGTTCAATAAGTGAAAATAGGTTACAACTAGGAATTTAGCTCAGCGATAAAACAAAATGTTAACCGTACTCCGTACTTGGTGCCGGGTCAAAGAAAAGTTTCATCTTTTATACTCTTCAAACTAAGCAAGAAGTTATTTGTCAGAGAATTGATTTCTCCGTCACATTTAGGGTGTCAATTGTACTCGGAGATTGGCGAAAATTAAACAGAAGTGACAGCTAATAAATTGACAGAATTCAGTGACGTAACCCTCTTTTCGGCTTTTGGAAATCACAAATGAATATTCAAATTTTGCATTGACTAGCTTACGAGCTTTAATTTATAATTGAAAGTGTTGCTTTCCCTGACATTTTCACGATTCGGAGGCGGTTAATTGCAATTCTGAATGGAACTTTGAGTTGGGACTTAAACTGGTTATAACGTCCGTCGTACGCTGGTCACGTAACGCTTAAGCCCTAGGGTTGCGCCTTCTACTCCATCTATTTGTTGTTGACTGTTTTTGACATTTCGCAGTTTCTAAACTGGCTTTACGACGCTTTCATTAATATTTTGGGCATGCTGGTGCAGGTGAATTTGTAAATGTTTATACAGTTGAACAGTGTATTTTATACTCAATAGTAATAATGATCCCTTTTCGTTTAATAAATAATCTTTTCTTATCCTAACTATGATAGGTAATTTATGCATCTTTAATCTTCTCGTCCACCGGATCAAGTATGCAAACGTGCCGGTCAGATCGATGTACAATGTAATAATACATTTTACAATTTTCCAGATGTATCTGTTTGTGCGTCAGCTAAGAGTTTTACAAAGAAACAAAGAAGATTCGAAAAAGTTCATACACGATATGAATTCTCGGGAGACGAGACAAAACGTGGGTGGAGAGTTGGCGAAAGAAGCGCGCGGAACCGGTATTACAAACGTAGCTGCTTCAAATGTTTAACAAGAATTGTGTTTCAAAATAAAACTTTCAAGAATGTTTTTCCTCATGACATATTGCGAATAATTTTGAAATCTATGCTTCAAAAGCGTAGACAAGATGACCACTGTACTTTTCACACGCTTTGAACTTATTAACTCATGTTACTATACTTATGATAATCTTCTACCTCAACTAGTTGCCAATCCTAATAACATCTGAAGCTTATATTTTCTATATTTGGAAAATAATATAACTAGCCGAAATTGCTGATTTTCCCTGTAACCCCTCCAGCCAAGCTACATGGGTGTGTTCACATCTTTGAACTTTTTTTTTAGTTTAGATAGATAGATAGATAGATAGATAATTCTTTATTGTACACCAATAGATTTACATTGGAACAAGTAGGTAGCATGATACAGTTTAATGTACAATGGGCGGCCTTATCGCTGGAAGCGATTTCTTCCAGGCAACCTTGGGATGGACAGTAATGTGCTAAAACAGGGGCAATACGGTGTAGTTAGCAAATAAGGTCAGTAAGGTGTGTTACAAAGCGAAAAAAGATAGGGAGAGAGGGAGGGAGAAATAAAATAAAATAAATATTTTCATAACGTAAAGTATTATAACATAAATACAACCAAGTTTAACACATAAATAGATACATAAAGTAAATAGTAGGTACAACAAACTAATAAGATAGGAAACAAGTGAGTTAGAAAATACCAAAATTGTGAGCTATCATACTCTAGAAGATGATAGGAAGTGGTCCTTTACCAGATTTTTGAAGACATTTAAAGATTTTGCTTGTCTGATGTTCACTGGTAATGCGTTCCATAAACGCACAGCCTTGACAGTGAAAGATTTGTCTACAAAGTCGGTGGAATGCACTGGCATCCTCAGCCTCAAATTTTCGGATGACCTCAGGCATCTAGTATGTGTGTCATGGAGGAACTGGAATCGTTCTTTGAGATATGATGGAGTGGTAGGATTAAATAAAACATTATATAACATTGTTAGAATATGGGCATTCCTGCGAAGCCGAATTGGGAGCCACTTGAGTTGTTTACGGAAATCTGACACATGATCATACTTGCGTAATCCAAATATGAATCGTATACAAAAATTTTGAAGTCGCTCAAGTTTATTTAATTGCTCCTCTGTGAGATCTGGATAGCTGACATCGGCGTAGTCGAGAACAGGAAGAAGAAGCGATTGTGCGAGCGCAGTTTTAGTGGCAATTGGTAGAAAGTTTCGGAGCCTTCGTAAGGCACCGGCTGATGCAAAAAGTTTTCGACTGGTTTCCTGTAATTGGATGTTCCAGCAAAACGATTTATCCATATAAATTCCTAAGTTTTTAACATTGTCACTGACCGGTACGACTGTTCCACCCATAGTAACTTGAGGAATCTGTGTCCAATCGATTTTTGATGATAACCTTGGACTCCCAATAACAATAACCTGTGTCTTGGATGAATTCAGGGTTAGTCCATGGTTCTTGCTCCATTCGCAAATCCGATCCAAGTCCTCGTTGAGCACAGTAAATGCATCGGAAAAGTTGTTTGGAGGTGCTTGGATGTAAATTTGCAGGTCATCCGCATACAGGTGGTAGGATGAAAGTAATTTTTCGGAGATGGTATTTATAAAAATGGCAAAAAGTAACGGAGATAGAACGCCACCCTGCGGTACACCAGCGGTCGTGCTGCACCAGGAAGAGCTTGCTTCCTCGACGCGAACACGTTGCCGGCGACCGAACAGGTAACTACGAAACCACCCAATAGCCGTTGGAGATATGTTAATAGAGCCGAGTATACCAAGCAGGATGTCGAAATCTACGGTATTAAAAGCATTGCTAAAATCAAGTAACGAAAGAAGCGTGAGATTTCCACGATCCATGCCCAGTCTAATGTCTTCAGTGATATTAATCAATGCTGTTGCAGTACTGTGCCCAGGTCGGAAGCCGGATTGTAACGGGTTTAGTAGCGCGTTTTTATTTAGAAATGAGCTGAGTTGCGAGTGAATGAGGCGCTCCAAAGCTTTAGAAAGGAAAGGAAGAATAGATATAGGACGGTAGTCAGAAAAGGAAAGTGGCTTGGATTTCTTAGGTAAAGGAATAATTTGGGCACTTTTCCATGAGGATGGGAAAATAGCAGAAGAAATGGAGTAGTTAAAGATGTGACATAGGATAGGAAGAATGTCCTCCAGAATCGGTACAATCATATTTCGGCTAACGGCGTCGCTACCGACAGCATTGGATGAAATAGACAAAATGCTCTTCTTAACATCACAAGCGGTCAATTGGTTGAAGATGAAAGGTGGATGATCAGGAGTTGGGATAGATGAAAGATATTGCAGTGTATTGGTTTTAGTGGTTCCATTAAAATTGGACGAAGTAGAGAAATGTACATTAAGTGCATCTAAGTTTAGGTTTTTAGGGATTGTATCTTGACGTGACTTTCCAACTCCCAATGTATTCAGAAATTTCCAGACTTTTGCTGGATCCCCGCTTTCTACCGAGGCATGGATATGTTGGCGTTGTGCATTCCTACACACCCTGTTGCATTTATTTCTGAGACCCACATACTTCTCCAAATTACTCTGGGTAGCCTTAATCTTGTACCTGGCCTTAGCTGCAGCTTTTTTCGCCATTAACTCTTTGATATCAGGTGTAAGCCAAGGTGCAGGTAAGTGCTTGACTTTAATGGCACGAATTGGTGCATGCACATCATAAAGTTTTGTTATTTTATCAGTGAAAGCATTGACTTTAGTATCCATACAATTGGACGTCAGCAGAGGGTTCCAGTCAATATTACGAGCGTCCTCACGAAGCTTGTCAAGTACAATGCCACCAAAACTGCGCTGCATTATAATTTTAGGTTTTACTTTGGGTGGCCGTATCTTGTAGGAGAGGTAAATGAGGTCATGGTAAGAGAACATGTCAGCTGAGCATTGGCCATGCTTTGCGACATGAGTAAGCGAAGAAACAAGAATGAGATCAAGAAGAGCAGGGGCACAGTTGGGAAAGTGGTGAGTAGTGTTTAGAGGGAGGATAGTTAAGTTAGAGGATTGAACAATGCGGCGGAGAGACGTAGCTCGCACAACACATGGCCCTGGTTTAACTAAACATGTATTAAAATCTCCCATTATTATTGTATGCCTGTAAGATGGTAAATAGGTTTCTAACAAATGTTCAAAAGAAGAAAAATAATCGACTTTTGACGATGAGGGATAGTAGACACCTAGTAAAACTTTAGCGTGGTTCAGTTCCAGCTCCAGGAAAAGATGGTCGCCCGCATCGGTTGGTGTCGGTTGCGGCGACATACTGATAACTGTATGAGGGATTTGAGAGCGTATGTATATAGCCACGCCGCCACCTCCAGCAGGCACTCGATCATTCCTAATAAGCTGGAAACCTGGAAGTGTGTAAGAAGTAGAAGGTAGACAAGGTTTTAACCAAGATTCGGAAACAAGTATAGCATGAATATTTTTATTATCAAAATTAGCCAGCATATCCGGGAAATGGGCAGGAATACTCTGAGCATAATTTGTTTT
Organism: Eilema sororculum; assembly: GCA_914829495.1. Taxonomy (NCBI): domain Eukaryota; kingdom Metazoa; phylum Arthropoda; class Insecta; order Lepidoptera; family Erebidae; genus Eilema; species Eilema sororculum. Next base: position 10,543,381 of record OU618542.1, read on the forward strand.
TATTTTGAGAACGAATACCAAAATGAAATCCACCGTCAGTGTTTGTAGTTGAGTTGTCGAGGTTGTCTATATAGCCTTTATTATTCTCTTCTAATTTCTTTACATGTTCGCAGAATATGGCAGCTGCAGTCCCTGCATTCTGCTCCATCGCTGTGAGGCGCTTAGTGAGAGGACTCCTACTCCTAGGACTGCCACGAGGGCTCACTTCGACATTTGGCCATCATGGACTCTTAAGTTTCTAAGCACTCTTTAATCATTGTTTAATTTTCAATTCAATGTTGTGTATATGTAGCTACATATTTTTATGGGTATTAGGTTCCTCCTTTGTTCATATCCAGCAACTTCTGAGGGTGAAAAATAGCCCTTCTTGTTTCAAACAGTGTGTAATACAAGGTGTTACTCAAGCGTTGCCGAACCTGATACCTTCTCCATGGAATTCCCGTGTCGTGGCCTTACTTACAGCTAGGAATACGATTCCAGGATAGGTTATAGGCTAGAAATATTATTCATAACGACATTCAGTAGGGTGGCTCAGCTACCCAGCTTCAATTTCTAAGATCGAATCACCTTAAGTGATATTTTATTTGATTAATTTTCTTCTAAAGCTTCTTTACTTATGGTATCATAATCTGTTATAATAATTTGAACAATTTGAACGACCGGTACAATATTTCATTATAAATGTTCAATAATTTTGTGGAAATTATTTAAATAAGATTATATTTGCGTTCAGGTTACTTTCGTTACATTTGCCTGTAAAGTGAAAATCTTATTGTTATCTGAAATGTAAAATTGAAGGATGTTTTAGGTACATTGCATTTTCTGTGAATTTAGTTCAATAATTAATCAATTAATTTAAAATTGTCAGAGTTTTTTTCCAACTCTAACAATAATTTGGGGTCTTTCTAGTCTAACTATGGTGCGACTAAAACCATAAACCAATGCCGAATGACGGTACGGGCATAGCAAATAAGTACCTAATATATAATCATATAGGTATGTTGTGCGGTAGCCTAGTGGTATGGGTAATGGACTGCTGAGACGAGGTCTCGGGTTCGATCCTAGGTTGACCATGGCACACACCAATGACTTTTCGATGCTTTTCGAAGTTATGTGTGTATTTATCGCAGGTTTATAAGTGCCCGGTTAATGGCAATAGGCTCGCCACCTATTACATTGGGACCTAAACATAAACTAGCGAAATGTGGGTGCTAGCACCTCTGCCTACCCCTTCGGGGAATACAGGCGTGAGTTTATGTTATGTTATGTTACATTATAAATTTATTGTTATGAGGTATAATATAAAATTCTCATGTCATAGTGTTTGTAACTTAACTCCTTCGAAACAGCTCCGGTGTAGGTTTAGGTTGTAAACTATTATTAACCCTTGAAAAATTATGATAATATACACGCATGATTTTTTCTAAGCACGTGTAAGTGTATATAATGAGATAGTTGTAAGTTTGTGCTTTTAATATGAAATTTGTTCCATGAGGCGAAAAGCCTAGATTAGAAGTAACAGTAGCAATTCGGTAGCTTATGTAAGTCTAAACTTAAGCCGCAAAGATTTTAAATGGGACTAAACTATTCATACTAGACTCAAGGATACACGATATCTATATTCAAAATTATAATATTGAAATCCATTAGAGCCTACAACATATTGGTAATAACGTCATACTAAAATATGTAGGCATACATAAATCTTCGATCAAGTTCTCGAGCAGATACATCAAATGGTATTACCGTTTGAGAAATCGCAAGGAGGTGACATTGCCTCACGAGGTAGCTACTCACCGCCTCACTTATGTTACAGCGGAAAAATCTATCGCGAACATTTACACGTCGATACATTTTCCTCTTACATGTTATTTGCTTCAACCTAGTCGAGCACAACATGAAAATATTATAAGGTAATATTATATCGATATTAGAGTAAAGTATGCTGGGTAAAGTTATTTATTTATTAAACGCTTTTGAGCTTAGGGAGGGCAAGAACACTTTATTTTATCTTACATTTTGTACTGTAATATTGTGAAATTAACAACTGAATTATAGAAAAAGCCCCATAAAAAATTACTTACAATTCACTTTCTGCTTCTAATATGTTTTTATTCAAGTACTAATTTGACCCAGCTTCTTTTGCCATATAACTTATCTCTAAAGAGCATCACCCTCATCACTCGCACCTCGGCGGACCCAGGGCCACCCCTATTGGTCTGGCCCTCCTCGGGAGGCATAAATAGACTAGAACAGGCAGTTCACGTGACTTATCGTGAGGCATTGCTCCTTAGAATCTTGTCTTTATTGACATACAACTTTATAAGTATACAAACTCCCAAGTATACAATATCAGTAACTAGTTGCTAAATCAGCACTTAAAATAGAGTTGTAATGGCTCCTACGTAACAGACGGTACAAGGACGGCTAATAACTGCTACAGTTATAATATAATACATAACTTCGTCTAACAGTGGGAGTTGTCTCTTAGGATTAAATTGTAAATTGCTCGTAGTCACTATAAAATAAAAGCAACGAAGAGTAATTTGTTACAACATACTCAAAGCTATGATAAATGAATGAATAATGAGATGATTGAAGGAATTTTTACAGCATTTAGTACTAACTATACAAATCGAATAACATCATTCATTGATTCCGATAGTTCGTAAGAAAATCGGTAGATGACGCCACGTCGCCTTAAAGACGTATAACATGGGAAATTTGAATCATATCGGGCGTGTCTCGGTAGCCGAATTGGTCAGGCATTCCCCCTGTAAGGGAAAGACTGCGGGTTCGAGTCCCGCCCGAGAAGATTCTTTTTCCCTATGTATTCGAAATGAGATGATTGTGTTAAATTATGTAAATTAAAAACAGTAGTAGAAAAACTACAGTGAAAAAATCAAGGAATTTAAGAAAACACTCAACAAAAGAAATTTAATTTACTAATATCTACCTGGGATTCACTCACCCACTCTTTCTCTTCGTTTGGCACACATGAAAATTTTTTAATAACACTGTGCCAAAATTCAAGAATAAATGAACACCAGAGTGTTTGGTCTGGGTCCCGTACGTAGTTTCGAATGACGTTGCAGCGATAGTTCATTGTGGCGAAAAACTTTTAGCGTGGTACGCTGGAGCGAAAAGTCATTGAAGCGAATTCCACCAGGGCACTTTACACTCTGGTGCTATGGCTCGAGAAAAGATAATATAAAATAAAATAAATTAAGTAATTGAATAAAATATAATCGAATAACTAATTGAATAACTGCATTTTTTATTACATTAAATTTTTTTAACCCTTCGTGTAGTCAAAAATTCAGCCTTCAGCTTCACGGAAAATACCAACTTCAGCCGTTTCGTAGTCAGATTGAAAGTGGAGCCCAAGAGCTGGGAAAGGCTTGTTAGATGATGATGATATCACATTTAATATGTATAAAGAATTACCTTAGCAGGGCAACCTACCAACCAAAGACCTACCGACCAAAGAATTACCTTAGCAGGGCAACCTACCAATGAGCCACCATATCAAAAGACATACATGACATCTATTTCCTTGTCCGTTTTTTATTACATCTTATATCTATTGTACATCTTATCAGAATTACGTCATAGAAATATCACCCATGAAGGTTACAGCGAATCGCACGGCTGGTTGTGTAATGAAATGACATAAGGGAAATTTTCCACAGTGTGACCTCGTATCCCGTCTTTACCAAATCCCAATTCCGAATTGTATCATATTAGATCTGACAGAAACAACGGTGACGTCATTCGCAGGATACAAACTTATTATAAGGATAGTCTGTTCATGCTTTGATCATCCGGTAGAGTCGGTCATGTAACCGTGAATATCTGTTGTTTACAGTTGACCTAATGCACTTAATGACCTAAGAAGCAATATTGTGTAATTTTAAAACGTTATAAGTGTTATAACGCAATGAACGCTTGGCTAAAATGAAATGTTACTTTAAAAGAAAATAAATTGCGACTTTTCACCCTCAAGTGCCACTGGGGCTGAAAAGCCACAGGAGTTTCTGGGCCCTGTAAGCGAAAGGTCGTGAGTTCGAGTCTCACTTGAGCATTTCATTTTTTCCAATGTTTTTCGAACTTAACAGTTAGCATAATAAATGCTATAAAAAATTCATTCAAATAGCTTCACCTGTAAATTATTTGACTGAAATGAAAGTGGCAACCCTTTAACATAGTTTTTTCAAAATTAGATCGTAAACTCAAAATGTTATTCTTGGTAATAAGTTTTATATTAAATAAATAATAATAATGATAAAGAATATTTCATTTGTTATTCTATGACATGATTATTCTAATGTTAAACTTTATGTGAAACAAAAATCAATGATTTAAAAATCCTTAAAATAAGTATTCCGAATATTGATTATTCTATGAAACGAAATTATGCTAAACATTTTCTGTAAAATGAAATTATATAAAACAATTGTCTATAAAACAATGCACACCCCTCATATGGACTCCCCAAGGACTCCCCCGCCAAAAACAACACCAGGATAATTTTAGTTATTTTTCTGTACGATGGAGTTACTTCCCCAATCAACTGTTCCAAATTCAAACAGGAAATCTCGTTATCCTCTACTTCCCCTAAAGATGTAGTACAATAGATATCACATAAACCGGCAACCTTTTAATTCTCAACAATCAGGCTACTATCCCTTCAAATTTACATAACGACGCAGGCTACAGGTTAATGAGTAATTTAATTTCAATCAAAATAGCTACGTAAGCACAACATCGAACAAAGCGTAATCTATCTTTGCACAATTGTTCGACTAAATCGCCTTTTAAAATAAATCTATTTAAGAAGACTAACGCGGTCATTAGTATAGACAACAATTTAGAGGCGGGTACAGCGGTAGGTACATCATTAAGGTTAAGACTAAATGGGACAGTGTTATAGAAACGGTTGTGCAATCCATCACGGGTAAGCGAGCCCCGACAGACCACTTAGCCACTGTCCGCCACCATCGGACGTAACCCTCTACACAACATCCGCCATACATATTGCGCGGATACCTACGCCTACGGCAGCTACGGGCTACGAGCTACAAATGTAGCGGCTACGAAATTAACAAATGGAAATGTTTCAATCTTCTTGTGCGCCTGACAGAAAAAGTTTTGTTGAGAATCATCGATACGTTGTATTCCTTTAGTAAAAGCTAGAAGCTCCTTGTTAGGAAATACTTTTACTTACTTTTTTATGTCGCTGGTTCCATTTCAACTCGGTGCAAATTATTTGTATCCTATCCTACTTTCCTGCAAATATAAAAGTTTATCAAGATGTTGATCGAATCTGTCAATTTTTTATAGGGATAGATTAAAGTCTGGAGTAACACATAATGCCTGGAATAGTTTCACAAAGGTTATGGGAGTTGTGGGGAATAGGAAAATAAAACCGAGATCGAAGTTCACAAGGACAAGGTCACTGGCGCAGCTAGTGTTATATAACAATTATACGATGTGAAGGAATTTTTTTTTACAGCATTAAGTATGCTAACTATACATATCGAATACATAGGGATTCCGATAGTTCGTAAGAAAATCGGTAGATGACGCCACGTCGCCTTAAAGACGTATGAGATGGGAAATTTGAATCACATCGGGCGTGTCTCGGTAGCCGAATTGGTCAGGCATTCCCCCTGTAAGGGAAAGACTGCGGGTTCGAGTCCCGCCCGAGAAGATTCTTTTTCCCTATGTATTCGAATTATACGATGTACTGATACAGTGACCATGGAAAGAAAAAAAAAAGAAAAGTATGTAATATTTTATTTATGAATTTGAATGAAACATTTAAAGCATTTAGTATGTACTATACAATTCGATTACATAAGGAAAAATAAAAAGCTCAGGCGGGGCTTAACTCTAACCTGCGACCTTTCCTTTACAGGAGGAATGCTTAACTCTGCTAATTTATTTAATAATATAAAAAATGGGGTTGAATACCATAAAAATACTAACATTGAAACTAAATAATTACAAATCACATCATCCCATTCACTGTCACACATTCCATTAACATTTATAGGAGCCAAACAGAGAATCGATTGATTGCTATTCTATTTCAATCACGTCAACATTAAGTTTTCTAAATTCGACTAGTTCAGTCGAATACATTTACTATGTGAGAGTTCAATATTGCACAAGCGTGAATAAGTGTTATTAAAACAACAATATGTATGGGAGCGAAAGTTGGGTGTGGCAGAAAAAGCATCAGAGTGAATGCAGTAGAAATGCGTGCGATGCAAAGTATGTGTGGAGATTTGTTAGACCTTGAGAGATAGAATGAGAAATAGCGTGATAAGAGAACGATGTGGAATGACAGAGGATGTAGTGATGAAAATTGAGAAAGGAATGTTAAGATGGTTCGGTCATGTTGAGGGAATGAATGAAAGAAGACTAACGAAACAGGTGTATGGGGCGAATGTGGATGGTACCGTCGAAAAGGGAAGACCTAGGCGCACATACCTGGACCAAATCGGGGAAGTTTTAGAAACGGGGCAGGTCAGGAGTACCCTAAACCATGCATGAAGAATGCAATGAGAGTGAATGAAGCGAGAATAGTATGTCAGTATCGTAGCAAATGGAGATCCGTGATCTCTGCCTACCCCTACGGTAAACAGGCGTGATTTTATGTATGTATGTGTTTGTAAAACAACCACGTTTACATATAAAATGGGTAATGTACGGTTCCATATAAAAGGTATTCCTTGTTCCAAACTATCTATAAAATCACAAAGTATAAATAGAGAATTAAAAATGAAAACAAATAGGTAACGCTTTGCATTTTTAAACGCCAGATAGAAAAGCTTAGTCACATCGTAATTAAGGCTGGATTTTTCCGTAGAATTCCGTTCAATTAAGTCTATTTGGGACATCCGTTTGAGTTGTCACATTGTTTATTCAATTAATTTCATTGGGTAAATCGTTGTTGGTTTCATTCACAGCTTATATACTTGTACTTTTCAAAGCCTTGTTTCTACAACCACCTTTATTTCATTTCACTAGGTATATTTATTTATCAGACTAAGCAATACCGCTATGATTACATAGCATTTATAAACCGCTAAGTTTTGTGCTGAATACTACAAGTCTACATCAAAAATTAAGTAAATCAATCGATATAGCCAATTACATAAAAATAGTTATGAAATTGTATGTTAGGTTATTACATCGTTAAAAATATTAGTGAAGCTTGTTTGAAGTTTTTCTCGGTAATTGTCTTCAACTTGCCATGTTCTAGAAAGTGAGCTTTATGTTTTAATTTAGTGGATTGGTCTACGTGGCTCTTAAGGGAGTGACAGCCGTTGAGCTCCCCACACCGTAACAAAAGTCTGCATCATAGCCTCGTTCTTAATTAGCAGGTTACGGTACACCGCATACAGATGGGGCCTCGAAAATATAGGACACCAATATACTCCCTGCCAGCTCACGTGTTTCCTTCTTCCCGTCGACAGTCCCGGGTCCTTTAGGCGGGGCGTGAAATCATCTGATGAGGCCGTGAAGCTGAGTACCACCTCTGTTAACATAGTACATGTTTACGGTGGTAATCCTCTTTCCGAGACTCGTCTTTAGCTTACCTTCAGGCGAGGTGAAGTCAAATTGACGTGTCCTTTATAAAAAAAACATGGGCACAATAGAATAATTCTATATTTCTTTTTGAATTTAGTTGCTTATTAAACCTAATGGTTTTGGCCGACGGAAAAAATGTTAACGAATAGCATGAGGTGGTTTCTTTTAAGTAGCATGTGCCAGCTCAACACGTTAATAAAATAATGAAATGCAAATTAATCTGTTTTATAATATTTGCATATAACTACCGCTATTTATATCATGCTAATATTAGGTGGCTAGGTGTTGAGGTTATACTTAGATAGATGTAGATAATTTTGTTGTTGGATTATAAAATCACATTGTATAAATCTAACAAAACAATTGGATTTGGGCAACATTTATAGTATTTGTATTATTTTTCATAATAGTCCAGCAACTTGACATTATCCATACTAATATTATAAAATGAAAGTAACTCTGTCTGTCTGTATGTTACGCTTTCACGCCTAAACCACTGAACCGATTTTCATTAAATTTGGTATATGGGTAGATTAAACCATGAGAAAGGACATAAGCTATGTTTGGTTGCAATAACCGACATCCACGCGGGCAGAGCCGCGGGCAAAAGCTAGTTAAAAACATATTGAATAATAGCGCATACCTAATTTTATCATATATCTGCACTTGAGCAGAATGAATATCTATTTTATTTACCGCGTGAAAACGTGTACAACCATTAAAATTACGTTAAAAGTAAAAATAAAATATAAAAGTTGTGGTACGCCAAGCGGCAGTACGGTAATTCCAATTATGCAAAATGTTTGTAAAAGGTGTTCACACACGAATTCCATACGAATATTATTTGGTAGGCTTCTGATTATGCCAGAGCTCGTTTGTCGAAGTATTAATAATTCTTTAACCAAGCAATTTACTCGGCAGTCTCGTAAGTAAACTCGATTGTAAGTTCTTAATGACAGAATAAAACTGATTAACTTCGGGAGTGTATCTGTGACTTTCAAATCAAATGAAAATACGTGATAATTGTCAGCAGATGCTACGAATTTTCCCTTCCCAACAACAAATAACTAAAGATAAAAAATGTTTTAATTACGATACGTGCCAGCCGGGATGCCTGCAGGATCATTTCGGAGATGGACGTAAAAATTATAACGGTTAGGCCTTACCAAATTATATGCACTGAATATTTATACGCGGAATGTGTTGTACTACAGAAGGATTACGTGATGTTGTGCTCGAAAGCACACGCTTCTGTGGTAGTATTAATGTTCAAAATCCATCCCAATGAAACAAATCTTAGGTAGTATGGGCACTGGTCTGGTATATCAACTGGTTATTGTTACCTATGTAACATGCCACACATAACACAGTGAAAAAAGGAAAGAGCCAACCCCAATTTTAAGCTAGAATACTTAACAAACACTTGTTCACATGGTCTAAACAGCGTTACTGGCCCTAAGGTATACATCTCACATACATAATATAGCTTCACATATTATATACAGCTGAATGGTATGATATTTGGTGCTGTCTTACTCTAAGCCAAGGGATGGTTTACTCTTGTGGGTAAAATGTTCAATATTAACAGATTAACTCGGTTGGGGATCCGGCTTCATAAAAATAAATTCCAATATTCCCCTCGTTGCTCTCATAACTCCTAAGAAACGAGTCTCGCTGGAAAGTTTAAGGCGGACGATTGGAGAATAAAAATTGCATTTTTACTATGTTAAATTAAGTTTTTATTGTGAAATTTACTGGGTGTTGTAAAAAGAATGTAACATTTTAGCAATTAGATATTTTTATGCGAATAAATGTTATTGTAAGAAGGTTTATGTGATTTTAATATTTTGTATTAAACGCTCAGGAATATTGCTTTGTGTGCTTTATGATATTGTGTTATGTTTTATGTTTCAGTAACGAAATTACAGGAACAGAATAAATAACGGACATTCACCGAAAATCTTAACATGCTCTAGTTATTGAAAACGCCTCACACAATGTTTTCTTACATAATAATATTTTACTTTGTAATATTGAGTGAGATATAAATCAAAGTAAAATTAAAGATTATTTTTCTCTAAATTGGAGTACATACTTTCTTATATTAATGTTTTACTTTAGATCTTTAAGAAGAAAAATCTAAGTACATAATGTACAAAGTACATTTTTCTCTAAATTGGGGTACATACTTTCTTATATTAATGTTTTACTTTATATGTTTATGAAGAAAACCTAAGTACAAAATGTACAAAGTACATACATAAATGAAGCAATAAAAGTAATTTTGATACATTATGTCATCACATTTGCTAACCACACCAACGTAATGGGGCGTGTAACATTTAAATTTAATAGTTTCTGAATAACCTTGTCGTGACAATGACTGTCTGGAATCTCGAAGGAGACAAACAAATTCTTAATAGCGATATCGTTTTGTGTAATGAGTATAGATTAGTATTCATATATTGTATCTTAATACATCTATTTTCTGTCTATCAAAAAATGAACAGTTGATAAAGGAGCGTTACAAATTTTTATCAAAACATATTTATTCACGAGTATAAAGTAGTGCTGTTTGTTTTAAGCGGATATACACCTGCCGGCTCCGGTGAGTGTTTATATCGGGCTCAAATACACTAATTAAATTCGTAATTAATACTGCACGCTGTCTTCAGTATCAATTACCGGGGCGTAAAGTCAATAAGACTTTTTCCACGCATCCCGGCTTACCTGCTTTCTCGCTCGAACTACCCCTGTCTTTGTGACAAAAAGTAGTAAGTCATAGATTTCCCAGCAATACCTAGTTCATAAGATTAAGAAGTATAATCTCTTAAGCGAAACCAAGTAAAAGTTTCAAAGTAGACTTTTACTAATCTAAACGAACATAGAGTACCTACCTAAGGAACTTTAGCTGAGTATATTTTTTAATAAAAGAATAGGTCCTTGTTGTAAAGTTTTGAGAACTACTCCTAGTAGATATCTAAACTTTTTTGAGTTACAAGTAGAATTTCTTAACAGAATGTAACTCCACACCGAATATAGATTGTCAATAAAAACTTTATTACCTGTGAATGTGGATGAAAACACAAGTTCCACCCATTAGAGGTCTATAATAATAATAATAAATAATAAATATTCCACAACATTTTACACAACGCCATCTAGACCCATGGTAAGCTTTTATAGCTCGTGTTATGGAATCTAGAATGCGGATAAACATACTTATATACTATAATTGACTTTAATGTCCTAGCTAGTATAAAGAACTTCAATTACTTACTGCAATTTAGTTGGGATGTTCTATAAGGGAAATAAAATTCACACACGGTCATCGAATCTACCATTGTAGCGTAGTCGAATACAGAAATTCCGGTATGGTTATACTCTCAACCCTATAGACCATAGTTATTCTGTGCCTATGGCCTAGGCTCTCAATTTATATTATAAATTTTATTTACCACCTCACATAATTTTATTAATAATTATATAATTCACTACCCCCTCTGCCACTGCTTTTGTTTAAAAAACGAACATTTGAATTGTTGTACTTCAGTCTCAAACAATAACAACTCTGTTTGGCTACCTTTATGAGTAAATATTGTTCTAAATGCCCACGCCTGCTTTTATGTTCCCTGTAATATAAGCTTACAGCTAGCATATATATTCACCTACGTATACTTTGTTCAACTGTTTTCCAAATGCTAGGAGTATCCCATTCTTACACATACATGAAAATTATTATTCAGAGGTCGGTGTTCTGCTTTATAATAATGCAGATAACCCGCAAAAAATGGGTGGGTCAGAGTGTGGGGTGTCCCCCTTTTGCTGTTCAGACCTAATGGCCTTGTCGCAAGTCAACAAGCCGACCGACGTGCTCAGCGTCCCCAATTAATACCTACCACCTACTGGAGAAAATAAACATGACGAACGATTGACTTTTCCATATTCAGTTTTTTGATTGCGTTACACTGATTTTTGGATATTACTTTGATTTGGGAGTACCAGCTCAAACTTTTGTAGAAAATGTAACAAGCATTAATATTATTTATATCTATATGTATAATATATTCTGATATACATTATCCTTATTAGTAGTTTAACTTGATATACTTTTATTATTTTGTATCTTAATTAATTATAATTTAAAACGACATCTCACTAATGTTATTTTACAAGCGCGTACCCAATGCATGGTCATGCATTAATTCTAACGCTTCATGCTTGATGAAGAAATTTATATCTGCGAGCCACTGCAACAAGATTTTAATAACCGCCTTTTCAGTCATTCAAATTACTTACTTTATTTGTAAACCGTACCCACAAATAGTGTTTTTATAAGAAAAGGATGGTTTGGGATCAGTTGAGAATACTAGACTACACCAAAACGCTCCAGAGCAAAATGTCATGAAATCAAAATGTCATATATGCAAAATTACAAAAACTTTAAAACGTCAAAAAAGTAAAATGTCATGATCGCTGAAGGTCAAGAAAAAGTTATGTAACAGAACGTCATTGTCGCAAAACGTCATTATCGCGAATCGCCAGATAAGCACAATGTCAGGATCGCTAAATGTTGGTAGGTACACCCAATTAAAATGCGGTGGACAAAAAAAAATACAACCTAAATTACAATCAGGTGAACAGATGTAGGTGGACCACGGGCAAGAAGGGAATGCAAACAGTAAATCGGACCAAGAAAAGCAGTTTCATATTGTACTATAGCATTTGAAGAACGTTCCTGAAGGGCCCGCGGCTCCGCACGCGTGGTCTTTTTTATTCAATTTTCAGATGTTAACAGTTACTCTGCTATTCGGGACGAAAATAAATCCCACAAATCATAAGCCATGAAAATCCGTCCAGCCGCTGCGCGCTGTTCCGCTGTCCGTGCTGTTCGACTTTGGTTTATATTATGATTAAATTTAAACAACCAATCATATTAACAAGTTACCTTTACCCGACGGGATAATAGGGGCGAGTGGAATTTTGAAACTACAGGAAAACGAGTAAATCAGGAAAACAAAAGTTTATTTAGACAAAAGTTCACATAAAATGACATAGAGAAGACATGTTCATGACCATCTGCAATTATGACCATCTGCGATTATGACCATCTGCGATCAGGACCATCTGCGATCATGACCATCTGCGATTATGACTATCTGCGGTCATGACCATCTGCGATCATGACATTTTGCTATTTTTATGATTTTCAGATTATGACGTTTTGATTTCATGACATTTTGCTCTGGAGGGCACCAAAATGGGATCAATTAAGAATAAAATAAAGTATAAAGTGCCCTGGGATCAATAAGGAAGTAAAAGTGGGATCACTTAAGAATTTTCGAATTCGGGAAAACTTTCGTCTTATCAATACGGAACAACCCTCATGCTTACATACATAGGTTTTTATTTTTTTTAAAAATTACTTACCTAGCTTTTCACCGTCTATTCGTATGTATTATATACCATTAACAGTACGCTTGAAGCCTCCAGCCGGGATGATAACCAGGATGGCTTGACGAGCGAAATGTCGCCACCCTTGAAACTTTCGTATGGGGTAACTGCTACTGCCACTGTGTAAAGGAAAACGCACAGGAAATATATATATTAACTTCACCCCCTTTTTTAAATTATATGAATATTAGAAACAAGATTACTAATATTCCCTCTAACCCCTCCAACTAAGCTAAATAGGAGTGGGCTCATGTCTGTATAGCGGTAGTTTAATGGCCAGGATCGAACCCGGGACGTAAGGCCGACTCAATAACCACTTCACAGGTAGTACCTAGTTTATTTTTCTACACTGAAAGTAGTAGTAGCACCCGTAGGTCTGTCTATCTACATAGAATAGGTACGAGTGCAAATGAGGTTCACTGTTACATGGAGAAAATACAAAAAAAAAAATCTTTTTTTACGATTTTATATACTTGCTTTACAATTTTAGTAACATACATACCTACTTTATTTACTATATAAAACATAAAAGCCCAATAAGCTTCGTAATACTTGTAAAATGTCAATGAATTTTGAGCGTAGCACAAGAGTTTACAGCGTCTGCCTTGTTGACAAAGAACTTAGATTTATGGAGTGTCAAGCAAACGATGCCGTAGGTGACATTTTGTTTACCATGCGAGGGACGAAAGATTATACTTTTTTATAGTCACGGCACCGCTGTTTTTACCAACATATTTTGTACCCGTATAACCAGAGTGTAGTGTTATCAACGTACATATATATTTCTATCTACTAAGTTAGTTACATTCTTAACTGGCTCTTGCTAGAGTATGTTCAATTTATTGTGTATTATGGTGTTCACGAATATTTTATCGCGTAATTAGACTTACTGACAATTAATATCCGAATGAGTGAATAATAAAAAAAAAAATAAAAAAAAATATTATGTATACAGACGAATTGAGAACCTCCTCCTTTTTCGAAGTCGGTTAAAAACCATAATGTGTGCCTACCTAAAAAACCTATACTATCCTACCTAACAAAAATTATACTTATCTAATACATCTCAATTGTGGTAGAGGAATAAACAATTTCGAATAAAAATTGTAAGTTCCACTGCCATAAGTATTGACGTATAGGTACGTTTTGGTCGTTGTTTGTATATAAAGATGGTATAGAAATAACTGGACAATTTCATTTTAGCATTGTCATTAGATACTTAAGAAATATTACATTCCTGTAGCACTTAATTGCGAGAGATCAACAGGATCCTTGCATAAATTTCGCATTTTTGCTAATGCCTATTAAAGTTGCATTTGTATAATCCATTCTTCTCATAAGTCATAAGTATTTACCTATATCAATATCAGTCACCTTAAAATCAGTCAGAAGCAACCGAACAAGTCGATAAGCTTGAGCGCCTCCAAAGCGTATGTGTTAGATTTATATTTGTTTTACGCAAATCTGATCACGTATCAGAATATCGTAATTTGCACAAGTGGATCGTAATACGCCTGTGACGGTATTCTTATATTTTTCAAACTTTACAATTTTGCATTTAATTCTGGGGTCTCAAGTTGTTTAAATGTATCTTAATCAGACAGACATTCACGATACTACTTGTCAGGATGGTTTGATAATATTGTACTTGATTCTATGATTAATTTATCAATTTACTTGATAATCTTCAATATTGTAAGACTAGAAAACCCTCACTTATTTTGCTCGAAGGTATTATTATTTTACATATAAAATATTAAACCTTTCAGTGTTTAATATTTTTAGAGTCTAAAATAAATTGAAATATACTAAGTCTAAAATAAATTGAAATATACTAAGTCTAAAATAAATTGAAATATACTAAAAATACACATGTTATTTAAAGGCCACAAACTTCAGAAATTCTTATTAATTTTTGAATAAAAGTTATAGATAAGTTATTCAAAGGTGTCTAAAATTTCAGATTTCGGTTTGCTATCAAATTATAATAGAATTTCAAATTACAACTGTTTAAGTTGCCACTAAATAAATTATAAATTACTCAGACACTAATAATTGGTAACTTGAAAGATGATATACTTATTAAGTTATGATATGATATATTTATTAAGTTTGTTATTTTAATATTTAAGATTTCGATATTATTTTGGTTTCGAAAGCTAACGATGTTGAAAATAATGAGATGAATTCCGCCAAAATTTGTAACACTATCTCATAAATAATGTATTAGATTACAGTCTAGTATAGGTACAGTAAATACTACACATTTTATGATGAAATCTTTTTATCAATAGTTCAATACTAGGCACGTTCTGACATCATTGTAACCTTGGCGTTGTTGGTTGTATCCGAAACTCTTACCTTGGAGATCAGGTTTGCTTATTTTTCTTTTCTTAGTTTTAGCTTATATGGCTTGTGAGCTTAATTTAGCTTATACGGCCGTCTGAGTGCTTAGTGTGAGTTTTTTTACACATGCCCCGGTAACGAATAAAGCCTTGATCAAACCAACGCGATTACCTCGCGTTAGCTGCCGCTAATTTAGACATTGCTGATGAGTAAATGGAGATTCCGTCAACTCAGCACCGGTGAATGTGAGAAAAACTCGCATTAAGCACTCTGATCACCCAACTCCGCCAGGGTTTGTACATTTTAATGCTAATATACACAATTTACTTGAGTAGGAATCATACTTACATACTTGATAAGTTCTGTCGAACTATATATAACAATAAATCATATTATTATCACAGATAATTTTGTTTAATAGTAGTAAATAGACTAAGGGATAGGACTATTCTAGTGTATCATTGGCGCGAGGAGGCCCGGAGCCGGGGCGAGTTCCCGGCACCTTCGGAGGTAAGAGACCGGAAGCTCCTGGTGAGACGGTCCATGCTCCTGGAGTGGGAGCGGCGGCTGGCCAATCCCACGGCTGGCAGAAGGACCGTCGAGGCGATCCGTCCTGTCCTCAGAGACTGGATGGACAGATCGCGGGGGTCCTTTCGGGGCATGGATGCTTCGGAAGCTACCTGTGCCGGGTGGGACGAGAGCCGACCAGTGGGTGCCACCACTGTGGCGGCGATGATGACACGGCGCAGCACACCTTAGAGGAGTGCCCCGCGTGGGCTGGGGAGCGCCGTGCTCTCATCGCCGAAGTGGGGACGGACCTCTCGCTGCCGGCCGTAGTTCTGTCTATGGTTGACGGCGGCGATGAGGCGTGGGCAGCGGTTCAGACCTTCTGCGAGACGGTTATCTCGCAGAAGGAGGCGGCGGAGAGGGAGAGGGAATGTGACCCACTTTCCCTCCCACAGCGCCGCAAGAGAACCGGGGCTCGGAGGAGGCGGTACCACCAACTCCTCGCCCCCCTAATCGGGCCGGGCAGTAGACCTGCCGTCGATCAGTGGCGGGCGACCCACACGACGATGGCGGAAGATGTTGTTCCCGCCATCGTCGATATGTGGTGACGACGGACACCGTGGAGGTTTAGTGGGTAGTCTGGCCTCCTTCGGAGGCTAGGAGTCCCACACGAAGCCCACCCTCTGCCCCCGTGGGGGGTGAGCGAAGAGCTTAATCATAGTTGGCAAAATATGGGTGTTAATACACCTCTGTCTACACCTTCGAGAATTTACAGGCGTGAGTATATGTGTATAATAAAACAATTCAACACAATAAATGCATAGAACAATACACTGCTGATGCTGACAGATTATCTGCAAACTGAAACGTAACAACAAAACGGCAAAGTGCATTATGCCGATCCATTAAACACTTGGATTTAGTATTCGCCGCATCAATAAAATAGCACTCTCATTTCAACGACACCCTCGCTGTGAGTTATATAGCTGAAGCTTAAACAAACACATAAATTATTTAATTGCAAAGCTCTAAAATCTTATAAAGACTGCCGAATAAAAGCTCGATCATGTATTTTGAGCCTGACTGATTTCAGAGTAACAAACGTTCCATTTATGATTTGAGATTGACATGTTCATTCACATTAATAGTGTAACACTCACCGGGATATTTGCATTGTTTACTATTTTTATTGATTAACCGATATTTCGGCGCTGTTTCATATCCATGATCACCGTATAGCCACAGAAAACTAACTCAATAAAAAGAATAAACATGGTAAAAATCCCTGTGAGTGTTACACTATTAAAACGTTCTGTTTGTTAGAAAATATCATTTGCTAGAGTGGCGAAACGTGTGATGTATTTAAAATAAGATGGCTTTCGGGGTGCTTAAAATACTTATAGAAATATAAATAAACACGACAGAAAAAGAATATTCCAAACGGTAACAATTTCACATCCTATTTGTTTTGGCAACTAAAATATGTGCCACTTTTACTAATAAAACGCGGGTCAAGGGTATGTCGCACATGCATTATTGAAAGGTTCTCCAGCTGTTACAGTAACCTCCTAACAAAAATTCTCACAACAAATAGCAAGACTTGCTAAATTTATAAAGGTTTCAATTGAATAGTCTCCCCTTTTAATAAATCTTTAAAGCACGAAGTTATTGAGAGACTTGAAAAACCGGCATCGTTTTGTAATTCAAATCCGTTCACGTTCCTGTTCTGCAAGATTTTTCAATGAGCATCAATCTAGATCACACTGAATAATTTTAAACTGTAAAAATGTATGTACAAGCAACCGACAAAATCGACGAGAAGCAACACAAAATGACATTATTGCATTGCGATATGCATTAACTAGAATTACATAAATGTCAATATACAATGTCAATAAACAATGTCAATATGCTAAGTCAATAAACTATGTCAATTACAAATGAATCCTTTAGACACGTCAAAATACAAAATGGGGCACGCTTCAGCTCGTTATTAAAAGAAGGGAGAGCCTAACTCTGTACCCGGCGCAAACATGCCCATCATACTGGCTGCGTTTCCTCTCTGGGTTGCGATGGCCAACCTCTTCACCAGGTACGATCCGGCGCGGTAGTCACCTTACTTCTCTTTAATCCTACGCCCGATGTCCTCCACAATTTTTTTAGCCTCCACGCTCCAACAGCCCAACGTGTCGTACTAGATCAATTTCTTTCATTCAAGATTCAATCTTTCAAGGAAACCAGATCGTACGGCTAAGGTGACTCGGAGCGGCAGTGCTTTTTTGCTCACCCACCTATATTAGGATGCCAACTGACTGAAAAAATTTATCAATTATGTAACTAACCTCCCCTAGCTTAATCTGAAGCGTTCGAGCTATAGCCCGTCAAGAAAGTCGTGAAAATTGAGGGTGGCGCTGCTGCGCTTAATCTGGTATCCCTGTCATACTATAACTAAACAGACTTGATCTTTTCCTTTTTATGGTATGATTTCATTACGATAGTAGGATATTACGTGAATAAAAGTGAAAAAAAAAATACGGCAATTATTTCATTCACTTTATTTAGGCACTAAATGGCGCAAACTTTAGAGATAAATCAAACTTCAAGCTAGAAAATTATATATAAATTAATTACAGAATAGTCGTTATATCCTTTTTAAATGCAACATTAAGATATAAACTTTTGCAAATAAAATCTTTAACAACTAATCGAAATCAACGAGTTGAGTGATTGCGGAGTGATTGAGTTTAGAAGTCATGGTTGTCAAATCACTCAGGTGGCAGACAAGCACATGGGATTTAGAAGCACAGATATTATGTTAAATTTGGTGCGCGTGATCCGAAGCCTCCATTCGATGCAACCTGTACAACGACGCTAACGGCAATGCTTCACTCTCTTACTCAGCACATGGGAGACGCGGCCGTTACTGCAATTAAAGGCCGCGTCGGGAGCAGCCCTATAGAGAGCTGCTTGGAGACTCGCCACGGGTCCCTGTGACTAGCAGCGGGTATAGAGGTTAGATGAGGACACCCAAGAGGGCCACCTTAAACCCGTATATGGCTCAAAGTTAACTGGGGTGTGAGGGAAATGCCGTTAACCTTACACCCCGATAAATGAGTATAAGGCCTCACGCCCTTTGCTTGGTGACTTTGAGCTCGTCCACCACCGCACTGGTCATAGAATCGCTTACTCAGTAGTACACTTTAACTTCATTAGACCCACGGTACCACCAGGAGTATGGCCATGGGTACCGTGGGTGTGAAATGTGTTTTGAGAATATTTTAGGTCCAAGAAACATGTCCCGAACAATACCTTACCCAAAACCCACCTGTCTGTCTCATGAACCGTGATAGCTAGATAGTCGATTTTTTTACAGAGGTTGTAAAGTATTAAACAATGAAAACAAAAGATGTAGGTACAGTACTGTACGTATTATAATATAATTATAATCTTGTAGAACATTAACTTATTGGAGTGAGTATTGAACACCCAAAATGCTGCTTGAAACTCCTGCGTAATTTATCCGTGATAGTTTCTGACTCACTGGATATATCATCACATACTGAAATGATATGTCTTGAAATGTGCTTTTGAAAATCTGAAACAAATAAAAACGTACGGTACTGGATAAATACAGCTGTATATACCGTGTAATTTTTAGTAGTCCAAAGGGCCTCAGTGGTTAATACAAAATGGATCAAGACTGTTCAAAAACATCAAAGTGTCGTACTACGATTTCTTAAAATCGTAGGTTAATGACTCAACCACGACAAATGAAAACAATGCTTTGAAAAATAAAATATTCACTTAATACACATAATTTTAATAGATTACACTTCCCATACCGTGTTTAACATTAAAATATATGTACGTACCGGCTTATTTAGCTGTTTGGCCATAAATATCCTCCAAATCAGAAACCAGCTTACCGGTTTGAAATCCCGCCGTATATCATACTATACCCCTGAAATACTTTGAATACGACATGTCTCTCACTACTAATACACACATTGCTATTCATTTTTACACTTTACATTGTTACTAGACGTAAATAAATTAAATGAACGCAAAAGATATACGAAACATATCCACAACAAAACAAGGAATGACAGCTGAAAACTCAGTATGACAGCTATTGAGTGTTGCAAATACAATGAAAAATATTAGTTCCTTCAACATTAATTTCACGACTTTCTTGACGCACTATACCACCCAACTTCCTTCTACGCGTGCACTACTACTAGTTTAGGAAAGCTTTGATTTGGCAAGAATCACAGAGAATACTCATAAGTTATGCTGACAAAGTAGTAAAATAAATGTTAGTCAATATAGTTCTTGATTTACACTTATTCATAAGTTAAAAAAATATTTAAATATTTGGGTGGAGTAATCAAAATTCATTCATGGATCCAACAATTTGTAAGAGTGTTGGTAGATGACTCCACCATTGCCTTAAAGACGGATATATAGAGAAGAGACATTTGAACTGATTCAAGCGTGGCTCAGGAGCTCAGTTGGAAGAGCATTCGCCCTGTAAGGGAAAGGTCGTGGTTTCAAACCCCACCTGAGCAACTCATTTTTCCTGATGTAATAGAATTGTTAGCATAATAAATGCCAAAAAAAAAACAGTATAAAATGACTCATAATTAAACAACTACATTACCCTGTTTTCACGAATACCCATTTCACGAATTTGGGTTCAATATTTAATTGCAGCGTATTTTTATTTAAATTTTCATACAAAGTTTCATTTATGTAAAGGCATAATTACACAAACTTATCTCTTTCGTCCTCTGTTTTACCTTACATGTCTATTAATAGTAAAATATGATGTTATTCTGATTTATTAACTCATACCCTCTGCTAAAGTAAAATATAAACTTTGTAATGGATTTCTTCACTCTTCGAATTTAATTATGTTTGTTTGTTGTCTATTCAGCTCTTAGTAAGACTTCATTTCTTCTTTGAGGTTCCTCCACTTACCTCTAATTCATTGAATGGTATGAAATATTTTCGAAAATGCGTGGTTTTTATCCTAATTGGTAGGAAGTAAAAATAAAGAAACCGTATGAGGCCGTATGGCTTTGAATAGGCATCCATTTATAAAACTCTTAGATCTGAATTCAAACAAATTATAATGAGACTGATATTTTCTAAAGTTTACCCGAATGTCACTCATTGAAATAAACCACTATTTACGGATTCTATCGCGATATATTTGTAATTATTTACTTTTTAAAAGGACGTATGATCCGCGGGGCTATTGAAATTAAAAAGCACCTAAATTTTAATAAAGAGAGAGAGAGGGAGAGATGAATCGAACGTACCACCAGCTTGGGACCCAGTCATCCACTTAATCAAACCCAGTAAGCAGCAAAATCCAGCAAGAGTTAACGACACAGTGAGCTCATTTTGCGTAAATAGTAACGCAAATAATTCACCATGATTCGGGTATTTTGAGATAACTTATGCTTCAAACTATGTGACAACTACCATCATGAGTCACACCGCGATCATGGCTGCTGAAAAGCAGCCGAAACGTCGGTTTAAAAGTAAATAATAAGAAATATATCACGATAGAAGCCGTAAAAAGTGATTTTATTTCAATAATGAGACTTTTTGGGATTTGAACAGCGTTGGATGAATTTGATCTTACTGAAGTATAATTTTAGTAGTTACATACATACATACATATACTCATCCCTGTATTATCAGGTACGTTTTGCCGTCTATGATTTTCGGTCCGATGTACCTAATAGGGGGCGAGCCTACAACGACCACAGGAAGAGATGGCGTGGTTCTATTTTACTCCGCCGGTAACCAACACGGCCTATTCCACATTAGTAGTTTAATTAGTGATTTTTACCAACAATAATTTGTATCTGCGGTAGCCTAGTGGTATGAGTAATGGACTGCTGAGACGAGGTCTCGGGTTCGATCCCAGGTTTACCATGGCACACACCAATTACTTTTCGATGCTTTTCTAAGTCATGTGTGTATTTATCGCAGGTTTATAAGTGCCCGGTTAATGGCAATATGCTCGCCACTTATTACATTGGGACCTTAACATAAACTGGCGAAATGTGGGTGCCAGCACCTCTGCCTTTATGTTATGTTATAATTTGTATAATATTTATAAAGTACTTTACATTTAGAATTAATTGTCTTTATACTCGTACTCGTATTTTTAAAGTACCTACTGGTTTTCCAAAAATTATTGAAGATTCTAGAAAACCTTTGTTTGAACATAGCTGAGAGGAAAATTCACTAACTAATAATAAAATTATATCCGTATTTAGTGAGATTAAATCGCAAAATTTCACATAGAAGTATTAATACTTATGGTTAGGCTAAATCAGAATAAATCAGAATTGGACTATACCCCTTTATATACTTTTTATAATTGGGATATGGTAGTCGCTTATTATTATAATAGCTGTAAGAGTTCACATATTTGCACTGAGCGGCGATCGAACC
Organism: Eilema sororculum; assembly: GCA_914829495.1. Classification (NCBI taxonomy): domain Eukaryota; kingdom Metazoa; phylum Arthropoda; class Insecta; order Lepidoptera; family Erebidae; genus Eilema; species Eilema sororculum. The sequence goes on from OU618542.1 coordinate 10,565,764, forward strand.
CGCGTCTTGCATAGCGGCCGCGTTCACTACCGCTACGCCACGGAAGCTGTCTAGGGAATGGAAGGTAAATAAAATAAAATTCTGCAAGTGGTGGGCCTAACAGTAAACTAAACAGTAATTGTAATAAAAGATGAAATATCGACAGGCCAATTTCTAGCTATCGTAACAAAATTTCATCCCATCATATTAGGGGAAATTTCACATAACAGACCTTAGGAATTGTTTGAAACGATGCTCAGCTACGTTTTAATATCGCATGACTTGGCTGTAGCTGAGAGTTCACCCCATACTTTAGAACTAGAACGATCACGTACAACACGTACTCTCAAATTGTGGAATGAGGTCTCTGCTTGGTTTCCCCAGAGACAGCACTGTACGGGGTTCTTCAAAAAGCAAAAAGAGATTTTTACACTGCACTTGTTTAGAAAGTACATAATTTGATACTTATTTATTGCAAGAACGTATCAAAATATATTGTACTAGCTGATGCTTGCGGTCCGTCTGCGTGTAATTTTGATCCCGTTCCCGCAACGATTCTGATTCCAAAAATATTACCCACTTTAAATTTATATTCGTACTAGCTTTTGCCCGCGGCTCCGCCCGCGTGGACGTCGGTTATCGCGACCAAATATAGCCTATGTCCTTTCTCAAGGTCTAATCTACCCCTATTCCAAATTTCATCAAAATCGGTTCAGTAGTTTAGGCGTGAAATCGTAACATACAGACAGACAGACAGACAGACAGAGTTAGGTACTTTCGCATTTATAATATTAGTAAGGATGATGTTAATAATACTTGCCAAAACGATTTCCCATTTAAACAAATCAAAATACAACTTTCACTGAGCTAAAAGAAGGTTGCTATCTCACCCCATGAGGAATACCCCTATAATCTAGATAGAACATGAGTACCTACTACAGGTTCATATTTCAGTGAATGCCATAATTCTTTCTCACGAGCGCATTTTACATGTTCTTGTTTCGACATATCGACACATACATTGCAGCGCAGCAGCATTTCTATTTTGTAAATAAACCAGATGTGTAAAATACTATAAATTAATATCACAGAAGTGCCAACATGTTTCCGAACACTATATAGCAGATTTTTTTGGTATAATACCACTTGCATGATTGAATATTTTATGTGCATCATGAATTTAAGGATAAAATGAACAGTTCAAAAACTGCATCATCGTTGTTTTTAACGAGCATCAGTATCTTCGGCTTGTGACGCATATCAGTATGTAAACATTATTCTTAGCTACAAGCATAATTGCATAAAATTTGCAGATTCGAAAATATCATGTAGGTACTTTATTTGAAAAGTGCATGAATAAAACACAACACGTTCTTATTTAAGGTTCCTCAACTCTAAGGGCTAGTCTACAAGATCAGGTATGTTTGTTTAAACTACTTAGGTGGCAGACAAGCACACGGCCCACCTGATAGAACGGGGTTACCGTCTATGGATGTTTGCAACACCGGGGCATCACACTCACGCTGACGGGCCTGTAAGAATCTTCTCCTTACTTGAAGAACCCCATATTGTAGTAGCTTGAAAAAAACCACGGCAAGTAGTAGAAGATGTTCTTCTTTATCTTTGCGTTAATCCCAGTTGCGTTCGCAGGTTTCACCTTGGAGTCTAGGATCTATTTTACAAGCCTAACTGCTGATTTGGCTAAACTGTGATATTTTCTATGAAGCGACTGCCCTGTGACCTCCTCAATCCAAAGGCGATATCGAAACATTGTAATTAAACCAGTTGTTAGACTTTTGATGGCTCCAAGTACCCGTAATGACTGCCATAGATATTCGTAGTACAACCGGTACAGACGGCTTAACGTGCTCTCCGAGGCACGACCAGACCAATGCAAGCCCTTATTCATGTATACAAATATTTGCACTGAGCGGCGATCGAACCCGCGTCTTGCATAGCGGCCGCGTTCACTGCCGCTACGCCACGGAGGCTGTCTAGAGAATAGAAGGTAAATAAAATAAAATTCTGCAAGTAGTGGGCCTAACAGCAAAATAAACAGTAATTGTAATAAAAGACGAAATAGCGACTGGCCGTTTTTTAGCTAGCGTAACAAAAATTCAACCCAACATATTAGGGGAAATTTGATCTCAATGCACATTACCTAATAAACAAGATAGGTAACTGTAGAAGTTATCAATGTAAACAACATCAAAATGCATTGTATGCAATTTCGCATTATGCAAACTAGTATCTACACTTTTGATATTGCGCATCTGTTCAAATTATTCGTGTTTATCTTGTATTATGGATCAGTCCATAATACACAGGATGGGGTTCGTAATCATTTTAATCTATTCGAATGACGCTTGAAGTTGTTATTGATGTCATGAATCGCTTTAGATGGAAAAATATTCAGAGAACATTTTTATTTATGGAATACTCTCAACATTTTCCCTCGGTTTTTACGTACCTACTAATACCATTTTTGATCTTAGGTATTACCGATTTATATATTTTTCATCCTTTATAGATATTAATACAAAGAAATGATCTCGGTTAGATTTAAGTAAGGGGATAATATGTTTTATTATTAGACATTTTTATCATTTTTAGCGGCCAATGTAACGGAGAAAGATTTCTACTTGTTAATAATAATTAAATTATTTAACTAATTGAGCAATGTTAGCTGTAAAAATGTAATGATGCTGCTACCGGCTAGGGAAATGAGCAGAGAGACTAAATAAAAGATTAAATCACAATTTAATTACGATATTATAATCGTTAAAAATAAGGTTGTTACATAAATTTATTTGAGGTATTTTCGAATTGAATCTCAGGGAATGGATTCGCATAAATATTCTGCCCAGGCGTTGTTTGGATCCGCAGTGCAAAGATGGTAGTATGCACTTATCTCGTTGATACCGGAGCTGGTGGTGCCAGCACCCAGGGTCCTCGCTGGTGTGCCTCACGACCGAATGATGGCGTGAAACCCGGTACAAAGACCCTGGAAAAAGAAAGAAGTCAGTTTGTCCCTAAGTAATTTCGTCCAGATGACCCGCTAAAAAATAGCAGGAAAAATACTAAAAATAAATGACCAATTTAATTTTTTATTTATTTAAACTTTTTGCACAAATACAAAATAAATGTACATGGGCGTTTTCTACCAGTCTACCTTAGAGTGATGCAGAGATATTTATGTCCAAGGTAGATGCACGAAATATTGTGATAGTTTGACTTACTTATACATTTTTATTTTAAGACATAAGTCGTACAAACTTTTTGATGACGTTTCAATATACAGACAGATATCAATTTTCTTTACAAAGATACAAAAATCCTATTTAGTAAGTAGATCCTGTGACCTTACAACGGAAATGCTTTTATCCAGTTGAGCAAGAAGAACACATCTTGTATATTCGAAATAATATATTTTGTTATTGTATGCCTATGTATATTTTAATAAATGTAATACTTAATTGACAACGCAATAGTAGGTAGATATCACCTAGTTGAACCCTGTACTGAGATCTGGCTAAATCTTTTAGGTTTACGGAGACCCGAGAAAGATCTCTGAGGTAAACCCTAGGGATCTCGGTTTTATGAAAACAAAACTTAATTAAGACTGCTTTTTCATGTAAGAATATATACAGTACGACAATTTATTTGGTTCAACAATTTTCTAGGCTTTGGAGTTGTTCAATAAAATCAGAATTTATGTAATCGAATTTTAACACAACGTTTTAGATATTTATTTGGAGGTCCCTTGCGAAATAAAAGGGTCAAGCTATACAGTGTTAAGTGTTGCTAGTGCCATTTCAAATGTATCAAATGTAATTTCAAAATCCTTTCAAAATTAAGTCCAAAATGTTTCAGAGGGAGCGAATGTGTTTTGAAGCTTTTATGTTTTACTTCAATTTATTATTTATATGTAGAGGTGAGTTAAATTTTGTTAACAGCGATTACCCAAACAACCACTTATTAGCGAAAATTGTTGGACTATGTTACATGTGTGTGAATCCACTTGTCCGCACTTGTATCTCGTGAAGTGGTTGTAATTAATTGCCTCTGACCACCCACAACATTTATTGTTATCTCATGTAATATTGTTATACTTCGTAACGTATTTTAATTGATTTATTATTAGTTTATCTTGTTTTGCACCCTCCCCTTTCCTTCACAGGACGACACGTGCAGGGCTAAGATGTCATCCATTTACGGTGCAGAGTATACCTGCTAGAACCAAGCGTTTCAGTGATTCATTCCTATGCCGCACCACTAAGACTTGGAATTCCCTGCCAGCTCACGTGTTTCCTTCTTCCTACAGTCCCGGGTCCTTTAAGCGGGGCGTGAAAAGGCATCTAATGAGGCCGTCAAGCTGAGTGCCGCCACTGTTAACATGGTAAATGTTTACGATGGTGACCCTCTTTCCGAGACTTTGCCTTTAGCTTAACATCAGGCGAGGTGAAGTCAAATTGACGTGTCCCGTATAAAAAAAAAAAAAAAAAATTATAGATATAAATATACTCGTAAACCTGAACCTAAACTGTATATATATATATATAAATTTATTATATTATGTTGTTTTGTATACGCTTCAAAAATCCAACGAATGCTTGTACTGAATGTCATGAAATTAAGGCATCACGGAGATCTTGTTGGATTTGAATTGCATCTAGCGGTACCTACTAAGTCGCAGTTTCCCGTTCTTTTGTCCTTTTCTGAGAACAGGCTATTTTCTCTCGTGAATGACAAAGAGAAAGAGAGGGAAAGTACGACTAGCTGAGGCAAATTTGACGAGGCACCTGATTGTCATCGTGATTAATTTATCGATCACTAGCTTTTGCCCGCGGCTCCGCCCGCGTGGATGTCGGTTATCGCGACCAAACATAGCCTATGTCCTTTCTCATGGTCTAATCTACCACTATACCTTTCATCAAAATCGGTTCAGTGGTTAAGGCGTGAAAGCGTAACATACAGACAGACAGACAGAAAGACAGACAGACAGACAGACAGACAGACAGACAGAGTTACTTTCGCATTTATAATATTAGTATGGAAGTATGGATATGGATTTTATTATTATTATTTATCAACTATTTATTTTTCAAGTAACAGACTCAGTTTGGTTAGTAACAATTTTAGCATATAGTAAATCGTACAAAATTTCTTAACACTATAAGTAATATATGAATTGAAATTTTAAAACAAATATCAGAAGTATAAATAATTATCGGCTGTGTTATACTGCATACAGAATTAAAATTATATTATTCATCTCCATTTGAAGCTTACATATTAGAACCCGCGGCCAGCTATTTTTTGGGATATTGTTCGGCAAAACTTCAGATTACCTTAGTAAATGTTAAATGAATTAAGCAATCTCTATCTCTGCTCTTTCTCTTTGGCTTTTCAAAATATTGTACACTAGACTGGAACCGGCTATCTACGTGCCTAATTTAAGTCAATTAATTATTCCATGCCACTACAAATTACGCTAAACTACTGGAGTTTAGTTAGCATCGCACTAAATTAATTACAAGCCATAAATAATGGGAGTCATCTAGTAAGATAACAGTTAGCTCCAGTTTAGTCCTAATTCATACATACATATGTATTAGATATTAACCTGTATTCCGACAGGATGAAATAACTTATTCTCTCTGAATTACAAGCGAGGGGGGGATACTTTGACCATTGCAGTGAGATTGCTGAGACAATTAACCAGGTGGTCCAGTCGTAATGGCTGCCTTTTTAGGTTATATTTGGGCTGACCCACGTCCTATAATTCCGTATAGTCTTAAAAACAATTGTGTTTTTCGTAAAACTCCATTGACCTGATTAAAATTTGCTTGGAGAATGTACAGGTTTATATTACTAAACAATTATCTCTCTTTCTCTTTGTTCTCTTAGTGAACCTCAACTTCAATTTGTGTAATAATACGTCATGCAAGAAGAAAAACTGAACGTATGTCAATTTGCGTGCAGGGATTCCCCTTTTCTTTCCTTCACAGGACGACACGTGCAGGGCTAAGATGCCATCCATTTACGGTGCAGAGTATACCTGCTAGAACCAAGCTTAGTGACTCATTCCTATGCTGCACCACTAAGACCTGGAACTCCCTGCCAGCTCACGTGTTTCCTTCTTCCTACAGTCCCGGGTCCTTTAAGCGGGGCGTGAAAAGGCATCTAATGAGGCCGGCAAGCTGAGTGCCACCACTGTTAACATGGTAAATGTTTACTATGGTGACCCTCTTTCCGAGACTTTGCCTTTAGCTTAACATCAGGCGAGGTGAAGTCGAACTGACGTGTCCAGAATAAAAAAAAGGATCGTCATGCGCCGATTGAACACTGTCACAGAATATATAATAGTAACACTGTCCAAGTGTGATTTAATTATCCTTCTCTTAGTAGCCGTCAAATCTACTTGGTTTATACGCATTTTAATTGGGTCAATTAATCGTCTTTAAAGGTTTATTGTAGTTGCGATTTTTCTATAAATTATACCACCTATTTTTATTTACTTTTGCTCGGTTATAAGAGTAATTGGACTTGTTTTAGACAATTATTTTTAGGCTAATTTTTCAATACAAAAGCATCACAAAAATTTAAGTACTTTCGCCGAAAATATTTCTCAACGTTGAGTAATGAGTTTTATCAGTTGAAAACTTAGCTTGACATTGGTGTTTACTTTCAGTAGGGACTAATAGAGGTGCCTCAGTACGTAGGTTGATACTTTAAAAAACAGTAGCACCTCATATACGCCGCCAGAAGGAAAATCTGGGCCCATATATTATGTAGATATGCAGAGTTGTCGGTAACGGTAACCGTGTCATTAGTTTAATTACCTACCTACCTAAAAAAGTCATAATTTAAAAAATACTTGACATTACTACTACATACTCAAACTGCAGGCATTTTGCTGATGAAACCTGGCGGATACAAAAATAAGATGATTTAGGTATAAAATCATTATAATTATTTATTTACTTATCTTATCCAAAGAAATATTTGTAGAAGATGGTGATAAATGATGAAAATCATATTGTTATATGAACCATTTTCCTCCACCGAATGTAGGTCATGACCGCAGTGAACTGTCTTTGGGGAGATATGTGGGAAATACAACATTTGTGTTGTCGTGAGAGCCACTCTCGACGGCACAATGACGTCGATTGTCGGATATTGACTGATAGCATCTGTACAGAGACAAAACACTGCTTTCAATTTTATAATAGCAAACATTTCTTGTTATGATTTATTTCTTATTTTTAGGCTCATCATCATCTTATTAGGATTTTAGAAAAAGAAAAAGGTTTTTACTTCAATCTAGAAACTTTATGGGAATAACAGTTAATCTTATAAAATAAGTTAGCAAATAATATTACGTGCCAGTATTTACAAACAAAATTAGAGTTTCTTCTGTTGATAGCTCAATAGTAATGTCCTAATAATGTGCTAGAGCTGAGGGAAGTTTCTTTGTTGAAGTTATCAGTACAACGAAAGACAATTGGTGTAATCACCGAGCGGCCACAAAATAGAAGCGATAGCTGGTTTACTCTCAAGAAATGGTAGGCAAAAGCACCTGTGCGTACATTTTCTATGCTTCTAAATTTAGTCTAAACCACGGATAGTTTTTATTAAAGATCAGTTTATTTTGTTAACCTCCGACACAAAATGTTGTGTATACGAGGTTTGCTCTGTGTATGTGAGTATTATAGGTAGGTACCTCTTATATGAATGGAGCGATATGTCAATGTAGTTAATTATTTGAAAGCTACCATGGCATGATCAAGATGTTCAATAGTTATAGATAGCTATAAAAATCTTATCAGGCGTTTGAAGATCATTAGCTATTTTCTAGCTCCTATAATGTATCTATGAACATAATCCACAGATCCTCTGAATTTGAAATTTGATATACTTTTTTATTATATACTGTAATGTGGCGGTTATTATTATGGTATGATGACTTTCGACTGTTGCTGCAGTATCCGGTAAAGTTTAATCATAAAAAACGGAAGAAGCTATTAGTGAATTGACAATTTTATCTACTTTGTGGGAAGAAAGCCATGAATTTGAATAGTTGATTGATTGATCCATGAACGGATTCCAAGAAATCAACTAGTGATAGATTTCATTGCAGTCTGAAGTTACCATCATATTCTGTCCTCCTTGGAAGTTACACATAGGCTACAGTTCATCCCGTCATATATTTTTTATGCGCTACAGTATTTCACATGGGCAAGGCCACGGGTATGAAATAGTATGTACTTATTTATATTTCGCAATTTCTGAACCGGTAATCGGAGCTACTTTCCGAGACACGAAAATCTTTAATGGACTCTTAGTGTTCGTTAATGACCTTAAGGCTTTTCTTTATTGTGTGGAAACCTCTACGGATAGCTCTCCACCGAGACATAAACTGAGGGCACGGCGAAGTGGTAAAATTGGAAAAGAATTAACCATACGGTACGTATTAAATGACATAAGCGTATAACCGCTGGCCTTTGTTAAGGCCTCAGCGTGTAGAACCCGCGTACCCATGTAAGCCTCCTTAAGGATCGGGGATCGCTCTAGTAAAAAGGAGGGTACCCGATACAAACAGAGACATTATAACAGAAAACTACCTATATACGTATAACATATGTTTCAGTGGCAAAACATATTGTGCGCCACTTTATTTTGATCTACATAGGTACATACAATAAACAAGTTTAGCTTCTTCATTCGAGCATCGATCGCCCAGCGTTCAACGTATCGTACCTACCTGTATTTCAAAGAAGTTTTGCACACACTTTAATACTTCCTACCTAACACCGCACTGAGATAAATAAGAACTATCTTCTTCTGATCTTGCTTGAAATGTTTTTATTGATAAAATAAACAGAGGAATTCAAATAACCATTCATTAAAATGAAAGTCATATAATAATTGAGCAGGAGTTGTCTGATGATACCATCGTTCTTACGCAGTTCTAAAGCTCGGTATGTACTCAAAGTGCACTTTACGCTGTAATTTTTACTTTCGCCATTAAATTGTGGCAATAATGAAATTCTCACATTAATGCTTTTTATGACACAATGGAGCGATTGCTAGTGATAAGGTGAATATAGAAAATTGTATTATGAATTCTAGAAACTGGATAAGATAATAAAACAATGTATTAATTGAATTTATATAACACTAGCCGAAGCTCGCGGCTCACTTTTCGTGACTTTTAGAGAGGAAAAAAGAGACTGGACTGACTTGAATCACTTGGTTATAAATCATAATAAAATGGAATGATACAAACTGTAGTATACGTACTGTACTGTATACTACCACATTTATTTATAATTTTTTAAGTAATGCTTAACTTTGTATTAATTTTTACGTTTCTGGCTAGTTCTAATTGTAGCATTAGGCATTATGAACTGGATGCCTTAGCCTGTGTTTGATTTTTTTATTTGAATGGGCTCGCGAATGAGCTGAAGAACGAACTCATCGATTAATCCATCGATTGAAGGAGGGAGTCAGACACTTGGTGTTGGACCGGTGCAGGAGAATGGTCACTTAGAAAAAGGTTGAAGAAGTATTTATTGTGTTGAGATAGCCTCCATTTCTGATCGCTCGCCGCAGCGTCCCGGAAGGACGCTGCGGCGAGCGATCCTTTTCCATCGGACGCTGTGGACGATGGTGCCAGCGAAGTACCTTTGACATCTTCAGGGAAGTCGTCGGTGCCGAAGATGTTGGCCATATTTTGGCCGCATGGTTGGAGCGATGGTGGAAAAGTGGTTGCCCGTAGGCTAGCGGCTCAGGCGGCTGCTATGTAGGGGTCCCATTTCCTACGACCCCTACGATGCCAAGGGTGACTCACACCTGCACATGGAGGTGAGGCCAATCAGCCTTCCTTCCGGCTTGAGGATGAAGATCAACGTATATTTCCACGTAAGTGCGTTTGCGTTGTGATTGGGCCCAAATATCGATGTGAATCAGTGCGCGTTCGTTTCGTATCCCGTGCCGCCACGTGCGGGGTGTTCCTCGTGGACGCTTTATTTCTAAGGCCCTTCTGGCAATCTCAAACTAAGCTGATGTAATACCTAATTGATAAGAATATACTTGCATGTGAATTGAAAGACATTGTATTATTATTTGCTTGGGAATCCTGACCATGGACTCAACTTCCACAAGAGGTCCTTGAACTAATAGTCCAGTGTAAGCTACCGAGGGTTATATCCGAAGTAGCAAAGAACATCAACATCGTAAGTATTACTCTCACTGTCGCAATACATTCCATTTCTTTAAATTTTCCTCTAAAGCTGTTTGAAAGGTAGGGACGTCGTCTGACCTCCCGACCCGACAAACAGTCTTTCTTTTTTATTCTTTTTTTTATACGCGACAAAACATAAAATGAAGAGCTAACCCGTAACTGCACGTTGTACTGTAGCAATACTAGAACTTACTAGAATTGACCCCCAATAAATTGGGAAAACAGTATGGACGAAAGAAAAAGTTATAAATAGTGTATGGAAAATATAGCAGTATGGTTACCAGTAAACATGTTATTACTATATTACATTAACTAACAACATAAAACAGATACTAGATAATATACAATTTCAGATACAAATATTAAAATGTAATTACAGTCCCTCCGCCGACAATTTTGTTGTCCTCGTTAAAAGCTATAATTTGGTAAGCCTGAAATAATAAATATTTTTAGTATTCCATTCATATTAGTAAAATCTTTCGCACGCACTTTTTTCTTTAACAAAATGTTAATAGTCTTTTTAATATATTTTTGAGGGAATATTTTAATTCAGTTACTTACCTACCCTGTAGATAGGCACCGCATCTTTCTCTTAGAGTGTCATCCTACAGAAGAAGGCGATAGAATTGATTAGACACGGGAGTATATGATTTATTTGCGTATATTATATTCCCTTAGACATACTGTGGCCATGGATGAATGGTAAAATGTGGTTAACCCTCCAGCCGAAATAGAGCCTACTAAGGGAGAGATAGGGTGATTTCTATACACCTATATGTTTACCTCGCTCAATTAGAGACCGTCCCACCAGCTGAGCTTACACTGAGTGAGTCTTCAATGCTACATCAAAATAGTCTTTAGCTTACTATCAGGCGAGGTGATGTTACATTGACGTTTCCTATATTAAAAAAATATTGAGGGTTAAACTGAATATAAGTACAGGACAGGACAAGTTATTTTTACCCGACTACGGCGAAGCCAAAAGGAGGGTTATGATTTTGACAGGCTATGTATGTATGTATGTATGTATGTTCATTTGTTCCCTCATAGCACCTCAACTACAACTGGACATATGAGGTATCGTTACAAGCGGCTTGATCGTCCGATGGTTATAGGCTATATGACGTGTCACTCAATCTTGTGTGGCGCCCTCTAGCGCTCATAAGGTACTATGTTAAAAAATAAATTTGAGATAAATATGCCGTGTTTGGTATCAAATGAAAGGGCTTAATAAGCACATTTCAAATATGTATAAATTATTAGCTTTACCTTGCCCCAAAATAATATAAATAAAAAATAAAGTTTAAAACTAAAACCCGACTACCGAAAAATCACGCTCTAAAAGTAACAAACAAGAAAATAGCCGTGGTCGTATGCCACTTATTCTGACAAAAAAATATATTCTAGGGAAAAGTGACATACGACCACGGCTATTTTCTTGTTTGTTACTTTTAGAGCGTGATTTTTCGGTAGTCGGGTTTTAGTTTTAAACTTTTAATATAGTATGAGTCCCATAAAACCATAGTGGCTTCCCCGTATCATGTGGTTTATAGAAAAATGTGTGGTGAACTTCGTACCACCAATTATTTCCGCCCGCGTGGCGTCAGATCCCGTTCCCGTTGTACCCGTACCGCTGTATTAAGCATGTATTATAGTTTTAATGATTTAAGCATATATAGGGACGGACAGACAGAGACATCGACTTTGATTTATACTATGTAGTGTTAATAGATAATTGGCGAAAATTATTATTCTCCACTGATATAATTAATGTTACCTACATTTAATTTAATAGTTTGCTACGCCCTGACTTTGCGATTTGCAGAGTGACGACGTGAAAAGAAAGGAAGACAGAAAACATGGAGGTGTAAGGACAATGGCACTCTTACAAAGCATGCAAAGTGCATTAACTGCTACTTGAAATCGATTTCACGGATGTTGAGGCAGTTAATTTCAGCTAGGAAAAGCATTTAGGGACCAGCTATTAAGGGAAATAACGACCAGCGAATAATTGTCTGACGATACTCTTTGCTTAAAAAAATGTAATCAAATTTAATGAGGCAGTGTTTGTGTTATAATCTAAAAAAAACATTTACAGTTAACAGTAGTATAAAAACAGCGACAGCGACATTTAAATAGAGAACTTAATTAACTTCACAAGGGTAGTTAGGTCATAGGTATTTAAACAAAGTGCCATACTGAACGAATGTTAGTATTTTATTGAACCCATTACTTATAACGATAAAACTAACTAAGATTGTAAAACGTAGTTCAAATAATAGAAGTTATATTTCTATATAACATTTACATAATCTGATATAGTCGCTAGGTGAACTGAGCCTGAGACGAGCAACATATGAGAGGAAAGGCTTCATTATAATCAAGAGGCGGTAAGTATTACTATTTGAGAGGAGCAAGCTAATCACGGCGGCACTAAAAGCCTTTCAACGCCTTAAGTGATGCAAACGAGGAAACTTGGAGTTCGCAAACGGGCTTAGACTTCATCCCATAACTTTGATCGGCACTTCAAAGTCACAAGTCAATTTACTGCACTGCGAACGACAAATGATTTTCGATAGTGATTTATGTTTTGTTACCGTTTTTTCGACAGATTTATTTTTGTAGTTTAGTCACAGAATAAAATGGTTTAGATTGCTTTTTCTAAAATTGTGTTTATTGGTCATGTATCAACGATATACATATATACACAGGCAGAGATCACGGATCGCCATTTGCTACGATCCTGACATACTACTCTCGCTTCATTCACTCTCATTATATTCTTCATGCATTCTCGTCGGTTTAGGGTACTCCTGACCTGCCCCTTTTCTAACACTTCCCCAATTTGGTCCAGGTATGTGCGCCTAGGTCTTCCCCTTCCGACGGTACCATCCACACTTGCTTCATACACCTGTTTCGTTAGTCTTCTTTCATTCATTCTCTCAACATGACCGATCCCAATTACATAATATGAATATTGAAGTAATACAAAGAGGAGAAAGTGACGTAAAAATCAGGAAGTATGAAATTATTAATTTGTATCTTGTGACAAATCGAAACTAATAAATACTGGTTATAAATTCTAAGCTGGCTACTCAAGTATACTTTTAAACGCTTCGACTAAAATGCTCGCTGTAAAACTCATTGACGTCGGGAAGTCGAACACGGGAATTCATTGAAGTCGTCGTGGTCGCTACCGGGTTACCGCTGCCGAGAACAACATTATAAATACATATTAGGTATTTTCTTCTTCACTTGGATTTATGTAAACATACTTATGTTTTGGTACATGGTTATATTAGCCTCCATTTGTGAAATAACCCTGAAAGTGAAGCCGATCTGAGTAAAAATGACTTTAGATACTGTTCAAAGGTTTACTTACTGAATTATTTTTATCAACAGTAATATAGTTATGCATGTTAGTAGTAAGTAAGTAGTACTTGCCATGGTGTATGTAACATGCATGAAGCATGACAGCGAAAATACTGAATGTCCTAACGCGTCAATAAAACGACTTTTACAAGTACAAGTAAAACAATATCACGATAAAATTCATATAATAATAAATCGTAGGTAATACTTGAGTCGAGTAATGAAATTCGCGGAAGTCAAGAGCGATTTCAATAGATTAATTTCAGGCTCTGACGGAAATTAAGCTTCCTTAACGAAGCTTATTGCATTTTTTGTTAACCTGTTTCCTAATTAATTAGCAGCAACAAGTGCTCTTTCAATGCTTTAGTACATTAATCAACACAGGAGTATTTACGTCGTTAAGTCTACAATATTTTAAAACAAAATTACTTACGAAAATTATTCATACTCATTTTGAAAATTCGAGAACAACGCGTTAATGTTACTTCATTGCTCCAGTAAAACTTTTCTAAAGATAAATCGCCTATTGTTACGATTGTGGAACTTTGCAAATCACTCTGTGAGCTTACTCCAATAGAATAATCGACAAAACTTTCTGTAAATGCTGGCTAACCAATTAAACGAGTTTCTGTTGAAAATTGTTACATCGACGAAATGAAAAATATTTGCCTCAGCGTCACAAACTTCGATAGCTTTCATTTTGTTGTATTCTAAGCGTGCACTTAATTTTTTTAATGGAAACCATAAAGGACACCATATATTTCATACTTACCCAACGTAACTAGCCATAACTACGTAGATAATAACAGAATGCTAGAGTTAAGTCACCTAGTAATAATTAAGATAGACGATTGAAAATCATTATGATAAAACAGTTTTGATAAGTAAAGTGCCTCCCTCATTACTACACACCGCCTTACTTATCACCTTATCCTTGAAAGTGAGGTAGGCATGACTGACAAAATTCAAAGGATCGGAAGTAAAATTTAATAACTCTGTGTCATGTTGCTGGCTGCAAGTTTTGTTTCCAAAACTTCTACGAGGTGGCGGGAAACCGTCTTTGTTGCTCCTTTTGACATTTTCAACCTTCTTTAGATTTATGTACTACTAACACTATCGATAGTGCAATTATCTAGCAAATTAATTGCTTAAAAATTATTCATCACACTTCAAACATAATATAAAAATTTATATAAAGAAGATATATATCAAATGACGATGAGGGACAACAAGCACAGGGCCACAGCACGACAGCTTGCAGGTCCCCGGCTTTATCAGACTTACTGTTTTTTTTATCTCATACCATCTGCGGTATATAAGACAATGTAGAAAGAGGACAAAAAAGTATATACCATTGATACTAAATCCTTACCATAAACATCCCCAGTAACTTTTTAATATTTCTTTGTGTTGTGAGTACTAAAACGTGGATAGGAAATGCGTAGCCATCAATCTCGACGTTAGGTAACTGAATGCTTGAGGTAAGTAAGAGATGTGTACAGAAAAATCTCATAAGCATTACTCATAAATCATACGTATATATTGCACAAGGCTTAGCTTTTTTCTTTACTATTAAAGGGACACTTGTAATGTTTTCTTTGTATTATATGTGGCATAAAACACAATAAAAAAACAGAAAATGTGGTGAACTAAAGTGGTTGCTACTCGCAGTTTCTTTGATATTTATTTCTCAAATCATTCTTTTTCATACTTTTTCGCGTGATTTCCGACAAGACAAGAGGCGTCCTATTTCTTCACATTATATGTGTGTTATATATTCCCGCTCAATGCAAATATTAGTATACATGAATATGTTTATTTACAATGCCCTGATCGTTTATTTTCATAAATATGTGCACCACACAGTGTTCACAAAAAAAAAATAGAAGGTATGTTTACTCGCATACTAGCTATGCTTACTTTCCGACCCATAGCACATCTTACTCCGACTCATAACACTCATAGCATATATTTTAATTTTAAAATATCACAAAATTATCACTTAACATTACCTTCCAAATTCTCTAAGTCAACGTTTCAGCAGTCTTAACTTAATTATTTAGATTTAAAGTGTGTTGACGTGCATTATAGAACTAGCATGTAAGTAAGTCGCCTTACGTTGCAGAGTTAATAAGAACGCATCGATCGTTAACAATGTTTATGCTGCTACGTTAGCAATAACGAACACGCATGTCACCTACATTTAGAATGGAAAAATTCAACCATCTTGGACGAACTACGAATATACCCACAGCAGTCTCTCAAGGGAAAATTCCACTAACTGAGCTTCAGCAAGGAATATACACTCAGTACAATACTCGCCCATGTTAAAATTTTATGCTTTTTCTATCAATTTGGTTGCCTGGTGGCAAGTTTGGGTGACACTCACGTATCACGTATTACGGTTATAGTTTTAAAGCTGAGCTCTTTTGTTAAGTTTACTGGAAGTCATTATTATACAAGGCTCGTTCCTCTTTACAGATACGGGATGTTCATTTTTTATAATCAATGGGTTCGATTCCTGGTATGCAGTTCATTTAATATTAATCGAAGTAAGCAGTTTTAGTTATAGACTTTTGTAAGAATTTTATTATACTTAAATCCACATACACAAGTATCCTCGGTTACTTAAAAGGAGACCTCAGAAACTGTAATAATTTTGTAAAAATTTATGAAGAATAAAGATTATTATAGATTATTATAAATCAATAAATCAATCAATATTTTTTTTTGACTGAATTTTTTTATAGCATTTTTAATGCTAACCTTAAAGTTGTCTATTCACTTCTAGCGAAAACGGTCGCGTCACGTACGCTCTTGCACAAGTCCGCGCTCGTGTAAAAGTGCTGGCGCAGCAGCCTACGCCGCCGCCGGCGCATGTTAAGTGTCTTGACCTCACGACGGTCGCGCGTCGCGATGACCTACTTGCAGTCGTAAGTAAATCATGCATAATAGTGCGAATTTGTGGTAAGTTATAGTTTTATAATTATAACTTGTTTTCAATTATGGGCTCTCCAACCAAAGTAGTCCTCAAAACTGAACTCGAACATCAGTTGTACAACCGGTACAAAGAGAAACAGAATGAGCGCCTAGAACTGCAGCAGTTAGTTAAAGACCTCAGTAGTCAAATAGAGGCATTACAACAACAGCTTAAAGCCTTACAGGAACAAAAGAATGTACCCCTAGAGAAGGAACATTCTACGAAACATGAGCCTCAGAAAACAGTCGAATATAAGACTGACGAAGAGGATCTTGCCAGAGAAACAGAGTGGGTACGACAGAAAAGTAGAAAGAAAAGGAAGTTAAACACTTCTCTATCTCCAAAATCGCAAGACGTAAGCGTCATTGAATCTCAGGTCAGTACAAAGGCCGAGAAAACCAATATAAAAAAAATACCCCCACCACCTCCAGTCATAGTGGAGGAAATCAAAAACTATCAGCAATTTTATGACCTACTTCTGACATGTTCAAACAAAGACTCTTTCATGGTGAAAATGATGAGCGGAAACACCGTCAAAGTAAACGCCAAGGACGGAGACTCCTATAGAGCGATTACGAAGCTATTATTAGAACAGAATTGTCTGTGGCATTCATATGAGAACAAGCAGGATAGACCGATTAAGGTCATAGCAAAAAACCTTCATTCATCATGTTTACCAAACAGAATAGTGGAAGAACTACAAGCTCAAGGTTTCAAAATCCAAGAAGCCGTAAATAAATATAGTTGGAGGATCAAAGAACCTCTAAATATGTTCACACTTTCGTTTGAAAAAGACGAAGATATAGAAAATATCTATAGAATTAAGACCATACTAGGCTGTAAAGTAGAAGTACAACCTTTAAAAACATCCAAACTAATACCACAGTGTAAAAGATGTCAAGCATATGGCCATACACAGAAATACTGCTCTAAAGAACCGAGATGTGTAAAGTGCAGTGGCAAACACTTGACTAAAGACTGCAATAAGTCAATAGCAGCAAAACCCAAATGTGTTCACTGCGGTGAGCCCCACCCTGCTAACTATAGGGGGTGTATGGTAGCTAAAGAACTGCAACAGCTGAAAAATAAATCCATGAAAAAAAAAGTTATTGCACCTGCCATTCAGGCCCCTATTGCTAAAAAAACCACTCAATACGTTTTACTCAACAAAATGTGTCCTATGCACAAGTAACGAAAGCAGATCAGCCGCATCCACCGGTAAATGGTCCACAACCATCCAAGTCAGGAGACTTTAATACAAATGAAAATATATGCAAAATATTGCAAATGTTAACCTCTTTTGATCAAAGGTTGAAAAACCTAGAAAATAGTGCTACACAACTACATCATACAGTACAAAAATGAAGCACACACTAAAAATTATGGCGTGGAATGCAAATGGCCTCCTAAACCATCGAAATGAGCTACAGGTAGTCCTTGCAACAGAAGAAATTGATGTGTGCCTCATATCGGAGTCTCACTTCACAAGAGAATCGTATATTCACTTTAACGGGTATAAAACATATCATGCACTGCACCCTGTCAACAATGCAAGAGGGGGAAGCAGCCTTATAATTAAAAAAACCATTTACCATTACCTAGAACATAAATATGAAGAAGAATTCATACAATCTGTAGCTGTTAGAATCAGAACCAAACTTCATCACATTACAATAGCAGCTATATACTGCCCGCCAAAATATGCTCTTAAATTAGAGCAGTACAGAACCTTATTGCAAAGTCTTGGCAACACATTTATATTAGGAGGGGACTTCAATGCAAAAATACGTACTGGGGATTCTGTTTAACCAACACTAAAGGGAGGGAATTGCTTAGTGCTATCAGAGAAATCAACTCCAATTCTATTTCAACAGGCAAACCAACTTACTGGCCTACTGATCTCCATAGAATTCCCGATCTGACCGACTTTTTCATTTATAAGAATCTGTCAGCCACATTTCTTAACATACAGGAGGTATTTGATATGAATTCTGATCATTCTCCCATTATATTAACCTTAAGTGAAACAGCAATTCAGAGAGAAAATAATCCAATCTTAGTAAATAAAAACACAGATTGGGAGAGCTTCAAACTTGACCTAGAAAACACTATTGACCTTAGAGTACCACTCAAAACTAAACAGCAGCTAGATGAAGAAGTGTCAAAATTTGTGATAGACATCCAACGCTGCGCTTGGGAAAATACACCAGTCTTGAAAAGAAAAGTCGCGAGCCACATATATCCATTAGAAATAAGAAATCTGATAGCCATTAAGAGAGTTCAGAGACAAGAATGGCAACGAACTAGATATCCCCCTGATAAAACTAAACTAAACAAACTCACAAAGAGACTAAGCAAAGCAATACAAGACTATCATGATGAAGCTACAAAAGACTACCTTAAACAATTATCAAGTAATGAGAAAACAGAATACTCATTATGGAAAGCCACTAAAAGATTGAAAAAGCATATTGTTCATGCTTCACCCATAAAAAAAATGGATGGAACATGGGCTAGGAGTAATGAACAGAAAGCTACCATATTTGCAGAACATTTAGAACAAATTTTTCAAACCATTGATGAGGAAAGTTCTGATAACATAGCATTTACTGACACTTCCCATGATGACTTGAAAATACAACTAGTCACCCCAAAAGAAGTCAAAAATATGATCAATAACTTGACCAAAAAGAAATCACCTGGATACGACCTTATCACCGGTGAACTTCTTCAAAATCTACCACGTAAAGGCATAGTAAAACTCACAACCCTCATCAATGCCACTTTCCGACTAAAACATGTGCCTAGTATCTGGAAAGTTGCTGAAGTCATAATGATCCCCAAACCAGGAAAATCTCCTCTAGAAATTTCATCATACAGACCGATATCACTGTTGCCAATTATTTCAAAACTATTTGAAAAGCTTTTTCTAAGACGTTTAAAGCCTATTATAGAAGATAGAAAACTGATTCCCAATTACCAATTCGGCTTCAGAGAAAAACACTCTACAATAGAGCAAGTACATAGAATTACCAATGTTATAGAAAAAACCTTAGAAGAAAAGAAAGTCTGTTGTACAGTATTTCTGGATGTAGCACAAGCATTTGACAAGGTTTGGCATAAAGGTCTTATGTATAAGTTAAAGAAAATGCTTCCAAAGCAATTCGCAGATATTTTAGAATCCTACTTAACAGAAAGGACATTTAGAGTAAGACAAGAAAATGCTTACTCTGATGTCAAACAAATAAAAGCTGGAGTCCCACAGGGAAGTGTTCTTGGCCCTGTCCTGTATCTATTGTACACCTGTGATATCCCAGAAATCGGAAACAACATTATTGCAACCTTCGCAGATGACACAGCCATCATGGCTACAGGTGTCACTCACAAAAAAGCCGTAGAGGAAGTACAAACCGCTGTCAGCTCTATCTCTGATTGGACAAAAAAATGGCGAATTAAACTAAACGAGTCCAAACCGATTCATATAGACTTCACAAATCAAAGACCTAATTATACACCGGTGTATATTAACGGTCGTATAATACCATATGAAAATACGGCAAAATACCTGGGTATGACGCTGGATGCAAAGCTTCGCTGGAAGGCTCACGTCAAAAAGAAACGCCAGGAGTTAGATCTTCGCTACAAGAATATGTACTGGCTACTCGGCAGACATTCAGCATTATCAGTGTACAACAAAGTACTTCTGTACAAACAAGTACTTATGCCTGTATGGGCGTACGGTATACAGCTTTGGGGCTGTACAAAACGCACCAATGTTGATATAATCCAAAGATTTCAGAACAAAGTACTTCGAAGTATAGTAAACGCTCCCTGGTATATTAGAATTGAGGACATCCACCGGGACTTAGGAGTGGACTTCGTAACCAAAGTTATAAAAAAATACGCCGAAGCACATGAACAAAGAAAAAAGTTATTGCACCTGCCATTCAGGCCCCTATTGCTAAAAAAACCACTCAATACGTTTTACTCAACAAAATGTGTCCTATGCACAAGTAACGAAAGCAGATCAGCCGCATCCACCGGTAAATGGTCCACAACCATCCAAGTCAGGAGACTTTAATACAAATGAAAATATATGCAAAATATTGCAAATGTTAACCTCTTTTGATCAAAGGTTGAAAAACCTAGAAAATAGTGCTACACAACTACATCATACAGTACAAAAATGAAGCACACACTAAAAATTATGGCGTGGAATGCAAATGGCCTCCTAAACCATCGAAATGAGCTACAGGTAGTCCTTGCAACAGAAGAAATTGATGTGTGCCTCATATCGGAGTCTCACTTCACAAGAGAATCGTATATTCACTTTAACGGGTATACAACATATCATGCACTGCACCCTGTCAACAATGCAAGAGGGGGAAGCAGCCTTATAATTAAAAAGAGTTAGTTTAGTGAAATTAGTGTAACGTAGTGCAGATAGTGCTATCCTTAAAGAACACAAGAACAGCGTGACTTTCTATAATTATAACTAGAGACTATAAGAAAAGTGCCAATGGACACATTCTTTACTCTTATGTATTTTTATCAAATTAAGTTATATTTAAATTACTTATTAGCCACAAGGCTAGATTGTAATTGTTATGAGGTAACCATTCAGTTACATCATAATGAAAAAAAAAAAAACCTTAAAGTTCGAAAAACATCGGAAAAAATTAAACGCTCAAGTGAGACTTGAACTCACGACCTTTCCCTTACAGGGGGAATGCTCTTCCGACTGAGCTATTGCGTTTCATTTTTTCCGATGTTTTTCGAGCAATCAATTAATTTGCCTATCGCTGGCAATTGCTGGTTATAGGCATCTCCCAAAGTATACTTATATTATGCTACCTTTTGCCACTGTACTTTATAGCTTTTTCCCCCTCGATACCCTGGACCAACATTCCACTTCTTCGGAGCAAGTTGATCCTGAGTGAGCCGAGGTACGAGGGAAATGCCTTATGGGAACACCTTACATCCCAGCATCTGAGCCCCGCGAAGGCGTGCGGTTTTAGTCGGTATGTGGGTTTTACCAAAAGCGACTGCAGCAGAACACTCATACCCGAGAGGAAACCTGACACCAGAGCCTGTTTACCAGGTGTACCAACTATAGCAGATGAGGTTGGCTTGTATTCAATTCAAGTCAAACAATGGGTTATGTAGACCAGCCTCTTAATATTAATCTACTCTAAATCATTTTCTGAAGTACACTAATGATAATAATCAACAAAGTAGGCCTTAAGTGGCCATCTTGTGTCCGGCGTAAATTAACCTATATCATCCTGAATAATTAATTCCCCACTCGATGAACTCGGGAATTTAGTAAAGAGCATGATTGTATACAAGTGTGTTTAACTCTGTTCTGTAAAACAATTATATTTTGATCGACTTCTTCATCATCATTTTACACAACATTCATCATTGCAATCATCGCAATGCAAATATTGACGGACATTAGAGGGACGGCAACTAGGTAAGTATTTCGTTTTGTTATCTTACTATCTAAACCAATATCATTAGCTACTTGAATATTATTATGTGTCAGGCCTAATAGCTAAGTGTGGTCACACCACCCAGTTTTAGCCGGCTGGAACTAGCAACCACCTAGTAAAAAAATAAGTAATAGCTAGATCAAAGCTTTGAGCTTTGATCTAGCTATTACTTATTTTCGGTTGAATTAGGCGGAAGAACTTTTTGGGTAGAGATGGATACCGCTTACCCCGACATATCACTTGGCATTGATCGACGGAACCAATTATTAAAGTACTTACCTGTCCTTTCTGTCACATCTCAAAAATACATCATGTATAATATAGAGGTATTTGGTATCTGGGTGTTTCTATGTATAATATGTATATGTATATATTTACAAAAAGTATGTTTATCCGCATTCTAGATTCCATAACACAAGCTATAAAAGCTTACCATGGGTCTAGATAGCGTTGTGTAGAATGTTGTGGAATATTAATTTAAAAGAAAAAAGAGGTGAAGAAGAAACAGAAACAGACACCATGACACCGTTCTATACATGACACCGGAACATCGACAGCACACGCAAACGCCAAGCATCCCAAGATATTGTAGCTGAAATACAAAAATAATAAAAAGGTAAAAACAATCATGTAATATTTATGGTAACCGCAAATTTACTAAGAGTACTATTGTACTTTATGGTTGAGAAACGTTGGAGACCATTAACGCTTCCTCATACATCCCCCTCAAGGTTTTCCTCGTAAGGCTCAAATCACTGTTATAGGTAATATCAAAGGAATGGATTGCGATGTCGGCGCCGGATCAAATATTTGCTGAACAACAAAGAACTTGGCTCGTGTATCGCCTGAGCCATTAATCACCCTATTATTGTAGGCAGTCGCACAAAGCGCAATATTGCCCTTCGGCCGACGTCGCCGCGTTGCCCATAAACACACTGCCGTAATGACCTATTTAAGGAGACTTAAATGAAAATCGATAGCCACAAACTGTATTTAAATAGGGACAAAAATCAAATATCTACCTCCATTAGCTTTTAACCATCATGACTATGAAAAAGGGATCATGAACGCATGATCCCCTTTTCATGGTCTTGATGGTTACTGGTACTGATAACGATGAGCATCAAAAGTATACAATAATAATAAAGGGGATTAACGCGATCATGGTATAGGTACATACGTACCTTTGATTTGCCTGACGTTTCGACCAGGTTACACCGGCCGTGGTCACAGGCTGATCATGGAACGCGAGATCAAAAGTAGATGATGGTTTGTACAGATTTAATAGTTAACAGTTTAGATGAAAATAATAGTATTAATTATATTTTAATCGAAATAAATTCTATCAGAACTTGTTCGAATCGGAACAAACAATCATTCTCTGCCCGTATATTTGAAAAATTACATATTTAATATAGAAACTAAAATACAATTAGAGAGTCTGTTTAACAATGAAATTAACAGTTTTAGTGATATCATATCAATGTATACACGGTACTTATAGCAAAAATTCAATTACTGAATGCTTCTATATTGGGTTTGAAGAGTCAGATGACAGTCGGTTTTTCAAAAGTTAAAAACAGCCTAATCAAAAGAATGGCGAGAAGACCAGACTGCAAAGTTCCCAGAATCTTATGATCTGGATGCAACCGGAACTAAAGGTTCTAGTTCGTAGCTGACTGCATACAGTAGCCGACAGACGTATCGCCGCTAAACCAGGTACTGGTTTCAAAGGTACTGGTGCACCGCGAGGAAGTTCCGACCAAGCACTCCAGTACTTCCATACCTAAAAGGTAAATGATAATGAACTATTCAATCTATAAAGCCATTCTCAGTTTATGAAACTCAATTAGGTACAGGAGATCACAGTATCATAAAAATATTCAAGAATCTCATAATAATCCATAGAACTTCATATTCTTTATAAACCAACTTCTATTACTTTTTATTTATACCTCGACCCATTTTATATCTACACAATGAAGTTCCTAAGACCGAATCTCTGTTTATCCTGTGGAATCCAACGTTTTGCCAATACAAACAAGTGTTTAGTTAAAGGTTGTATAAAATTTAAATAATGTCTCAACAGAAGAAATTGGAAGAGGGGAGATCGAAGGCGAGCACATTTGATTGCTTCAACTGTAGTGTATAAATATATACTCTTTAGTAGGTACAGTTTTATTCGTTTTGTCTCTAATTCGTCCTCTTTCAGATTGTAATTTTGCTCGGAATATATATCTTGGACCTAAAATGTGCTCAAATGTACTTATACGCGCCAATACACGTTTCTTGGGTGTCTTGAAGATAGCACAGGGTGCTACAGAGATGGACGAACTCAAATTCACCAAGCATAGATTATTACAAAACAATTA
This sequence comes from Eilema sororculum, assembly GCA_914829495.1. Classification (NCBI taxonomy): domain Eukaryota; kingdom Metazoa; phylum Arthropoda; class Insecta; order Lepidoptera; family Erebidae; genus Eilema; species Eilema sororculum. The sequence continues at coordinate 10,590,211 of OU618542.1, forward strand.
GCGCGCGCCGGGGTTTTGTTTGTCTCGCGACTTTGGTCCAAGATAGGCATTTATACCTCAGTGGTATAATTTATTTTGTCAGGAGTACGTGTAATTTTTTATAGCGTTTTGTATTAGGTTTTATTGAAAGTCAAATATTACACTACAGATTTTTCAAATGTGAGTTCATTATAGTCTAACATTAGACTTTAAAACTTTGAAAATCTAGACTATGATAAGTAATTCAAAATCACCGAATAAAATATATGTTGATGCAAAATTTCATTGAAGTAAATCAATAAGCTATAATATATTATTGTTCATTTAATTGACTTTCCTCAATTGTGAGAAGAATTACGATAACGCTCAAGCAAAGTGAAGTTGCTGAAACTAGCATTTCTCGTAGGCGATGCGACGACACTGACCTAATTAATTTTATCAGTGTACCGTAACTACAGGGTTTTACAAAAGGCACTGAAAGTAGCCAATAAAACATTGTCTGTATTTCGTAAAAATATAATAGTTAAATATATTTTATTTATTTATTTATTAACATTAAACCAAAACAATGCAAGAACAATTGTAATAGCAGATAAAAATACTAAGGTTTAGACCTGTGCTGTTGGTAGTCATCAGAAATTAACATAGTCAGGCATATTATGGTAATAACTATTTAAGATGAGCAAAGAAAACTATTGAATAAACTTTGTGAAAAAAAATTGGCATCTACATCAAGGTAACTGAAGTAGTTTATAAATTCATAATACGAGTATACATCACATTATTAGAGTTCAAAATAAACGACTTATTTAATCCTCTGAGGATTTCAACGGTTGCTTAGCATATAATAAAATTTTGAAAATTTGCAACGTCAAATGATATATAATCATAGAAGATCTCTGTTGCTCTTAAATGTGAATCTAATAAGTTAGAGAACTTAATAAGAAATTAATACCGCTTAATAAAATCTAAAGTGAAATTTCTAATAAGCTTAGAAATGCTCATTTAATCGTAGCGTTTTTTTTTCATTATTCAAATATTAAAACACAACGTTATGTAACACTCAGTTCGAAATTATTGAGGAAAATTACGCTCGCAGGGCACTCACAAGAACTCTCTGTAAACAGAACGGCGGAAAATAGAAAATAGTATTCAAGCAAATAAATAAGACTTTTTTCATTTCATAATTAGGATAGAATAGGAAAACAAAAATAATTGAAATAAAGTAAAATAGATAGGTACGTGACAAAGAGTAAAGAGTCCTTCTTTTAATTTATTTATTAGAAATACAGCCATAGTGGTAGGTAGGCAGCTGCGCTTACAGGCTAACGAGTAAGTAGGTACCATGGCCTTTCTAAAAATATTATAATACTCGTATTATGTACTTACATGCAACAATCACAACCTTAGTGATTTTTTGTACTATTACTATTCATCTTGTATTGCTTTGTATTAATGGTAATTAATTTAAAAAATACGCATTAACTCCAACGTATGTAGGTACGCACACTTTTAGAATTAAATAAAGCGGTGGCTTATTATTAAAGAGTCCGCTTTAAGAACGAGAAGTTCCGGTTTTGAGTCCTGGCTTATCTATTCTGTGGTCCTGGTCATTACACTACCAACGTGAACCCTCTTCTATTAAGTATAAGGCAAACTATATATCTTGAACCTAAATCGCGAAATATAAAAGGCCCTGCCGCACGCAGATTGTTTTGTAATAATCTATAATGGATGTTTTTGACACCGATTGCACCCTGTGGCATCTATCTTCAAAATACATCCAAGTGCGCGTATTAAGCTCATTTTGAGCACATCTTAGGCCCAATATATATGATTCAATCTATACAAGCAGTTTAGCTTATGAGGAGAGGTTAAAAGGAATACTACCAACCTTCTTCATTCAAGCTTTAATCCCAGTTGCATATGAAACTTTCACCTTCGGAGTCTGGAGTCCGAGTTTTATCAGCCTAATTGGCAAAACTTCTATTCTGTATTTTTCGTGAAGCAACTGCCTCCACAATCCAAAGGTGATATCAAGACATTTCCGTTTAAACAGTTGTTGGATGCCCTGCCATAAATGTTTGTATGACAACCGGGGACGACGGCTTAAAGTGCTCTCCGAGGCACGAGCACTACAACCAGACAAATGGAAATGTCCATATTCATGCATGCAAATATGCAGTGGGGATCAAACCCGCGCCTTCTGCGCAGCGGCCACGTTCACTACCATTACTCCACAGAGGCTGTCAAAAGGAATACAATACAAGCAATGTCAGATACTAATCAAATAGGGTTAGTACATACGCGTGATGATGGTGATAAGTAGCAGAATACTGTACTTTTCAGTAAGTTAGACTGTCAGAACAGAACCCTTTCTTCCCATCCGTTCCGTTTTCTCATGTATATCTTATTTTAGCATCTCTTGCTCCACTTCAGCAATTTACAACTAATATAAGCTTTTACCAAAGCGTATCTTTTCTACTAACTTTGAAAGGGGACTTTCGTCCACACTTAGCCTTCTTTTTAGGGCCATTGTGCGTACTACCTTGTTATAGAACATAAAAACCTAAATAATATCAGATTTGCGAAAAATCATCCAATTATGCTCCAAAAAGATATTTACCGAAATAAGGGTGTTAACCTCTGCCTACCCCGTGAAATATGTAAGCAATAGTAACGCGCTATAAATATGGATAGTGATACGTATTCGAGTATTGACAAGTAACATTCGAATTTAGGGGTCATTTGCAAAACGTCGCAGCACTAACGTATATGGACACGTTCTCTTTTACCGGAGACCCTTGAAAAGGCCTTTATCGGCCCATAAAACTTCTTTTATGCCACACCAAGTTTCTGTAGCGAACGGTAAGTTGTTTGATGGTCACCCTCGAAAATAATTTTCCAAGCCCTCCTTCAGTACTGTCGATCGATTCGCAAGTTACTGGCGATAAAATAAATTCTGTATAAAATAAATTCTGTTATGATCCCTTTTACTTTTTACTGAAAGCTCTCAGAAGGAGTAATAATGGGATGATCCAAGAATGAATGTTTCCAATAAGTCGTCCTTTTAGAACTAAGTTTAAAAGATTTTTCTCTCTTGATCATAAGAAAAAATAAAATACTTGGAACATCAGAAACCCCATCCAATGAACAGTAATTGATATAACATAATGATACTTTAATATCATAAAGAAGAACTCTGCCCTTGTAAAAGATTGCTCTTATTTTCATGACCCAAAACAAAATCAATGGGCTAGACTTAAATCTATCTCTGTGCCAAATTTCATCCAAATCCGTTTATTCGTTCTGGCGGAATTGAGTAATAAACACCTAGTTATTCAAACTTTTGGATTTAAAATAGTAAGATTATATTAACCTTTCAAAAAGTTGTTAGACAGTAGTCAAGACTGTGACTTTTCATGTTTTGTAAAATACCTCTACCATCTCTAATGGTCCAGTTAGCCCTTAGAAATATCATTTTTTTTGTCTTGCTCGTCCCGTCTAATTAAAAATTTCAAAGATCTCAGTTGAAAGATCAAAAATACCGTGTCCAATTATTTTGTACTGTGATTATAGATTTTGCGCAAAAGGAGGAGACTTACTAATAATGAAAAATAGATAAGAAAAACAAAACTAAATAATTAATGATCAACTGAAGCCCTATGTTAAGTTATGCTCTGGCCCTCCTTCTTACAAATCTTAGGAAGCCAGGTTTGAGTTGTAATGCGCTTAGGAAATAAAGTTACTGCGGGTGCTTTGCGATTTATCATTACTATTAACTTTCTGATATATTATTTTATTAGTATATAATTTAAATATAAACACAACAGAGTACTGTGTCCTCAGAGTGATGTTTCGTTACAATGAAGAGATATTATTATAATTTGGTATGCACTGTTGAAATTCGTTTTTATAATTACTTTTTGCAAGTGTTATTATGTTCTGTGCAACGGTTTGTGTAATACACTGCTCCCAGTCATGGCGTCATTTTTCGCACGTACCACCTATTAGGTATCTCTGTGCTATTACATGGTTCTGCTACGCTGACTTTTATTTGTAATAGCTTCTTAAGACGGAATCATTTTATGTCACTGAATTAAAAACTGCTGGTTATTACGATAGAACTGGATTATAATAATGAATGACAATTTCACGCAATCCTTTTCATAATTATTATCTTAGTATTGTCTCCGGTTACAAACATGGCATTCATCTTTGAATTTAGGTCCGCTTACTCCTCCTGCTTTCTGTTTGACAGGATGCAGGAGTGTTAAGATGTCGTGTAGTATGTAGGTATGAGATATAGGGCACACACGTCAGTCTTTCAATAGTTATTAAGAACTGCTACTACATAATAATTGGCCGACTTTTACCGGGCCGATGTTGTGTTGGGATACGGAGGCGCAGTGCGACGCGGCTGGGACCGATTTCGTGGTCCGCTGCTCGCTACACACCGGTGACCAGAGACAATGACTGCGGAGCAGTGCCCCCGTCTCGTCGCACCGACACACAAACTTCCCATTGTTTTCGATTAATCACGCAGAACAGTTTCGATGATCCGCCTAGTCAGTAACACCAAATAATTGAGATCCGTTAATTGGAGCGAACATTGATGATAAGTATGTTATCGTATACTCTACAGAGTATACCATGGCATAGTATACTCAAGCCGCTAAGAGAGGACAATACCTGTTTAAATCAAATCACTGGCTACCTTTTTATCCTGACGAGCTCTATAGCATAAAGATAGAAGTTTCCCGGTTCAATTCACACTCGGAAAAATATTTATTTATATGTGGTTACAGATTTCCTTTGATCTGGGCATTTATATATATAATAATGTATGCTAAACCGCTTCCTGAAACAAATAACACAAGCTAGTATAATATTTTAAAGTTACTCAATCGATGGCACTTGGTGGAACCTGCTACAAATAATACCGAATAATCTTTATTTTCAAAATCGAATAATTTTGTTTTTTTATAACATACATAACATAACATAAACTCATGCCTGTATTCCCCGAAGGGGTAGGCAGAGGTGCTAGCACCCACATTTCGCCAGTTTATGTTTAGGTCCCAATGTAATTTGCCTATTGCCATTAACCGGGCACTTATAAACCTGCGATAAATACACACATAACTTCGAAAAGCATCGAAAAGTCATTGGTGTGTGCCATGGTAAACCCGATACCCGATACCTTGTCTCAGCAGTCTATTACCCATACCACTAGGCTACCGCAGATAATATGTTTTTTTATGTAGAAAATAATATCATTTTTTTACTTTATTGTAACCAAAACCAACTAGAAACAGTCTAGAAACTCCTCAAATAATGCGAATGTTCGGGATGGAACGTTCCATTGGAATAAACCAAAACAAATAATTGGCTATATAACAACTGGCTTTACTTGAATAGAGAAACGGAATTGGAGATCTACAGATAAATGAAACCGACATGGCGAGGCGAGGGGCAAACGGCCCTGCCATAACTGCCAGTATAGCTCACTAAAATCTGAATACTTACCTACGTGTTGTGATTTGGTAAAATAGCGAGATTAAGGGTCAGTGCACGTTTCGTTTTGAAGGCTTTACCTTTTTGCTAAAACGTCTCATTTTATTGTGGTTTCTGTTTTGTTGAATACAGACATTTGTCATTTTATTCCTGCCTTTTTTGATCCAATGAATAGTCTTAGTCGTTGGATCAATGTGAATAAATTAATTGATACATATCTAAATCATACTTAGTAATAAGTTATATGATATGATTGTGTATTTCTAAGTAACAAAACATACAGTTCAATACAAGTAGATATATTCATGAATACAAATATTTACTAGTTTCTACTACACGCTAAATATCTACTAAATGTATACAATTAAAATGACTCATTCAGGTAGGTAGTTGCTAAGCGCAAATGTAGAAAATGACATGTAATAAACTAAATACATTGACACAACAGAATTTTTGCAGCTCAGTGTTTCAAATCTAAAAACAATAGGCACTCAAAATCAACAACACTTTTAACAATAAATTTCATACATTATGAAAATTTGTATTTTAGTCAACTTTATTTATTCATTATTAGAGATAAACACTTTAATAACCACAAGTAAAGGCAAAATTAGAAACAAATTGCTAATAAAATCTAATTTAGTCTGAAGTCCCTGAAGTCTCCATAATGTGTTGAGTACTATTGAGAATGAGCAGTTAGAGTGCCAGCAATGTTGTTATCTCGTTTAAGTGTAAATTGGATTAATTACTCTTGGACACTGCCGCATCCGCAGCGCGACACAATTTCATAAGTAAAGAAAAGTGCTTGCATTTTTGTCGAGAATAAATTAAAGCTCAGCAATCTTCACAATACGGAATATATAGCAGAATATGAAATTGAATCTATTTTTCTTACAGACGGTCACCTAATGGTGGACGGTTAACTTTTGAACGATTCCAAAATCAAAGTTTATTGACCGTTAATCAAAAGATCTACTACATAGCAAACAATTGAAAGATGTAATTGATGGCTCAAGAAAGCGATAATTTTATTAAGTATTTTAATTTAAGTTTTATTAGCCACATATAACATCTATTTACCCGAACTACGGCAAAGCCAAAAGGAGGGTTATGATTTTGACAGGCTATGTAGGTATGTATGTATGTTCATTTGTTCTCTCATAGCTCCTCAACTACTTATTAGAACTGGACAAATAAGGTATCGTTACAAGCTGCTTTATCGTCCGATGGTTATAGGCTATATGACGTGTCACTCAATCTTGTGTGGCGCCCTCTAGCGCTCGTAAGGTACTGTGTTAAAAAAATAATTTGAGATAATATGCCGTGTTTGGTATCAAATGAAAGGGCTTAATAAGCACATTTCAAGTATGTATAAATGATTAGCTTTACCTTGCCCCAAAATAATATAAAAAAATAAAGTTTAAAACTAAAACCCGACTACCGAAAAATCACGTTCTAAATAGTAACAAACAAGAAAATATCAAGGATAGCCGTGGTCGTATGCCACTTACTCTAACAAAACAATATATTCTAGGGAAAAGTGGCATACGACCACGGCTATCCTTGATATTTTCTTGTTTCTTACTTTTTAGAACGTGATTTTTCGGTAGTCGGGTTTTAGTTTTAAACTTTTTTATCCAACTATTTGAACTCTAGCATTACGTTTACATAAATACTCATTTCACCTAAAATGGATTTAGCAACTTAGAACATTCAGCTGGTTGATATTTAAAAATATTAAATTATGAGTCTTAACTCAAATATACTCTTGTAAATACAATACACATAATAATTTGCGTTACAGCAATTTATACTTCAAATATTATAATTATATAATCGAGTTATGAAAGCTGTATTAAATTAACTAACAGTTAAATAAACCATTAGTAATTACAGAGAGATTAATTGGGTTTCGGTGAGTCTCATACAATAAGACTAGACATTTGGCGGTAATGAGCTATCATAATTACTAGCACAGATTAATAATTACGATCACAGAATATTCACGAATATCCTTTTAAGAGTTTCATCTAATACTCTTAAAGGGTATTGGAAACTATTTTTCCCAGAATTCGATGGAAATCTCCATGTGATTTTTGAGTTAAACCTCAATAGTTGCATCCATTTATACGTCAAAAAGTGTAATAGAAAGCAATCTCATTAAAATTATGTTCAGTAAAAATTAATAATTGATAAAAAAAGACTATTTGCCTTTATAGACAAAAGGGTAAGTGATAAAAGTTTTGTGGGCTATAATACTTAGTGTAAGATTTCTTACCAATACTATAAACTCAGAAACCGTTTAACCGATTTCGCGACTGTATCCAGTGAAGTGTGAGGCATTTATCACGAAAGGCCGTATATCTTTGCATAAGGATACAAAGGAAAAGCAAATAAAAAGCGCAAAAAAATGTATAAATATTTTTTGCAAAGCTGACATATTTGTTAGACAACTGTAGAAATAAATTTTATTTATTACCTACTGCAATCTTCTTCTACTATGCTTTATAATTTACCTATAATATAAATAGCTCGAGTAATTTACAGGGTTAAATAATATACTTGAGATCAAAAAAAAAAAACAACCTGCATGAACAAGATAACTAACTAGGTAACTAACCTACCTTATCTTGATCTGACGCGTATGTATAAATTCATATAACGATTTTGCGTAGCCCGCCGCGCGCCGTTTTGAAGGCTGCCTAGTGGCTGGAGGAATCTGCCAATATGTAACTAGCTCCCTCTCGTTTAATCCGACACGCTAGAGTAACTATTGAATTTCCTTCTACGCGTGCCCTACTATAATATGACTAGCGACCGCCTGCGGCTTCGTAGGTAGTACGCGTGCAGTGAGTTAGACTCATACAAACTACCATTTCCTATGTTAAACTCGAAGGGAGTTGATTTCTAAGGATACATTATTAGTAAACCTCCATAGCACCTATAGAGTATGTGTGCTCTACATATTAAAATTCAAGTCTCTGACTTCTAAAACAGCACTTTCATACAAACTAGCAATTTCATAAAATCCACCGTTCGCACACCCTACAAGGACACTACCTGCCAAATTTCAAGTTTGTGTAGGATATATTTTCAATTTAATGTTATACCTAGTTTCTGTGACTTCGTGAGTAATCTGTGAGTGATATTTCGCTTTTACATACAGGGTGGAAACATTTTGACCTTACCTGGTACTTTAGTGTACATTTGTGGCTACTGAATTCATTCTAAAAGGTTCAAAACACCACATTTCTATTTAATATAAGATTAACTTTGCCTGTGATGTAGCTACCAAGTCGTTACTGTTTGATTAGGAGAACCACGCCTCAAAGTTTGTTGATAACAAATGTGTTTAAGTTTCATATAATACGATCAATATTTTATAAATTATGAGGTAAAACTTCAGTGTATGTTCAAGAAAATGAACGTCTACCTACATCAAAAGCCATATTCATAACGGCTTTATAATAAATCACTAAACAACACTCGTTCCCTTAATGTATTCAAATCCACAAAGGTGCTGTCTATTATCCTTAGCTTACGTTTAGAACTACGTTGCTTGAAAGTTTGATTACTTGGCAAAATTAAGCGATGTACGATATTAAATTGTCATTAGAAAAGCATCCACTCCATGAGTCATTAAGTTTGCTTCTAATGAGTGATTTACGCTAACTAGAGTGTGGTATGTCACACTCACTACTCGAGGTGATGTATGCTTGCTACGGTGCGCGATTAATGCCTCGCCTCGCACGGAACTGAACAACCTGTTATAAGAGAGCTTTCAGCCGTGAAGTTCAGCTACATGTCCCCGTTACCAAAATTGACGCCTTTACTTTACCTGTGTCGTAGTGTTCCAAGTAAAGTAGCATACGCGATTTATTAAAATAAACCCGACTTGAATTAGGGCGTACACTTAAAAATTGCAAGTCACTGAGTTTCATTTGATAGATGGGTTCCTGTCCAAATGGTAGTCATCGGAAGGTTAAGATACATTAATCATTGTGTAGACGTCATTTTATACACATTTTACATGTAACACGACATCGAAAAGTATACTGGTAAGCTGCAATGGGCTCGGCAAACTTTTTCTATATTATGGTATTATAAAGGAAGACGTACCTTGACTTAACGAAGTCTCAAAAAAAACTTAAAACTCTCGCATTAAGAGCAAATCAAACTGTTTTATTGACTTAAATAGTATTATTTTCAGAACAATCAGTCAACTGGCAGGGAGTAATTAGGAAGTCTTAAAATATGCTATTAGCTTAGTAGCTATGTAGTACCTACATAATAAATCGCAGAATTAAAGTTTGATTGAAATTACTCTTTGAGTTATTATGAGCTACTTATTTGAAATTTACAAATTTTGTTAAGGAAATTTGCTAGCTCAGACTAAAACATCAAACTTGAAACATTAGTCATAGTCATAGTCATAGTCATTTATTTTTCAATATAGAACAATAAAATAGTTTCTTATTGACGTCAATTTTAATTCTACTTAATCTAAGTTTACCACCGCTTCCAAGGCGCTGGTGGAGAAGAAACGGCGCAACAAACTCCACTGCGGCATTTTTTGGACGTCAATTTACATATTTATTTTCTTAAATCTAAATGTCAACAAGTATATAAAACTCTTTATAATTAAGAATTAAAACAAAGTTACATAATGTAACAAATAAGTCACGTAACTAATACAGTACCATGCTGTAATTATAGCAATTTACGAGGGGCCTGCACCATGCTCAAGCCAGACATTTTTATCTTTCAAGTAATCATCTATCCTATAGTATGCCTTTTTGGATAAGGTGGTTTTTACAAAGGTTTTGAATTTATCGTCAGGCATACAAAGGATCGATTCTGGCAGTTTGTTATAAAAACGTATACCATCCCCCTTAAAAGAATCACTAACCCTGCTAAGCCGATAACATGGAAGTAAAAGTCTATGTTTGTTACGCAGATTTCTGTCTGTAATGTCACTTACTTTTGTGTAATGAGATATATTTTTCCTGACATACATTATGTTTTCAAATACATATTGGGAAGCTACAGTTAAAATTTCAATATCCTTAAATCTTTCCCTGAGGGAGTCTCTCTTGCCTAAGCAATAAATGGCACGAACTGCCCTCTTTTGCAATATAAATATAGTTTCTAAATCTGCTGCATTTCCCCAAAGTAGTATTCCATAGGACATCAAGCTATGGAAGTAACTAAAGTATACGAGCCTAGCAGTAGCTACATCAGTCAACTGCCTAATCCGTCTCACAGCATAAGCAGCAGAGCTAAGTTTATTGGCCAGAATAGTGATATGGTCACCCCATTGTAATTTAGAATCTATTGTAATTCCTAGAAAGGTAGTGGTGTTTACGAATTCTAACCCCTTCCCCCCCAGCACAACATCAACGTCTATTTGCCTCACATTGGGTAGTGTAAACTTCATACATTTGGTCTTTTCTGCATTCAACAATAGGTTGTTTGCAGAAAACCAATTTGACATGGCATTCAGAATATTATTAATATTATTTGCATCTGTACTATACCTATTTGCTTTGAATATTAACGATGTATCATCTGCAAACAGTACTATGCCAGCTTGTGCCTCGACCATATAAGGCAAGTCATTGACATATACCAGGAACAGAAAGGGTCCTAGGATTGATCCTTGGGGTACACCTATTTTGACATTTGACCCATTTGACTTTACGTTATTAACAGTAACAGTCTGAAGCCTATCCGTTAAGTACGACTCTAATAGTGCTATTGATTTCCTATCAAAACCATATCGACGTAGCTTGAGTAAGAGTGTTTGATGGTCAACACAATCAAATGCTTTGGAAAGATCACAGAATACTCCAATGGCATCCTGCGATCCCTCCCAGGCGTCGTAAATTAGGCTAACTAGGGCCACTCCCGCATCGGTGGTAGATTTCCCGCCAGTAAAGCCATATTGTTGGCTGTGGAAAAGATTGTTGGTCTTGAAGTACAGTTGCATCTGATTGAGCATCACTCTCTCAAACACCTTACTCAGAACTGGCAAAATAGAAATGGGGCGATAGTTTCCAAGTTCTGACTTGGATCCCTTCTTAAATAATGGTATTAGTTTACCATGTTTCATTAAATTAGGAAATGTACCGTTATCAACACATTCATTAAATATGAGTGCCAAATCAGGTGCCATGATATCAATTACATGACTAATTAAACTGACTGACATGCCCCAGTAATCGTCAGACTTTTTCATTTTAAGTTGCTTGAAAACTTTTAAGATGTCACTGGGATCAATATGTTTGAAGTTAAATTTAGAAGAAGAACTAATATTACTCTCAAGAAGAGCGACAGCACTGCGGGCGCAAGAATTGATTGAAGAAGTGATTTTAAATGGAATGTTGGTAAAAAAGTCTTCAAACGCATTTACAATATCTTTCGGAGAGGTTAAATCCTTATTTTCCAATTTAATTTTAGTAATACTATCCCTCATTTTACATTTACCCGACTCTTTGTGAATGACTTTCCAAGTTTCCTTCATTTTATTAGGGGCCTCAATTATTTTCCTTTTAATATGAATGGCCTTCGCTTGTCTACACACTTTTTTGAAAATTTTGGAGTAATTCTTAACATATTCAATGAAATCATTATCAAATCTGTACTGTTTTTGGGCGTATAGATCAAATAGTGTTCGTCTACTTTTATATATGCCTACAGTAGCCCATTCACAGAATCTAGATTTAGTATTATGCTTTTTACATTTTTGTTTGAATGTGTTGGAAAAAGCATCAGATAATGTAGTAAATAGACTATTATAATGAGCCTCAGGATTATTACCCAAATAAGCTAAAGAATCAAGTTTATCCTCTAACACATCTTTGAACTTTTTAATTTTACTTGAGGTTATGGGCCTACACATAATTTTCTCCTTAGGTTGATTATTAATACCCTTGGAAAAGGATACTATTTGACCCTGGTGATCTGAGGGCAACTTACTAATTAGAGACTTCCTTAAGTATCCACTATCACTAAAAAAATTATCCAAGCATTTGGCACTCGTAGCAGTGTTTCTAGTCGGCTCACAGAAAATATTCTCAAGATTGTAACTTCTGAACATGTTTAGAAATTGAGTACTTTCCCTAGACTGTTGTAAGATGTTTACATTAAAGTCACCGCACACAATAAGATTTTTCCTACTACTTGATGCAATCCCCAGAACTTGATCCATGACCCTAATAAAAGCTCGAAAATCACTGTTGGGTGGACTGTATACGCAGACTACTATACAACTATCAAGCTCGGCACAGGCCACCTCAGCGCAGCGCTCAACAGAAAGTCTAACAATGTCAACCCGCTCTTTACTGCGGAGACCATTTTTTATAAGGACCATGGAGCCACCTCTAATAGCAGACTTTCTGTTTAAGCAACTTACAATATTGTAATTGTTTATACTAAACATCATCTCACTCTCCTTGAGCCAATGTTCAGTCAAACACAAAACATCCACATTTAATTCCTCTAGGAATAATTCTACTATTAATTCCTTGCCGGGAAGGCCTTGTATGTTTTGATGAGCTATCTTAAGCTCAGGCATTCCTGTTGTCTGAACATTTAGTTTAAATCAGTCGTATTAGTAGTTAGACATATAAGATTACCAGAGCAAGTACCTGGTAAAACTGTAGATATTGGGTTATTTGTTTGTTTACAATGTAAACTTCTCCAAAACTTAATATTATTTGCTATTAATGTAGCAATTTTATATTTGTCAAACTTTGTAAGATAGATACTATCTTTCGTCTTAAAACAATAATTACTAATAAAATTATTAGTGTCAAAAAATATAAATTTGTCACTATGACGACATGTCATGGTATGAATAAAATTATTCATGTAATGTATGTTTCTGTTTAAATGACATGAGGACTGGCTAGACACATATGGGAATGCACATAATATTATTTTAAAGACATTTAATTTACTTAGACTGTCTATACAGTACATTAATTCTTTCTTGCCTACTCTGCTACTTTCACCCACCAGCAATACAATAGTGGAACTACTATTTAACTTGGAAAGTACAATTTTATCTATTATTTGAGTGTAAGTTGCATTGGGCAGGCAGTAATGAAAACAGTTATTTAAATGATGATTAAACATTGAGCCCATGTTACGACCCACACTGTCAGAAAACACCATTATATTACTAGGCGGCTCAGTGTTGACAGGAGAATCATAAATCAAGCACTATCGAAAATACAATGTAGGTTCTCGATCGTGAATCACGAATCGTCAAGTAAAATTCGATTATAATAGCGGCATGGATGAACGCACTGCGCGCCGCACCCGCCGATAATGAATGTCGATACGACAAAATCATACGACAAGCCGCTCTTCTTGACGCTGGAACGATTCACCGTGCGCTCGGTAAAAAATATGTGAACAAAATTTGTCTCAGTTACGATAAAATCAGATTTCACGGAAGTTCGTCGCTCTAGCGCGACATGGCGACAGGCAGCCATCATTATTACACTGCACCGACCGCGATCCACCATTGCGTCGCCCGATCTCATAAACAATGTAGAGCCTCGCTGTACAAGCACTGCGGTAATGAGGTTAATTTGATGTTATTTCATTACACACAGACACCTGTATTTAAGAACATATACGCATAGCGCTCGTATGTTGTAGTTGGGGACACCGTTGTCCCCCCTCCTGAGGAAGGCCAGACAGTAAGGGATGGCCCTGGGTCAGCCGGGGTGCGAGGGATATGTCTATAACAACCTCACCTCCGGCCTAGCACCAAGACCCACAGTCGGCGTGCGGTTTTAGTCGGTTCGAGTCCGACATAACCTCCCCTTCCGGCTCCGGCAGGGGGGGTATCCGAGGGGATTTCAGCACGAAAAAAAAAAAGGTACCTCGAATGGTACAATTACAGGAGGTAGCTAGGTACTGACACGGAATGACGACTCACTGAGCTTAAAAAGTTACGAGGATTATCATTATTTTTATAGCAATGTCCCGGTTGCACTATGGAGCAGGCTCCAACTCACGACTTCAGGAGGTTTTCATATTGCTTAGATTGAATTTTTTAGATGAAAGTCTTCACAGAGGCCTCGTCCGTTTTTATCAGCTACACCGACTTCTAGGTGAGGTTAGCTCTGGCCTCAATCACTGGATATTCAATCAATCAATTAATAAATTAGCCTATTGTAGTCCACTGCTGGACATAGGCCTCTCCCAATGTTGGGAGGCTTTGGCCTACCGTTTCCACGCTGGCCAGATGGGTTGAATTTTTGTATGGTTCTATAAATTCTAGTGAGTTTTGAGAATAAATCTATTTGCTTTGCCCTGTATATTTCTATGTACAGTCAGTATCAGAAAGATGTTCATGAAAGAAGTGCTCAAAATGATCATAATTTAACAATCAAACAATCAATCAACAAAAAGGGGGGTTTTCCCCCCTTTCTGTTGATTGATTGTTGTGAGATTTAGTACACACCTTTAGTTCAGACAGTAATACAATTTAAGTCAATAAAACGGGTTGATTTGATGATCATTTTAAGACCAAGAATGACTTGGTCTTAAAATGATCATCTAATTTATACACTAATGAGTGACGCTAACTTTGCCTATGTATTTCAAAAGAAGCGTGTTTATGTTTTTATACCAGTCCAAATTACAAGCTGTGCATAATTCAGTTACCTAAACTCTAGCGGCTAGAGTTTAGCCGAACTAAGCATTGCTTGTAATAATATGATGGCGCTGTGTGACCTAGAATATTTATATATTTAATTATTCGCTACTGCCAACTGCAATAGAAACGAGTTTAATCACGCGTATTCGTTTGGCCAGGTACATTGAAGGTTATTGTGCTAGTTCCCTCTTGTACAACCTATTTAATACTGGTAGATCAATACGCGTTACGACTGCGTCTAGACACGTTTCTTTAGAAAATAAGGCATCAAAATCTTTCCGCTGGTGGTGACTGATTTAGGCGGTTTTAGTTCCAAAATTACGATTAGTTATTGCAGTGTGTGTCCTTGAAACAATTTAATACTGTATACAAACATTATACTCACGCCTGTACATCGCCGAATGGGTAGGCAGAGGTGTTGTAACATCCACACTTCGTTAACTATGATTTTTGATCCCACGCAATAGGGGGCATATTTTGTATGTATGTTTACTATCGGATGGAGAACAGCCCTATCCCTTCTTTGTCTTCTATTTCAATCAACAATCAATCAATAAACCCACCGCAGGCCTTGTATCCTATCTAATCCCACCTTATTTTCTACTATTCATATCATCCGTGTGGTGACGGAGAAAGAATATAACTATCACCATCCAATTTCATCAAAAGCGTGTCGTAAGAGGCGACTAACCGAAAAATATTCACACGATTTCACTGCGAGAGAGTGAAAACTCCAAATCAAACCCTGTAGCGACCCGTCTGGCCAACCTGGAAACAGTAGGCCAAAGCCTCTAACAGTGGACTCTATCGCAGTTCACTGTTAGAGGCTTTGGCTAATTGATTGATTGACTATTTAAAAATGTGAAATTTTAGTTAGATGAATGGATGTTTATCACCCAATCACGCTAGAACAGCTTGATACAGAATATAATTATTTTGGAATAGCAGGCAATAACAGAGCCGCAGGCATCATCCAGTTTGCAGTATTTGAAATACACAAAAACGCCACATCAAGCCATTAGTCGATCATTTTTTGCCAATTTTTTTTTTTATACCACTTAGGTGGCAGACAAGCACACGGCCCACCTGATGGAAAGTGGTTACCGCGGCCTATGGACGTATGCAACAACAGGGGCGTTACACTCGCGCTGCCTACCCTGAAGAAACCTTCTAATGCCCCTCTTGAAGAACCCCATATTGTAGTCGCTTGGGAAAACCGTGGCAGGGAGTTCATTCCACAGCTTGAGCGTACGTGGGATGAAGTTCCTTTCATACCTCACGGTGCGCACCGTATTCGGATGCAATGTGTGGGGATGAATTCCCTGTCTATGGCGAGCGGTGCGATGATAGAATGTAGCTGGCTAATAATGGGCATCATGTCAAATAATTCATCTGAGCACAAACCATTATATAGGCGGTAGAAAACACACAGTGAGGCAAAATCCCTCCTGAGACTGAGAGGTTCCACATCGCCAGCGAGTATGGGACTGTCGACGAGCCTCAACGCACGTATTTGCACCTTTCGAAAAGGTTAAGCTGGCATGCGGGCGCTCCGGCAAAAAGATGACAATTCCGGCAAATAATTTAAACGTGTACATTGAAGGACATGTATTAAAAATTTGAATAGTTGTTAACGAAACATTACTAGCATTATTACATTACTAACACTTAAGTCTGAAATCTGAGTTAGAATTAGGTGTTCGTGATTAAAGGCCATCTATAAAACATATCACGCAAAATTTAACCTTCTTCGAATAATAGACCCACAGTCTATAAACTATATTTTTGTATACCGATAATGGAACAAATAAGCCCACGGCCCAACTGATGGTAAGCGATCACCGTAACATGTTATAAAATATTTTCTCAGTGAAAAAAGTTGAATACCGAAACGAGCGTTAATTTGCTTGTAACACTATAATATACCATTCCACCATTCCACCAGACATAACAATAAACTTAGAGGTTAGAATGTCAACTTTTATAATAACAACATAGGGATAAGTTGTTCCAAAGTAGTTGGACCTGTCTTTGGTAGATGATGCTGAAAATATGCGGTGTTGCCACAACTGTAACTCAAACCGAAACACGCGTGCGTGACATGTTTTTCCTATTTGATTAGTTGATTCGTTTATATAGTAGATACGAACTATAAATGGATTATAATTAACACGCACAAAACATTAATAGTTAAATCGAATGGATTCTATCCATTAAAGAGCCTATAATTATGAAACACAAAACCAAATCAAACTTGGGGAATTGAAGCAACGCATTTCAATTCCGTAGAGCGAATTACATTCACGGACAAAGTTTCCACTGAATCTGTAGTCAAGGAACAATAGATTGCTTGCAAAAGTTTACTCTATAGAAACGTAAAGATTAAGCAGTTGTATTTGCGTGTGGTGCAACCGCACATTTACGTAGGTGGTATTTATCAATAATTTGTAGATTATTCCAAATAAGTACACCGGGAAAAGTCCAACAGTTCGTAAGAAAGTTGGTAGATGGCTAATGGTTGCTAGAAGGGGAATTTGAAGTGATTCAGGTGTGTGTGGCTCAATAGCTCAGTTGGAAGAGCATTCCCCCTGTAAGGGAAAGGTCGTGGCTTCAAGTCCCACTTGAGTTCTTCTTTATCCCGATGTATTTGGAATTTAAAAGTTAGCATATTAAATGCTATAAAATTTCATTCAAAAATTGTAGATTTATTGTTTAGTTCCGATCAATTACATATATATTAAAAACGTGAACTATGCATTCATCTATCGAGTACATATTTTTAAAGAATGATGCGGGGAAAACATATAAGTAATAGTTCACCAAAGTACTGACTATGAGATAAATTATATACCAATGGTAAGTCAAAGAGGCAACGTCTTTACGCAACTGCAAAAGTTCAAGGGTATTCATTTGTTACCCATAAACTCGCAATAACGTGAACTACACCAGCTCTCTAAGGAAGGCTCTATCATTATAACTTTCTAAAGAAGAACTTGGCTATGGGATCACGAAACGACACAAATTACTGTATATGTTACCGGAAATGTGTACAATCCGGAATTCTATAGGTACAATGCCTAGGCATTGTATACGATGCCGAGTGCGCAGCAGGAAATGTATGAAATGGTATCAAAGAATATTGATGGTGGTTATAAAAAATGCAACCACTTAGGCTAATGCTGGAGCCTCGCTTGCGCTTCAGTCTTCTAACCTATAATATATCCAGGTCGGGGCGCAGTGTCCACACCACGCAATTTAACTTGGATAGATTAGGTTAGAAGATTAATGCGGGAGCGGAGCGGAGCGAAGCTCCCGCATTAATCTTCGTGGTTATTTTTTTTTATTCATTCAAAAATATAAATTTTCCACAAAATCATCCGCAAATATAGACAATAACCCATTTATTTCACACATTTCCGGTGGAACGGCAGGAATTCTATGTATTAACACACATTTCCTAGGATTTGTATACAATTCCTTGATTTCATACATTTCCGGTAACATATACATAAAGTTGTGGTGAACATAAAGCTAAGGAGATTTACTAAAACAGCGTTCGAATGGATAGTATAGTAAAATTCTTCAAGATATATGGGAAGTGCCTTATATTTATACCTATGTAGAAACTATACACATTATAGAACTGAAATCAATTACATACCAATCTACCATTACGAACATCGATCAAATTTAGCAATGTTTCAAAGAAAGGTCAGATTAAGGAGCACGCGAAACCGGTGACGAAAAGTTTATTGTTGGTAGGGGAAGGTCGTGAAGAAGCATGCAAATCTCTACCTATGCCAGAGAGAAATGTGCGATACATAATATGTATGTACATTAACCATTAAACCTCTGCTATCAATTATCACTTTTGTACAAATTTAACTTTGCGCCAAACATAACTTTTATCAGTAGTAAGATGATTAAGTTCCTGAAGAGATAAGGATTCAATCGTGTCTCACAATACCTTCGCATATTTAGTTGAACAATGGTTTGACTAAACATTGCCCGTCGGAATTTCCGGTGGATCTTCAAAGGTTTGTGAAACCATATCGAGAGAACGAACCTTGGAATGGGAAATTTACTACTAAATTTGTAATGTGGACACTTCTATCACTCGAACTTTATATTTATCTCATATTTATCTCACTTTGAATACACCTACTTGTATTATTATAACAACCTGATTTGATCACCTCTATTATTCATACACTATTCCTTTTATGTTTTAGTGTTCTTCGGTCCGACTAAAGCGGTAGCGGCATCCGCGATGAATGCTTACCAGACGCTCCATTGAAAGTTGTGAAAAATAACTGCAATAACTTTTTAATGAGCGAGGTAAGTTTTTCTTTCATACATACATAGGGTTAGTTAGTGTAGTTTGCGAGGGAAATGCATATGATTAAAGAGATTAGATGTAACTATGAAGTGGTCTGATGAACTTGCCTATTTTTGGTACCATAAGATGCCATAAGCAACAGTGATACTTTTGATTGATGGCACTTGGTGGAACTTATTGTTACATAATATTGATGATACCCTAGTACTTTTCCAAGATATTCATTACCGGTCAACATTTGAAATAAATAATACATAAATATTTTAATCAAGCTCATATTTATGTAGGTGCATTATAATAATATTGCTAATGACGTACCGCTCAAGAATGTTTTTGTATTAATTTAGTAATGACAATGTTTAAGTCAGCAGTTAATTAGCCTAATTGACGGAAAACGGAGATGTTTTAATTATGTCCTCAATACTGTTGCAAAGCTCGTATTAAAACATTCACTAGAGGAAGCAACAGCTTTGTAGAAAATTTGAAAAATCTGATTCGAGAGAGCGGAAACAGTCGCGCCGCGGGCGAAAGCTAATCGATAATAAAGTGTTTGCGTCGTCGTGTTGTTCGTATACCTTAAATGCCTTTACATGAGCTTAACTTATTATCCCCGCATTCTAAGCGGTTTTGTATCGAAAATAAAAGAGTAAGATTGTTTAAAGACAGATTGTATTGGGAGGTAGATGGTTTAAAGACAAAACTAAACGATGTTCCCGGGTCAGTAGTTTTGTGAATTGGTGGATATTAAGTCGGTTTGAATCTGACACATCCACATCAACGGGACCAGTGAGGTGAAGCCCGAGGAGGTTTCCACATGTAAAAGAAAAGGATTCAAATCTAGACTAGCCACGAGCAGATTATATCTGTCTAGAAAAGTCTAATATTGTATTTTTTATTATTTACATTCTGTGTGCTACGTTCCACTATATTATATGATCACCTGTTAATACAAAACAATAGTTAAGTTTAAAAATTAAACTTTAAACCAGCTGGTATGAAAGTAAGAACACAGTCAGGAGGCTCATAAGGAGTATCAGAGAAAGAAAAAGGAAATGAAAGAAAAAAAAGAAATATTTTTACTCTACACAAAATTGTGAACGGCTGTCTCAGCCTGTCCAGAAAGAAAAAACTAAAGCATATTGATGGATGGAGATAATAAATAACCTGCCTCGTAAAGAGGTATGTCTATAGGTATATTAATTTTCTTACGCATTTCTAGCACATTTAAGTATAGTTTACTACTACAATTTGTTATTATCATACTTATACCTGCCTAACTTATTGTTAACATGCGCAAAAGCTTCTGGGATAGCGCATTGTTAAGCAATAGTAGTTTTAGCTGTGTTTTAACATATGTGGCACATAATTTCATCTTCAACCAAGGAAATCGCATATTTTGCACGTTCGATATTAAACCTGATAGATAGACAGACTATTCGCGGGCAAACACAAACAGAGTAGTATATATAAATAATGAGGGATAATACCTACGTACAGGATCGAAAAAGACACATTTTTTATTGTTTTTTTTTACACACGTTACTTCCTATCAATCTAAAACATAATCTTTAAATTCTATAAGTCTCAAACTAACTCAGGATGCAATCTACCGTTGATAGAAATAAACACAAAAATAAGGCTACATAATGTTCCTTAAAATATTACACAGAAAATCACAAAAAAATTAGTTCCATCAAGTTAATAATTCACCTTCAAAGTTTCTAAGTTAACTGGGGCGGGTGCTGTCGGGCAGCAGAAGTGGCAAATAAAACGCTACCGTTTCTTTTGAACATAGTTAAACAGTTGAGTTTTAGATTACCCAGCGTCCGTGTTTACCCAACTTAAGTATTTCTATTTGTTCTAGTACTATTATAATATACTAGACGATTCGCCCCAAATATGCCCGGATTTTATTAATTTTCAAATAGTGTATGGGAATAACCCAGATTTTGTTGACATTTATGATCACTGCTCCACTATATATTGTGTAGGTATGTGTATCGATTAGAAAACGCACACATAACGTAAAGCAATATAAAATGCTCGAGATGAATAGAGGATTTAATCTGAATCGATCAGAAGTCAATCAAAAGGAATTTTCTAAATTTCTTTCTTTCGAATAACGGACGTCCTCGGCAAGGTTTCGTCAAATCTCAACAGATTACAGCATATATGGTGAGACGCGAGCTTATGCCGGGGATTAGGTACGAAAGCGAGGGTAACATTCCTCTAGTATATTCTTAACATTTAATAAAGTGATTTAATATGAATTCTCGTTATAGTACGGGTATGAGTGCTGCGAAAATATTTTCCGAATTATTGTGCCGCGAGGCATATAGTCTTATGCCTCGCGGTACAATAATTCGGAAAATATTTTTTGATTAATTTTATATTCGGTATTTATTAAGATAGGACAAAAAAATTGATAATAGAGATAAAACATTACCCTCCTTCCTTCGGCAGTCGGAAAATCGTCATTAGAAAATAAATCAAACAAATTATTAAAAAATAAATGAAACCCGACTGCCACTGAAAAGATCTAAATAAGTTCGATAGCAGGCGGTACACATTTTCGAAGCATAATCCGAATGAAAATTAATGGGTAGGTACCGCCTGCTATCAAACTTATTTCCATCTTTTCAGTGGCAGTCGGGTTTTTTACCCGACTGACGAAGGACTATATCTATGTCACGATAGAATCCGTGAAAAGTGATTTTATTTAAACTTTTACGTAAACTTTAGAACATTACACATATCTACGAGATGAGGCATATCTTGCAGGTTAAAACGCGCCAGTGAGGAAATTAAGGTAAGTGCCAATAAACGTGTGGAACCTACGGCACGTGCGAATGGTGGCATTGTTGTCATTTTTTTATTTAGCAACCCAGTCACGGCTAGGACTATAAAAATAACTGTTGATTTCTGAGAACATCTTTCTCTATTAAAAGGTAGTTTAGACGCGCACGCCCTCCTCGCGACTAGCAATCTATTTATCTAACTACCCTCTTTATGGTTTTCCTCCGCACTGGGTAATATTTAAGTTAAGAATGTTGGTAGATGGCTCCACCGTCGCCCTTAAAGACGGATATAAAGAGAAGGGAAATTTGAAGTGATTCAAGTGTGATTCAATAGATCAGTTGGAAGAGCATTCCCCCTGTAAAGGAAAGGTCGTGGGTTCAAGACTCACTTATGTTCTTATTATCTGAAAATATGGTATAAACTGCTCTATACTTATCTCAGTCAACATACCTCTACACAAATTTGTTACAATTGATTCCACATTCAAATAAGATAAGCTTTTCTCTTTGGCATGCAACTTGGTTATGAAAATTAAAGACATCTCAAAATTTATTTGATTCTGCACATTTTTTCCATGATCAAATAAACGACTTCCCACCGGAAATTGAGAAAAAGCTACGACGAGTAAGAATAAAGAGTTTCATTTGGAACATTGTGAACAAAGCTTCTTAATAGATATCTAAATGTAAATTATCAGTTCATAGGTATCTACTGTATCCACTGGCCAAGAAGGGTTATGATTTGTATGTATGTATATAATCTTGTAATATTCTTTATTACGTCATAACTTCTGCACCAATTTCAATTATTGATATCTCAAATGAAAGGTATTCTTCTTTCAAGTGTTTTAGAGTACCTAAAAGCTAATGGTGGATTATTGACGCCTGGATTGGATTATTTTATATAAAATAGGTATATGTTGTCAAAAAAAAACACTTCAATTTATCGAATAGGGTATCAAAATTAAGGAAATTACATAAAGATCTGTAGAAGGCGATCTCAAATATACAATGTGATTTTATAGTCCATTCGGAAAAAAATAATTTCGGTACAGTTTGGATAGCAAAATCATGTGGAATTATTAATTTGGTGAAAAAAAAAATACAAACCCCACTTTTCCTTTCACCTGAACATCATTCCCATACATTATCAAAAAAATAGTTTTTTAATTTCGCCAAATTAATTATGTGATATTTTCGGGTTTTATTCGGTTCGATTACCGGGTGCGTCAAGCGTGTTTCTGAAAATTTTTGAATGCAGTTTTGTTTCTTTTTAAAAATTAAGAAATGTTTCCTTTGAGTGAAATTCTCTATCTCCAATATTTCGAGTACTTCCTGTCCAGGGGGCATGAAAATCTTCCACCCTGTGTAAAAAATGGTAGGTGGTTGGTGGGTTCAAGAGTTACTAAAGGCACTGTGTGTGCGCGTGTAAAAGATGGTAATGCGGGTACACGTTAATGGAAGTGGAAGTAGTGACACTTTTTCTGACTTTACATTCGGGTAGCTGTACTAAAAGCTTTCTTCAAAAGGGTAAATCAACGGACAAAAGTCAACTATCACCTGAAATACGAACACGATGTCGCTCAGTATACGTTTTTAGGGTTCCGTAGCCAAATGGCAAAAAACGGAACCCTTATAGATTCATTATGTCTGTCTGTCCGTCCGTATATCACAGTCACTTTTATCAGAAACTATAAGGCCTATTCTGTTGAAACTTGGTAAGTAGATATATTCTGTGAACCGCATTAAGAATTTCACACAAAAATAGAAAAAAAGCAATAAATTTTGGGGATCCCCATAATTAGAACTGAAAGTCAAAACATTTTTTTTTTTCATTGAACCCATACGTGTGGGATATCTATAGATAGGTCTTCAAAAATGCTATTGAGATTTCTAGCATAATTTTTTTCTAAACTGAATAGTTTGCGCGAGAGACACTTCCAAAATGGAAAAATGTGTAACTCTAACTTCTAAAATAAGAGAATAATAAATCTTTTGCTTTTTTTTTAAATATAATGTGATGTACATTGCCAAGCAAACTTCCAATGAAAATTGATTTGAACGAGATCTAGTTAGTAATTGTTTTTAATACGTCACAAACTGCAATTTTCACCTTTCCTTTTATTCAATTAACTCAAAATTAATTTAATAAATATTAATGAACTACAAGAACTTTTATATTATGTTACTTGCTGCTACGGAACCGTTCATGGGCGAGCCTGACTCGCACTTGGCCGGTTTTTTAAATACAGTTGTTGTTATTGCTTTTTTTTCAAAAATAGAAAAAAAGCAATAAATTTTGGGGATCCCCATAATTAGAACTGAAAGTCAAAACATTTTTTTTTTTTCATTGAACCCATACGCGTGGGATATCTATAGATAGGTCTTCAAAATTGCTATTGAGATTTCTAACATAATTTTTTTCTAAACTGAATAGTTTGTGCGAGAGACACTTCCAAAATGAAAAAATGTGTGTGCCCCTAGCTCTAACTTCTAAAATAAGAGAATAATAAATCTTTTGCATTTTTTTAAATATAATGTGATGTACATTGCCAAGCAAACTTGTGTTTACAATTGGTTTGAACGAGATCTAGTAAATATTTTTCTTTAATACGTCACAAACTGCAATTTTCCCCTTTCCTTTTATTCAATTAACTCGAAATTAATTAAAAAAATATTAATGAACTACAAGAACTTTTATATTATGTTACTTGCTGCTATGGAACCCTTCACAGGCGAGCCTGACTCGCACTTGGCCGGTTTTTTAATACAGTTGTTGACCTCACCAAATCCTAAATTACTAGTGTTTTAAGAAGTACGTTATCACCATAATTGAAAAGGTTATAGGATACCAACTGCTGAATATGACCACCCCCAGAAATTTCTTAAAACAAGCGGTATTGTAATGGCTTCGTCTGCCTCTCCAAGTTATTTTAGGCACTAAGCAGCTTATGGAAACACTTTATAAATAAGAAGTAACTATAAAATTAATAAACATCTAACAAGGTCTTATGCACGATTTTTGATGTCTGATGTTTGCGTCAATGAATATTTTCTACAAATGGTTCAAATGAAATGAGTATACGCCTTACGTGATCGCAGATGCTATTTTTATATTATTGCCTGAGTAAAAATATCACAAACCATTTTTAGAACCAACCAACCAAAATTAGACATCCTTCCAAATCGGACTACATTTTTTTTCTGGGTGTTGGAATGTTATTAATACCATAAAAGAAGTGATTAGAAACTAAATTCTTGATATTCATATGTTTTATACCACTATAAATAAATTCATTAGGATGTTTAGGTACATGTACATGTATAATATTTTATAATTATCAAGTCCCTAACTATTAAAGTAATACCTTCTTCTCTTATCACAGCCTGTGATTCTACTCCTTCCTCTTACTTTTGGTTAGGTTAGATTAGCTTATACTGTTTTTACAGGAGTACCTGTCATCTGACCTCCTAACTCCAAGACGAAAGCTTGCACCAAAGAACAAACTTACAAATAAGATCCTCTTGGAAAACTTAACGTTTTACAAATTGGAACATAAAAAACATAACCTTTCACCAGTCGGGCAAAAAGGACCTATTAACTAAAATAATTTTAAAGTATTCATGCGTTACAAATTTGACTGTTACACATTTATATACTAAACATCCGACATGTTTAGAGTTTACCATCATCAATCATGTGTAGTCAAAAGATACTGAATACCGTATTTTATGGATAAAACATCGTACCATTATATCCGTTACAAATATCGCGTTGAAAAATAGTGAATGATTGTTGCGGATGTATTAATAGTGATACAGTTCAGTATATTGTGAAACGTAACTGAATAGTATTTCAGACTACTATTTTCTAATACTCCTGTCTCTACTATGAGCTTTTATTTAGTAGAGACACTTGAGAATTAGTGTTAATTTACTTTATATGAAATTATTTTAGTAGATCGGATCACACTGTGGGTCGGAGTGGATATAAAATTATCCAGGGATCCACATGTGGATCGGAGTGGATATGAAAGTATCTAAGGATCCATTTACGGATTGGAGTGAATATAAAAGTATCCAAGGATCCACATGTGGATCGGAGTGGATATAAAAGTATCCAAGGATTCACATATGGATCGGAGTGGATATAAAGTATCTAAGGATCCACATGTTGATCGGAGTGGATATAAAAGTATCTAAGGATCCATTTACGGATTGGAGTAAATATAAAAGTATCCAAGGATCCACATGTGGATCGGAGTGGATATAAAAGTATCCAAGGATTCACATATGTATCGGAGTGGATATAAAGTATCTAAGGATCCACATGTTGATTGGAGTGGATTTAAAAGTATCCAAGGATGCACATGTGGATCGGAGTGGATATAGAAGTGTTAAAAGATTCACAAGTGGATCGGAGTGGACATAAAAGTATCCAAGGATTCACATGTGAATTGGAGTGGATATAAAATTATACAAGGATCTACGTGTGGTTCGAAGCGGATATAAAAGTATCCCAAGATCCACATGTGGATATAGACGGTGGATCCTAGTGGAGGGAGCCGTATTTTATCTTCTTCTGTATTTGCTTCTTGCACCGCCAAGGTACCCGTTCAAATCGATTAAGATAGGAAACATGGAATCGGTTCAGGCGGGATTCGAACCCGCGATCATTCTCTAACAGGGAGAATGCTCTCACCACTGAGTTACCGAACCGCCTGAAAGCATACTAAGGGCATCTTTATATGAGAAGCGTGCAGGTGTGCGTTGTGGCCAGCCGGGGTGCGAGGGATATGTCGATGACAACCTCACCTCCGGCCTAGCACCACGACCCACAGTCGGCGTGTGGTTTTAGTCGGTTCGAGTCCGACATAACCTCCCCTTCCGGCTCCGGCAGGGGGGTTTCCGAGGGGATTTCCGCACGGAAAAATTAAATAAAAAAATAAGGTGTGGCACGCAGACACAGTGACACTATCGTACTTGGCAGGGGAGCCGACGAAGTTAAGTTAACTAAATGTCGTAGTCTAAGCCAAAAGTGGTAGGTTATTTCACCTGGAAATATCACATACAATGTCTTGTAGGGAGAGTACGCAAAATGATGTGTATATTTAAAAAGATACGCCACTCTGCAGACAATAGTACTAAAACGATGATATACACTGCGCTTTGTCAGACCATTCTAACCTATTGTACTTCGGTCTGGGTTGGAGCAGGTAAAACTCATTTACTACCCCTGGAGCGAGCACAGAGAGCTGTGCTTAAAGTAATGACTTCCAAGCCCTTTAGACATCCCACAGATAAATTGTATAAAGAGTTCGAAAAACATTGGAAAAAATGAAATGCTCAAGTGAGACTCGAACTCACGACCTTTCCCTTACAGGGGGACTGCTCTGCCAACTGAGCTATTGAGCACCACTTGAATCATTCCAAATTTTCCTTCTCTTTATATCCGTCTATATGGGCGACGGTGCAGCCATCTACCAACATTCTTACGAACTGTTGGAAACAATGAATGATTTTTCAACCATTTTTAAACATTGAATTTTGATGACTGCGCCCAAATATTTGAATGAATTTTTTATAGCATTTATTATGCTAACTTTTAAGTTTGAAAAACATTGGAAAAAATGAAATGCTCAAGTGAGACTAGAACTCACGACCTTTCCCTTACAGGGGGACTGCTCTGCCAACTGAGCTATTGAGCACCACTTGAAATATTCCAAATTTTCCTTCTCTTTATATCCGTCTATAAGGGCGACGGTGCAGGCATCTACCAACATTCTTACGAACTGTTGGAAACAATGAATGATTTTTCAACCATTTTTAAACATTGAATTTTGATGACTGCGCCCAAATATTTGAATGAATTTTTTATAGCATTTATTATGCTAACTTTTAAGTTCGAAAAACATTGGAAAAAATGAAATGCTCAAGTGAGACTCGAACTCACGACCTTTCCCTTAAAGGGGGACTGCTCTGCCAACTGAGCTATTGAGCACCACTTGAATCATTCCAAATTTTCCTTCTCTTTATATCCGTCTATAAGGGTGACGGTGCAGCCATCTACCAACATTCTTACGAACTGTTGGAAACAATGAATGATTTTTCAACCATTTTTAAACATTGAATTTTGATGACTGCGCCCAAATATTTGAATGAATTATGCTAACTTTTAAGTTCGAAAAACATTAACAAAATAAATGCTATAAAAAATTCATTCAAATATTTGGGCGCAGTCATCAAAATTCAATGTTTAAAAATGGTTGAAAAATCATTCATTGTTTCCAACAGTTCGTAAGAATGTTGGTAGATGGCTGCACCGTCGCCCTTATAGACGGATATAAAGAGAAGGAAAATTTGGAATGATTCAAGTGGTGCTCAATAGCTCAGTTGGCAGAGCAGTCCCCCTGTAAGGGAAAGGTCGTGAGTTCGAGTCTCACTTGAGCATTTCATTTTTTCCAATGTTTTTCGAACTTAAAAGTTAGCATAATAAATGCTTTAAAAAATTCATTCAAATATTTGGGCGCAGTCATCAAAATTCAATGTTTAAAAATGGTTGAAAAATCATTCATTGTTTCCAACAGTTCGTAAGAATGTTGGTAGATTGCTGCACCGTCGCCCTTATAGACGGATATAAAGAGAAGGAAAATTTGGAATGATTCAAGTGGTGCTCAATAGCTCAGTTGGCAGAGCAGTCCCCCTGTAAGGGAAAGGTCGTGAGTTCGAGTCTCACTTGAGCATTTCATTTTTTCCAATGTTTTTCGAACTTAAAAGTTAGCATAATAAATGCTTTAAAAAATTCATTCAAATATTTGGGCGCAGTCATCAAAATTCAATGTTTAAAAATGGTTGAAAAATCATTCATTGTTTCCAACAGTTCGTAAGAATGTTGGTAGATGGCTGCACCGTCGCCCTTATAGACGGATATAAAGAGAAGGAAAATTTGGAATGATTCAAGTGGTGCTCAATAGCTCAGTTGGCAGAGCAGTCCCCCTGTAAGGGAAAGGTCGTGAGGTCGAGTCTCACTTGAGCATTTCATTTTTTTCAATGTTTTTCGAACTTAAAAGTTAGCATAATAAATGCTATAAAAAATTCATTCAAATATTTGGGCGCAGTCATCAAAATTCAATGTTTAAAAATGGTTGAAAAATCATTCATTGTTTCCAACAGTTCGTAAGAATGTTGGTAGATGGCTGCACCGTCGCCCTTATAGACGGATATAAAGAGAAGGAAAATTTGGAATGATTCAAGTGGTGCTCAATAGCTCAGTTGGCAGAGCAGTCCCCCTGTAAGGGAAAGGTCGTGAGTTCGAGTCTCACTTGAGCATTTCATTTTTTCCAATGTTTTTCGAACTTAAAAGTTAGCATAATAAATGCTTTAAAAAATTCATTCAAATATTTGGGCGCAGTCATCAAAATTCAATGTTTAAAAATGGTTGAAAAATCATTCATTGTTTCCAACAGTTCGTAAGAATGTTGGTAGATTGCTGCACCGTCGCCCTTATAGACGGATATAAAGAGAAGGAAAATTTGGAATGATTCAAGTGGTGCTCAATAGCTCAGTTGGCAGAGCAGTCCCCCTGTAAGGGAAAGGTCGTGAGTTCGAGTCTCACTTGAGCATTTCATTTTTTTCCAATGTTTTTCGAACTTAAAAGTTAGCATAATAAATGCTATAAAAAATTCATTCAAATGTATAAAGAGTGTCAGATTCTTACCGTGAGACAGCTCTTTGTCCTCAATACCATTATTAGGAAACATAGATCTCTATGCTACAATGGTCAAAACTCGAAAAAGCGTCGCTCTTATAGGATATGCCCAACCCTGAAATTTAGAACTACACAAGCTGAAAGGCATTTTAAAGTGTTGGGTGGTCACCTTTATAATGTAGCAAATAAAAATTGCAACATTTATCCACTACTCAGATCACGCTATAAAGGGGTGGTCACAGAGTGGCTCTTGAACAAATCCTATCCGGAAACTGAGGACTTGTTAAAACTGTCAGTCCTATAATTTTGAACACACAGACACACACACGCATACACACACGCACGCACACACACATGAGCACACACCCACACGCGCGCGCACACACACACACACACACACATACACACACACACACACACACACACACACACACACACACACACACACACACACACACACACAGATATGGAGCATGTATAGTTAATTGTATGTTCTATAATGCCCTATAATACCCTTGGTTGATTCATTTTGTTTTTATTTTTGACTTGACGAAGTGTTTGTAAAAAGTGTTTGTAAAGATAGGTTACAGGGACCCTGGTACCCTAAACACAAGTTTAATCTTAAGCTGGGTACCAGATTACATAAAACTTTATTTTAATACCATTGGATCATATTGTACTGTGTTCATTAGATTGTAACCATGGAATAAATAAATATTGAATTTTGAATTTTGAAACGTGTGTAAAACACGTTTTTTTTTTGTCAGAACGCGCCTCTGCAGCGCATCTTCACGCTTCTAATTTGGAGGCACTCTAAGGTTGCCTTCACATTAAACGCGAGAAATAGCGCGTTGTTGCGCCACTAGCGTATTAATTAGGAGTGCGACCACGCGCCACTTCACGCGTCTACATTGAAGGCACCCTTAATGTTCTAAAAATCATTCACAGATAACTTTTGTTTTCAAATGTTTACGATTTCTAAACTTACATGGGCCTCTAAAACAGTGCGGGACTATATTTTGCTTTTCGACCAGCTTGGTGGTATAGCAGTCAGTAACTCGATTGTCAGCTGTAGTAGATCTATCATTATATCACTACTACCATTACTTTCATAATTATGATAGAATCACTATAATTTAGCTGCAATGCCGTCCATTTCGAAATAAATCAATAACTTAAATAAACATTGGTAATGAGTTACCTTCCCGTGTGTCCTCGTTTCTACGTTTATGTATCTTGGCAGTTGTTGATTGAATAATGACATGTATAAAGTATAGGCTACTGCTACAGTGTATTTTTTCAATTGAATTATAGAATTCCTGACTTGGGATATATATATTATTTAATCTACAGAAAAAGACACTTGAGCAAAAATTTCAGTTCTTTTCCTACTGTCTATGGTGCCACCAGGGTCTAAATTCTACGAAAGCAAAACTACAGTCAAACTACAGAGATTGCAAAAAGTGGCAATTAATTTTAGACTTTATTTCTATAGGAGAAATGGTGAGTGAATACATCAACACACGAGTGACACCTTTTTTGCTTGTGTTTTCAGGAGAACCAAATGATTTTTGCTAACTTAGGTCTAATAGCTATAAAAACTCGCTATGTATTCGGGGTGGAACTGTTATTAAGCTGATAGCCGAACCTTCCGCTCTTGCGCCAGAAGCACGTAGTATTGGTACCCAGAGGTTTTCAAAAGAGAAAAAATACAGTATTAGGATAAAACATGTGCAATCATTTTTAAACTAAATAATAAAACGATCCTCTAAGGCTCTAGAATAAAAATTGCAACTCAAACTGTAGGTACCTAGTCCCACTGGGAGATGTAATATTACGTGTATATATTAAAATAAAAACATTACCCTCCTTCCTTCGGCAGTCGGGTAAAAATACCTACTTTATGTTCGTTTTAGACGATAAAACAAGCGTCGCAAATGGTAAGTTGAACTTTAAAAGAGTATATTTAACGGCGAGTTTCGCCTCGTACCACAATTTATTGCCTCACCCAACCGATTCATGTTTGAACATTCGGTTTTATTTTTAAAAGTGTATTGCTTTACAATTCCTGGATAAAATTGTACAGCGTTGAAAATAGGCTTCTGATTGCTTATTTTTACACAACTAAACAATTGTTTATCGTCTTTCCTTATTAATTGTTCTTTATGAGAGAATATATAAATGTGTTGTTTACTAAAATAATGAACCTATTGCTTTCTATTACCCGCATTAACTTAGGTCAAATTAACACATTTAGTTTCATGTATGCTTGTAGGAGGCTCTACTGTGTATATAGAGTCCAAGGGGTACATCGAGGCAGAAGAGAAAGAAGTATTAATGACGAATGAGGCTTTGGCTTTTCCTCTTGGGGTTGGGGTCACACGGCAGGCGTGCCCATAAAAGCCAAAGTGAACCAAATAAAATGATAAGAAAAGTTAAATTTTACGTAGTACGCATAGATTATTTTGAAGGTCTCAAATCAATAAAACAGTAATATAAACATCAACGGTGGTTAAATCATTTGATGAACACCAGCGCAATCGCGCTATTCACGCAAGCTTCTAATCAAAATTAAGAATCTGCCGACGTCACGCAAATGCTGCCTTTTAAGGGCTTGCAGTAGGCACCACGCTTAATCGGCTACCATCATTATTTCACCCTGTTGAAGGTTCCAAGATTGATAAAAATACACAGGTACCAATCAAATATAAGCTGCAATGAATTATTAAATCTACTTTGGAGAATCGATTAAAACTCAATTGAAAAGAAATTCCGAGAAGCGGGTCAGGATTTCGAGTGAAATCCACGAGTGATTAAACTGCAATATTTTGATATCATTATTGGTTTGTAGAGGGGAGGTGAATATATCGAATTTAAAAAAAGATTGGAAAGGACTCCGGACTCTGAGGTGGAGGTTTCGAATGCGACCAGGGATGTTTTTAGTTATAATAGGCGTTCATGAATCTATTTATTTTAGCTTCAATTTTATGTAAGATATTAAAATGTATTCTAAAATCACTTGAAAGTCGTAAAAGCAAGCTTTATAAACGAACTTATATCAAAATAGCAAGGGACAAATTAAATGTTGACGTGGGTTAAAAGATCGTTCTGCGTTTTATTTTTACGAGTACATCTGCAATGTTTTTACGACGGACTTGATTTCTAATACTCATCATTATTTTATGATTCAATTCTAAAAGGCTCTAAATATTTTTGCTTTCATACAATTTTAAATGCAACATTATTTAGGTTTTTTATCACCTAATATCAGATCACTTTTCGGCAGTGGTAAAGGAGTAAGGCAAAAGTTTGATTTCGTTGATGGTCGAATACATAGGGATAAAGAATCTTCTCGGGCGGGACTCGAACCCGCAGTCTTTCCCTTACAGGGGGAATGTCTGACCAATTCGGCTACCGAGACACGCCCGACATGATTCTAATTTCCCATCTCATACGTCTTTAAGGCGACGTGGCGTCATCTACCGATTTTCTTACGAACTATCGGAATCAATGAATGATGTTACAATCATTTTTAAACATTGATTTTTGATAACTGCGCCCAAACAATTGAAGGAATTTTTACAGCATTAAGTATGCCAACTATACAAATCGAATACTTAATGCTGTAAAACTACCTTCAATTCGTTGATGGTGACCCAAAATACTTTTTGTCAGTTTGTCACCACTGGGGAAGCCCGTGAGACATATTTTTATTACTGTACGTCTTGTGGGTCAAAGTTATGAGGTTCACCGGCTAGAGGTATGTTTTAGGCAAGGCTGCCCCATGAGTGTTGAGTCTCGTGAGTGTTGTATAAAATAGCTCAGGGGATAGAGTCATTTATCCCACCGACAATAAACGTATATACTGCCCTTCAAAGAGTGGCTCGACCTATATTAAATCGTTTTCACATTATCCGATCCGATATTGTTGTCGGACAGGCGACAGCTGACAATACAGTGGTGTTGGCTCCGATATCTGATATCGGGCTGGACAATGTGAAAGACAGATACTTTTACTTCCTCCGATATCGAATCGGATGCTGTGAAAAGAAAACGCGCATTTATGTGAGACTAGAAACATACTATACCTCTAACTATAGCTCTACGAAGACATACCAGTATGAGAATTATGTATATGCGAAACGTATTTTCGAATACAGCCTCGTTGTTAATGAGCGTCTTAGCTCGTTTCTCCATCGTCATATGCAGTGTATATTCTGAAATCTTCAAAAGAAATCCCTCACTTCGAAGAGTCTATTTGATATGGGGCTAGTAGCATTATTAGTAATAATAGAAGACCTTCGGGTTCGAGTCACATTCAACTTCAGAATTCTATCCAAGCGACAGTGCTTTCGATCTACTGTTAAATTACGGGTATCAATCTGACGCAAGGCTTTCTAAAGCCTAAATGTCCGTGCAAGCTTTATGTCTTTTTCATACGTGCTACGTTCACATAAGTAAGTAGTAGTCGTAAATAATGAAATTCAAAGTAAAATTCTAACTAGGTATATAAAATAGCGCTATCTAGACTAGACTAAGTAGGTAAACCTTGTCTATATGGGTTCTGATTTCTGGCATGTAATAACGATAAATACTTTTTTATTAATGGCGACACGCCTAAATGCCAATATTACGTCCACGTTTCTGCCCGAGACAATTTTGCAGAGTTATAATCTGGGAAAACATAAAGGTAAAACGAAACCTATAAAATGTATAGTTTGCGTAAACAAAACTTTACCCAAATTCAAAGGTATTTTTAATTACTGGCTAATTCTACAATTTTATCCATACTAATATTATAAATGCGAAAGTAACACTGTCTGTCTGTCTGTCTGTATGTTACACTTTCACGCCTCAACCACTGAACCGATTTTGATGACATTTGGTATAGGGGTAGATTAGACCTTGAGAAAGGACATAGGCTATGTTTGGTCGCGATAACCGACATCCACGCGGGCGGAGCCGCGGGCAAAAGCTAGTAAACAATATAATCAGTTCATGCATGATTATTTTTTTAACACGGAAATGTTACGCTATTTTGATAATTTGCCAGCCTATCTATTCGAATACAGAGAGCTTTATAAAGAGCGAAATGTCGTCGTCGATTTGGTATAAAAGTTGTAAGTATAGGAGCCGTTCGTAGGCCGATATCTGGAGCGTCGGCCCACCACTCTCGAGCAATCTGTTTACGTAACAGCCCCGTTATGTTCGGAGAGGGTTCCCGTAGTAGACGTTAAACATATTGCCTCATAAATCGTGAGAATCCCGGCAAGCGCTGTACACCCGTACCGGTGTCGATTTGACTACGTTTCCTTTACGATTTCACCATATTGAGCGATCGAGCTCAACATTTAAATATCACTACATAAATTTACGCGACACATAACCGTTATGCTCTCTCAGCTGTAACAAATATCAAATAGTCAACCCAAACGATCCTATTTTGATCAATTCAGCAAAAATGTTATTTATATCGGGTAACATGTTTTTTTATTTAATACAGTCAGTCAGTGCGGATCGAGGCATACGTCCGCGAAGTCTGTCTAGAGTGGCGACATTTATGAGGCACCAAAATTTAATAGACTATAAATTAAAGCGCGCCTGAATCTAGAAAGATTTCGCCGTGGCTATTTAAAAGTCAAAATTGATGATGTTATACCTCGAATCTCATATTCGAGGTATAACATCATTTTACTATTATGTAGTACTTGAAACTGTTGAAAATCAATTTGTATATAATAATAGAGATTTTATAATATTTAGGCCCACTATACTTTAACTAAGAAGAAAGACTTTTAGTCCCAAGTCAGCTTCACCTGGTAGCCGGTACACCTGCTAATTAACAGGTGAAGCTCTGAAGAGAGCTGTCTTCGTCAAAGTACTGTCAAAGAGCTGTCAAAGTACTTACTAGATGCTCTCGACAGGTTGCAGCGACGTACGGTTTGCATTATTGGGAAGTAATAATACTCGTAGGTAGGTATATTTTATTACTAGGTGTTGCCCGCTGCTCGGACCGCCCGAGAAGATTCATTTTTCCCAATGTATTCGAAAAAATGGTGCATTCCATGTTTTAACGTTTTCAACATTTGGAGTTAAGGTGGTCTGTTAAACAATATAAATATGCATAAAATGTAATGTGTAACGCTACTTCTGTTGCTAACTGTCCTTATCTTCGCAACATTGTTTTGTTGTATGAATTAGTGACTATCAACATTTGTTTCGATCTTATTTCATCACTAGCTTTTGCCCGCGGCTCCGCCCGCGTGGATGTCGGTTATCGCGACCAAACATAGCCTATATCCCTTCCTATGGTCTAATCTACCCCTATACCAAATTTGATCTAAATCGGTTAAGTGGTTTAGGCGTGAAAGCGTAACATACAGACAGACAGCCAGACAGAGTTACTTTCACATTTATAATATTAGTATGGATTACTTCATTCAATTACCAAATAATAAAACCCTTTGATGTTGCCTATTTTTGTACTTCAGTAGGTAATATTGAACGACAAAGGTAAAGTTTAGCATAAACTACTGGTAAAAGTGAAAACTTCCAACTGCGCAGCAGGAAGTTCATAATTAAAATGTAATTAAGTGTTTTACAAAATATTTTTATCGGAAATGTGGGAAAGGCCGTTACACCTCGAAGTAGGTTAAACTTAGTTTTGTGGGTAAGTTGGTTCAAGATTAGACATCTATACGAACACGCAAGCGCCGACATGCTCGCCGTCGCACGTTACAACTGTTGCAAAATTGCTTTTGTTGTTCGATAAATTAGAAATCCTTTCCGCACATTCAGGGTCGTAAAAGTTTTCTTTAGAGGGTGAGCGCCATATTTCCTGTTCATCTGCTTGCTATTTTCTTACAAACAAATTATGATATGTACCTATAATATAACGAAGAACCAACTTTATGTTTACATCAATC
This sequence comes from Eilema sororculum, assembly GCA_914829495.1. Taxonomy (NCBI): domain Eukaryota; kingdom Metazoa; phylum Arthropoda; class Insecta; order Lepidoptera; family Erebidae; genus Eilema; species Eilema sororculum. The sequence goes on from OU618542.1 coordinate 10,627,154, forward strand.
TGACTCATTGTCTCATTTAGATCACAAAATTAAAGTATTGTTTGGTAGGTATGGTATACATTTTTATACAAGGTAATTTTGATTGAAACATAAACTGGAAAGTTATATGGATATGCTGTCGGCCATCGTGGGTCACCTTGGACCTACAGATGATGTTGGGGTAGAAGATTAATTACCTAAGGCATATCCGTCACGCCCCAGCTGACCCAGGGCCATCTCTGAATTCATGTTACCCCATCGGGTGTGGACACCACGGTGTTCGCAAACGCAGATGATAGCCGTTATCGTGATAGTGACAAGTTAAATTGGAAATGTACATCCAAAATATATCTATACATTAATGCATTAATATTCACTTTAAGGTCTGGAAATAGTGTTACAAAATATGATATGTATTTTCTCTTTTACAATGCACTGTTGACTTTACAACAACTTACTTTTCAGAATTTTTTTATATGAATTTATTGAGGATTGTACGGGCGATCATACAATACCGACACACATGCAGGTGTACGATTATATAATTCAATATAGGTATGTAAATTATCTTGGTCACTATCATTATTATTATTATTTACATGTTGTAGGTATTGTTCGAAGTTTCCGATATTTCGGCGCTGTTGCACCTGCACAGTTCCTCCATGATCATGGTGCTTACAACAGCGCCGATATATCGGAAACTCAAAACAATATAGCATGGGAAATATACCGTTACCTATTTCAAGCATAAGCTTATAAAATACTGGGGAATATACTGGAGTGGGTATTCCATAACTACGTTTGCTCCATAAAATTAGGCCTGTCTAGTTCTTCTCGAAACAGTCTCATACCTATTTATTCGCGTATAAGAGTTACGCACAATGTAAAGCGAAAACCAATAGTTATAAACAAAAATAGGTATTAGTACGTATATTTATCGTGCAAGTAAAGGCGATCACTGGCCATCGAAACTCGAAAGCTTATGAGTGCAAATCCGGCTTTGTGGCAAACCCACTCCGAAGAAAATCGCGTTAGGTTTGCGAAGTATATTGTTCTACTATTCGAAAATATAAAAAATAAATACCAAAATATATTTTCTACAAAAACCCTCAACAAATAGGAGCGCAAGAAACGAAGAACGCAAATAGATAAATTCATAATTTTGCGAGTTGTTTTGGGTGAATTGGACCCGCTAACTATAAATTATATCTTTTTCTTATTCTTTTTCGAAACAAATTCCATTATTAATAATGTTTACAAAATATGCAAAGTTATTACAGACTGGAGCCTCTGAATACGTCCCGTTGTGTATTATAACATTAGTCCGTGCAATAAATTTTGTAAATTGTCACGTAAGCCATAACCTCTCGTAGCTTTTAAAAATATAACGTACAATAATATTAAAACCTGAAAATAAATTGATCGATAGAGTTAAGAAATTAATAGGATGAGCATCAGTGATATGTTTCTGGCACATATAAGGGATAAGAATATCTTAGCCAATATTATATTGCTAAGAAAATATCAACCAACTTCAGACCTTCCGTTTAATACGATCGCAGCAACCCTTTTCACTTTATTTGACTCTTACAAATCGTGAAGGATTATTTTTTGCTCACCAATCAGTATGGAAACCAATAAGCTGTTGCCTGACTCCAGTGAGATTTATTTTATTTTTAAGGCCCAACGATTAGGTAGGTACTTTAAATATACGTTGATACTTATACTTAATATAGTAAAACGACACCGATGTCTGTAAACAAAACAAGTGAAGGAATTTGCAGTAAGTTGCCGACTCTTCACTAGAAGTTTTGGTAACCTTAGGAGTACTCAGCGATAGGCTACTTCGTTGTTTCGTCCTATAAAGATTCGGCCCAATAGGACGAATCACAGAAATTAAAAATAATTAAAATTATCCTTCACTGATTCGTCCCATTGATTTTTTTTCTTCATTTTATACAAAATTTGTATGAAGTAGTAACGTCAGCAAGGAAAATGCTTAAAATAATATTGCGGAGGGGTAATAAAATTGGGCGGGGTAGACATTGGACTGTCCAAGGAAATCAAAATCCTGGGGCTCACCATCGACGACAAGCTCACATTTAACACACACGTCACAAATGTATGCAGAAAGGCGATCGGCATCTACCACAAGCTGGCGCGGATGGCCCGGATCAGCTGGGGGTTACATCCCGAGGTGATCCGGACTATCTACAATGCCGCTGTGGAACCGACGGTGCAATATGCGGCCAGTAGCTGGTGTCCTGCGGTTGAGAATCTTGGTATTAGGAAGCGGCTGAATGTAGTGCAGCGCAGATTCGCTCAAAAGCTCTGCAAAGGTTACCGCGCGATTTCTCTACACTCGGGGTTGATCCTGGCTGGAATGCTACCTCTGGACCTCAGAGTTCGCGAGGTGGCCTGGTTATACGAGGCCAAGAGAGGAGTGTCCCAGTCATGGTTGAAGGATAGAGAGGTCGAGCGGATGGCCCGAGCAATTGAGGCTCCTCACCCCGCGGAGCATATGAACCTGGAGTTCGTAAGTCTGGTAGACGAGGAGCATTTCGAGCGCGTCAAAACGCAGACGCAAGTCCAAAATTATACGGACGGGAGCAAGATTGAGGGTCGTGTCGGTGCTGTGTTATCCATTTGGAATAACGGCACCGAAACAAAGACCCTCAAACTTGATCTCTCCCCGTACTGCACCGTCTACCAAGCAGAGCTCCTGGCCATATGTAAAGCGGTCAGTGAGGCCCTCAAGCGAGGCGCGGCCACATTTGGCGTTTTCAGCGACAGCAGAGCCGCACACATGACGGTGACAAATCACCGCGCCCTCCATCTACTGGCTGTTGAAGCCAGGACTACCATCAAGCGGGGATTGACCCAGGGCAAGGAAATATCCTTGTTCTGGGTCAAGGCCCACGCTGGGTTGGAGGGCAACGAGCGAGCGGATCAGCTCGCCAAAGACGCGGCTCTGCCGTCGAAGATAGCGCCACACTACAGCCTGTGCCCAGTCTCATTTGTGAAGCGGGGTCTGCGTCAGACCTCGCTTCACGAATGGAACGAAAGGTACAGGCTTGGCCACACGGCTTCCGGTACCAAGCTTTTCTTCCCTTGCGCACTGGAGGCATATGGTGTCGTCCGGAAGATGGAGGTCGCCGGCACCACGACCCAGCTCCTAACGGGGCACGGTGGGTTCTTCGAATACTTGTATCGTTTCAACTGTAAGGGGGACCCATCGTGCGCCTGTGAGCCGGGCGTCGACGAGACGGTCGTCCACCTCGTGGTTCACTGCCCGATCCACGCTAGGGATCGACACGAGTTAGAGCAAAAATCCGATTTGGCCATTACCATTCAAAATTTACCGCTACTCATTTCAAAAGAATATCGAGACTACTTTCTGGAGTATTGGGAGAATAAATAATAATAATAAATAAATATTCCACAAAATTCCACACAGCGCCACCTAGACCCATGGTAAGCTTTTATAGCTTGTGTTATGGAATCTAGAATGCGGATAAACATACTTATATACTTTTTTTTGTAAATACATACATATTATACATAGAAACACCCAAACCAATGCAAATAGCCATATTCATGGATACAAATATTTGCACTGAGCGGGAATCGAACCCGCGCCCCCTGCGTGGCAGTCGCGTGCACTACCACCACACCACAGAGGCTGTCGAAGGTCATCAAGATAGTTTTAGCTAGGAACAGAGTTTAAGATCCTCAGATGGATACTTGCTAAAGTATCCACAAGAAGGATATATAGTAGGAAGGAATACTGTAGAGAGTAGTTTTGTATAAAGTAGATATAATATGTAAAATAAGTAATATGTATAGAATTTTTTTTAGGAAGTTTGCATAATGTAAGAGTGTAAAGAAAATTTGATCAAATATAAAATTAAAGCATCCCCCCTCCCTCCCCCGAATTTCCAAGTATGAAAGGTTTAGCGTGAATGTACGAGAAGCACAAAAGCGAGAAATGGAATGTTACTAGGGGACGGAATGAAAGCGAGAAACAAAATAGAATAGAATAGTTAGTTTATTACATGAACCCTGAGAGGGTTGAGTTCAAATTTAGAAGGCTAGAATGATGTGAGATTAGAAAGGCTTCGACTTGGGTCGAAGGCGCTAGTATAAAAAAAAAAGTATCCCTATTCATGCATACAAATATTTGCACTAAGCGAGGATCGAACCCGCGTCACCTGCGTAGCGGCTGCGTGAGGACATGTCAAAGTTTATTTGGGGTGGTCACGACACCCCGCGAGCGCTCGTGTTATACTTTCGCGGAGGTTATTTTATCAGCAAGGTACCTGATTTCAATTATTTTATGAAAATTATTTTATTGTGCATTTACTATAATAAACATATATTGATTGATCATCTGTCCTTTTCTATCTGATAATGAAAGAAACAGATGCAATTAGAAAATTTTAGAGAATTTTAAGTTTAGAGATGTAACAACAGAATTAGCAGCATTTAATAGCTTTTATTTTCACAAACTTTTGTTTAGGTACCTTTTTGTGTACGTATCTAATATTTTTTTCTCAAACTTTTTGTTTTCAAATGTGTTGGGACGAAGAAGTTATATCTGATAATGAAGACGATGTTGCAATGGATAGTGATGCCAGCTTGGATGAAGATTTTTAGTGGACACGGCCGACCAAATGTGTGGCAACTACAGTACTTGTTTAAATGATATGTTCATGTTGGCCATTATGGTTTTTCTTTCATATACTGGTTACTTATGGCATCAACGGCAATGAGTTTGAGCATACTTCAAGGTCACCTTGGTAAAATATCTTCTCAACCAGGGTTACTGAACTCAAGAGGATGTTGAATGCTCCTGGACCGAGCAGGAAAGGAATGTCACCAACAAATAGCAGCGCTGTATAGTTTGTCCACGCTCTAAAGAGTATAAAACCTCGAGTCACTGCATTTTTTGCAAACAAACCATATGTTAAAAGCACATGAAGTTAATTTATAGTTATTGTAGCGAGACATAAGAATTTTTATGTAGTAATTGTATTTACATTTTTAATAAGAAAGTTTATGTTAAAAAAGAAGAAGTTTTTGTTTTTTTGGTTCTTCGAGGAGAAATGTCAATATTATGAATGAAAAGCCTGATCATTATAATGTCTTGTAGATCAGTAAATAAAGTTGGTTATAAAATGTAGCTTTTTTATTTACATACGTTATACAACACACAATAATAAAATGCTGGTGTAATTCCATTAACTGCTATTATATATACATAAATCCACTTTGAGTATGTGGGGTGGCCACAAAACCCTGCGAGAGCTCACGAGGCTAAAAACCGCGCGAGTGATCGAGGGTTAACAGCAAATCAAACTGTTTTATAGATTCAAATTATATTATCTTCCAAACTAATAATGTCTACCAAATATCTGAACCATTGGTCAACAGGAAGAGGGGAAAATCAAGGCTTTAAGATAATTTTAAGTAATTTGACCACGGGTGCTATAAGCCGATAGCCGATAGGTACCCGAGTGCCACCACTGCCGGGGCTGCTCCACAGAAACGTCGCTTCACACGCTGGTAGGACGTCCAGAGAAGATAGAGCTGTGCCACGTCCTCCAAGTAGCCCTTAAAGTGGAAAGCCCAACGCTGCAAACCCTGGTACTGGCAATGGTCGGCAGTGTGATTGTGTGAAATGCCGCCGTTTTCTTTTGTGTGGTGGTGAATATCGCAAAACTATCTCCATCCTCGATGAGCTAGGACCTGGGAGTTATAATTGGGCTTCTTATATTCGTACGCGCCTCTCTATAGGAGATGTACATTTCGATCCCCAACAACACCTCGAGGTTAGTAGTCACTAAGGTCGGCCAGGGTGTCTGGGATATCCTTAACAGAACGTATTAGATTCTCCAGCCACAGCGACGGAACAACATGCGGTTATAGTCGGTGTGAGTGTGACATATCCACCTAACTATTAGGTTTCCAAGAGTTCCGTTCACAAATATATTTATCTTGAAGACTATTGTAGTACAGTCAGCATCACATCGATCTTGACGAACAAAGTAGGTACTCAAAATGATCTTAAAGCCCTGATTTTCCCCTCTTCCTGTTGACCAATTGTTCAGATATTTGGAAAACATCATTAGTTTGGAAGATAACATAATCTGAATCAATAAAACAGTTTGATTTTCTTTTAACTGACACTGACTGTACATCTTTTCAGTAAAATCATCGAATCATCACAATAATTCCCTTATCTCTCATGAATGAAAGGAAGTAATTTCCCAAAAGTCTCCAAAAGTAAATGGTACATTAATGGATTGCTACTACATATACCGTCGTCGACCATCGGCCTATCCCACCATGGAACCGCAGGTGCATCTATGGGGTTCACACACTTTGCAGCTTAGGTGGAGGGCAACGGCCACCCGGAGAGATTTGCCATTCAGTAAAGTGCCCAAGTGAGGCGAAGGCAGCGCGTGCAATCATGCTCCTGATACCGGCTGTGACACTGTCCGTAGTGTTGCCAAATCTGCGCCCGTTGCACTCTTCACCTACTAATCTCTACAGCTGTGCGCAATGCTTTCATCCTGCGAGCAAACCAGGATGACTCAACATCGAATGCAAAGGGCACGGTCATTATTGAGGAGAAAATCCTCGCTTAGTGCAAATATTTGTATGCATGAATATGAATACTTGCATTGGTCTGTTCGTGCCTCAGAGATCACGTTAAGCTGACGGTCCCGGTAGCCATACGAACATCTATGACAGTCGTTAAGGGTATTTGGAAGCAACAACTGGCCTAGCTGAAATGCTTCGATATGAGCCTTATGGTGTGGAGGTCACTGCCAGTCAGCTGGGCACATTCCGTGCGCGTTCTACCTTAATACCCCCACGACGGATGAGAAGAGTCTTTATTGAAATTATACACGATGGAAAGTGGTTACCGTGGCCTATGTACGTGTATAACACCAGGGGAGTCACACGTGCACTGCCGACCTAATATTATAATAATTTTAAAATTTAAATTTGATAGCCCAAGTATCGTCTGTTGATCTACATTGATACTTATAAGAATATATATTATATAAACATTATGGTGTATTACAACACAGAAGACTTATATCGCACTTTGAAATTGCGACACCAGTCTTCTTTCAAATAATACTAATCCTATTACCCCTCCGCAATATTATTTTAAGCATTTTCCTTGCTGACGTTACTACTTCATACAAATATTGTATAAAATGAAGAAAAAAAATCAATGGGACGAATCAGTGAACGATCATTTTAATTATTTTTAATTTCTGTGATTCGTCCCATTGGGCCGAATCTTTATAGGACGAAACAACGAAGCAGTCCAGCGATAGAAATAGAACGCTTGTTAGTGATGTTTAACTGCGTTTTACTAAAGAGCTAACCGATGTTTGACACTTTTATCTATTTGAACATTTATAAAAACAAATATTTATCGAAATTCTTTGTTCCCTTAACATTCAACATTTTCATCGCGTACAATTCCGTAGCAATTGGGCCGATTCGTTTAACTTAATAAATATTGCCAGCCTCTCTCGATACGCACTTGTATTAAACTTTTATATTTATGAGCTCCGTCATTACGTAACTTAGCAACGTCACACTGTTCTTTTCCCTTTGGCTTTTGGGTTCTTACTACCGTTACAATCAATAGTAACGCGCGTTTTTCTTTATACATAAAATTAGATGAGCTTTGAAATAATAACATCTTGCAATAAATAAGATTAAAGGATTCGTATTTACTTGAAGCGAAGTAGGTAGGTATTTTATCTGGAATCGGTTCGCGCCTAGCTCGTCTATGTGAACATTATGAAGGCAATATGTATGTAAAGTTGGTATGTTGCCTCATTGAGATGATTTTCTGGGCCGGAAACATCAATAGAGCGCTTTCGAAGTCGAGTCCTCGTGGCCTAACCTGCGGCGAGATTCCGATCCACTAACATTTTATTTTACTTACCAACTTTCTTGATAGCCAATACCTGCTCATATGTTACATTTCCTCACAGGTTTTGATCTTGGGAGTTTTTATCGTTAGCTACTTCAGGCAACCTTTGCGTGTATATAATAAAATCGTAACAGAAAATTGTGAAAATAAATCCTTTCTACGTAAATATTTGTATTAATATAAAACATTTCGACATTTTCTTAACCAGTTGTAATTTTAAAGGCTCTAAAATTTATCTTTCAATGCTTGTCCTTTAAAAGTTAAGCAATCAGAAAATGGACAGTATTTGTCTCGAATCCTTCAATACAAATTGTACAGTTATAGTCTTAACAATTTCTTGTGGCTGACGGAACGGACGGACTAACTAAACCAATAAGAGCCAGCAAGTCTATTGCAACGCGGTAAGCCGCGTGAGAGCTATTTTTTAAGTATTTTAATAATACATCCTACTCTACTAATGCTATATAATATATTATTATAACATTTATTATCCTACTAATATTATTATTGTGAAAGTTTGTGAATATATTTGGATGTTTTAATGTTTGTTATTCACTCGCGCTCTTACGGCTTAACGAATCTAGTCTATATACTTTTGGTAATTGGTATGTGGTACTTACATGTAGATACGTTTTCATTTATTTTTCGTCAGATTATAGTCTGGAAAAACACATAGGCTACTTTTTATCCCGGGAATAGGTAACCCGGAGTCGCGGGAACGGGATAAAAATTTCACGAGGTCGAAGATTCAAATAATTTTTGAATTACCTAATACTTCCTGCTATATTAAGTGGAAGCATTTGTAAAAAAATGTTTTACTATATTCATCAACTAACAAAATAAATGCGAAACTATCAACTAAAAATAGCTATACCAGCCGTCGCAATACTGTGTTAAAATGAGTAAGTAAATATGGACATCCAAGTATGAATGAAATAATGCACAGCTGACTTGTCGTTCGTAGTTCTCAAGCAAAGGTGAGTATACTCAGATAAGGGCGGAAGTGAGGGCAACGTTCCCGACGCTCTGATAAAATAACACCTGCCTGTGCCGTTCACTAACATTGCGCACATATCTAATGAAGTAAAAAGAGATCCAATGTGATTAACTAAAGCGCTAGTAACTTCTTTTTATGCTGTTTTAGTTTATATACGTCTATTCTGTCTATTCTGTCTGAATTGAAGGATGGCGTCCCTTATGACGCGGGTCCGACTCGTACTTGTTCGGTATTTTGTATCAGCAAATACGAATTAACCATCTGGTCACCCTGGTAACCCCTTGTCAGAAACCTGGCACTGTTGGGGTTTTTCACCTGAATTTACTACTATTTTATAATAAAAATACAGATTGGATGCAAAAACGTGACTGCCTTTAATGTGATCTTGATACAAGTGGAAGTTGATTAGTTGACAGTATGACAAAACTAAAAAATAATCATAAACTAACAAAAACTATATCGAGAGTATCATCAAATCAGCCTCGCGTAAACTCGGAGTCCTGAACAGAGTGAGACGTTTTTTCACGCCGGAGCAGCGGTGTCTTCTATACAAGACCCAAATTCGTTCCTGCGTGGAATACTGCTCACATCTCTGGGACGGCTCCGCAAAGTACTTATTAGATGCTCTCGACAGGTTGCAGCGACGTGCGGTCCGCATTATTGGGGATCCTAAGGTCACGAACACCCTCGAGCCTTTGCAGATGCGTAGAGATGTTGCGTCTTTGGCAGTTTTCTACCGTCTCTACCATGGTGAATGTTCTGACGAGCTCTTCCAATTAGTCCCACCCTCCCCTTTCCTTCACAGGACGACACGTGCAGGGCTAAGATGTCATCCATTTACGGTGCAGAGTATACCTGCTAGAACCAAGCGTTTCAGTGATTCATTCCTATGCCGCACCACTAAGACCTGGAATTCCCTGCCAGCTCACGTGTTTCCTTCTTCCTACAGTCCCGGGTCCTTTAAGCGGGGCGTGAAAAGGCATCTAATGAGGCCGTCAAGCTGAGTGCCACCACTGTTAACATGGTAAATGTTTACGATGGTGACCCTCTTTCCGAGACTTTGCCTTTAGCTTAACATCAGGCGAGGTGAAGTCAAATTGACGTGTCCTGTGTAAAAAAAAAAAAAAAAAAAAAAAAACTAAATGTTGTGTTGCCAACAGGCACATAACTTAATAAAGCGACCAATCAATCGAAGTTCTTAAAATGAAATCATTATTGATATCTAGCTCTTGCCCGCGGCTTTGCCCGCGTGGAAATTGCGATGAAACATAGCCTATGTCCATTCTCAAGTACTAATCTTAAAAAATTTCATCTAAATATTCATCAGTGGTTCAATTTCATCCAGTGCTTTAGGCATGAAAGCGTAACATACAGGCAAACAGACAGAGTTACTTTCACATTTATAATATTAGATTATTATATATTCTATGATATTTGTATGTATGAAGAAAATGCTAAGTTTGAGGGTTTAACTAGTATTTAATTAAATGTTATGTCACCTACGTCAGTACTTAAATAAAAAGTATTAACAGATTGTGGGCTCTAATCCCACTAAAAGCCTCCACTGTCGACGTGAATACACATTTTATTGTTTTCTTCTAGTACGTAAAACTACATACGTCATGACTAGAGGAATTCACGCCTTTTCATTACACTGAAAACCTACCACCACAAAACCTGGATTGTTGGAGAGTTTCCACTTGGTCTCTAAAAAGCAAAGCATGTACGTATGTGTTTCAAGACAAAATTTACAGTTTTACTATCATTTCCCCCAGTTCTGCGGGATAAAAAGTCTATATCTAAGTCCCAGACGTACCTATTTTACCTGTTGGCATGAAAGAGCAATATACTAACTCACTTCTGCATTTATAGTATTAGAAAGGCGATGTTTATGTTTAAACCCGAGGGTATATTTTTCGTGATAAAAGTTAACCCAGTATACAATTCAGCATAAGAGAGGAACAATATAAAAACTTAAACATACATAAACTTTCGTATTTTTACTACAATTAGAGTTACCTCTCAGCCTCAGGAGAGACTTTGCCTCACTGTGTGTTTTCTACCGCCTATATAATGGTTTGTGCTCAGATGAATTATTTGTCATGATGCCCACAGCTACATTCTATCATCGCACCGCTCGCCATAGACAGGGAATTCATCCCCACACATTGCATCCGAATACGGTGCGCACCGTGCGGTATGAAAGGAACTTCATCCCACGTACGCTCAAGCTGTGGAATGAACTCCCTGCCACGGTTTTCCCAAGTGACTACAATATGGGGTTCTTCAAGAGGGGCATTAGAAGGTTTCTTCAGGGTAGGCAGCGCGAGTGTAACGCCCCTGGTGTTGCATACGTCCATAGGCCACGGTAACCACTTTCTATCAGGTGAGCCGTGTGCTTGTCTGCCACCTAAGTGGTATAAAAAAAAAAATTACAATATTGAAAATACGTATTTACAAAACTGAATCCGTCGTAGCACAATCATTTTGTTGTTGCACTACGCTTTTATAATACTTATAAAACGTGAATGCGGCCTTGCGACACTAAATAAATTGAATAAGTACGCAATAGAACCGTAGGTGCAATTGTAATAAAAAAAAATCTATTACTCACTAAAAGGGCGCTTGTCAGTGAAAAGTAGACAAATAATCTGTAGAAGGAATTAAAAAAAAATACGCGTGAAACTTTTATTCTATAAATTTCCATTATATTACCGCAATCACCATCATACAGAAACATAATCAAAACCAAACTAAACCCACTGCAAAAAATATTTTTAAAATCGATTCTTAAACGACGGAAATATATGCGAATAACCGTAACAGCAATTGTATATTATACCTATTATAGAATATTTATGAGAGCAATTTTTATACCTAGTCTTACTCTCAAAATATGTTTGAATTATATTCATATTTCCGACTTTGCAGTTAGCACTTTCTTTGAGATAAGCAACATGGCGCCGGATACATACCATTTTAATCTAATCTACTTCACTGTAGGTATTACAGCGATAATGTAAGAACCATCAGTTACATCCGTCTCACGGTTGGTCCGTATTTTTTCCTGGAGAGGAAATGGGGTATAGTATAGTACATAACGGCATTGAATGGAAGGCGCGGCGATTGACTTCGAGGGCTCTCGAAGTGAGTGAGTCGTGTGACTAGGTGCTGAGCTAGCTAACTTTACCTGCACTGAATGCATGCAGTTGTTCTATTGCATGCAATCGTTAGTTGTGCTATTTTTGCAAGTATTGCACTGACATTGTTTCCTTTCAAAATAGCTTTGTGAGTCAGTAAAATATCTTTGTTGCGACGCATGCGATAACATTGAAGGTATATGTAAGGTACTGGTAACCTTGTGCATTGGTCGCAGTAATTCATTTTTGAATCATTTGTAAAGGGACAGTATTTACCAACAATAATTTTAAGAGAGTGTGGTCTTGACTCTTGAGACTTATTACTTTGCAGCTTTATTATGTTCTCACATAATGTATCATTTGGGTACTTTCTATGGAAGTATATCAGTAAAAGATAGCTCGGAAGGCAGGTAGCGGGGTATTAACTCAATCAGATAGATTCAAATATGAACGGTATTAATATATCCAAGCCGAATGAGAAGAAATTATAACACTTAGTTTATGCGAATATTATGCATTACAATTAAACTACTTTTACTGGATTGAGACGTTATTTTTTACGTCTCGTTTTGTATTTAGGTAACTACTGTTAAATATACAGTTAAACACAGTTACCTACCAGTTATTAGGTATACACTCTGTAGAAGAATAATACATACCTGCACAAATCATGATTAGAACACGTTTTTTATCTGGATCTGTGAGAAGATAATCGGATTCGAAACAACAACAACTCAGGTGGGACTTGAACCTACGACCTTTCTTTTACAGGGGGAATGCTCTTCCAACTGAGCTATTGAGTCACAGCTGAATCACTTCATATTTCCCTTCTCTTTATGTCCGTTCTTTATGGGCGCGTTAAACAAAAAGATAATCAGATATTTAAATTTTGAAATTTTAGTAGATACACTGTGCTCTTAGCACAGTAGCACAAAACGATATGAGCACATTATTGCAACACAAAATGAAGGAACGATACAAAATTTCACCACATTTTGAAATGACACACAAAGGCTCGGCTCTTAAAAAGACTTGAGACAACTTTGTTGCATGGCTCACAATCGCCCATTGTATTGTTCAGATCGTCGGTCGTGTAGAAAAAAGTAAATTATACATCCTTATAACAATCGCTTATTATTCTCAAAACATTAATAAACTATATTTTAGAATATTTCAATACAGTGTAATTATAAACTATACCTTTAGTACTTCATGTGAATCTACTGATTCATTAAGTGTAAAAGCATTTTAATTGTATATCATGAAATGTATATCATGCATCATGAATGATGCCTATGATGTAAATTAAGCTATTAATTAAGCCGACACGGATCTACTATAAAAAATAAAATCAAGGGCTGTATTTTCACTTTGCAGGAAGTTGAAGTTTAGTATCACTATTCTCTTAGTATTGTGTTTAATTTACAAAGCAAGACAGAAATACCTAAGTATTAATGATATTTATACCTGTGACTAAAGGTGTACTATACAACTATTTATTAATCTGTGACTATACTATGTCAAATACTAGCTTATCTAATTGTATAGCAATCGTTTTCCCATTAGAGTAAGTTAGATAATGGTAATCAACTTTGGCTTCTAGATTTGGACGAAATATTGTATAATAACAATAGGTAAAGGAAATGCATTTAAATGTAGTCACATTATGGTTTTCCAGAAGGGTTAAGCTGAGGTCGAAACACATCCACAGTTCGTTAATGCATAATGGCTTATACCGAGCACTTTTTAATAAAAATATATGGCATACAGCGAGATGACACAATACTTACAGGATAAAGTGCAGATTATTTAAATAAAAAATAAATATGACTCATAATTAAACGTTTTTAAATTACAAAACGATTATACAACATACTGTTTTCATACAGTATGGTGACTAAGAATCGAATCCTATTATTCAATAGAATACTTGATGTGTGACTCAGTTTATCGCACTGTCTAAGTATTGTGAAATAAGTTACGGATAGGTCTCTATTGATATATATGAATGAAAAACCCTTAACTTAAGCATTTAAACACGTGTAGCAGAATTTATCAAACTTATAGTTAATTATATTAAATAGTTTTAAATTAGAAAATGCTAATACAAAACCAAATATATGTAAAAACAGCAAATAAAAAAGTTTTCTTAGAAAAAATAGTAAGAATGTCAATTAAGTTTTTTTTCAGGTGACGGATACACGGGATCCGCGGGGGTGGAGATCGTAGAAACGTCAGTAATACAGATAAAAAATACATTTCCTTTAATATTTTATGACATAATTATTGGAAATGTAAAGTAATAATTAAAGTAGTATTGCTAAATATGTCAAAATTCCTTTTTTAAATAATGTTATAAAGTCACATAAATGGTGATGTCCATGCACCACATGGACATCACCTTCAATATTATCTTCGACTTTCTTGCCTTTAGTGGTGTCGAAACCACAAAATCCCATAATTTTTAACATCTCTTGTTCCTCGGGACTTTTACCTTCTAAATCAGCGGGAGTGACTATAGGACGCTCACCGAAAGTCTTCTTTGGTTTCACGAAGGTGGTGGAAGGTCCAGGTGATGAAGAGTGGGAGCGCTGACGGCGGCGCGGTGAGGGGCTCCGGCGGCGGTCTGGTGAGCGACGCCACCGGTCCAGAGACCGCTATCGGGACCGAGTGCGGGGCCTTCGCCTTTCGCGGTCCCTATCTCGGTCTCTATCAACTCTTTCCCTGGTGCCTCTTTCACGGTCGCGACGCCTGTCGTCGCGCCGCCGCGGGCTAGGCGACCGCCCCATTGCAACCTGTTTGAACACAACAAGTCATTAGTTTCTAGAGAAAAAACCGTAAATAAGTCGCCGAACGTATAGGAATGATACGAGACATGTTATACCTCAGTTTTAAGTCAACAGTCTTAAAATTTAATAAAAACAAAAATTAACAACAACGCACGACTTATTGAAACGCCATTTTGATTTTAAATGTTTTTTTTTCTGTTTTCCGTTTTAAACTTCGTTGCTACGTTTAGTTTTCTCTTCCAATATGTTAAATTACTAAAATAAAATGTATAATTCAAACATTCATACTCATGACGAAGTAAATATTATAATCAATAAAGAAATACTTTCCATTGAAAAATTAAATCAAATATGAATATTTTATAGGATTGATAAAATATTTAATATACTTTAAAGTTAACAAAACGCCAACCATTCCGATCTACTCTGGAATTATTTATTTGGCTATACAATTGGCCTATTGCCGGTTAATGGCAATAGGCTCGCCACCTATTACATTGGGACCTAAACATAAACTGGCGAAATGTGGGTGCTAGCACCTCTGCCTACCCCTTCGGGGAATACAGGCGTGAGTTTATGTTATGTTATGTTTATGTTTTATAAAGTCAAAGCCGTGGAGCCAGAACGCCAGGTGAGGTTATTATCTCAGTTACTTGTCTAACAACGTCGAGCTTGCTGTCAAAGCTACATTTTTAAATGGAAAAGATATAAAGGAGACACGAGAACCCTTCACTTCGCAGTTGACTAGACGCGAATGTGTCGTAAGTAGTTCGTTGCCATATAAAACTGTGTCAGATCTCTCACTCTACTGTTTACTGGAAAATACGTATCAGAGACGGAAAGTTTTCGAGTTGAGTCCGATCCACGGCGATAGACGCCGAAAGCCTCCTACAGATTACAGAGCCATTTACATATGAAACGTTTCACTGAACGCTTGCACTCGACTTGTACTTTTATCCGTATGTACCTACCCATATTCTACTTATTCTGCTAAATTCGTCTTTATGTAAAACGAATGTGGATACTTAAAAGACCATTCGGAAGATAAGTAGGATCATTTCCTTTGCCATTTTTTGCAGTCGAACTCAATTTATGCCGTCGCGTGGGTACGTATGTGTCTCGAGGTGTTTCTGGGTTAGTATCTGCTGTGTTCGCGTGTTGAATGAAACTTGAATTTGTGTACCTAGTGTAGGTATTGTGCTTGTACTTACTTTATATAAGTTTAGAAATATATAAAAACGGAAGCTGATTCATGCTCCGGCCATAGATAGTATTGCACTCCATTTGACTTCATAAACAATTCTTAACGTTACATTGTTCTCAAAAGAGTAAAACTAATTGAGTATTGTTGTTTTAATACGTTGTAACAGTAAGAAGAAGCATTGCAGTTTGTTTCGTTATATTGCAGTACATATGGCATTGTACCAAAAACTAGTAATCTTTCGGTTCAGCGCCAAATGTACTGAGCGAAATTCACGGAACAAACAACGATTCAAGCTAACTTTAACCACCACATAATACTCATATACAAATATCAAACAAAATGACATTGACATTCGAATAAAATTGTAACATCTAGTAACATAAACTGATAACATGTTATATCTAATTAATGATAGCCATAAAAATGTTTCCCGCAAACAACTTTTGTATCCTTTGAACATGTAACATGAAAAGTTGGTGCTATATTTGATTTCTACCCTAATAAATAAAGAGTCGTTAGTGATTTGTGGTCGAAGGGTTCCGAATTTAATCTTAGAATAATTTTCTAAACATAGATCGGGAGTATTGATGGCGACCCTTGTTAACCTTAAAAAGGAAAACTATAAAATAAAATCGTTTTAATGTTTTATTCTGTAGCTATGTTGAACATTGCCAAATATTTTTAGTTTAATTATAATGCCTGAGGTTGTTATAGGGGTGTATTTTTATTATCATATAAAAAAGAGATGTATAATTTTGTTCCGCAGACTATTAAATAAGTAAGCGCAGACTTATTAAATAAGTAAGTACAGACTCATTAAATCACAAAAAAGTCATAGTCACCTAAAAGCTAATCTATTAGCCTATTGTAGTTCATTGCTGGACCTAGGCCTCTCCCAATGTGCGCCATTTCTGCTGAGCCTCCACCTTCTGCATCCAGTCTGTGCCAGCCACCTTTTTTCAGGTCGTCAGTCAATCTGGCTAGGGGGTGTCCTACCTTCCGTTAACCTACTCGCCGTCTCCACTCTAGGACTCGTTTACTCCAACGACCGTCGGTCTCTCGGCAGATGTGGCTAAAAGCTAAAGTATAAACTAAATTTCACCCAAATAATAGTACAACAGCATAAGCGATTATCACCAAAAAAGATGAATCACCAGTATCAGCAAACCATGAAAATCACACACCATGAAAATGAAAGGAATGGAAAAAGGAGGTTTCGTACTTCCTTATTTCATTCCTTGCATTTCACCAGTACAGAATGATAAATGTTCGTCATCTAGTCCTGTAATTATTACCTCTGAGTAAATTAAATATGAACTGACTTGCTCTAGACGACAAACTTTACAGTCTACTGAATCTTTGAAGACATAGTAAATAATTAGAAACACAATATTTTTCGTAAAGATACCTGGAGACCTCTATTGCCATAAACAAATAATAAATAGTTTCTAGGTAGTCTGTTTATGTTAAATAGAATAAACGGTTGCTATGTCGCCAATTCCTTTTTCTGTGAATTTGGCTGGACACAACATACTATCGCGTACTTACTTATTTATCTAAACCAGTTTATTTTGTACCACACTAATATCAAACAGAACCGCAATAGATAATACACAGCACCTCAGTTTAACTCTTATAGCACTGAAATTTTTAATGAGTGACAGTCCAGTTCGTATGAATATCGGTAGATGACTCCACAGTCGCCTTAAAGACGGATAAGAAGGGAAATTTGAATCACATCGGGCGTGTCTCGGTAGCCGAGTTGGTCAAGGCATTCCCCCTGTAAGGGAAAGATCGTGGGTTCGAGTCCCGCCTGAGAAGATTCTTTTTCCCTATGTACTCGATTTGTAAAGTTAGCTTACTTAATGCTGTAAAATTCATTCAATCAAAAGTCCACAGATAGCTATGTCAAAGTCATGGGTGATTAACTTTGTAAGTGTGTTTCTTTACAACTAAGGTTGTTCTCTTTTATAAATATACTTATGTATGTACCTATTATTCTATTTACTATAATGTCATTACATGCATGCATTATAACTAAAATACTATTCACGACCTTTCCCTTACAGGGGGACTGGCTGTAAGGGAAAGGTCGTGAGTTCGAGTCTCACTTGAGCATTTCATTTTTTCCAATGTTTTTCGAACTTATAAGTTAGCATAATAAATGCTATAAAAATTTCATTCAAATATAATACTATTGTAATAAATAGGCATTTGCTCGTACAGTGATCATAATTTCACTTGGATAAAGTCAGTAAAACCACTTCAATTCCTTCTCAATTGGTTATTTTTCTTACGTCAAGTAATTGAGTCAGATGGCTGCAATTGCAAGATGTTTTGCTGCCTTGCTAATTATTGCCGACAAGTTAATAAGTATGAAATTGTCTCAAACAGCAGCCACCTTAAGTATTAACTAGACATTGAACGCTGATGCCACCTGCCTAGTGCGGTAATTATGCCTGTTGGTCTACCAAACCGCTAATTGGACCCTATAAGGCTATCATGTTTAGTGTTTGCAGGCTATGGGGATGAAATGTAACAGTTCAAGTCTAATAATAAGGTTAATTTCTGCTGATCTAAGTCTGCCTGAGATAACTTAGGATTTTAATTTATAATTAGGTAATGCCTGCCGAGTCGCGTGGAAGTCGGTTTTCGCAACTTTAGGCCGAATATGTACTACGAAACACGCAACGACAGCTGTCGCTCGGCCACTGTCGCGTACGTGTGTCGTGTGCGAAAAGGACAGAAAAAATATTGCCAGTTATCGCAACGTATCTCAGTAATGGTCGCTTTGTTTGCCATTTATCTCTCGTCTCGTTATTAGAAATAATATAGCGACTATAATATTTGAATTTAAAGAAATCCTATGGATTAAATATTGCCACGTAAGGCTTAGCACATATGCTGGCATTCCAATTTGGAACTAACTTCCGGGCTCGGAAATGGAATCAACAGAAATGCAGGCGTAGCCGCGGTTACAGTACAAGCTTTACACAGACTCCTAAAATATACACTCTATATTTTCCATTGCCTGCTTCTCGTAACACGTGTATATAAAAATGTCAAACAAACCTTTATTTTGAAGCAGTTGTGTTGGTCACAATAAAATACTCCCCTGATAACTGACTAGGTAAAAGATGAAGGAACAACGTTTATGTAGGTAATGTCCTGGAGGTAGTAAACACAATCAGCCGTGTCCAATTCCCAGCCGTCAGCTATCAAAGTTATCACAGTTGTCGGAGCACGAGGAAGTGTGTAACAATGTCCCCACCTTAAAATATTTACCACTGAATTTCGGGTGTTTACAAAAAAAATGTTACCTTTTGTGAGAACTAAATTTTTAATAAATGGTAAAATAAAACTATGCTATCTTCAATGGATTTTATAGTAGTTTATTTTGTGTTATTATAATATATGTCACTAGCTTTTGCCCGCGGCTCCGCCCGCGTGGGTGTCGATTATCGCAACCAACCATGGCCCATGTCCTTTCTCAAGGTCTAATCTACCCCTATACCAAATTTCATCAAAATCCTTTCAGTGGTTTAGGCGTGAAAATGTAACATACAGACAGACAGAGTTACTTTCGCATTTCAAATAGTATGGTTATCAATGGCTGTTGAAATCACCCGAAACGTCACGCACGCTTATAAGATAGGTAGAAGAATTAAAGAGGCCGGGTCTCTCTAGCTTTTGAGGTTGTTCTATGCTATAATCACATTCACGTCTCAAAATGATTTTAAACCTCACGTATTAAGAGCAAATCAAACTGTTTTATTGATTTAAATGGTATCATTGTCCGAATTAAAGGTGTGTACCAAATATGAGGACAATCAGTCAACTGGAAAGGGGTACAATAGAAAACAAGATAATTTTGAGCACTTTGTTCGTTATCATCTTTCTGATCCTGACTGTACCTAATTTTCCTATACTGAATCCAGAACTAAAATTTTATATCTTTAATTCGATTCTCTTCAGGAATCCCCTAAAATGTATTACTGTTTGATATAATTTTTGGATATTTTAAACACAGTTTGACTTATTACGATTTCTATGTAGTATTAGAATTCGACACCAATTTTTCAAGGAAAGCTGTAACTTGAAGCGGGCAATATTTGTGTGTAACACCGAGGGGAGTGTTGCTAGGGTGCGAGAAACGTGTGTCGGTTCGACTGGCCCCCCTCCCACCTCCCCACCTTACTTTCCCTCGCCCCGCGTACAAATCACGCTGCCTCTATTAACTTTGAGACTTTTCTCTACATACGTTTCCAATTCTAGTAGTAATGCTCATGATCTACACATTATTCTCATACATATTTCTAAAAGTTCCGAGAAAAATATTCTCGTATAAAAAGGAAGTGAAAAAAGGTCTGTAATATTGCTATATTTAAGAGGCAAAAGAGGCTTTACTGTTATTTTGTTTCAAAAATGTAGACTTAATAATGAATTTTTTCAGTCGGTTAATATTGTATATAAGCTACAAAATGATATAATTAAAAATGTAAATTGGTATGACTTAACCTATACTATACCTAACCCTAACTATGAAAAATTTAACTGATATTGCCATTATTGATAGTTTAAGGTTCTAAGTCAAGTCTAATTTATTACTTGATTGTCAGGCCTGTATCAGTGTATAGTAATCAGATCCGTTTTGATATGGGATTCGGTTTTCTCCTTGGGGTAATTTGCAAAAACAAGAGAACCCGTTTCATTGTCATCGTTCCCCACTCGTTTGGGATCCACTTTCAGTTAACTGGGAAACGCCTGAACTTTGACATTTTCTGTGAAGCGACTGACATTTACATATTGAAAAATATTTTTTGTTACATAAGAAGTAAACCTTTTACTGGTTTTAATTTATTGGAATTTGAAAAAAAAATCCAAAGTTTTCATTTCAACCCTGCAATTTACGTGTTACGCTGACATTTATAGCGTATCATGCCTTAACTCGTGATAGTTGCACAACTCTACAATCCTCTGACGATACCGAAGTTGTGTTATGTAGTTAATGTTACGTGTAACGTTCATTGTACCTATTGAGTTATTGAATCTATAAATATAATAAAATATAAATTAATAATATCATAACTCATAAATTGATACGTGGATACATAGTTCATAATTAGCAACTCGGCACAATAGTCAGAGTTATCCACAAATTTTATCACCATGTAATATGTACGAGCATATCTCGCTGACCGTTTACCTTCTTAATATTAGATGATTCATCTATCACACATAAATGTCTAGCGATATAAGTGAAACATATTGAAAGGA
The DNA here is from genome assembly GCA_914829495.1 of Eilema sororculum. Taxonomy (NCBI): domain Eukaryota; kingdom Metazoa; phylum Arthropoda; class Insecta; order Lepidoptera; family Erebidae; genus Eilema; species Eilema sororculum. The sequence goes on from OU618542.1 coordinate 10,648,506, forward strand.
TTTAGACATTTAAGGTTTTAAAATTAAACCTTATCTGTATCCGAGTTGATCTCAAATTGAGAAATTGCAACGTTGGTCTTTATGAATAAACACATAAAGAGGTGTAACACTTTATGTTAAATTTTTCATTTGGCTGAATATTCAAGTTTTTTTTATTAGATGTCAAAACGCTCTATGAAATGAGGAATCAAGAATTGAATTGAAAGTTCGATTCAATGTTGTTGTGTGCTACCGTTGATTTATCATCAAATAATTAATTAACCCATAACTGGACAGTAAAACGGGGTCTATTGTTCTTGTAATTACGAGTAGTAGACCTTGCATAGTGGCGAAGTTAAGGGTTAATTAACTACCCTATATTATTACCACTAAGTCAGTAACAAGTCTTTGCAAAGTTATCAGAAGATTTTTAACCTATATAGGTATTTTATTTTTATTTATATTCCACAATTCCACAACATTCTACACAACGCTATCTAGACCCATGGTAAGCTTTTATAGCTTGTGTTGTGGAATCTAGAATGCGGATAAACATACTTATATACTTTTTTTTGTAAATACATACATATTATACATAGAAACACTCAGACCAATGAAAATAGCCATATTCATGCATACAAATATTTGCACTGAGTGGGAATCGAACCCGCACCTCCTGCGTGGCAGTCGCGTGCACTACCGCCACGCCACAGAGGCTGTCATTACCAAAATCGTGTTAAGTACAATAATACTTCTACACATCTGGTCTCAGGGTAGGCAGCACGTGTAACGCCCCTGGAGTTGCATACGTCCATAGGCCACGGTAACCACTTTCCATCAGGTAGGCCGTGTGCTTGTCTGCCACCTAAGTGGTATAAAAAAGCAGCCATAAAATCATGCTTTTGTATCCCCCAAAAAATGGTAGGTAAAGTGAGTAGGGGCAAAAATGAAAACGGGGTAAGACAATAAATTCCACATGATATCTGTTTCAGTTTGCTTTTTGCAGTACACGTGACATTGTTATGTGCGCCATGTCCTTACGTCCCTCACCTCGGTCAACCTTGTTCGTTCAGAACGATTAGTTGCGCACAGTGAGCCAATTTTGATGACACAATATTTTTGCAAAATATTCCAGATTTTCGATCTAACCCTATGATCAGTAACTTTCATAAAATCATACACCTATCTTTTATCATCCCACCATTATATGAGAAGGAGGCCTTATTATATGACAATGTCTAGATTTTTTAAAACTGTACATGCCTAGATACCATCTACTGGCATGATTGTGTTTATGGATATAATTACTCTACTTACTTACATAATACTGGAAGACCGATTGCTAAGATAGTTTGACCACTCGGGATTAACTTTTTGAGCACTCCAATAGTCAATGTATGGGGGGTTATAAAAAAATATATATTTCGCCAAATTAATGCTTACAGACGATTTTGCTTTGGAAACTGTATTATCCGAAACGGCTATAAAATCACCCATATATACCTATCATTAGAAAAAAGATAATATTTATCTGTAAATAATAATTGTTATGAAATATGCTTGAAATAGACATTTTAGAACTTGTGACCTAAATGTGTACATGCAATTGTGATCCTTAAGGTGGTAAACATTTTCTGCTTGACTTGAATGCAAAATTTATAGGTACATAACTAAACTACGAATTAAGTGTACTTATCGGTCGAATGTTGGTGTACATACAAGCCATAATACCTATATAGGTTTCTTATTACCTACTAAGTAATCATCAAATCAGTACTCGTAGCTCAACTTGTCCTAACAAGTCGAATCGCGTCGCAAATGTCGCAATCGGTTGGCCTAGCTAGATAAAAATATCCTTTATTTCGGTGATAAAGGTTTAGCCAGTATGGCGATTATAGCGACTTAGACCTATGTTTTTCAGTTGGTACTGGGTAAGTCGTGTGCTTGCCACCTTTATTGTAAAAAGGCAACTAACTTGATAGAAAGCGGTCACCGATGCCTTAAGCGCTATTAAGGGTTACTATATTTTGTGTTACTGGTCTTTCATAATGGAGCTCTAGTACCTAGGTATCTACCTACAATAATGATTCACTGAGGCTTTATGTTATAAATAAATATTGTAGGAAATTCTACACAGCACTATCTAGAAGACCCGAAGTAGCTTTACTAGCTTGTGTTATGCATTTAAAAATGTTTTCTCTGTGGTAAACATGAAAGCTGATCGCGTCCTTCTTCCTATAAGCTATTTACTGAGCTAAAAGGTTGACGTTGTTCATGTTATCGGTATTCTTATGAAATCCGAACAGCGATACAAACTCTTTTAAAGGTCCCAGGCTCTATTGATTGGGTCATGTTATCAGCTACTTGCTTGCCCAATTCCGTCATTTGTGATGAGTCTGCTCGTTTAGATAAACTTACTTGTCACTACTGACGTGTACATACATAGTACGATCTACTAGGTAGGTAGGTACGTTAAAGATAAAGATGCGTAGAGATGTTGCGTCTTTGGCAGTTTTCTACCGTCTCTACCATGGTGAATGTTCTGACGAGCTCTTCCAATTAGTCCCACCCTCCCCTTTCCTTCACAGGACGACACGTGCAGGGCTAAGATGTCATCCATTTACGGTGCAGAGTATACCTGCTAGAACCAAGCGTTTCAGTGATTCATTCCTATGCCGCACCACTAAGACCTGGAATTCCCTGCCAGCTCACGTGTTTCCTTCTTCCTACAGTCCCGGGTCCTTTAAGCGGGGCGTGAAAAGGCATCTAATGAGGCCGTCAAGCTGAGTGCCACCACTGTTAACATGGTAAGTGTTTACGATGGTGACCCTCTTTCCGAGACTTTGCCTTTAGCTTAACATCAGGCGAGGTGAAGTCAAATTGACGTGTCCTATATAAAAAAAAAAAAAATATATGGATATTTAAAAACAAATCAAATTAGGTAATTTCAGTTTTTTTATCTTAAGATTATACTTTTATATTTTTGTGTACCAAACCATTCATTATGGTTTTTTTATAAACTTAACAATTCTTACTAATATATTGTTAATTTTTGTTGGTTTACCCACAAAAGATTTTCTACTGCATATGCTGGAATATTTGGGCGGAGTTATCAAAAATCAATGTTTAAAAATGATTGTAGCATCATTCATTTATTCCGATAGTTCGTAAGAATATCAGTAGATGACTCCACCGTCGCCTTAAAGACGGATAAGAAGGGAAATTTGAATCACATCGGGCGTGTCTTGGTTGCCGAGTTGATCAAGGAATTCCCCCTGTTAGGGAAAGATCGCGGGTTCGAGTCCCACGGGTCCCACCCGAGAAGATTCTTCTTCCCTATGTATTCGATTTGTATAGTTAGCATACTTAATGCTGTAAAATTCATTCAATGGAACCAAATATTCGAGAAATACGAAGATCATAAGCAAAATCAACGTTCGACTAGCCTTATAGCGATATTAGGGTCAGGCTCTGGTCTGACCTGTTGCGCTGAATTACCTGTGTTAAACACTTGCAATTTGACCTCAGTATAAAACTAAAAGGAAGACCTATTAAGTAAACTTTGCTCCATCGTCAGATTTATTACTTACTTACTGTAATAAAGGGGAAGTTCTAGTAACGGATAATATAAGGTTTCGTCATAGATCGATTCGATTTAATACCCTACTTTATAGTATTATATATCTCTATGGGTAGAATCAATACAGGTACAGGGCGAAATTTTTCAATTGGGCGCGGATGGTCAAATCTGAAACTAAAAAGAATAGCAGTGGTGTCTTCTATGCAAGACCCAAATTCGTTCTGCGTGGAATACTGCTCACATCTCTGGGACGGCTCCGCAAAATACTTACTAGATGCTCTTGACAGGTTGCAGCGACGTGCGGTCCGCATTATTGGGAATCCTGAGGTCACGAACACCCTCGAGCCTTTGCAGATGCGTAGAGATGTTGCGTCTTTGGCAGTACCGTATCTTTCATGGTGAATGTTCTCACGAGCTCTTCCAATTAGTCCCACCCTCTCCTTTCCTTCACAGGACTAGACGTGCAGGGCTAAGATGCCATCCATATGGCTGGTTTTATCGTTAAGCGTTTCGGCAGCGCCGTTGGAGCGCGTCAGAGATATATGGGAGTAGAAGTTGCGTTCTAGTGTCGCGCGCTTGGGCAGCGCCGTTTAATAAACGCGCGATGTTCGACAGCGCTGTCCAAACGCGCGCTGCTCATTCGCTTCGACGGCCAGTGTGCGTTTTAGTGTGACGCTGTTGAGACGCGCCGTAGGTATAATTGTGTAAAAAATGAATTACATCGATACGGGACGAGTAATCGAGGAAGTTCGATCCAGAAGGTGTTTATGGGACCTGGCCGATGAATTATACAAAAATAAGGATGCAAAAAATGAAGCCTGGGAAGAAATTGGAATGGAATTCGAACTACTCTTTTTCGCCGTTGCCTCCTTTACATACAAAGTAAATAGCCAGTACTCGACTCGCATTAACCTTCATAATATTGTACACGACTGTCTCACAGCAGCGGAACGCGTGCTACTAATCTCGTTTTACAGTGCACCGCTGTTCAAACGCGTGCTGTTAACAGCGCGCTGCTCAACAGCGCGCCTAGCGGCGTGACGATAAAACCAGCCTAAACGGTGCAGAGTATACCTGCTAGAACCAAGCGTTTCAGTGACTCATTCCTACGCCGCACCACTAAGACCTGGAACTCCCTACCAGCTTACGTGTTTCCTTCTTCCTACAGTCCCGGGTCCTTCTTCCTACAGTCCCAAGTCATCAGTAAGGTCCACATACATCTCGATGACGACTAAGTACTTTTTTCTTAAAGGACATAAATAAATAAATAATAGTGTGTTCAAAGCTAATTTAATAACATTGTAGCTACCTAATGTAACAAAGGTAACGGAAGGAACAGAAAAAAGAACTTTTTATATAAGAGATACAAAACCGTGCGAAGTGAAGGAGTAAAAAGATTTATCTCCTTTACTTTTCAGTCTTTAGTAAAAACTTAAAAGCAGTCCTCGGACTTCGAAGTAGTCTTGGATTTGAGCACAGAAACCTAATAGTTTCGTGACCTAGCTCAATTCAAATTATACCTAAGAAAAGTTAGATAATCCTAATCTGTAATCCAATCCTAATCCCAATTAGTTTCCATGAATTTAGTAATAATAAATGTTTTAAAACTTATTAGAAGCAGAAATGAAATGAATGAGAAGAAAATAAATTATTTTTAAATTTTCTTATGAGTAAATTTCGAGAATAAATACTCCTGAGAACAGTTAGATACGATAAAATTAAGAAGTAACTAGCTTTCTGTGAACAAATATTTTATTACTAAAACGATTTGATATAATTTTCTGTATTTTTTATACAACAAAGTCCAATTTCGTGTAAACGACAGCGTTAGTAATTTCATTCATAAATAAAAAGCAGTAGAGTGCGACGAGCTGTATACAAATGCCTGACTTAAATATGTCCTTATTAGAATTTCATTCATTTTGAATTGTTATATTATTGCCGTGTTCTGTGATTCAACCACTTGCCAGACGAATAAGTTACCTACAGGTAGTATGGGTTAGCTTTATAGCACACTAATATTTATGAGCGCCCGCTTTGCCATTGCGCTCCATCCGGGCAGAACCTCATTAATCTAGACGTTGACTCATTGCCCCTGATAGCAACTGCACCTAACCCTTCAGATGTTTCCGTTCAAACTTTAGAGACGGTTTTATTACAAAATAGAAGTTTCTAATTTAGTTGAACTACTCTATTGGATTACTACAGAGTAGTCCAACTTATATTCGTGTGTCTAATACGCCTAGTTGATGATTAATTTGATGGTTAGCCATGTGTTACAAAAAGAAAAATAGTGACAAGAAGGAAGATGGACAAGCTGAATTACCTGCACCGTATTGAAAAATTGTATTAAAATTACACGTAAACTATGATGGTATCGTTCAAATCTACTTACTTAAAAGTAACTGTCTAAGGATTTTTAGTGCGAAACATCTAGTAGCACGCATTGGGGGTAAGATCCTATGCTGTCGTGGTGGCAACATCCTAATTGCATGACATTTGCAGGATGATCACTACCATCCTGGACCACCTTCAGCCGGCAATCTCCCATAATATCAATTATTCCCTAGACTCTGGACAATTCCTATCCCTGTGGCGTAAATCATTTGTCATACCTACACCTTCGTAAGATTTCAAATCCATCTCTTCCCAATAATTTTAGACCTATTAGTATTCTGCCTTTCCTTTCTAACGTGTTTTTTTTACGAATCTGAACCACCTATTAGGTTGACTGGTAGAGAATGTTTATGGTATGAAGTCCGCCTATGTACATGTGTTCACGAATTTTAAATTATAAAAAAACATAATGCAGTTATTAATATATTCCAATATTTCAAAACTGCCGGGTATCCCGTGATTTGATTTATGATTTTTAATTAGTACTCAATATTTTCGGTTATATATTATGCACAATATTCTTCGTACGATCTCATTTTATGTACGCCTTCGACCTCTAGTCATATTAGAACTTTTTACATGTATTGTTTTTGTCAAGATGACCTCCATTGATTCAATTGAATTAATTTTATGATATGAAAATTCCTCCGCGAAAGCAATTTATATTAGAGGGAGTGATTTATAATAAGCGAAGGGCCAAATTCCAATACCTTCGATACATTGTGAATGATTGTGAACAATAACACCCACTATGCTGGTATTTATAGAATGCCTCCCACGCGTTGTGACTCCAACTTGGTACTCACACACAAGAACCTAATGACCTATTACAATTTATCTTACACTGTGTACGTCACCATATTTGCGTGGATTTTTTAAATATAGACCCGCAAATTATTGTGCATAGCATTTTTGTTGTACCTATTTCATTAAGAGTTAATAGACAGATTTAAAAATTAATATGACCAGTCCTTAATGCTATATTAGCTAAGGATGGTTCTGCCCCATTAAAATTCCTCAAAAAATTGATTCTAAAAGTTGTTATGCAAACTGTCAAAAATCATGAACACAGGAATTAGGTACAAGACGTAAGAATTCTATAGGTTAAGTAAATATTACTGCCGTGCCCCCAGATAAAACAAATCCATACTTATAATATTATAAATGCGAAAGTAACTCTGTCTGTCTGTCTGTCTGTCTGTATGTTACGCTTTCACGCCTAAACCACTGAACCGATTTTGATGAAATTTGGTATGGGGGTAGATTAGACCATGAGAAAGGACATAGGCTATGTTTGGTCGCGATAACCGACATCCACGCGGGCGGAGCCGCGGGCAAAAGCTAGTGAAGAATATTTTTTTATTTAAGCAGTATTCGTAACATGATAATGTATAGCTACGAATGCTTCTTAATTCTGCACTTATTGTGCCATGTTGATAAATCTTTAAAATAATATACTATATAAAATAATATACAACAAAATATCGGTTAACCATAAAAAAAAAACAACGCAGGAGCATTAAGGGGAAAGTGAACTGCGTTGATGTTGATGTACAGATCCCAAATATTGCAAAAGACCATTTGAAGTACGGAAGAAGAAATACAATAAAGTAAAACAAGTTCTATCGCTTTATTCTTCTCATACGGAATCTTTATACACTTTTAAGTATTTGGCAGTGAAACGTTTTATGGCTAAAGTTTTGTGCGACCCCATAGCACGATGACAAAAACGGTCATAATAGCTATATTAAACTTAATTCAACAAACGGCTAGTTTCCTCGCCAAAGTACTGTTTTATGTAAATTTTATTTGAATAATTAGATATAAGAATTTCTGAAACCTGAATTAAATAACGAATATTTACGACTTTAGAATATTTTCACCAGCTATATTCATGCTGAAATGGCCATTACAAAATCGGTTGATATTCAAATCAACTTCATGAATTGCAAAGGTCAATTAACCAAGATTCAATTGGAAGTCAAAGTCGACAAATGGAAACGCAATTAAGTATTTCGTTATAGAGACATTTCTATGCAGGGGCTCAATTCACTAACTTACGTACTTAGTTGCGTAAATTTACTTATGATTTTACTGACGTAAATATACGCAACGTGCGATTTCGGTGAGTAACCTATGTCAGTTTTCGGTACAGAATACCACGTTAATATACGTGACATTTTATGTCATATGACATACGACATTTATGAAAATAATGCCAGACTAAATATATAACTTGAATTGCCAATTTTTTTTTCAATAAATTCTTATTATTATTTTTTTCAATCTCATACATAAATCTTATGTATGGAATTGTTTTGAACTATGATTTAATTAATATTAGTCTTCTTCTTTTCGTGTCAACGATTCACTTTTATGAATAATTACACTATTCGGGAATAGAATTATGCTATCTTAATCGCGCTGTCATAATATTGGTTTCTTTTATTTTATTTGTAATTTGTAGTTTTTTAGTATACAATTATAATGTATTCTGTAAATTACCAATAAATAATTAATAATTATAACGGGAATTGACGCGAGAATAATAAAAAAAAAGTAGGTACTTTTAACTATTATTATTATTTATGTGCTTCAAAAAATCTATTTAGGTATGTTTAGATGAATATGGGATATATTTTTTATCATCATTGCAGTTTAATAAAATACAATTATTGTAATGCATAAGTCATTTGTATTTTTATTTAACCTAAGAAATAAGTTATACAACTATACACCAGCAGGCTGCTAAAATGGCAACATTGTAATACTAACTGATCGAATAGTGATATATCCAAGAAGAAATTAGAAAACCTTAAAAAAACGAAGTTGTTTTGTGGTCTATGGTACCTATGATAAACAATTTTCTTACGTTCTGAACATTCATTAACCCTAGAACCGTACCCTGGGGTACAATCAATAAAATTTTTGGAAAAAACTTTATAACTTTTTTATTATTATACGGTTTGTTTTGCGCGTTCTTGTATTTACGTGAGGTGGAGGGACACACCGATTCCTTAGTCGGCCGGTGGTCTGGCTGGTCAGTGGACAAAACACGCTGCTTGTGGGGTACACCAGTACCCCTGGGTACGATTAACGTAAGTCTTTAATTCTTATATTGTGTTTCTTTTTGTGATCATTTTCACGTTTTCTTAGATATTTACTGATATAAAATTGAATATACGTATGTCTATTCATGTTAAATTAATTTCACATTCCTAATTGTAAAGTTTCTACCATCATTTACATCAGATAATGAAGTTTTATTATATTTTTACTGTATTTTTTGTACTTGTACATCATGACCCGAGTATTTTTTTAAATGTCGTCAAGATCCAATTTGAATGAAATTGATGTACATAATTTACTTTTGGAGACTGATGATGGAGAAGATCTGGTTGTAGGAGAGGCTAGAGAGATGAAGAAATGAATGAAAGCTGCACCTAGAAGACCGATTTCAATATCGAACTTTACCAACCCCTCTCCAAATAAGTATTGGGGATGTATTGCAAAATAAAACAGGAATATCAGTGTTACACCCTTGTAGATTAAAAACTGGTAGGTGTTCTTTCTTTCCGAAGTCCAAAGACCGCAAATCACGGACACAATTTGTAAATGCAAAACATATAAATGTGTATTGACCATCAAAACAAAATATGCGAAAATTGTTTGTAGTTCCATAATATTTTGATATAATTATGACTAACAAGTCTTAAATTATTGTGTTAAGCCCTATGTAAGTTGATTTTATAATAAAAGTTTATTAATCTTTCAAAAGGTTGTTATTATTCTTGGGGTTACCCAGTACCCCATGGTACCGTTAGTGTATGTCCAAGATGGGTACGGTTCTAGGGTTAAAAACTTTTTATAGCGGAGCGGTATTGCATTTCTACCAACATAGAGTCTGGCTAATGAAAGTAGGCCCTGGAATTATTTGCGAACTTTTTATATAGCAACTCTGTATGAACGTCAACGTCAATTTGACAAGGTTGTCGTTCGGTATCTCTGTTTACAAATTGTATGCGTTTGTGTAAATTGTGGTTCTAATTACGGCTTAAAATGAACAAATCTATCAAAAGTGGTGTACGAAAGATGTTGTTTTGCATGATTGGCAAGTTCAACGAAATACAACAACAGCGTGATGCCGCGTTTAAACAAAAACAAGATTCGAAAAACATTGGAAAAAATGAAATGCTCAAGTGAGACTCGAACTCACGACCTTTCGCTTACAGGGCGACTGCTCTGCCAACTGAGCCATTGAGCACCACTTGAATCATTCCAAATTTTCCTTCTCTTTATATCCGTCTATAAGGGCGACGGTGCAGCCATCTACCAACATTCTTACGAACTGTTGGAAACAATGAATGATTTTTCAACCATTTTTAAACATTGAATTTTGATGACTGCGCCCAAATATTTGAATGAATTTTTTATAGCATTTATTATGCTAACTATTAAGTTCGAAAAACATTGGAAAAAATGAAATGCTCAAGTGAGACTCGAACTCACGACCTTTCGCTTACAGGGCGACTGCTCTGCCAACTGAGCCATTGAGCACCACTTGAATCATTCCAAATTTTCCTTCTCTTTATATCCGTCTATAAGGGCGACGGTGCAGCCATCTACCAACATTCTTACGAACTGTTGGAAACAATGAATGATTTTTCAACCATTTTTAAACATTGAATTGGTTCAAGTGGTGCTCAATGGCTCAGTTGGCAGAGCAGTCGCCCTGTAAGCGAAAGGTCGTGAGTTCGAGTCTCACTTGAGCATTTCATTTTTTCCAATGTTTTTCGAACTTAACAGTTAGCATAATAAATGCTATAAAAAATTCATTCAAATATTTGGGCGCAGTCATCAAAATTCAATGTTTAAAAATGGTTGAAAAATCATTCATTGTTTCCAACAGTTCGTAAGAATGTTGGTAGATGGCTGCACCGTCGCCCTTATAGACGGATATAAAGAGAAGGAAAATTTGGAATGATTCAAGTGGTGCTCAATGGCTCAGTTGGCAGAGCAGTCGCCCTGTAAGCGAAAGGTCGTGAGTTCGAGTCTCACTTGAGCATTTCATTTTTTCCAATGTTTTTCGAACTTAATAGTTAGCATAATAAATGCTATAAAAAATTCATTCAAATATTTGGGCGCAGTCATCAAAATTCAATGTTTAAAAATGGTTGAAAAATCATTCATTGTTTCCAACAGTTCGTAAGAATGTTGGTAGATGGCTGCACCGTCGCCCTTATAGACGGATATAAAGAGAAGGAAAATTTGGAATGATTCAAGTGGTGCTCAATGGCTCAGTTGGCAGAGCAGTCGCCCTGTAAGCGAAAGGTCGTGAGTTCGAGTCTCACTTGAGCATTTCATTTTTTCCAATGTTTTTCGAACTTAACAGTTAGCATAATAAATGCTATAAAAAATTCATTCAAAAAAAAAAAAAAAAAAACAAGATTGTCTACGTGTGGTGTTGAATTTCATAGGTTAGTAGACAATATTATTTTGATACTTTAAACACCTACCTATCCAGTCGTCCTAATAAAATTTTGATTTATAATTTACGTATCCTTCCAAATAAGTTACCTACGCTTCTCTATGTATTGAATAAAACTAATTATATTCATTCGTATATCGCATCAGTCAACCAATAATTCATTTTAATAACATCACCTATGTTTTACGTATACTCATAATGAATTTAAATTTTAAAACGATTACCTTTCTTTAACAGAGAATCTGCAAGATGTCGAAGGAGTTAATGAAATAGTAAGAACTATTGAAAATCTCACTGAATTAGAGCGGAAAGATAGGATAATAACCCAGAATCAGTACTTAAAAGAAATAGCTTCAATGACTGGTAAGTTTTTACTATACACTGATGTTTTGAAATTATGCCGAAAAAAACCTTTGCATTTTTACTTACTAATACCAAGAATTAATTACATATTTCGTATTTCTTCTTTGCAGAAGTGAGTGCCAGAACACTGAAAAGAGTAAAAAGGGAAGGTGCAGTAAATGAAGGTGTCTGGAGTACCCCGGGGAAGAAACGTCCACGGAAACCTACTGTGTCTAACCTAGATAACTTTGACATAGATGCTATGCGTAACAAGATAAACGAATTTTATATAGTTAAAAAACAAGTTCCTACACTGAGGACACTGTTGGTGGAGTTAAAAGAAAGTATTGATTTTAACGGATGCAGAGAAACTCTGCGCCGCTTGTTATTAGCCAATGGCTACGAATTTAAAAAGAATAAAAATGAACGTTCTGTATTAATAGAACGCTATGACAAATCTGCTTGGAGACATAGATTTTTAAGAACTATAGCAGGAAAACGTGCAGAAGGCAAGCCGATCATTTATGTAGATGAGATTTATGTCCTTAGAAACTACAAGCCTAAGAAGTCATGGCAAGGTCCTTCAACTAGTGGTGCAATTGGAAATGTTTCGACCGGGAAAAGGTACATTATAGTTCATGCAGGATCAGAGAAAGGCCCCGTACCAAACTCTTTCTTAGTGTTTAGTACTAAGTCAAAAAATGCTGATTATCACCATGACATAAATGCTGAAAATTTTAATAAATGGCTTAATGAAAAACTTATACCAAATTTGGAAGAACCAAGTGTAATTATAATGGATAATGCTAGTTACCATTCGGTAATTATAAATAAGGTTCCTAACACACAAACGCGTAAAAGTAATATAAGAGAATGGCTTCGTGATAATGGAATTCAATATGAGGACTACCACACGAAAGCAGAGCTGTCGTGTATTGTAAAACGAAATACGCCTGATCCAAAATATGAAGCTGATGAAATTTTAAATCGAATAAATAATAATAATAATTTTAAATTTTAATTTTATTTCGCGAACGCGGCTGCCTCCTTCTGCGAGCAAGTAATGCTCGAGAAGGAGGCGGCCGGTCAGGTCCGGACTAGACTCCGGGCCCGGGAAGCCCGCGCAGAGCGAAGGCAAACCGGACGTCGGAGGTCGCAGAACGACCTCCGTCCTCCATGAGCGCTGGCCTGGGGGTGACCGGTGGAGCCGCCTGTCACCCTAGCAGAAGCAGGCCGCGGCGGCGGCGCAAAAAGCGCCTCCCCGTAACCGGGGTAAGATGGGGACACTGTGGTCCCCACAACCCGAAGGGGGCCATCTCGAAGGAGATGGTCCTGGGTCTGCCGGGGTGCGAGAGATATGCTTTTGGCAATCTCACCTCCGGCAACCAAGGACCCAAGACGGCGTGCGTTTTAGTCGGTTCGAGTCCGACATAACCGCCTTCACCGGCTCCGTGGGGGTGGTATCCGTGGGGATTTTTCGCACGATAAAAAAAAAACCTAGTGTATCTACACACATAAAGATTTGGTAACTACTGATCTCACAAGATCGGCCACAATAGTGTTTAGGTATACCTACGCAAGTCGCGTCACGCGTGTGCTCGCAAGTGCGGGCCGGCCCCGACTGCGCTAGCAGCCTGCGGGTGCGGCACGCGGTAGGTACTTATTGCCGTAGTTTGGGCGAGTGACGGACGCCTGACTATATCGAGAGCATCATCAAAACAGCCTAGCGTAAGCTCGGAGCTCGGAGCAGCGGCGTCTTCATACAAGACTCAAATTCGTTCCTACGTGGAATACTGCTCGCATCTCTGGGATGGTTACGCAAAGTACTTACTAGATGCTCTCGACAGGTCGCTGCAACGTGCGGTCCGCATCATTGGGAATCCTGAGGTCACGAACTTCCTCGAGCTTTTGCAGATGCGTAGAGATGTTGCGTCTTTGGCAGTATTCTATCGTCTCTACCACGGTGAATATTCTGATGAGCTCTTCTAATCGGTCCCACCCTCTCCTTTCCTTCACAGGATCCTACAGTCCCGGGGTCTTTAAGCGGGGCGTGAAAAGGCATCTGACAAGGCCGTCAAGCTGAGTGCAACCACTGTTAACATGGTACATGTTTACGATGGTGACCCCCTTTCCGAGACTTTGCTTTTAGCTTACCATCAGGCGAGGTGAAGTGTAATTGACGTGTCCTTTATATAAAAAATAGGTCCAAGATATATGGCCCGAACTATACCTTGATATTATGACCATTTTGTGCACCTTGCATGCTCACTGTACATACATAGTGGTATTGATTTACGGCGGCGGCGCGCTGGAAAGCGCTTCTCCCCATTCCGGGGGCGAGTCGAGGACCTGGGTCAGCCGTGGTGCGAGGGATATGTCGATGACAACCTCACCTCTGGCCTAGCACCACGACCCTCAGTCGGCGTGTGGTTTTAGTCGGTTCGAATCCCACATAACCCCTTCCGGCTCCGGCGGGGGAGGTATCCGAGGTTTTCGCAGGACAAAATAAAGGTGGTATTGATTTATGAGAAAAAGTTAAATACTATGTTTATCCGCATTCTAAATCACGAAACACAAGTTAGTTAATCCCTGGTTTCTTCAGGTGGATAGTGCAATGAAGATTATCGTATAATATTTATCGTGAACTAGCTTTTGCTCGCGGCTCCGCCCGCGTGGATTTCGATTATCGCGACCAAACATAGCCTATGTCCTTTCTCAAGGTTTAATCTACCCTCATACCAAATTTCATCAAAATCGGTTCAGTGGTTTAGGCGTGAAAGCTAACATATAGACAGACAGACAGACAGAGTTACTTTTGCATTTATAACATTAGTATGGACTTATTCAACGACAAATTTTAGCAATCATTGTAATTCAAATGTAAATAAATATTTACCGAATGATTTTCCTATGATAAAAAACATTTAAACTTTTATAATTTTTGTGAACGTATCTACGTATACAAATCGAGCAGAACATTGTCATCGAGTTCAGAACCATGATTTAACGCCTAAACCATAATTTTGACTTTGACAGTTGTTACTGAATACCAGGTTATTAAGTTATCGATTTCCATAACCACACATATGCGATACGTGGTGTTAGTATTTTATGACGTAAGTTGTCAAAATGATAAAAACCTAAGTATTTGTAAACCTATGCTTTGACAGATCGTACAGAATACCAGGTTATCGAAACGAAACTCACAAACTCACAAATACGTGATACGTGGCGATAGTGAATCGAGCCCCAGCATGTATTAAGTATCTTTAACTAAAAATTTATTTCTGCCTTTGTAACAATTGCGAAAAAATAAAACTCGTATAGATACTCATATTTCTATTAAATATTTGTTTTTTTTATTAAAACTACAATCCCAAGCCTTGAGCAGGTACCTAATCCTTTACTAATGAATATGTGAACAGTTATTTGTAATTACTGTTTAAAATAAATTTTACTCTCAACTAAAAGTGAAATACAAAAACAAACCAATAATCGGCAATTGATGCAGTTGAAACCTCGTGAAATCTCCATTGAATGAAAAAATAAAAATGCTGCGTCAAATGTGCAATGAAATTAATTTCGATGTCGATTTATCCGAGTTCGCATGTTTTTAACGTATGGAGTGGCGAACAGGCTCATATTTTAGCAGCCGCTACTCCATTAGTGACGCGGGAACCCCAACCAATATGGCGGGGCGAATCTGCAGTGACAGGGGCATTCACCCCGCGTGCAACCAACCCCTCGTTTTTGTTATAAAATCAATATATTTGGAACAGGGTTTCCTAGTTGCAACAAGATACCGACATACATGTACAGGGTGTATCTGGCTTTAGCCCACGTCACATTCGCAGATCTATCCGAATTTTTCTAAAACTGTATGGGTTTGATCCAGAAAATTAATAGGTACCTAGAAAACTTTTTAATGAATAATTTTGGATGGATTTTGTTTCGTATTTTAATATAATCGTTTCTATCTTAGAAAAGCTTGTGAAATCCAACGTTAACTTTCTAAAATATCAGAGTCGTATTACGTAATAGATTTACTAAACAAAAATGACAAAAGGATTAGCACCTCTGCTTTACCGCGAAAAAAAAATGTTTAAAAGAAAATAATGTTTCTGTTCGAAATACATTTTGTCACTACGTTTATAATGTTACAGATGTAAGTGGTATTTCCAGACGATTATTCAGTTGAACTAAAACACCTAAATACTTTCGTCGCAGAATTAATTCTAGGTTGTCGAGGTAAAGTAGAACAAGTCAGAAAAATCTAGATTATAGAAACCCACCATCACCCTTTTTAATTACAATTTGCTACGATAGAATTAATAAATTATATAAGTATGTAAGTAAAGCACTGCAACTAAAATATAATTTCACTCGTGTATTACAATATTAAGTTAATTCAATAATAACATGTGCTGGAAAGTTTTAGCCTTCACTATTAATATTAATGGTTTCATATAAAGTGGCAAAGGCTGTACGTGACAAATGGTATTAAAAGTCAAGACTAAAACCACAAATAGTGAAATATTATGGCTCATTAAAAATGGAAACGCTATCAAATTGATTTAAGTAAGTACTAACTTACTATATAAGGCATAAATACAAAAAAATATTCACAACTACTTCTGCTAAAGGCAAGCAACCAACCACGTTATTAGTTATTTAAATTATTTGAAGAATAATTCACTGTATTACAGCCCCTCTGTGTACGATAACTTAACGGTACCTAAGTTTATTTTATAAAGGAAATATAATAATTTTAATTTAAAAAAAAAAGCAAAGTGCAAATGAGACTTGCACACTGACACAAAAAGGGAAGGAAAGGAGAAATAGATAGGCAAAAAGGGGTAAACTCTGGAGTAATATAGGCGGGAAGGTGATCTAAACTCAGTACGAGTGGAGATGCAAGCATCAGCAAGTGCTAGATAAACAGCAATATCTTTTTATTACCGTAACCTATAAGTTTGATTTTTCAATCGGTTGCTACGTATTAGTGTTCGCACTGTTCCCTTTACCTGAGCTTGAAGACCTTGCTTCATGCCAATTCATAATTCTAGCTAAACGGGAACTACTTTACGTGTTATAATTCCCTTGCATTTGGTTGCTGCATACATGGGTACACCTTTTGATGACATTGGCTTTTTAGTTTTATAAAATTCTTTCACGGAATACCGCCACACATACCCAAGAAAAAGGTCTTAATAGACACAGGCAGACCTATACATCCAACAGAAAGCCACCATCACCGCCATTAGAATGTGGCACCTGGGACTCTGGGGAAACAACCACACTAGTCCCCACACCACAATTCTTGGGCGGGCGATGGAATACAAAACACTAATAGCTGCTCCCTGTGATAAAACCTTCAAAAAACACTTTTTCAACAAAAAATACCAGATAACAACGCAAGCCGAGGAAAAGGACTACTCTGGTACTAAAGAGGTACGCGTTTACATTGACGGCTCCAAAACAAGGAATGGCTCAGGAGCCGGCGTGCACTCCTTGGACCTTGGCTTAAATATCCACCTTCCACTAGGCGAACACAGCTCGATCTTCCAATGCGAGTGTGTCGCCATAACAACAGCAGCGACGGCAATAAGCGAAAAGCAGGTTAAGGGTTTTAACATAAAGCTCCTAACCGACAGCACAGCCGTCCTAAAAGCGCTAAACCACCAAACAACCAACAGCACACTAATAGCAGAATGCCAAACTGCTTTGAACCAGCTATCCACCCATAATGTAGTAAAGCTACAGTGGATAAAAGGGCACAGTGGGTCCTACGGCAACGATGCTGCGGACAAACTCGCGAGGAGGGGCTCCGATATGACCACTGCTGGCCTAATACCACTACTGCCGATCCCTTTTTCACAGATCCGTACCTGGATACGCCAGAGATCTGTGGAACTACATAACCAAAGATGGGTACAAACCATCGACTGCAGGCAATCAAAACAGGCTGTGCCGTCGATAAATAAACGGCTAACGAAACGTCTCCTAAGACTAGACAGAACAAGTCTAAGGACAATTATGGGGACAATAACGGGCCACTGTCCCCTCAACAAGCACCTACATACCATCGGGGTCACGGATAGCCCCCTTTGCAGGGGGTGTTTCAGCGCCGAGGAAACGGCCGCCCACGTAATACTGGAATGCGAGGCAGTGGCCGCCCAACGATCCCAAATCCTCGGCACAGCGAGGTCGCTCTGCGAAGCCTGTGAAGCCCCCGGTAAGCTTCTGCGTTTCTGGGCGGAGCTAGGCTGGCTGCTCTAGCCAGCACTCTCTACGCACAATAATAATAAAAGAGTCCCCTATCCTATCCTATCCTATCCTATCCTATCCTACACCTCAAAAGGAAATACAGAACGAAATCTTTAGTTATTTTCTTTTTCTTTTGAGGTGTTATAAAACCCTAAAAATAAGCTGAAGAACTTGGACGTCTCGCGGTAAATTTTTATTTTAAGTCAATATGCAAATGAACTATGACAACTCATGCCCCTAAACGGTAAATATATAACGATATAAAAGCAAATATTGTTATAGATTATTACAGTAACATAAGCATGAGTGAGTACATAAGCATAACGTAAGCTACAGCGTCATAAAATTATATTTGTGTACAAGTTTCTTGAAGCCTACAACACTGAAAGCGTGGCTCAATTAAAATGTAACTCTAGTACATGATATAGAAGATAAATTTTGTATAGTAAATGAAGCGAAGCGTCGCGTCGGCTGGCCATTACCAAACAGTATTCAAATGAAGTGGTCACATGGAGTTCGGTCGGTCCGTAATGAAGTCAGTTGGGATCATGTGCGGCCACTTGTCACACAGCGTAATCTTTCACTCCGAGTTCACTTAAAGCGCCACCAGAGCGTATCCATATTATGTTGCCTTTCTCTGTTTTGTATCTAATTTCATTCGACGTATGTTATTCATTATTAGAAAAGTGAAAAGTTACTAGAAAGTGAAAACAATAAACTATTAGAAATTATGGTTTTTAAACGAACGTAGCAGCTGCTGCAGTAAACACTACCATTCGCGACTGATCAGTTGATAATTTTTTACTGTTTCAGGAAAGACAAGTTTAATACTAAAATAGTTAAATCACAAGTCTTGTTTCTCAGTTCATTGTACTCGATGTACATAGGCACAGTTTTCTTATCTTTAGGGTTCTATATGTCCCCATATATCTATGTCTATAAAAATATCACCACAGAAACGCCTGGAGGTATTACGTGTAAATGAATACCAAATACTTATTTATGGCGACGACGCCATGACTTCTAAGTCAACGCAATCATAGGATACAGCCGTTTGTGTAGCATATTTATTAGTAGCTTTTGCCCGCGGCTCCGTCCGTGTGGATGTCGGTTATCGCGACCAAACATAGCCTATGTCCTTTCTCATGGTCTAATGTACCCCTATACCAAACTTCATCAAAATCGGTTCAAAGACATACAGGCAGACAGAGTTACTTTCGCATTTATATTATTAGTATGGATTTAGAGTAGACAATCGCACGGATAACAAAACCTATATATATATAGGGTAAAATCCTGAAAGGAAGATCTTATTGATGACCCTAGTTTTCCAACAACTACGTCAACTGTCCCTCAATCTACTTTCGTACGATAATTTCAATGCGCGAACTCGACAGTCACTTGACTAGCTTTTTTACATAATCTAATGCGGTGCATACCACAAGAGATAGGGAAACCACCTGGAGTACCTGGAAGTACTGAGTACTCTAATTTTTTTGCATCTGATTACATCGTCATTGGGTTCGCTACATTGTCCATCCACTTTGTAACCAGCGAGTGCTTGCCTGTCACCTAAGTTATTAATAATAATATTGATCGTAATCATAACTAATTTATATTTTTGCACATATTCATACAATCTCAAATATAAGCTTAAATTACCCACCACAATAGACATTGGCAATCTCGATGGATGCTCTAGAACGACGGACGCAACCGCAAGAAATGATCCGTAACAAAAAAACTGACCAAACGTTTTAGAATTTTACAAAGGAAGTTCTGGGAGACATTGGTTTTTATAACAGAAGCTCTATAAATGCGTGACCACTGCGTGACTGAACAGCGAGGCAAAAACTCGGCGTGACAATCGTAGCCCCGTGTTTCAACGTTCCATTAAGGAAGGATTGCTTCTCTTTGTCGCCTGCTTTACAGACGTAGAACGTTAATCGCGAACGTTTTATAGCGTTCTGTGACAATATCGTGATAATGGTTCCTTATGGTTGAATGTACTTCAAAAATGTAGGGCATAGCATCACGGTTCAAATTAAACCTGGGAGTAATATCTGGCATTACATAGAGAGGCACCTGAGTTATCCCATAAGGTAACCACAAATATTATTGTACATAACCTATATATATATATAACTTTTCTGAATAAAAATAAAATGGAATCTAAATGCAAGCAAATCATTGCACTTTCATATTTATTGTTATTGATACGTGCAGATGGCACACATAAATCAATATTCTTATCAGACAAAAACAAGAACGCTACCGTCCCTATCAAAGCTATAAGGTTATCAATTCGACAAATATGTAGGTATGTAATTCAATCAATTCAGTAAAAGTTAATTGCAAAGCAAATTGTATGTTTTAATTAATATAACGTTTACATTGGTGTTTTATTTCCAAATTATGACATTTATATGACGTGAATGCGGTAGCCTAGTGGTATGGGTAATGGACTGCTGAGACGAGGTCTCGGGTTCGATCCCAGGTTTACCATGGCACACACCAATGACTTGTCGATGCTTTTCGAAGTTATGTGTGTATTTATCGCAGGTTTATAAGTGCCCGGTTAATGGCAATAGGCTCGCCACCTATTACATTGGGACCTAAACATAAACTGGCGAAATGTGGGTGCTACCACCTCTACCTACCCCTTCGGGGAATACAGGCGTGAGTTTATGTTATGTTATATTATGAATGTCATAATTGGTGAGGTGTATAAGTTTAATTAATACATTATTTTTATAAATAAACAACCCTTTTATTATTTATTGCAAACTACGAAAAATAACGTTGAATTTGATTTATTTTAATATTAAATTATTCTTAAAAAGTACAAGGATTGTCTAATTAGGTCACAGATTTACGATAGTTTTATACAGAAAAATTTACTCTTAGTAAATTTTGTATTACCAATAAAGCAACACTACCTCATGAGGCAATATATCCCTCAAAGGCCTATCGTCGAAAACTTCCACCGTTAATTTATCCTGATCTACGAAACGGATAGTACCTCTACAAACTCCCTGGGGTATAACATGCGTGATGTGAAATAAACATTTTTTTTTTTTCAAAGTTTATGTATTTGTAGTTTTTACGCGTGCTTTCGTCCCGTCTGGTCCCATCACGCCCCCTCGAGAGAGCTACAATTTTCTGGGTGATAGACAGACTAAGTTATATGTTAAGAATTGATCGTCTTAACGTAAGCGACTTCACAAAGAAATCCGAATTTTCTGAGAAGCTTCGTTGAAACTTTAAAGAATATTCTTATCTTCCTATTATTTCAAATTAAATAGATTGAAAAAGGTATTTAAATCGATTTAGGTTATTTAAGTATTAAGTAAGAAATTATTTAAGTGTTAAGTATGAAGTATGATATACTTCATACATAAATAACCTAAATCGATTTAAATACCTTTTTTGCTAACGTTGTTGCAACGGTGTTTAGCAACCGAATAGGCTTGATAAAATTCTTCTGTAAGTAAAAAAGGGGATAACCGATTTAGAATGTTTTACCCTTTCACAAAGAAATTAATCCTTCGAAGTACCTACTTATTATATATTTAATTTAAATATAATGCTAACAAAGTATTAAGTGCACAAAGTGGTAACGTGATACATAATTAGAATAATATTAGGTTTACAGGTTTTATTAACAATTTTGAAAATCAAAATAGTATAGGTAAAAAAATAAATTGGAGAAATTATCAGACAGCAAAACCCGTATTATTCTAAGTACCTATATACATAAATAATATTATTCCAAGTATTTATATTAAAGTTACAGGCACCGCGCTATATTACAGGTGTACGGGGAACAGTGTCGACGTCAGCCTGTGGCCACAGTCATAACCGACCATAATCGTGTTAATAAGAGAGACGCTTTGACAAGCTAGTTGAAAATGCCTGAGGCATTACGTAAAACTTTGCACGCCTCTCCCTTTTGTTTAAAAGTTTATTGGCTAGTAATATCGAATGAAATGGCATTAAAGAGTTATACTTAAACGGGAGCAGGTGCAACTAGCGACAACCCATCGCTCTACCGCACCGGACTTCTCACGCTCCGCTTTCCACCGTTACTAAAACTTTCTTTTTGCAGCGTTTTTTTTAGAATTAAAATTATGCTTGTTCGTTTATCTTAATAGCAATGTTGTACGGAAGTATGACCACTTTAGGAGACGGACAATACATCCGCATAAAAGATTAATGTATCTTTTATGTAAATATCTACATATTTCTTGATTAGATCATAAATTTTATGATGCATATTAAAGTAGGTGTTGAAGAGCATAATAAATTAGCATTAGCCTAGAAGAAACTCATTATGATTCAGTAACAACTGTTTAGATAGCGCTTTATTAAAGGTAGTCACTCTGCCTACTTTAAGAGTGAGTTCAGACCCTGTACATTAATGCTTCATCACGCTTATAGTTTAACGTTTCTGCGCCTGAGTTTAATTTACGTCTGTTACTTGTATATTGCTATGTGTAAGAGAGATGAGATCCGGTTCTTAGCATTCCATGGATTCGCCTTGCGGTCCATGGCGTGGTACAGAGAGGAACACTGACGGCGCCTGGGACTTGCGACCCAGGTGTAGGTTTAGGGTGGCCACCTTGTGATGCATCAGCACTCACCTCCACCGTCAGTCGTGTTCCCCCCTCTATCAATCCAAATTTGGTAAGATCCTATCAACGCCGTTTTAGATATTCGTTTGAGTAAAGAACTTACTGAAGCTATTGGCAATCTGAGGTCTTTAAATAAGTTATACAGGAATTTAGCTGGAATTCCCCTTGCTCCTACTTCTACGGCGTAGAGTATAACCACATAGCCATTTTTGGTTAACTCGTTGGTCAAGTCAAAGTATTGAACATCTGTGACATCTACGTATTTTAGTGCTTCTTTTTTTATGTACCGTATAATATAAGTGTAGGTGTAGGTGGGTTTTCGTAGTACATTGCAGATTTGATGAATAAGTATATTCAGTCAACAAAGTATCGGGAATGAATGTTTTGTTTATGGATCCAAATTCAAATTTTTGTTTTTTTTTGTTGTTGTTTGATTGGCACAACTGCTTTCCATTTTGGCGCGGAGTTTGAGTTGTATCTGTCATTTATGTTAAAAACAGTGCTGTTTTTTTAGTTTTATAATATCTAGTGTGTATTGCGAATTTCATAATAGACAAAAACATCGAACAAATTGTCTTAAATTATGCATCGCCCATGGCATTTCATGTTCGGAGACACTGAAAATGTTACAGAAGGCTTACGGTGAATCGACTTTATCAATAACACGTGCTTATGAGTGGTACAAAGCGTTCAAAAGCGGTCGAGATGTGACGGCCGAAGATTTGCCTCGTTCTGGTAGGCCATCAACGTCTGCAACTGAAGTTAACATCGCAAAAGTGAAGGAAATAGTGACTGAAAATCCTCATTCAAGTTTGAGAGAGATGGCCGCCGAACTTTCTGTATCTCACGAGTTGATCCGTACCATTTTAACTAATAATTTGGGTATGAAACGTGTTGCTGCCCGGCTAGTCCCAAAATACCTGAATTTTCTTCAAAAACTAAATCGCATGAGAGTCGCTGAGGACATGCTAGAACGGGTCAATACCGACCCAACATTCATGAAACGCGTTGTTACTGGTGACGAGGCGTGGGTTTACGAGTTTGACATGCATACTAGTCAACAAGCTTCGGAATGGCGCCTTCCAACTGAATCAAAACCGAAAAAACTACGTCAAAGTCGATCAAAAGTCAAAGTCATGTTGACTGTTTTCTTTGACTATCGCGGTGTTGTGCACTCGGAATTTTTACCGGAAGGTCAAACGGTAAATAAAGAATATTATTTGAACGTTATGCGACGTTTAAGAGAACTAGACGTTTAAGGCTAGATTTGTGGAAAGAAAATTCTTGGATTTTGCACCACGATAATGCACCTTCGCACAAGGCCATCATTGTGAACGAATTTTTGTCCAAACACTCAACAAATACCATCGAGCAACCACCATATTCACCCGATATGTCTCCAGCCGACTTCTTTCTTTCTTCTACACTCAAATTACCACTTCGTGGCACCCGTTTTCAATCAGTAGAAGACATAAAGGAGAATTCGCGGTGAGAACTGAACTCAATTCCGGAAACAGCGTTTAAAAAATGTTTTGATGATTGGATTATTTGTTGGCGTAAGTGTATCGTTTTTGAAGGAGCATACTTTTAAGGTGATAAAATAAATTAGGATGAATAACATTTTTTTGGTGTATTATTGATTTTTTCCGGTACTTTCTTGACAGAGTAGTATGTTCCATACCGACATGCGCACTGAAATACAGATGATAGTCATTAGAGTGAGACATATTAGAGATATTGTGATCAAATTATATCCAGCGGGGTATCCTAGTATGAGTAATTGTGATTAATCTTAAAATCTGTCTGTCTGTCTGTCTGTATGTTACGATTACATGCCTGAACCACTGAACCGATTTTGATGAAATTTGGTATACCCCTATACATGACCATGAGAAAGGACATGGGCTATGTCTGATCGCGATAACCGATAATAACTAAATAATAATATAATGGTAGACCTATGAAGTACTAACACAAGGTTGTGATGTGCGTGCTGAGTGTCTCACTACTATGAATGCCCACGAATCGTGCAAAGTGGAGAAGGAAAAGCTGAAAGACCCACCCCTGACTCCTTGGTTAGTAATTCGAATACAATTGGGACCCGCCGCTGTTATGATGATGATAAAACCTCAACATCAAAAAAGCGAATGCTTTTTTACATTCATAAATAACTAACCCGATTGCGATGAAATAGAAAATATAAAAGTAAGTATAACACATTCTTCATACAATAACACAGATCTGTGACTTACAGATTTTCACAAAATGTAATCGAGCTTAAGAAGGGTTTCGGTATATTTTTCCATGAATCCGTACAACTTACTTAAACGTATTTTTCCTATTAGCCTATTACGTATACACGCACCTACCTATTTTATGTACATTTTGTAGCCTCTGTGGCCTCTGAGGCGTTGCGGTATATTGCACGACTGCTATGCAGGGGGGCGCGGATTCGGTTCCCGCTCACTATAAATGATTGTATGCAGGAATTTATATTTGCATTGTAAAGGTATCTAAGTAGGTACCTATGTTTATTCGCATTCTACAACAGATGTGACCTGTTGTATGTAGTTCCAGTCTCGATGGCACCGTTTAATAGGTACCTTGTTTATTCTAGACTAGCTTTTGCCCGCGGCTCCGCCCGCGTGGAGGTCGGTTATCGCGACCAAACATAGCCTTTCTAATGGTCTAATCTACCCCTATACCAAATTTCATCAAAATCGGTTCAGTGGTTTAGGCGTGAAAGCGTAACATACAGACACAGACAGACAGACAGAGCTACTTTCGCATTTATAATATTAGTATGGAAGTATGGATAGTATGGATTTAAAAAATGTAACAAACGAATGAATATCATTCAAACCGCACCGTTTAGTTATAACAGCCTACGTAGTTAATTGAATGGCTGACTAACTTAGCTGGCTGCAACAGGCGCATACCTATCTATGTTTTAAAAAGGTGACACGAGGTTTCGATATATACTACGGGTGAAATCGTGGAGGGCTGGCTCAAATTCATTTATATTTTTAGATTGGTATATTACGTGTAGTCATATAAACCAATCCATACTAATATTATAAATGCGAATGTAACTCTGTCTGTCTGTCTGTCTGTCTGTATGTTACGCTTTCACGCCTAAACCACTGAACCGATTTTGATGAAATTTGGTATAGGGGTAGAATAGACCATGAAAAGGGACATAATACTATGTTTGGTCGCGATAACCGACATCCACGCGGGCGGAGCCACGGGCAAAAGCTAGTAATATTATAAATGCAAAAGTAACTGTCTATCTGTCTGTCTGTCTGTATATTACGCTGTGACACCTAAACCACTGAACCGATTTTGATGAAATTTGGTATAGAGGTAGATTAGACCATGAGAAACGACATACGCTATGTTTGGTCGCGATAACCGACATCCACGTGGGTGGAGCCGCGGGCAAAGTTAGTCAAATATACTTCCTGAGATTAGCGTGTTCGACCAGCCAAATAAACAAACTCATCAGTTTTATAATAATATTAATAACATAACATAACATAACATAACATAAACTCACGCCTGTATTCCCCGAAGGGGTAGACAGAGGTGCTAGCACCCACATTTCGCCAGTTTATATTTGGGTCACAATGTAATAGGTGGCGAGCCTATTGCCATTAACCGGGCATTTATAATAATGGTATGGATTTATTATTAATTTAAGGCTAACCTTATAATGGTACCTCGCTGTATCTTTTATGATAATATAATATTATAATGTACCAGGTGAAGTTACAGGTTGAAGCTTGTTATTTCTAAACTCATCAAAGCTTATGCTACACTAAACAGTGTTTGCGCTGCGATAGAGAGAGTGTAACAAGATAAACATGGTATGGCTACATTAATAAGCGAAATTCCAGCGATGACGTGGTTACATTACCTACTTATAATTATCCGTTTAACAGCGATTAAGAAAAGCGATTACGACACAATGTACCTACTCACCTTCATACATATTTACCAGTAAATTGTCTAATGAATTCACTAAAATTCTCTCTTAGATTCACTCCAGTATTTAATTTTGTTATAGGCAGGTATGTATGTGTTCAGTCAGCATCAGATAGATTTTGACTTATAGAAAAATATTGATAGAAAATACTAAAAATTATCTTAATATCGTTTTTAAATAAATAAATATATTATATTTTATTTCGAACACATTTATTCATATTTTCTTTGTAACAATATACTTAGGACTATGTTAATAAACAGATTCTAATTATGTTAGAAACAATTTTATCCTCTTCAAGTTGACTAATTGTTCTGATATTTGTTTTAGTTTGGGCAATAATACCATTTAAATCAATAAAACTGTTGGATTTGCTCTTATTACGAGAGTTTTATGATCATTTTGAGACTTCGTCGTCAAGATATTTATGACGCTGACTGTACCCAGATAGCCGTTCCGTTACAGTGGTTATGATAACGTTATTTCTGTCTTGTAGCATAAATGCATCAAATAGTGTTAGTGATATTCGATGTAGGTATACCTATATAAGTACAGTGTAATGAAAATAATCTAACCATCTATACGAGTATATTTATGCACCTTATACCTACTACCTTATACCTTATATATACAGGGTGTAATCGTTAAGTGTGTCCAGGCGATTATTCCGTAACTATTACAGATATCAAAAAACTTTAAACTGATATCGAAAGTACGTTACCTAATGAGTAAAATGACATCAATAACTTTTTTTAAATCAACCGAGAGGTATCTAAAATTTTGACATTAAACACTCCCATACATTTAGTATGAGATTAGTAGAAAGGTTTTAGTGTCCTTATTTTAAAAGAATATTTTATTTTAGTACTGATATTAAAAGAAACGGTTTATTAACATAACAGAGTAATAAAACTATCTATTAATTGAATAATATTTATTTCTTAGTAAGTAAAATATTATATTGAAAGCAGATGTTCGAAAGAACGTCCTTGTTGTGCGAAACAATGACGAGCTCTACTTACAGTTTCTAAATGAACTTTCCTTAACAATTGCGGAGTAATTAAAGCAATTTTATTGTACGACGTACACGAATCTGTAACTCTTCTAGGCTGTGCATTCTCTCAGCGTACACTTTGTCTTTGATAAATCCCCATAGGAAGAAATCACAGGGCGTGAGATCCCGGGACCTGGCAGGCCAAAGGGTTGCACTGTTATTGGCAAACCATCAAAATTGACCTCAGTTTGAACATCTGCTTTGAATACAAAATTTGGAACTTACTAAGAAATAAATATTATTCAATTAAAATATAGTTTTATTACTCTGTTAGGTTAATAAACAGTTTCCTTTAATATCAGTAGGTACTAAACTAAAATATTCTTTTAAAATAAGGACACTAAAACCTTTCTACTAAACTCATACTAAATGTATGGGAGTGTTTAATGTCAAAATTTTAGATACCTCTCGTTTGATTTTTAAAAAGTTATTGATGTAATTTTACTCATTAGGTAACGTACTTTCAATATCTGTTTGAAGTTTTTTGATATCTGTAATAGTTACGAAATAATGGCCTGGACACACTTAACGATTACACCCTGTATAAGTAACTTGCATAACTTGTAATATGGGCTATAGAAAACGAACTAATTAATTATATAATTATAACCATAAATAAACATATTTGCACTCAACGGGAAATGAATTTGCGACCCTTAATAAAGGAGGCGCATACTCACGTCGTCACGTGTAGCCATAAACGTGAATAACAATTGTATAATTTACCTAGTTTAGTTCATAAACTTAAGTCGCACCGGCCATTAATGTAGCCTAAGTCTAAGAGCGAGATAATGTCGGTAGGAGAGTGTTTGAAACTAATACACATGACCTTGATTACAGATTTTGTGGTACAAGCGAAACCCAACAGACAGCTGATTACACAAAATTGATGAAGTGTGAACATCATGACATGTAGATAAACGGTCATAGTAATAATATGACCGTTTATCTACATGTCATGATGTTCACACTTCATCAATTTTGTTCTGATATTTGTTTTAGTTTGGGCAATAATACCATTTAAATCAATAAAACTGTTGGATTTGCTCTTATTACGAGAGTTTTATGATCATTTTGAGACTTCGTCGTCAAGATATTTATGACGCTGACTGTACCCAGATAGCCGTTCCGTTACAGTGGTTATGATAACGTTATTTCTGTCTTGTAGCATAAATGCATCAAATAGTGTTAGTGATATTCGATGTAGGTATACCTATATAAGTACAGTGTAATGAAAATAATCTAACCATCTATACGAGTATATATAAGCACCTTATACCTACTAACTTATACCTTATATATACAGGGTGTAATCGTTAAGTGTGTCCAGGCGATTATTCCGTAACTATTACAGATATCAAAAAACTTTAAACTGATATCGAAAGTACGTTACCTAATGAGTAAAATGACATCAATAACTTTTTTTAAATCAACCGAGAGGTATCTAAAATTTTGACATTAAACACTCCCATACATTTAGTATGAGATTAGTAGAAAGGTTTTAGTGTCCTTATTTTAAAAGAATATTTTATTTTAGTACTGATATTAAAAGAAACGGTTTATTAACATAACAGAGTAATAAAACTATCTATTAATTGAATAATATTTATTTCTTAGTAAGTAAAATATTATATTGAAAGCAGATGTTCGAAAGAACGTCCTTGTTGTGCGAAACAATGACGAGCTCTACTTACAGTTTCTAAATGAACTTTCCTTAACAATTGCGGAGTAATTAAAGCAATTTTATTGTACGACGTACACGAATCTGTAACTCTTCTAGGCTGTGCATTCTCTCAGCGTACACTTTGTCTTTGATAAATCCCCATAGGAAGAAATCACAGGGCGTGAGATCCCGGGACCTGGCAGGCCAAGGGGTTGCACTGTTATTGGCAAACCATCAAAATTGACCTCAGTTTGAACATCTGCTTTGAATACAAAATTTGGAACTTACTAAGAAATAAATATTATTCAATTAAAATATAGTTTTATTACTCTGTTAGGTTAATAAACAGTTTCCTTTAATATCAGTAGGTACTAAACTAAAATATTCTTTTAAAATAAGGACACTAAAACCTTTCTACTAAACTCATACTAAATGTATGGGAGTGTTTAATGTCAAAATTTTAGATACCTCTCGTTTGATTTTTAAAAAGTTATTGATGTAATTTTACTCATTAGGTAACGTACTTTCAATATCTGTTTGAAGTTTTTTGATATCTGTAATAGTTACGAAATAATGGCCTGGACACACTTAACGATTACACCCTGTATAAGTAACTTGCATAACTTGTAATATGGGCTATAGAAAACGAACTAATTAATTATATAATTATAACCATAAATAAACATATTTGCACTCAACGGGAAATGAATTTGCGACCCTTAATAAAGGAGGCGCATACTCACGTCGTCACGTGTAGCCATAAACGTGAATAACAATTGTATAATTTACCTAGTTTAGTTCATAAACTTAAGTCGCACCGGCCATTAATGTAGCCTAAGTCTAAGAGCGAGATAATGTCGGTAGGAGAGTGTTTGAAACTAATACACATGACCTTGATTACAGATTTTGTGGTACAAGCGAAACCCAACAGACAGCTGATTACACAAAATTGATGAAGTGTGAACATCATGACATGTAGATAAACGGTCATAGTAATAATAAACAACCTAAATAATGAGCAAGGAGCAAGTATTTAAACCGTACCAGAGCGATTATACATGCTAACGGCCTCCCGCACGCTAACCGAGCGGCCCGAAAAGGTTAAATATTGACTTACTATAGGTACTACCTTACGACCCTGCTATTTGGGTATTTGCAATCAGTTTTTCGAAACCACCCATCATTTATTACCAAATTTCATTTTAAATCTTAGCTATTCTATTGATGACTTCGTCAATGGGAATGTAACTTGCAATGGCTTTATTTTCAGTTTGTTCTAGTCTGATGGGAGGAAAAATAAGTCTAATCTTCGAAAGTACTGAAATGATTGATAAATTTCATACAAGGAAATTTCGGTAGCTTGTGATTAAATAGTCGGCCTCAAGATTCCCGGATTCGAATCCTGGCCAATATTCTATCAACATGTACCCACTACAATACAAGCTAAATTACTTGTATGGCTAGTATGTTACCCTAAAACCTCCAACTTATTTTATTTGAAGGGTTTAGAGAGTGATAATATTGATTTCCGTTGCTAGTAAGTATTGATACCTACTTAAAAATAATAAAGTCAACATAATGGCACTTTTTTTTATTTTGGAATTCCACTCATCATCATCATCATCGTATACGAATACTTAGTGACTGTTCATTTAGCTGAGATTTCCAAAAGAGTACTCTAAATTTGATAGTGGTCGTTGGTAACACGAATGATAGTTAAAGCACCATTTGCTTATATTCTGTGTGTTAAAAGAAATGTTTAACTCTAACTAATCCTTCTGAGAATAGAACGTCGTGAAAACTAGGCAATAAATCTTTAAATGCGTGCTGTGCAGTAGTAAACACGTTCCGAATGGCGTCATTAATCAACATTGTAGACTATGACCACTAGAACTTAATCTACTCAAGCTCTTCAGTAAAGAGCAGACCGCTGTTTGAGAGTCAGTATCATCTGGATGATAAATTTCTGAGAGCAAAACCAGCCAGGCTGGAATGGAAATGAAATACCTTCTTTTATATGGACTCATTTGATAATACTTTTAAACCCAAAAGACCGAAAGTGAAGATCCTAGTTGGATAAAGAAACCTTTATATCGACTTCTTCAACAGATGGTCAAATAAAGCGAGGGATAGAAAGTGAGAGATTTGGAGGTGACCTTTGTCTAGTAAAAGGACATTTTTTTGTTATTTATAAAACAATAATAAATACTCCACAAAATTTTACACAACGCTATGTAGACTCATGTTAAGTTTGACTTATGTTTTGGAATCTAGAATGCGGATAATCACACTTAAATACTTTTTTTGTTAATACATACATAATATTATACCTATATTGAAACACCTAGACCATTGGTAATAGCCATATTCATGCATAAAAATATTTGCAGTAAGCGGGGATCGAGCCCGCGCCTCCTGCGTAGCAGTTGCTTTCACTACCACCACGCTACAGAGGAAAAAAGAAAATATATCTCAATTTATAAGTTAACTTGTTCACTTTCCCCAACAGCATATGCATCAAAGGTACTCGTTACAACCCTCCCATAATTGCTGACGCTGCTATCGCTATGGACACACATTTTGCCCCTGCCCTTTGCTGTCCATAACGGGCCATAAACTCACTATTGTAGATCTTTCTCCTTAAAGTTGATGCTCCTGCGACACTTTAATAGCGGACATTAAAATAATGATACAGTTTAATGTACTTGCAATTTATTTAACACTTACGCAGTGCGAGGTGTTATCATTCCTTCACAGGTAGTGGGTTAATTTCAGTTTATGACAAAACATAGTTATCTTTTATGTTACGAGTAGATTCTATTTTTACACAGTGTATAGTTTACTATATAAACTATTTACATTTTGACTCATAAGAGTATTAAATGTAAGAAATATATACTGATGTGAGTGGACATCTAAAATAAATAACTGTAATATTTACCTTTCTTAAAATATCATTTAAATCTTTGTTAGTGTAATTTCTCTAGTGATTATATTTAGACCACAAATTCTCTAAAGTATCAACGTTTGGCGTTATCTCGGATAACTGTGGCGTTATCCATAGAACAAAATAATATAAGTCCTTTTGTTCGTATTATATGGATTGTTTAAGTCACTCTCCCTCTCTATCTCTCTCTCACACACACACTAATCAATCAGAGACCACATGAGATCACACATACTCGTACCTAAATACATAACATACCTATATAGTCACACCTTTCTCCCTCTATGGTAGGCAGAATTTGAAAATCACACTCCACGAGCTTCCACTACAGTCATTAAACCTTTATAATAGGATCATTATTTAGCTGAAGACTTTGACTTTAGACTGACTTAATAAAAATAGCCACTTTCATTTGGTAAATCCAATTCACTCACTTTGAGTATGTCTAGCTACCATGTGTAGGGGGAGGGGTTGAATGTTTAAGGTGTAGGTATAATATTATCGTAATTTGTACAAAGCGGGTGATAAAAGTGCAAATGATGAATTATTGGAAGCTTGATTTAGGTAAGTTATTATAATAGTTTTGTTTTTTCTTCTATATCTAATATATAAAATTCTCGTGTCACAGTTTTCGTTGCCATACTCCTCCGAAACGGCTTGACCGATTTTGATGAAATTTTTTGTGCTTATCCGGTATCTATGAGAATCGGCCAACATCTATTTTTCATACCCCTAAGTGGTGCAGCGGGAACGGGATCTGACGCCGATCGCGGGGCGGGAAAAAATTGGCGGTACGAAGTTCGCCGGGACAGCTAGTGCCTATATATTTTTATAATTTTGCCCACGAACACCTTTCCCCACCTTCGCACCATTATTCTAAACCACTTATTTAGAATAGACGTTAGTTATTATTATACCTACATTCAAATCTGTGTATTTAGCACAGTTATTTTAACATCCAAGTGCACGAGTTCTTTAGTTTACGTAGGCGACAACTGTCACGACACAACTAAAAGATAAAGAGATAAAACCGTATTGTCAAAACAAAGGCGGCTCCGTTAAGATAGCTAAGTCCAAGACATGGCGCTAATTGATGTTAAGGCGGCGGCCAAGCTGACCAGGGCCAAACGGGATAAGGAAATCCCGGCATTAGCCTTAAGGTAGCCAAGCTTAGCCCCGGTCTTAGCGGTAAATACAACAAAACCGAAAGGTCGGCCCGATATATGTGTAGTGATTACTTACACTTCGTGAGAGTACCTACCTAGTATTTTTTCTGTTGTATTTACAGTTTCTAGGATGAACTGAGTGTGGATGGCGGAACTAAATAGAGTGGCACAATTTGAAACAGGTGACAGGTGACTTTTACGTAAACTATATAAGCTGTTTAGAACAGAAATTGTGACCCAGTTCCCAGGATGATGCATGCATTTTGAATTGGAAACGAATGCGAAAACTAAATACCTACCTACTTAAATAATTTATTGATTTTTTAGATACAATTCCTTTTTGTAATCTATGATCGTAGCTATCAAAAATTAATACTCAGATTGTGATCTTAAATGAATAACATTTTCTTCTAGACAGTCTATTAATTATACATAGATATCGTAGATAGGTACACTGTATTTGACTTGCTGTCAATTGCATTGGTTTTCATAGGAATTAGCTGCTGGTAAAAGGTACGAGTAAGCCGGGTTCCGACGTTCTCCGAAATTTTCTTTCACATAAACCTTGTCTTGAACTGACAAATACGAACACAATGGAAAGTAATAATCCAAATTGATGAAGCCGTTCTCAAGTTTTAAGCTTTGTGATTCCTTTTTATTGATATTCGTCTGTATTTAGCACAGTTATTTTAACATCTGTGTATTTAGCACAGTTATTTTAACATCCAAGTGCACGAGTTCTTTAGTTTACGTAGGCGACAACTGTCACGACACAACTAAAAGATAAAGAGAAAAAACCGTATTGTCAAAACAAAGGCGGCTCCGTTAAGATAGCTAAGTCCAAGACATGGCGCTAATTGATGTTAAGGCGGCGGCCAAGCTGACCAGGGCCAAACGGGATAAGGAAATCCCGGCATTAGCCTTAAGGTAGCCAAGCTTAGCCCCGGTCTTAGCGGTAAATACAACAAAACCGAAAGGTCGGCCCGATATATGTGTAGTGATTACTTACACTTCGTGAGAGTACCTACCTAGTATTTTTTCTGTTGTATTTACAGTTTCTAGGATGAACTGAGTGTGGATGGCGGAACTAAATAGAGTGGCACAATTTGAAACAGGTGACAGGTGACTTTACGTAAACTATATAAGCTGTTTAGAACAGAAATTGTGACCCAGTTCCCAGGATGATGCATGCATTTTGAATTGGAAACGAATGCGAAAACTAAATACCTACCTACTTAAATAATTTATTGATTTTTTAGATACAATTCCTTTTTGTAATCTATGATCGTAGCTATCAAAAATTAATACTCAGATTGTGATCTTAAATGAATAACATTTTCTTCTAGACAGTCTATTAATTATACATAGATATCGTAGATAGGTACACTGTATTTGACTTGCTGTCAATTGCATTGGTTTTCATAGGAATTAGCTGCTGGTAAAAGGTACGAGTAAGCCGGGTTCCGACGTTCTCCGAAATTTTCTTTCACATAAACCTTGTCTTGAACTGACAAATACGAACACAATGGAAAGTAATAATCCAAATTGATGAAGCCGTTCTCAAGTTTTAAGCTTTGTGATTCCTTTTTATTGATATTCGTACGTATAGATTCTGTGCCTATAGATTGTACAGTAGAACGAAATTGTTATGTAGTCTATATATTAAAGAATCCTCTCTTTTCATTTCATTGTAAGATTCACCGTCATTATCATATTGTCTGGTCTGGAGCTTTTCCACGTTTACCAAAGTTACTATATTTAAATTCATTGAACCAACTGAAAACAATTGACTACGTAGAGTATTTTCAACAGTACTAGCTTTTGCCCGCGACTTCGTTCGCGTTGAGTTGAGTCCGCTGTGAGCCTGATACTTCATGCAAATGTACCAGGGTCACAGAAATACTGATCCCGTGACCGCGACCCACAGGAACCTATACCCGGGATAAAATAAATTCCCTACCAATTTTCAGCCAAATCGGTATAGCCATTCTTGAGTTAAAAATAGTGTAACTAATACGACTTTCTTTTATTATGTAAAGATTTAAAATGATTCTTCTGTTTGTGTCGTCATTTTTGAAGTTGTACAAAAATTGTTGAAGCTCCTTTTTTTCTGGTATAATTTTAATTTTGCACGTAATAAAATGTTTTCTTTTTCAGAAAATAAACTTAATTTTCCAAATAGATAGTCATAGTTTTTCATTAGTAACAAAACCAGCCAGTATCCCATAGACAAAAATGGTTAGTCGCGTAATGGTTTCTCAGGAAGAGGCTCCTAGGGGTCGCATAAACGAAATCACTGTTGAGGTCACCTTTTAAGCAAACATTATACATGTAATTAACTGACCCCGCTACTCAGAGATACCGTCACTTACATAGCTACTTATATCTTATCCTACCTCCAACTTTGTAATACTAATATTAC
The DNA here is from genome assembly GCA_914829495.1 of Eilema sororculum. NCBI lineage: Eukaryota > Metazoa > Arthropoda > Insecta > Lepidoptera > Erebidae > Eilema > Eilema sororculum. The sequence continues at coordinate 10,684,433 of OU618542.1, forward strand.
AAATGCGAAAGATGATTTTATGTTCGTTACTCAATCAAGCTATATTATAGTCTGAAATGATACATAAGGGACATACTTTTTAACCTAGGAAAAAGGTTTCCGTGGCTATAGCCAGTTAATGATAATATTTAAAATAAGCAAAACTTTGAACTAGGCTATAAATATGCAAAATAAATTACTATCCATGTACAGCTCAATGTTATACCATGCGCTTCCAATATTGTAGTTGTTAGTAGTTACTGGAGTGCATTGAAAGAACTTTAGTTCATGTTGATTTATTACTTGTTCGAACAATATAAACTTGCGCCGTTGGTTTTCTTTCCCTTGATGAGTATTGTTTGTAACTTGGTTTTGCACTTTTTTATTATTTCCGGCAGAGACACTGGTTGGAAAGATCTATCCGCAACGTTTGCGGGTTACCTCACTATTATATATAAGCATTTTATACTCCTCTTGTATTTAGTGTACGTAAAAAATATCATAAAAGTATAAGCAAAAGATATGCATAAAGAAAGTGCAAAACTTATTACCATACTAATACCTACGTAGCCTGGAAACACTTTTATTCTTGACATCAAACTACGCCAGAGTCTACTATCTGGCGTAATTTGATGCGAAAAATAAAAGTTTATTGTCAATGAGTTGCTACCTAAATATAAAAAAGACTAGCTTTTGCCCGCGGCTCCACCCGCGTGGATGTCGGTTATCGCGACAAAACATAGCCTATGTCCTTTCTCATGATCTAATCTATCCCTATACCAAATTTCATCAAAATCGGTTCAGTGGTTCAGGCGTGAAAGCGTAACATACAGACAGATAGACAGACAGACAGACAGACAGACAGAGTTACTTTCACATTTATAATATTAGTATGGATATGGATGCAGTTCTAACTAGAGTCTACAACAGTGGCAAAGCTTTCATATGAACAATCCTGATGGTATTTCCATCCCAATTGGGCAATACGACAGATCGACTGGGGAGGTGCCTCCATCCTACAGAATATCACAGCCATAATAACCCCATGTTCTGTTCCCGGCTGTGAGTAGGGTAGCCAGAACTCACTAGAGAGTTTTTATGAAGTCGGTGGGAAAATCAAAGACTTACCAATGGCTTGTCCTGCTTCATACTCTACGCTAACAGCACAGAAACTCTCTGTTCTTACATGATCGGCAGCATGAATGTGACTCCCCTGGTGTTGCATACCTGGCCAGATCGTAAGGGATGGCCCTGGGTCAGCCGGGGTGCGAGGGATATGTCTATGACAACCTCACCTCCGGCCTAGCACCAAGACCCACAGTCGGCGTGCGGTTTTAGTCGGTTCGAGTCCGACATAACCTCCCCTTCCGGCTCCGGCAGAGGGGGTATCCGAGGAGATTTCCGCACGAAAAAAAAAATGGTTTTGCATACCTCCATAGGCTACAGTAACCACTGTCCATCAGTTGGTCTATGTGCCACCTAAGTGGTATAAAAAGGTATATGGAGTTAGCTGACACCCTAGATTAACACATAGGCCACGTTTGGTCGCGAAAACCGACTACTACGTGGGCGGAACCGCGGAAAAAGGCTAGTTCTACAATAAGTACTAAACTTGCCTTCAACTAATAGCGTAAAATGACATTTATTTTCAAGTTTATGTGACCGTCAATATTATAAAATTGATTTTAGTCGACCTGCCGACTGTAGGCAACTTCTCCCTACAACTAAAGCTAATATTTAAGGAGCCAATTACTGTCATTGTAGTTGATAATCGAATTAGTACCTAGTCGACTTTGACCAACAACCTTCAAAAGTAAGTTGATTGTGAGTTTCAGTAAAAGTTTATGAGCAACGTATGAAATATTCTAAATATAGGTATTACTTTTCAAAACCGACTGACTGGGTAATTGATTTAGAAATGGTTGAAAAGCTTACTTTTATTCGTTTGGGGGTACTATAAAGGTATAGGTCAATAGTTGCCCGACCGGCTTCCGCCGCGCCGACCGGGTGACGCGCCCCTCCGGTAGCCCGGCGAAGACCTTCTGCAGGTCCGCAAACTCGGCCGCCATTTTGGCCATCTCTTTGCGGTACTCTGCCGCCTGCCGCTCTGAGCTCTCGATGAGCTCGACCTGCCTTCTCCCTAGCTGAGCCCGCTCATCGCGCGACGCAGCCAGCTCCGATCTCAGCAGGCCGAACTCCTCGACAAGGCGCGTCGTCGCCCGTCGCAGCCGGACTTCTTCCGGCCCCATAGACCCAGCACGGGTCCCTATAACTTCCTCCAGAGCCTGCAGCACCTCCCTAGACGTAGGGTCGGTACGGGGCATGGGCGTAGGCGCCGCCGAGGTGGAGGGACTCGGCGGCGCTACAGCATCTCTCAGGGCTGGGGCCCGAGAGGAGGGCGTTTGGGGGATGGCCCTCTTGCCACCCCGCGTCTTCCCCCGACCGACCATCGCAACCTTGGGCGGGGGGGAATCTTCGCTGCCCTGGTTATTGTCCTCGTTGGAGGACGAGTCGGTCACAGTAACGGCCGCGTCCGACTCAGTCCTCCGTGGAGGAGGAGCAGCCTTCTTGCCGCCGTTCCTCCTCCGTGCAGATTTACGGGTCTGCAGACCCACCGGGCTGTTCGCCCTGCTCTTCTCGGTGGCGGTATCGAAGTTTTCCGACACCGCCGCAGTTGGTGACGCGACCTCCGCGTCGTGGCGCTGCGCGACCTCCGCGCAGTCTATTTCACTCGGTAAAAGGGGGGGGTTTTTATGTATCAAGTTTGCCATAGTGTTCCCACGAACGGAGAATATATACGAACAATAGACGAACTATACTACACTTCCCGGGTGACGCTCATTCCGAAAAGCGGGGTAGATACTGTGGAGGTCCCCTGGTGTCCACAGGTTTTAAACGACTTCGCTGTCGGGTTTTAGAGACTTTTCCTTGTCGCGGGCCGGCCAATTAAGGCAAGCCCCGCGGCCTCCAGGATACCGGCGTACTGAGTGTGGCTAGCACTCAGATCGTTGTCGATATCTAGGAGGTTACGCGACGCGGGGGAGCAGCCAACTCTCCCAACACCAACGGTGGCACGAGTGCCAGTCAGCCCCTGCGCGAGCAGTGGGCCAACCCGTCCCTGGATCTCGCGGAACCCTTGCCTCTCCCCTGTCCCCTCTGAGAGCAGAGGGATACTGGGAGCGACTAGCGGGAACCGGAACTCTCTCCGCGGGCCTTGAAGCCCCGCCACACCACGACCCCCTCTGGGTCGACTAGCCCTCAAAAGGGCTGTTTGAATGGAAGGAATCCTACGGATCCCTTCCCGCGGGCCTTGCAGGCCCGCCATACCACGACCCCCTCTGGGTCAGCTAGCCCTGAAAAGGGCTGTTTGAATGGAAGGAATCCTACGGATCCCTTCCCGCGGGCCTTGCAGGCCCGCCATCCCACGACCCCCTCTGGGTCAGCTAGCCCTCAAAAGGGCTGTTTGAATAGAAGGGATCCTACGGATCCCTTCCCGCGGGCCTTGCAGGCCCGCCATCCCACGACCTCCTCGTACAATGAGGTCGGCCGTTGGGTTATTCGTCAACGGCCAACAGAACTCCCAAGGTGGGAGTCTGTTAGCCGTTGTCCAGGATGCACCAGCCCCTCCGCTTCCGCTCCCCAGGACCGCAGTCCAAAGGGGGAAGAAATGGAAAGGCCAACGTGGAGGTTACCCAACCCGCACCCCATCCCAACCCGCACCCCGAAAGCCGGAAGCCGGTCGCGCAGCCGGCAGCGCCGAAGCCATCGGCTCGGCCGTCTTCTCCAGTGCGGTCACCGGTGCGGTCGAGGTCGCCGCTGCGGTTGGAGGCACCCGTACAGCCGGAGTCGCCACCGCCGGCGCCTGTCCGATCACAGTCGCCGGTGCTGACACCGGCCCAGCCCGCGGACCCGCTGGCCGCAGTCGTGGCGGCTCTGGCCGCCATGGAAAGGCGGCTGGAGGCGGCGCAGGCAGCGCAGGAGGCGCGGCAGGCGGCGCACGAGGAGCGGACAAAGCGTGGATTGGAGTCCATTATGGACTCCATCCGCCGCCCGCCCCTGGCGTCGCCTACAGGGTATGCCGGAGCATTAAAAAGGGGTCGCCCAGCAGTGACGGGGACCCCGCAGGAGCCGGCCAGCAGCCCATCTGCTCCGGCCGTTACCGCTGCCGCTGCTGCACAGGGCGCTCAGCCCAAGGGCAAGGGAAAGGGGAAGGGCAAGGGGAAGACGTACTCTGCCCCAGCCCCTGCCCCAGCCCTGGCCCCAGCCTCGACCTCGACCCCGATCGCCTCCACTAGCTCCGCACCGGCAGGGGGCTGGGAGGTTGTCGGTGAGTCGAGGAAAAAGCGGAACGCAAAAAGAAAGGCAGCCAAAAAGGCCAGAAAGGCTGAGGCTGCTGCGAAGAGAGCGCCGGTGAGGTTGCGCGTCCCCCGCACAACGGCCGTCGTCCTGACGATGACGCCGGAGGCTGCGGAGAGGGGCGTGCAATACCCGGATCTTGTGAGGCGGGCCAGAGGCCTCATAGATATGAGGTCTCTTAAACTGGCGAAGCCCCTCCGAGTCACGGAGACCCGGACGGGTGCCCGCCTCATACAGGTCCCTGGCGCTTCCAGCGCTCCCCAGGCTGATGCCATAGCGGCTCAGCTAAGGGAGACGCTGGACGCAGCCGACGTTCGGGTGTCCAGGCCCACAAAGTGCGCAGAACTGCGTATTTCGGGCCTGGACGACTCCATCACGGCCGAAGAGATTCGGGCCACCGTGGCGGAGGCCGGGGGCTGCCCCCTGGAGGCGGTTAAGGTCGGAGCGATTCGCTACGGCCGTCGCGGACAGGGGGTGGCAGTTGTCGGCTGCCCCATCGCAGCAGCTCAAAAGGCTGCCGATCGGCGGGTCCTCGTGGTGGACGGCGTTGTTGGGGTGCGGGCTCAGCTCCTGCAGGCTCGACCGGCCAGGTGCTTTAGGTGCCTGGCGGTCGGGCACGTGGGGGTGCAGTGCACGGCGGAGGTGACGGTCGGTGACCGGTGCTTCCGCTGTGGCCAACCCGGTCATAGGGCCGGTGGTTGCGAGGCTCCGCTGCACTGTTTCAGGTGTGCAGCGGGGGGCAAACCGGCCGACCATCGGGTTGGTAGTAAGGCCTGCACCGGAGGGGAGCCGAAGCCACGAGGCGGGCGTTCCGCAAACTGTTCGCAGCGGGATGCGGAGATGGTTCCATAATGGATCCCCAGCTCCGCATCCTGCAGGCGAACGTGGGCCACGGTGTCGATGCTCAGGCACTTCTGCTCCAGAGCATGGCACAGTGGTCCATACATGTCGCCGCTGTCGCCGATCCGTACACCCACCGCCCCCCCGGGCCTGCCTGGGTGGTCGACCTGGATGGATCGGCGGCACTGGTGCGTAACGCCGCTGCGGGTGCCCCTCCCTTTGTGGTGATCGCAAGGGAGCATGGCATCGTAGCGGCGCGTGTGGGGGAGATTGCGGTCGTGGCCGTCTACTTCACGCCGGCATCACACCGACGCATAGGGCAGTATCGGCAGTCGCTGGAGCGGCTGACCGACGTCGTCAATGCCTGTCACCCTCGCCCGGTTCTTGTGCTTGGGGACTTCAATGCCTGGTCTGAGGCTTGGGGGTCCCGGCACACGAACCCGCGAGGTAGGGCTCTGGAGAGCTGGGCCGCTACTCTTGGTCTGGTTCTCCAGAATCGCGGGGCCGAAGCCACGTTCTGGGTGGCGGAGCGCAGGGCGAGTTCGATCGTTGATCTCTCGTTCGCGAGCGCTTCGCTGTCGCAACGTGTGCGGGACTGGCGTGTTGTCGTGGAGGTGGAGACACTGGCGGATCACCGATACGTTCGGTTTGATGTCTCCCCTCCCGAGAGTGATGCGCCGGTCATACCGGCCCCACGCGAGCCGCGCTGGGTGCTTAGGGGACTGAATAGGGATGCTCTCCTGGAAGCCGCCTCCGTGCAGGCCTGGGCCATGGTGCCGGACAGGCCTGACGACATCGATGACGAGGCGGCGTGGTTCCGGGAGGCCATGACTGTTGTCTGCGATGCGAGTATGCCTAGGGCTCCAGCCTATAGTCCGAGGCGCCGGGTCTACTGGTGGACTGCGGAGATCGCGAGGCTGCGTCAAGCCTGCGTGATCGCGCACCGCCGGTGGGCCAGGCTCCGTAGGAGGCGTAGCCGCCCCGCAGACACAGATCCCCTAGTGGCGGAGTTGCAAGAGGGATACAGGGAAGCCAGGAATGCCCTCCGAGCGGAGATCAAGCGGTCCAAGGCAGCTTCCTATAGGGAGCTGCTGGAGACACTGGAGCGGGACCCATGGGGGCGGCCTTACCGCTTGGTAAGAGGAAAGCTGCGCCCCCGGGCCCCTCCCCTGACCCAGGTTCTCGAGCCGGCTCTGCTTGGAGGAGTGGTGGCATCCCTGTTCCCGGCGCGGGCGGAACACGTTCCGCCGCAGATGACTCCGCCACCTCGGTCGCCTGATGCGCCCGGCGTGGTTATTGACGACGACGTGCCCGAGGTCACTTGGGTGGAACTAGAGCTGGCGGTGCGACGGCTTAGAGCCAAGAAGAACACCGCCCCGGGACCCGACGGCATTCCAGGCCGTGCGTGGGTCCTAGCTCTAGGAGAAGACGGTCTCGAACCCCGACTGCGAGGGTTCCTCAGCGCATGCTTGGAGCGGGGCCAGTTTCCGAAGATGTGGAAGACGGGGAAGCTGGTCCTCATCCGCAAGGACGGACGCCCGGCGGACGAGCCGTCCGGGTACCGGCCCATAGTGTTGCTCGACGAGGTGGGCAAGCTCTTCGAAAGAGTGATTGCCAAGCGCCTCGTCGAGCACCTCTCTAGAGTGGGGCCGGACCTAGCGGACACGCAGTACGGCTTCCGCCGGTGGCGTTCCACTGTGGATGCCATCATGCGCGTGAGGAGTCTGGCGGAGGATGCGGTTGCCCGGGGCGAGGTGATGTTGGCGGTGTCCTTGGACATCTCCAACGCGTTCAACACCTTGCCCTGGAGTTGCATCAGGGAGGCGCTCGTGTACCACGATGTGCCTCTCTACCTCCACCGCATAGTCGGGGCGTACCTGACGGAGAGGGCCGTCATCTACCCAAGTGCGACCGGCGTCGGTAGGCGTGAGATGTCGTGCGGTGTCCCACAGGGATCGGTCCTGGGGCCGCTCCTGTGGAACATCGGATACGACTGGGTGCTTCGCGGTGAGCTTGCGTTCGGGGCCACCGTCACGTGCTACGCGGACGACACGCTAGTGACGGTGAGTGGCGCTACACACCGCGAGGCGACCCAGAGGGCCACGACCGCTGTTGCTCAAGTCGTGGATCGGATCCGGCGGCTGGGTCTCGAGGTGGCTCTGCACAAATCCGAGGCCTTGTTCTTTCATGGTCCTCGGCGCGGACCACCCCCGGGATCCAGCTTGACAGTAGGAGGTACTCCCATCGACATCAAGCCCCGGTTGAAATACCTGGGGCTCGTACTCGACGGTCGGTGGGACTTCGGAGAGCACTTCCGAAGTCTGCGCCCCAAACTGTTGGTGTCAGCTAACGCGCTGATGCGGCTGCTGCCCAACTTGAGGGGCCCAGAGGACTCCTGCAGGAGACTCTACGCGGGTGTCGTGCGGTCCATGGCCCTGTACGGGTGCCCCGTGTGGGCGGACGCCCTGCAGGCCAGGTTCGTGCAACTGCTGCATGCGCCGCAGCAGACGATGGCCTGCAGGGCCATTAGGGGGTACCGCACGATATCCTTTGAAGCGGCGAGTCTCCTAGCCGGATCGCCACCGTGGATCCTGGAAGCGAGATCCCTTGCGGCACTGTATCGGTTCCGTAAGGAGGCGCGGGAGCGGGGATACGACCCCGAGCCCGAAGACATTCGGGCCGAGAGGTCCCGGCTCCACGGGATCATGGTGGCGGAGTGGGAGCGACGACTTGAGCAACGACGCGCAGGGCATGCCGTCATAGAGGCGGTAAGGCCCATCATGGGGGAATGGCTCGAGAGGCCACATGGCAGCCTCTCGTATCGACTGACGCAGATTATCACCGGGCACGGGTGCTTCGGGCGATATCTGTGTCGGATCGAAAAGGAGCCAACGTCCGAGTGCCATCACTGCGACGCGAGCGAGGACACGGGGCTGCACACGCTCACCGAGTGCCCGGCATGGGCCAGACCGAGGCGGGAGCTAGTGGCGGCCCTGGGAGTGAGAGTTCTCACCCTCGCCACCCTGCTCACAGCAATGGTCCGCTGCGCGGACGCGTGGGCGGCCGGCGTCTCCTTCAGCGAGCAGGTAATGGTCGTGAAGGAGACGGCGGAGCGGGAGAGGCGGCGCGAGCGAGAAAGACTCGTGGATCGCGCCGCCCGCGCGCGCAGGCAACTCGGGCGTCGGAGGGCACTGACTGACCTCCGTCCCCCATGAGCGCGGGCCTGGGGGTGACGGGTGGAGCCGCCTGTCACCCCAGCAGAAGCAGGCCACGGCGGCGGCGCGCTGAATAGCGCGCCTCCCCATTCCGGGGGCGAGTTGGGGACACCGTTGTCCCCCCTCCTGAGGAGGGCCAGACCGTAAGGGATGGCCCTGGGTCAGCCGGGGTGCGAGGGATATGTCTTTGATAACCTCACCTCCGGCCTAGCACCAAGACCCACAGTCGGCGTGCGGTTTTAGTCGGTTCGAGTCCGACATAACCTCCCCTTCCGACTCCGGCAGGGGGGGTATCCGTGGGGATTTCCGCACGAAAAAAAAAAAAAAAAAAAAAGGTCAATAGTTGCCGACATTAATTAAATATTAAACTGGTTCTACCTCTGTGATAGAATTGTAAGAATTGGCAATGGAACTAGCTCAAAGGATATACCAAGGCTGAACCGTGTTTGCACTTCAATTATTTTTGTAGACGGGTAAGACTTGAGTTTAGACCTTTCTAAATTCGGGATTCGGGTAGGTATCTATCTTTTGTAAAATTCAGACTTAATAAAAACAATTGTTATATTACTTATAGAATAGTACATCTGGTACAATCGATAACGAGCTTTTTGTTGAAATAGACTCATTCCTTCGCAATGAACAATATTTTGTAGTCAGTGGTAGTAAATATAATAGTTAGTAGGTATATTCAAAACCTATTACGGGGTAATTCATTTTTTTTAAAGACTACGATGAGCAGGAAACAGGATTTTTTTATTTACAAGAAATTCAGGAGGTGACTGGGAAGAGGTATTTTACTGTACATCTCATGATAAATGGCCTACTTGCCAATATCAACCTTAGACCCTATACTTATGATGGTTGATTGCACGGTCGATGTATTGGCCTAATTCACCGCCTCACTTGCTATAAACACTATTAGGTTTTCCAACTATTGTAAGTTTTCCAAACATAGTGAAAGAATTGCCTCTTTATACATTTAATGGTGTGTTTAATTTTAGAATCATTATTATTATTTTTCATTCATCATTATCACATCTAGGATGCTATACAAAGCAAACTTGTGCGAATTTTCCAGTGAAGTGACCACATATCGTTGATTTCAGAGCAAACCAGAACACATGCCCAACTAATTTATGAGTGTGCAAGAACATTCATTGGTTTGGACCGGGTTGTGGCGCGGCAGCCCGCCGATTTACCAAATTGCTTTGGGATCCGATTGGTACCGGATGAAATTAACCATTAATTCAATTATCAATCACACGCCCAATAACAACACCAAGCCTTGCATTAATCGTGCTATCTGAATAACTCAAATACATTGACATTATGGAGTCTGTTCTAAAAAAAGGATTCACGACAAATTTGGTGGTGGTATGTTACCCTATCTCTTGATTTGGAGCGACTAAATTCAGAAAAATTGTTCAGTAGACGCGGGACCTCAAAGTTAAGAGGAATAAAAATGATAAATCTGTTTTTTAGGCGTATGTTTAGAGACCAACTCCTTTTTTATTTGTGGACGTATTTGAAAACTGTTTACACTATTTTATTTGTTGGTTTCTTGTCAACATTTGGTACATTTTTAATTATTCTCACTTTTTAATTACTATATAAAAATCATTCCCAAAGCAAAAAGGTCACTCAAAAGAAAACTGGCAACTACTTCTAAACGGAAAAGAATTTTTACGTAATTTTTTAACTAAAAAAAAGACAAAGATCTGGAGTATAAGTGGTACATTTTTCCGTTCAATACATTGACTTTTGAAGTCACAAGCCACGTTTTTGTTACGTTCTCGAGAGTTTGGCTTAGCGGGTGCCTATGCGGGGGCCGGGCGGCAGTGCCGTGATGGCTGTTGGACGGGGAGGTTGTGCTTCACGTTTTCGCAGCTTTGACAGCAACACAATTCGAGACTAATGCATAAGTGGACAGATAAGACACTTCTATGAGACGCCGAAAGTAAATTCGGTAACAAAGCTAACGTTTTAAACTCTCAAGAAATACATGAAAATGTTGTGTTGATTATTTTATTCGCACACTTTATTTGTTAACAGCTGTTGCCCACGGCTCCAGCCACGTAGATTTTGGATGCCGTTCTGGATGGTGATCCTCACTCAAAGTGCAATGATATAAAACCTATGACACTGATAAATACTTAGTGTGTCTTTCTATTGGTGAAATAATTCTTAGAATTGGTTCTGTAGATCCAGAGATTAACCTATATAACGTCACAAACTACGTCCGTATAATAATATATGTATATTAGAATACTATACATACCTATAGCTAAATATATACTTAAATATATAATATTATAAAAAAATTATCACTACATATCATCACTAGTATAAAATAATTCACTTCCCGCTGTCTGTCTGTCTTTAAGTATGCTTAGATCTTTAAAATTACGCGACGGATTTTGAAGCGGTTTTCTTTAATAGATAGTATCATTCAAGAAGTAGGTTAACATGTACAATACAATCTATATAATATAAAAATGAATCCCTATTTCCCAATATCATATAGATTCATTTTTGGCTGGACTGGCTAAGGCTGGACCAATTTCGCTTTTTTCTTTTTTTGATGTGTTTGTTATTGTCTGAAGGTTTTTATGAAAGAAAAAGTAAAAAATACGCGCGGAAAATAGAAACATTTAAGAATACTTAACCATTATATAAAATATCTGACCCGAAAGACGTTGTTATGTCCTATTGGTGTCAGGATCTCCGTGGGCGTATGGAGTCCCTGTCGTAATGCTTTCTGTTCTCAAAATAATTAGGACAACTTAATACAGCCAATTGAGGTAAATTCTAATGTTTAAGGTGAAATGAAGTTTGCCGGGTCAGTTAGTGCATAATATAGGTTTGAATGTGATGTCATTTAGATAAACACATTTTTAGGGCTTACGTTGCAATCGATGGCACTGTGAGAATGTGTGACGTGTGTGAATTGTTATGCCTGTAGCATACTTATAGCTTTCATATTCACCTACCTCAATATATCTATGCAATAAACACCCTAACCAATGGAAATATATATTCATGTCTTAGATTATTAATAATCTAAGATTCATGTCTTAATTATGAATATAAGTGCTGAGTGGGCATCAAACCCACAGAATTATTTTTATTTAAAAGGTTTTGGTAGAATGCTACCAGAGATAAAACCAAAACTGCGATAATAGACATCCATACGGGCGGTGCCGCCGACCTTAGCTGTATTAAAGAATCAAGAATCAATCAACATTGATGTCAAAAAAATACCAAATCAGTTAGGTACGTAAAGTTAGGCAGAATATGATGTGTCCACTCTGCACCCTTTTTACCGACATCTTTTCCCATATTTTTATATTATAATCACTTTAGTGACATGAGTGCGGGGTGGTGCGGGGCTGCGATTATTACGTTCGTAGACTCCACCCATTTGCTCTAAGGCATCGTCTCTAGTAAGGACCTTAAGGACAGCTCAGTCCGGAAGGCTAACTTAACTTTCATATATCAGGATTAATATCATCTCTCACTAACAAATTCGTCATAAATTCCGACGCCTGATCCCAAGAGGAAACCCAGCTCTTTGCTTCGTCCATCAATCAGCAGATGTTTTGGCTTATCTGAAGGTTAGCTTGGGCCTACGATCTTGATGGAACCCCAGAAACATCTCTGAGGCATCAAGTTATTACTGCTTCTGCTTATGTAGAAGCAGAGAAGAAATAAACAGTTCGGATGCAGACCCGTTCTCACCTAACGTGGAAAGAAGGTCACCAGTTTACAGCGCAGTAAAAACCGAAACCGCCTGATTTATTTACAGCATCATAAACATAAATACGTCAGAACAAGTATCCTTTACGGCTTCAAGCCTCATTTACTGAGAAAGCGCAACGTTGGCGTTTCACTAAAGACAAAAGTTGTAAACTTCTTTTAGCTTTTTCTGATTAAGTTTGTTGTGGGTTCCAGACAGTTCCGCACTTTTCTTGTACACTTGGTGCGCGCATTGCATGGAAGGTAGCTACTATCGCCGGTAACCTCCTTTATAGAAACTTTAGAGATACATACAGAGGGAGCACAGAATACTTTTTTTTTTCTTGAACTTCTTGAGCTTCAGTTAAAGTGTGCTGCTTTTTGTGTGTATGTATTTACAAAAAAAAATGTATTTAAGTATGTTTATCCGCATTCTAGATTCCATAACACAAGCTAGTTAAGCTATGCTTACCATGGGTCTAGATAGCGTTGTGTAGAATGTTGGGAAAAATATTTATTTATTTATATTTACTATCCAACGTTTTTTATTCCTTCTTAACTTCTGAAAAAATTCATCTATTGTAGTTCGAAATGATACCTGAATGAATTCTACGGCATTAAGTATCCGATTTGTATTCGATTAAAATTTATTTATCTACACTTTATGCACGTTGTACAGCCAGCATACCAAAGGGTGCCGGGTGGTGCAAAGCTAGAACGAGGTAAGCGCATATTAATGTAGAAGATTTAAGGTGTTGACATTTCATATATATGACTTACATATACTTACAAAACAGTACATAGACCTACATATAAAATGGTACCTACCTACCACGAATTCTATACTTATTGCTTATTTCATATATTAACTATATAATACAGCTCCCTAATCATTTATATTTTCGATATTAAATGCCTACTTGCTGCAAAGACTTATAATAGTTAATATGCTTATCACGGGTGGTAAGTAATCGTAAAAAGGAACAAGTGCTTACTGAGCTTTACAACATTTTATATTCAAACATCTTTTAGAAATTGAATCTATTAACTACTATTTATCTACTATATAAAAATAAGTCGTGTTTTCCTTCCTGACGCTATAACTCCAGAACGCAGGAACCGATTTGGCTAATTTCGGTCTTGAATTATTTGTGGAAGTCCAGGAAAGGTTTGTACGTTGGGAAAAAATCGAATAATTGCCGGGAACCGACATCCACGCGAGCGGAGCCGCGGGCAAAAGCTAGTCTACTATATAAAAATAAGTCGGGTTTTCCTTCCTGACGATATAACTCCAGAGCGCTTTTACCGATTTGGCTAATTTTGGTCTTGAATTATTCGTGGAAGTCCAGGGAAGGTTTTTACGGCGAGAAAAATTCGAATAATTGCCGTAATCCGACATCCACGCGGGCGGAGCCGCGGGCAAAAGCTATTTTGTTATGTAGTTAAGTAAAAGTTCTATTAACCATGAAAGTAATCGCTCACGGCATCACCTGCGTTCGACTGTAAAAAGAGTCATCCACTATAAATATATTTTAATTTTTTCGTTTATGAACATGGTGCTTATAGCGAAGTAGCAAATAAACATCGTCTCTGTAAAGGGCACATTTTATTTGTCATTTAAGCTACGAGTATCAAAGAAACTTTTCCACTGAAAAGCTGAACAAGCGCTTTTAATTATGCCAGAACTAGTCAGTAACGGAAAAAAATCAATTTATATTGGCAGTGGAAACATCATGCGCCGTCTGGAAGCGCTACTATTGGCAATTTTATTCCATAAATACATTGTAATTTTTTATTTCACTTTACAGTGTTCGTTCACGCCAATATTAATCGATCACGATTTAGTTCAAGTTATTGTACTTAATACTCGTAATATCATATTACCGGGTAAGAAAGGATAAATTATGTTTTAGTGACATTTACAGACCGGTTAACACCCCATTATGTTTTGGTAGCGCTAAGGTCAATTGTAAGGTCAGCGGTTACTTTAACCCAGGGGTATTTCGTCACTAAGTTCTAACACCATAAGTTTAGGAAAGTGAAAATAATGTATTGTTTTACATAGACACTGATAATGTACCGTTTTATATTATTTACATAATTAAAAGTAACATTTAATTTAAGAAAAGAAAAAGTTTTTAGTAAATATAATTTTAGTCAAAAGCGCTAATTCCGCTGACAGCCTCCGTGGCGTAGCAGTAGTGAACGTGGTCGCTACGCAGGAAGCGCGGTTTCGATCCCCGCTCAGTGCAAATATTTTGTATGCATAAGTATGGGTATTTGCATTAGTCTGGTCGTGTCTCGGAGAGCACGTTAAGCCGTTGGTCCCGGTTGCCATACGAACTTCTATGGCAGTCGTTACGGGTAGTTGGAGCCCTCAAAAGTCCAACAACTGGTCTGGCTGCAATGCTTCGATGGGTTGTGGAGGTCAGATGGCAGTCGCTATCGCTATCGCAGAAAATATCGAAGTTTAAGCAAATCCGCAGTTAGAGTAGCGGAACCCAAACTGAAAGCTCCGCATGCGACTGGGATTAAGGCTAAGATGAAAAAGAAGAAAACCGCAAATTCTACTGTATATACCTCTTCATCATCGTCCTCTGATCATCAGGCGAAGTGAAATCATATGTCGTGTCCTATATAAAAAAAAACGAGAAAAAACTCTATGCAGGTGACGAGATTTGAGTTGCGTGCATTCAACAGACATTGGGTTTTTATTGAATTCGTTATTTTCTCTTACTATATAATTTATTTTAGTAGATAAAAAAGAGTATAATGGTTGTAAATGTATTAAGTATAATTTTATTGAGATCAGTATTTCACGTGGGTGGAGCCTCTGGCAACAGCTCGTTAAAACTTAATTAAGATTAAAATGAAACCAATATCAAATTTAACCCAAGCTTGAATACTTTAAAATTAGTTCAGTCACTGCACAGATCTGTGTGCACAAAAACAAAGCAACAATTTAATTATAAGTGTACAGTTCGAATATAAACGTGGAGAAAAGAAATGTAGTTAACTTACTTATCCACGTAATGTCTAACGTTAACGTTTGAAATGTTACTAACAGCTTGCGGTCTTGTTCATAAGAACTTTGGAAACTACTGCAATTACAACTGCTAAGTCTTTACTTATCGCTCATAACTGTGTTCTGTATATTGAAGAAATGTAGTTTAGTTTTGATATCAGCAAACAAATTAACTGTTTTCTGATAAAAGTAAGAAAAGTGAGTAGAGAGTAGAAAGTATTAATACATATTTCATTCATTCATACTACAGATAATCGGAAACAACCTCACCTGTAAGTATACCAGCTGATTGACGTACCAGTTTCTGGCGTAGACATGTCTCTAGTTAAAATCGGTAGACATGGCCCTGGGTCAGCTGAAGTGTGAGAGATGTGCCCGACAACCTCATCTTCACTACAACCCACAGACTGTGTGCGTTTTAGTCGGTTTGAGTCCGAAATAACCCCCTCTACTGGCTCCAGCTATTCGTGGGGATTTTCCACACGATTTTGAAAAAAAAAAGTATAACTGTAGTTGATCCTATATAAGACGTACAAACCAAATTCAAAAGAAGAGAAGGAAGCGGACCCTGGGTTAGAAGTATACCTATATCAAAACCCAGCCTCGTATACAACTAAGTGCCACGATGTAAGATGATAATGATGATGTTCTGTGTATACTATCATAATACTTAAAGATTGAATGAATTTTTACAGCATTAAGTATGCTAACTATACAAATCGAATACATAGGGAAAAAGAATCTTCTCGTACCCGCAGTATTTCCCTTACAGGGGGAATGCCTGACCAATTTGGTTACCGAGACGTATAAGATGGGAGATTTGAATCATATCGGGCGTGTCTCGGTAGCCGAATTGGTCAGGCATTCCCCCTGTAAGGGAAAGATTGCGGGTACGAGTCCCGCTCGAGAAGATTCTTTTTCCTATGTACTTGAAGATTGTCAATCATCAGGGTATATAATTTCAGCCATGGCATTTCATTCCTCAGCGACAGGTATGAAGTAGACAGGCAGTGAAGCAGGTTCTGCACATGAATACACTTTCACGTTCCTTATCATTTCATCGTTAAATAGGTATTTTAAAAACATGAAGAGTGTGCTCGAACATTTTACATTATAATTACTCTGACACGCACATCCTATTAGGGTTCGGTGCTCTATTAACAGAAACCTTTATAACTTCGTTATTAGTGATAAGCTTTTTTTATTTGCCGTGTCTCTCTTAATTAAGTCACATTAATCAAAATCTTACCGATGTTCTCGATACCACCTTGCAATTCTGTCCGCTTTCTTCATTTCCTTCACATTACACTCAGTCTTCGTCATTCCTGGTAGTAAGTGCAGTCTAATTAGCTTGGGCTAAACGAGGTTAGGTATGAACGATAGTTGACCTGGAACATTTTCATTCCACTGAAAATTGCACTTAAATAGCAATTTTCAGTTTCAATTTTCTGTTACAGTACGTTTGCATTAGCCAGCGTTGTGTAACTATAGTGTAGCGTTTTTCATGCTGAGTGGTGGTCTGACCTCGGTAAATCAAAAGCTATAACAACACTCTATGATTAGATTACTTTGTTTAGGTAATTGAAGGTTTGACTCCCTAAATAGTTACCCCGTAGTTCCAGGACCGTGATGTTTTATTACAACCACGTACAGGAGTATTGTGAAAGCACTAGTGACCTACTTTCTGTATCAGCTTTATAATTATGCGTTAATATTGAAATATCGAATAGCGACTGCCATCTATGAAGTTCCGGGTGCAATGCCCGGTCGGTCAATGTCATGTTATTTTATTAGGAAATGCACAGCAACGCGAACGTCGTCCTCTATACGTAGAATCAAAATCAAAATGTTACAATATATTTGTTTATTAATACAGCTCTGCCTGTCTCTTTGAGCATAAATAGGCCAGAATAAGTGTATAAAAAATAAGAAACTCCAAATCTATGGCGGAGAGTGAGCCCTTATACATGTAAACTAGTTGTGATTTTTTCTTCACTTTACGTTGTTGGATATACCTAGTTGAATACGTATTTCCAAATTATGAAGAGTAGGCCTGAATATAGATACCTATTTTTCGCACAAGAGACATGTTTAAGGAATATTAAAATATTAGAATGCTCCTATTCTTATATTTCTTTTTTGGATTATTTATATTTTACGTAAATCATTCATACTACACATGAAGATAAGCAGTAGCGAAATTTCTTGAAGGAAACATTTATGTTTTTTTTACATTTTTTACATGAGGTCCCACAAAAATCTTTGAGGCCAAACTAACTAGGGTTTTCAGCGCGAGTGTAATCCCCCTGGTGTTGCATGCGTCCATAGGCCACGGTAACCATTTTTCATCAGGTTGGCCGTTTTCTTGTCTACCACATGCGGTACACCTGCTGATTGACAGATGAACCTTGAATTCTGGGTTGCGAGGTCATACAGTAGTCGCTCTGCAAATGTCGAAATAAACAAAAAAGGACCAATAAGACGACTGACTCCGGGTTCCAAAGCACAAGTTTGAATGTGACTGGGATTGATACCCGAATGGAGACTCGACTTACAAAACTTATACAAATAAATAATAGAAGATGGTAGTCACGGCCGTAAAAACCAATAAAAACAAAATATGTAAAGGAGGAGTAAAAAAGAGTGGACTCTTAGCTCCAAAATGTTAGTTATGACTGCATCTGAGATTAGAACGAATGCCAACCCGCGGACGTCCGCGAGTTTGACGCCCGCGTTGATGAATGGCCCATTAGAACCTCTTCCTGTTAAATATTCCATAAAGCCAAAAAATGAATTGTAAAGATTTAATAGCTAAACACCACTAATTTTATTAACCTTTAAAATATTTGCACAGGTACCTACTTACCAGCCGTGTGCATTACACTGCTGTTTTCGCCAAAAAATAAAATAAGAGTAATGTTTTCATCATCATTCATGGGTGGTTCTTAACAAAAATTCATCAATTACAGGCGACTCTAATCGGTCACTTTAAGTTCATGTAGTGACGTAGAAAACTCTACATTTAGGCATGAAAATTCCTGGAAATTGAATTATACTTGTCACCCCTATTACCAAATAGCACTTAGTCGTCCAAATAAACTCAAATGAGCCCATTTTTAAGGATTCACTAGGAGCCACTGAACCTGACTCGAACTCGATGATCTGGTGAAACCCAATAAATTACTTACTAAGTTTCAAATCTATAGGGCAATATTAAAAATAAGACTTCTAAGGTTTTATTACAGAAGTTTTTAAGTAAACTTGATAAAAGCAAGTTATCGAAATACATATTATCTGCCACACCTGGCGGTAATGTATAAATATATTACTAAACTTTTGCAATATACCTACCTATAGTATTATTTTCCTTTCAGTACATACTACGTAATTGTACCTACATCTATGAAACCACCAAAACAAAAAGTAAATCATGAAGTACATCTATACATACATATACTCACGCCTTTAAATCTTTAAAGGGGTAGGCAGAGATGTATTATCACCCGCATTTCGCCAAGTATTATTTATGATTCATGAACCATGACCATGAACTACATTAGTTTATTTCCTAGACACACATCAACTTTTTCATTATCTGTTTATTAACCTTTATCTTTCTCGTCTAATCACTGACCATACGTCATCGAGTAATCTACTTTTTTTTTCTTAAAATTCTCCTAACACACTGCGACTTCGCCTAGGATAAAAAGATCTTCGAGTTTATGACTCAAACAGCGAAAATAAGTTAACTATTATTTCACTTTTAAATTTAGATCAAGAATTTGTTTATAAGCGTGAACGTCACTGAAATTACTACTTAAATTGTGTTACTACTTTACTATTAAAATTGTGTTCATGAACTTGTGGTTTAAACTAAAAACGGTTACTTTTTTATCTCGCTGCAACATCGGACCAAGCAAGCCAAGCCAACCAATTTAGTTTCTAGGCCACTGTTGAACTTTGTTGCAATAACTCATCACTATGATTGCTAAACAACGTGATTATGTTACGGCAGAGGACTTTCCAATAACTATGTAAAATTTGACTAATGACTTTTAAACTTTTAACAACTACACTGAGTCTAGTTATCAAAATATGCATATTAAAATACAACAAAATCTCAAAATCAGCTAGTCTAGATCTAGATAAAACAGTTATGTATTTCTACCTTTATTTCTTTAAAATATATCTATCGACAATGTAAAGTCAGTGTCAATAGTAGAGAGAAATATAACCGACAGGGATCAAAACAATTTTTACATCTAAGAATGATCATCTTCTGACACTGAGTATACGTTTAGTGATACTTACTGATGAATTCCTCATTATTTAGTCTGAGAAAGTCTGAGATTAGAGTGATTAACTTCTAATCTCAATGCTATAAAGTAATAAACCATTTTGTGCAAATGCGTCTCAGTAAAAGTTATCTTGGTAGCTTTCTTGATAAGCATGAATGACGACTGCAGCTACTATAAAATTACTAACTCATTTCATTCGTAGCTGTTTTGTAAAAATATGTACACACGACAATGCCTATAAGTATGCAGGCCACACTAGTAACACGTATGTGTGTGTAAATCTAACGAGTGTATTATATTACGTTTCTATGTGTGCGTGTTGTTATTAACTTGTTTTGAGACTCTAAAGTAAAATTGTCAGTCAAAACTATTAACATTATTGATATTGATCCTACCCACATTAAATAACAACTACTGTGCTCATCACCCGTGCGCGATTAAGTTAGCTTATTTTACTTCTGTCACATAAGTTCTCGTAGCAAAGTGTCTAAGACGGCGGATATAAATCTGCATCGTATTCGAGTGTCGCGAGATCGAATCCTTGCGCGACGAGCGACGCGACGTGCAGAACTCTTTTTGCCGTTTTTGTAATATATTTTTTTAGTAATAAGTAAATTTTATATTACATATTATATAATAAGTATAAAGAAATTGTTTTATTTTCCTTCTTTGTTATTTTATATTAGATAGTAATACTATATAATCTATAATATTATATAATATTAAATCATATATATAATATTTTTTTAGTAATATTACCATACTTATTACTAAAAAAATATATTACAAAAACGGCAAAAGAGTTCTGCACGTCGCGTCGCTCGTCGCGCAAGGATTCGATCTCGCGACACTCGAATACGATGCAGATTTATATCCGCCGTCTTAGACACTTTGCTACGAGAACTTATGTGACAGAAGTAAAATAAGCTAACTTAATCGCGCACGGGTGATGAGTTCCATTCGGCTTAGCCGAGCTTAGACGAAAACGCCCGAACAAGACATGATGCCCTATATTGTAAAAGGTAAAAGTATACGATGCTGGTACGAGCGTGTAAGTCACGCACATAGAAACGTAATATTATAATACACTCGTTAGATTTACACACACATGCATGTTACTAGTGTGGCCTGCATACTTTTAGGCATTGCCGAGTGTACCTATTTCAAATTTCAATATATGTACCGTATGTGTAAGTCATATTTAAATCATCCACCTTCGTACTCGTTTTAATTCATTGTCAATAATCTAGCTACTAGCACGAGTATCGTTTTTCGTGCGGAAATCCCCACGGGCTACATAATCGCACAGGGGATGGTAACGGCGGACTCAAACCGACTATAACCACACCGCACGACATATATATAAGACAGGTGTGTTAGTGTCAGTGACCTAATTGGCCATTTCTCTTGCACCCTGGCTGAAATTTATTGATACATAAATATGAAATATAAGGGAACATTAATTACAAGTATTCCCTATGTCCCTCCCTCTAGCTAAGGAAAATTGCTTGTGTTAGGAGTGGGTTCAGTCGGCAATGACATTGCCAGGATTCAAAATCAAAACCTCTCGATCACAAGGGCAACTTCACAACCACATTCACGTAGTTATGAAGTGCTTAACGGGAAGACTTGGTTACTACATAATATATCAACAGCAAAATGCGAAATACTGATGTTATCTACTAAATTAACATCACTTACAATTCATCAAATCGGTGGAAACCTATTTTAAACTCGAACTAGAAAACAACCGCTAAGACGAAAGCTAACAAACGATAAAATAACAAACGTTACGCGGCAAAATATGATAGCAATGAATATACAAAGAACAGGCCTCGAAAGAAGTACACAATTGAAATATTCCGCCGAACAATCAAGATCGCTTCTGCCTGAGTTCCCATTGTTACCAGGACCGAAACATCATTATTGTCAGCGAAAGTCTCCGCTTTTACGACAAGAAAGCGCAAAGCCATTGATGGTAGGTAAATAAGGTTGCTGTTGTACAAAATTTTGCTTATTTCAATATTATTGTCTTGTTTATCACAGTTTCAGTCTTATAGTATTCGAAATGTAAAGAAAGTTTATTATTTCAGTGATCAATTAGAATATTTTTGGTAAAGATTTTTGTTCAATGCTTCCATTCTTCTAAATCAACTTAGTAATTACCTACTTTAGAGATATTAGAGTTCATATAATATACAAACCAAACATAGAAACGACGCGACGCGACGTTCCTGACCGATCCCTTGTTGGCTCCGTTTCTTGTAGCTCACCTCTTGAATCTAAATATCTCCTGCTCTTTACACACATTTATACTTTTTTCTTCTTCCTCGTGATTTCCTTCTTTATGACAGCAAGAAACCACTTTAAAAGTTAAGTAGTACACACTTCTATCACTCATTTCAATGTTTACTTACTTAGTTTTATATTGTGTGTGTGTGTGTGACAGATTTGTGAGGTGTACCTCTGTGTTGGGATCTATTACCAATATTTGCATACACTTTAGAGTAATGAATCTGCTCCTCTCAAAGGAGTTCTCATGACCATACTAGTCAACAAGATTACAATAGTAAGCAACGGTTTACTTCACATACTTACTAAGCATTTAATGTGTTGCGAAGCTATTTCCTTCAACATTCGAGCTACTCCAAATTCACTTTGAACCTGTAGGTGCCTATCTTTTAATGTGAGATTTATTTTGATTATAAATTAAGTTTGCTTCAGTGGAGCAAAGGCGAAGATTAAGCGTACTGTTCATGAGACCTGGCATCGAGTAAAATGGACGAATTAAGAATCAATACCCTAATTTTAGAAAATGTAAAACAATATCCCAATTTTTTTTCTGAGGTAGACCCTGAAATGCCCTAATGCACTTGGTGCTAGAGTCAAATTAAATATCGCTTGTATGATTTCTAAGATACAGGTCTACAAATACTTTTACAGTTCTAAGAACATATATAGGTACGTAATTACAATTGCATATTACATGCACAATTATCCAGTATCCAGCCACATAAACGCAATAGACTCGAATTGAAATCGTAAACTAAATCGATCGCGAGTCGCAACACTCGCAACACTACATGCTACTACTGATAGTACTCACCATAAAATTTTTGTTAAACAGAATTATTAACAACTAAACCTAGGGTTTTAAGATACTACATACCTATATGGCTATGCTCCGTAGTTGTATTGTAGTAACATCAGTTCAAACCATAGAGAAGGAAATGATAGCGGAGTTGTTGCAAGGCAATCGAGTCGCGTGCCATCCAAACGTCAAATGGACTCATTCGGTAGGAACGTTATACCTATGAAGTCCTTCGACTTTTGATACCCCGCGCGTCTCTTTTCCCACCCGCATTCGGCGCGCGTTTTTATTAGGAGAAATATCAATGGGGCATCTCCGTTACTTTATCATATTCTGTCCTCCGTGGTTCAAACCAAACACAAACATAACACAATATTGTTTGAATATGATCCCAATCAGTCAAGTCGTTCAGGAGGTTCATATTATTTCATGTCTGGGGTACGAAAGTGCCCACAACATAATGTAAACTGAACAATGATACATTCGCGACACCTCTTAGATCAAATTACGGTAGATTTATAATCTCCGTTAACAATAGACAATTTCCAACTTGTGGGTGTCCAACAGACAACTCCGTGCACATGACACACTAATCTGATCGTAAAGATACACCAAGCTTCAAGTTTTAATACTTGTATCCTGTTTTTCTTGTAAATAACATGTGATTTTTGTAAGTACTGAATGTTTATGTTTCTCTCGACAAATATCGAGAATGAACAAGTTTGCCCATAAAAATTCTATATTTTTTTTTATAATCATGGTAAAATTATGTAGGTTCTAATTTTATTTCAACTAATAAGAGGTGGTTTGGTGATAGTGACTAAGTGTCGTACATTCATTTAAAATTTAAGTTATACTATGTAAATTAAAGAACTTTAGTTAATAATGGTCCAAGAAAGTATAGCATCCATCAAAACATAAATTAAAACAGAAATAACTGAAATGGTTCAAGTCTTAAATCTTTCAAGTTTATCCGTTTTATCTAAAATATCACCTACTAATAAATCAGGAATGTTAACCGCTCCAAGCTACATAAAAAGAAAGAAAAAAATCTATTTAAAAGAAAGACTCGCCAGAGGAAGTGACTAAACCCCAGAACGCCATTCAACCACACCTACGATAAAATCCTACAAAAGGCTCTACGAATAAAATCACCCATCCAAACACAACCCAAAGGTCCAAGAATAAAGCACTATCCTTACTTTACTCTCTCCATTTTGTTAATATTACAAATTACTTATAGTCAAGGATTTCCTCATACCTTGGATATGTACATATATTATATCTATATACCTACTTATATTTTATTATTATATGTACTTACCTATGTAATTAAAATATTATTAATGTTGATATAGTGATATTTATTTAATCACTCAAGACCTCAAAGCTAACGATAATATCAAGTGATGTTATCTTTGATCATTACTAGATCATTTTTATTTCGGTATATCGAATGAAACATCAAAAAGATTTCAATTAAGAAAAAGTAGTGGCTCCATGGATGGCGCCATCTTTTTAGTTATCTTCGCCGGATACTACCGACGAGTGTTGAGTTTGATTTTAATCTTTTATGGGATAATCATTTTTGTTATTCACATAGGTGTATATCTACTTATTAGGTATCCTATAACTTGTATATTTATGTAGTGCTTGCGAAAGAGATAGGATCTTTAGGGTGAGAGGCATTTTTAATGCTATCTTTGGTTCTCATATGTTTGTGATCTATATAATGTTATATGTTTTCATCGACTTCAGCCTGAAAAAGAAATTTTGAATGACTTATATATAGACTCTAATTATCCAATGATACGTAGGTACTAGGTCCATTTATGTTATAGAAGAACAACCTATTATTCATATTCATATTTAGACATATAATATAATAGAAGAATAATATACCTATTTATAGTGTAATGATACCTACTGAATTAATGTAATGTTGTATTGTTTAGTGAAACAATACTACGCCTTAAAATCTCGTTTCGAAATTCTCACATTCATTGGACCCGTTTAGAGTTTGGTTCTAATAAAAAACTGAATTGAACGGAAATGAAATAACGCTAACCGGTTTTTCTCCGGCGGGCTGGGAGGTAAGCTTCAACCTTTTTTACCTTTTTTGTCGCCATGGATGGCGCGGACTCTGTATAGTTAATATTTAAAGTCAATTTCATCCTTAAACTTAGTTTGAAATAGTAGATATTGAAACAAAACCAAATGTATTTAATTCAAACTGAAACTCGTTTGGATCGTATGAATGGGCGAGTTACTTCGAACCGGTTTGTCCGGATACAATGACTATAAAATATGCATAACCTTGTCTGCTAAGGAAATAGACGGGTCAGGAGGCAACTCGCCCCTGGGCCGTGGCCCAATGTACACACTCTGGTAACAGTAGGGGGAAAGTGGTCCAAACGAGCGGCCAAGATTTCCACACCAAAATGAGCCTATGGTAAACTGGGTCAATTTATTTTTTATTGAATAGAAGGTCATACTCGAATTATTTTGGTATGAACTATTGATTATTAAGGGACATTTACAAAACAAAAAATATGTATTTTTTGTGTTTATTTCAATTAATAAGAAAAATAAAAACTATATCATACGAAAACTACCTACAAAAGTAATAAGTATATACTTAAAATCAAAACATTAACTAAAAATTGGTAAGAAAATCAACATAATATATTTTTATACAGAAAATAACAAATATTTATTAATCAAACGCGTAAATTTGTAATACAAAATTGGTAAGAAAATCAACATTTTTTTTTTCAAAAAAAAATTACGATTTATTAATCAACTCTCGTAAATTACTTGTAGTACAACAAAAAACATATAATCAACTTTACAATGCTGTAAATAGTGACATAATAAGAACCAAGAAACTTAGCCGTTTACTAATTTTTCTATACAATGACCGACTGTTATTTCACCGTCTGTCAATTCTTTAATATTACTTTGAATTTTGTCATGGGTCCATATGGTTTCTTTCTTCTTCTGACTAATGTAACCTTGAATTTGAAAAAGACCAAAGTAATAACTTGAATCCTGTGTTAATTTTGACAAAAGATTAGCAAGATTTGGTTTCGACGTAACCTTTTTATTGAGTCTTGCGTTCCAGGATTCATTAGCGTTGTTGGTCCTGTGGCTTATGTTGTAAAAACACCACTTGTCAGAGAAGTAAGCTTTGTTGTCTATCCATGTTCTAAAGAAATAGTCATTAAATTTTACTAAGCAATCAGTTTTAGCACATTCTCCGCGCACATAAAGCCAACCATCTGCCACATAATCTTTTGGTAATAATGCTATGGCGACACATCGTTTTATATGTGATCTCATCATTATACGAATTCCATAATTCCGGTTTGTTACGCTTTGCTACCTGATAAGAAGAAAAGTACTTATACAATATTATTCGAACTTATCAAAAGCCAAATCCCTGAATTTGCGCCGCATACCACGGACTATGAAGTTAGCGCCATGGCTGCTATTTCTTCTGTATTTCCAGAAGCAAAACTGCAAGGTTGTTTCTTTCATTTTAGTAGAGCTTTGTGGAGAAAAGCAGAAACACTTGGCATAAAAAACGGCAAAATGATGAGATCACATATAAAACGATGTGTCGCCATAGCATTATTACCAAAAGATTATTTGGCAGATGGTTGGCTTTATGTGCGCGGAGAATGTGCTAAAACTGATTGCTTAGTAAAATTTAATGACTATTTCTTTAGAACATGGATAGACAACAAAGCTTACTTCTCTGACAAGTGGTGTTTTTACAACATAAGCCACAGGACCAACAACGCTAATGAATCCTGGAACGCAAGACTCAATAAAAAGGTTACGTCGAAACCAAATCTTGCTAATCTTTTGTCAAAATTAACACAGGATTCAAGTTATTACTTTGGTCTTTTTCAAATTCAAGGTTACATTAGTCAGAAGAAGAAAGAAACCATATGGACCCATGACAAAATTCAAAGTAATATTAAAGAATTGACAGACGGTGAAATAACAGTCGGTCATTGTATAGAAAAATTAGTAAACGGCTAAGTTTCTTGGTTCTTATTATGTCACTATTTACAGCATTGTAAAGTTGATTATATGTTTTTTGTTGTACTACAAGTAATTTACGAGAGTTGATTAATAAATCGTAATTTTTTTTTGAAAAAAAAAATGTTGATTTTCTTACCAATTTTGTATTACAAATTTACGCGTTTGATTAATAAATATTTGTTATTTTCTGTATAAAAATATATTATGTTGATTTTCTTACCAATTTTTAGTTAATGTTTTGATTTTAAGTATATACTTATTACTTTTGTAGGTAGTTTTCGTATGATATAGTTTTTATTTTTCTTATTAATTGAAATAAACACAAAAAATACATATTTTTTGTTTTGTAAATGTCCCTTAATAATCAATAGTTCATACCAAAATAATTCGAGTATGACCTTCTATTCAATAAAAAATAAATTGACCCAGTTTACCATAGGCTCATTTTGGTGTGGAAATCTTGGCCGCTCGTTTGGACCACTTTCCCCCTACTGTTACCAGAGTGTGTACATTGGGCCACGGCCCAGGGGCGAGTTGCCTCCTGACCCGAATAACTTAGTTACACCTAAGATAGCACGGCTCTACCTATAGGATCTGTGTGCTATAACCAATAATAGATAGGTAAGTTTAGTGTCCACATCAGTTACTAATTTCATAGAAAACAGTTGCGTGATAAGATAAGGTATTCAATTAATATTAATCTTATTTTTTTCTTTCTAAACCTATAATAACATTAAAACCAAATTTCTTGGATATAACTAAATATTTATATAATAATGTCTAAATTACTGTATTATTTTAAAAAGAAGCTCTAAAGTTTAAATTTAGGGTTAATAAAAGGACCGGGAATTATATTAAGTAAGTAACTGAAGCTTATACCTTTAAATATGACATACCTTTAAATGTTAGACCATATTTTTTAGACATTACATTCAAGGCCTTATTAATTAATATGTTATTGTTGTTCGTATACTTACCTAAATAAAAATCAATGAAACCAGTCAAACTGAGTGCACTCAACCAATTAGATCATGTACCTACCGACCTACAGAAAAATGAACGTTAAAACATAACTAATAGTAAGTCCTATATTGGCTTATTGGACGATTCACACGAATTGGACTCGCACAAAACGTGCGAATCGACTCCTTTAAATTATGAGTTTGACTCATTTATCTTATTAACAAGAAACTACTCTAAAGAAGCGCTCAAATATCCTACAATTTTCTTTTATTTTTAAATACTAGTTACATAGCTTGTGTGGAGATGTGTGTATGTGTGTGTGTTGTATTTGTGTCTGTTGTTTTAGATATAGACGCTAATCAGGTGAAACGAATTCAAACAAAGAGTACATTTTATAATCGCCTGTTTTATTTTTTCCCATTTTACTGCTAAAACTCTTTTTTTTTTTCAACATAAAATTTACACATTCATTATCGTACATCGATTAACATTCACAGTGATTTACATAATTTGTAACATATTTCAATTACTTTCAGGGGAAAATTCAATATCTTTGGATAGGTCGTGTATATATTATCTTACACTGTATAAGTTACCTATATCCTTGTAACATCGTATTTGAGTTTCAACAATCGAGATATTCAGTATTCAAGTATTTGGCGATCATAGACGACACCATTCCATATCACGTTATAATTTACACTTACACTCTTCAACTAATCAGTCGCGGACCCGTCGCATTCGGATCCATTGTAACTTTCCATTATTTATCTAAATAAATTATATGATACAAAAAATATTACACTAACAACCTGTTTAAGTATAAATTACACATACCTTACGTATAAGATGATATCTAGCTTAGGATACAAATTTACAATTGTCATCTAGGTATGTAAACAATGCGTTTTCATATCAGATTACACATCAGTAGCACAGCCATCTCGAAAATTGTCATCGGCCGATGGCCTGGTGATGGTGAGGACTCGCTTAATGGCAGCCACGGGTGGTAGCACTGGGGGCGCTCGCTGCCACACACGAAGGGTGCGCGCGCCGCCCACGGGCAGTCCATAGTCAGGCGGGTATGGCGCGTCTGCTGATTGCGGGCCGGCAGCATTCGTCGAGGCCATCGCGTGAGAACGGGGGAAAGTGCGACTCATATACCCCAGTTCCTCCTGAGATCCATCCACACTAACGTTCTCTATTATTGGCGTTCGGTCATTATAGTATGTAGGAATCGCTGTACTTACAGCCCTAGCCAAATTACTTGCTTGATTCATTCTTGTTTGGTCCCAAAGGCCCGATGGATATAATGAATCGGAAGCCTCGCGGGCATATTCTCCGCTTCCCGGTCGTATTGCACTGTCCGGCCTCGTATCATTAATTAAGTCCGGATCTATATTACCCGAAACTGTAGGAGACACAACCACTGGTCCATTAGCGGTTACCACGCTTCCTCGTCCTTCATAATGGTTTGTTGTATAAGGAATGTCGTTAGACCTTGGGGGTTTTGTAACAGGGTTACATTTAGAATCAATATGTGAATCCTGTCTGTTAGCCAATACGGCAACATGAGGTCGATCTGTTGGCGTCGGATGTACTTCATTACCAGATACGACTCTATCAATTGTATTTGGAGTTTTACTCTCACAAGCCGGTGGTGGACGAAACCGGACAAAGGTAATAAGAAGGGCCAAAGAGATGACAACTATTACTAAGAACAATGCTGCCCCTAGACTTGCTATTTGAGCGCTTCCCAAGGATGCCATCCCAACTGGTGGCTGTGTCACATGCACTGTGAAATTAGCCTCAGCATTGCCACCTTTATTTTCAGCCACACAATAAAACTCACTGGAGTCAGACTCCTGCGTATTTGTCAATATCAAAGAAGACTTTTTCTTTGAGTCGCCCTCTTCGAAAATGTAAATTTTCTGATGAGAATTAAAGTGACTTCCATTTTGGAGGAGTCTCCCATTCCAGTACCAGTTTATAATTGCACTCGGCATGGCTTCAGTTCTGCAGGTAATAGTAGCGTTTCCCCCCACGGCAGCTTCAACGTATAGGCTTACGGGGAAAATTTCAGGCTTACACGCAAACTCTTCAATAGGTAAGTCTGAAAATGGCCGGTTTGCTAGTCGTGCCGGTGCGTAGCAACTAGGCGTGGAAAGCAATTTACGCTTGGCTAACCACAGTTTTAGGTCTCGTAGCCGACAATCACATGTCCAAGGATTTTCAGATAAGTCTATTGCTCGGAGTTTTTCTACTTTCTCCAATGAGTTAAGTGGTAATTCACGTAATTTGTTATGATTCAGTTTCAAAGATTCCAGCGAGCGCAAATTCCTAAACGCGTCTGGGGCTATGTCTCTAATATCGCATTTAGATAGATCAAGCTTGACAACGTTGCCCAGATTGCTCAAAGCGTCAGAATGTACTTTCAAAATTGGATTTGTAGCCAATGTGAGATCTCTTAGGAAAGGTGCATCCTTGAAGCTGTTTAAAGGTATTTGCGTGAGTAAGTTATGAGAGAGATCTAATTCAACTAAATTTGTCAAGCCTTTGAAAGCTCTATCATGTATTTGGCCAATATTACAATTACGTAAATAAACCCTTTGTAGATTAACTAGTCCTGTTCTGGCAAATGCTTCCTGCGGGAGTATCTGAAGATTGTTTCCAGATAAGTCCAACACTTGTGTAGCGGGGTCCACTGGCTCTGGCACTGTGATTAAAGCTCTGTCCATACACTCCACAGTCTGCTTACCCCCTTTCCACTTACAAGCACACACTGCGGGACAAGAGCCGGGGAGCGCGATACCGGCTAATGTTGTTTCCCACACCATCACACTCATTGTCACTATAAACCACCTCATTTTGTTTCCAATCTAATTTATTTTCAGTCACTATAAAACATGTCTTTCACTAAACGTCACACTTGATTTTTGTGTCAAAATAAAAATATAGTTACTAATAGTAAACTTTAATGATTTGTCACATTTATACGTCGGTATCGTATCACATCACTACTCGAGAAAGTTGGCAAGCGGCACATGACGGCACGGTGTGCACGCGCGACGACTCGACATCAACTGAGAGGGAGGGATCGTCTGGTCGTCTCGGTAAAGAGAGCTCGACGCATGCGCTATGACGTACCCCCTCGCCCCGCTCTGCGGCTCTCCTCGACCACTGAGTTGAGTAGCCCTACTCGAGGCGAACTGTTGAAAGAATTCCAAAAGTGTAATTTTCTACCTGGCTCAGGCTGCGGCCGATCATAACACTCGCTGGCCCGTCACGTTCATTCATAAATACCTGAGTCACAATCGCGGCGGGCCTTACTTACAATGCCGGCCGGAGATGCAACTAACAATACTAGCCCGCTCGACTGCGACGCATATACCGCTCCGATTGTTATACAATACGCATCTTTTTGTTAAGACCACGTCGGGCTCGGCGTCAGGTAGACGACTAATTATAAATAACAGTCTGAAGGGATGGCAGGTTTGGGACAACAATAGCACAGGATGTGTCGTACAATGAATGCGACATATTCATTCATAATTTTGAAGCGACCGATTTTAAGGCGATTTTGGTATTAAAAAGGTTTTTGTAAACAAAATATCCGCACAATTATTGCAACTAACAAAGACAGAGAACTTACGGTTACCTACATGAATTAATTACACACGTATCCGCAAAAAATATCTACCAGCCTTCTGAAGGATCCAAACCTAAATGTAGATATAGATATGATTTATATTATTTTATATTAAAAAAACTGCAAAACTGATAAACAAAACCTCGGCCAAATATTCGATGGACCCCCTAAATGGATGTAAATCTACATAATTAACCTACAGCTGTTCAATACCTTCTCTTCTTCAAGTACAGCAATCTTCACAATAAGTTGAAGTTCTATAAGGGTTCAAAGTAAGCTAATAAAATGAAATTAGTAATGAGGGTGGCTTGATATGCGGCACGCGGCTGGCACGCTCCGACATGTGCGCCTGCGCAGTCAGCGATCGTCAGCTGTGCCGACACCTGGTGACGCATACCGTCCATGCCGCGCCGAGACGCGTGTGCCACACCACCCCGCACATATGCTTCCTTTGTAAGGTTTCCACTCTGAGCTTTCTAATACAATTAACAGCGCCACTTAGGCGCCAATTTACTTATTATATTTCCTTTAGTATAATATAATATGTGACATTTTGAAGCTACAGCAAAATAATATTCCGAGTACAGTCAGCATCAGATTAATACTGTATAGAAAAGTACTCAAAATTCCAATTAGTTGTAAGCATCCAGAGTGGTCAAACTATCTTAGCAATCAATTTTCCGTAATGGGAGCATCCATATGTAGAGTGTTTATATTAATATGTGCAAACACGCCGGTCGATGGTATATAATCAAATATAAGGGCAAAAGCGCCCCAAGTCGATTTTTAGAGCCTTAATCAGCCTAACCTACGTATACACGTGCTGATTGTCGGATGAGACTCTTAGGCAAGCTAAATTTCTCCTCCCAAAATACGCTACTGGGAGAGGAAAAGCTATCTCTGGACGCGAAGTGCAAGCTCTGGATTCAACCGTGATAACCGCTGGAATTTTAATGTTATAATTAATTAACTACAAGTAATTTTAACATTCACTTAATATCTGTTTATATATAAGTATACATTCAATAAGAATCATAGTCGTATTATGGCGCAAGCGTACATGTCTGTGTAAACGTACCTACATGCTCACATTGATCAGGTGACGTTTCTAGAGGGATAAGGTTTTGAAAACTCAAGTATCATTCCGGGAACTGGAAATGTGTTCAATATGGTGATAAAAGGTATAGATGGCAACCCTATCAAAACGGGATCCAATACCGTCAACGACATATTGTAAGCAATGTAAGCATGTTGGGGCAACAGTACTGCGAAGCTCAGAATTTAAAGTACAAAAAACAACAAGGCCGTAATATTCCACAACACATTTTTAACACAAACATTTTTTAAATATAAAATAATTAAAAATTATACCAACAATTTCTTGTTACTTTGGATGTCCGAACCTCGGTACATAATTACAGACCTACCTAATATAGGAACTATAATTAGATTTTTTACAGAAACCATTTTTTTTTCGTTTTATAATTAAGGTGCTGGGTAAGAATCACAATCGCATAATCAGTTCAGATGCATGGTTTGAATACAATTCTAGGTATTTATTGAAAAACGATTTGATGAGAAAATTTTGTTTTAAAATTCTGGTATGACTCATAGCTCTAGGTTTACCTGACCTGTTAGCAAAATGTATTTTTATAACATCACTTTATTTCATCATCTACTTACAGACGTCTTTTTGCAAAATATCATACATTAATAATAATATAATGAATGACATATTATTTAAAAAAAATAACAATAGGACCTAACACTTACTTCAGCATACCGTTCACATCGATCTATGTAATAAAATAAATCTGTCATCTGAATGGACATTCAAGATCCAATGTTGAATGTATATTTTAAAAGCAAATCTCCTTGCAGCAGTTACACAAAAAAATGTTCCCATTGAAGAAACAGAACACGTTTAAAACAATAATTTTACATTCAACAGTCGGATAATTTCAAAACAGTTTTGAAAGTTATTATGATAACATCAGAATAAAAGCAAAATAAACGGAAGCTGAAGATAATGTAAACGTTAATTTCAGATATTAATAATTCTCTTTTTAAAATGTAAACAGTTACTTATTTGATTACATACGGACTTCCGGCTTAAAAGTAGTACAGTGTCAAAGATGTAGGTTCCAGAATATGGGAAACTTAATACGTGAGAATATGCATAATATTCAGATCATTATAATATGCAAATTTGGTATTTTTTGTGCTAGTTACCAAATCCATAGTTTTTAATATACCACTTCATATGCCTCTCGAGATGATAACAAAAGTCACAAAGTCGTGCAACAATCTCGAGGGTGATACAAAGGGATACAAGCACTCTAGTGATAATTAATCTGAATAAACTATTGTAGCTCTTTCTGAGGGACCATTATCTATTGGTAATCCAGACTTTAAAACCACGCGACTTTGTTTATTTTTTCAGATAACTTGCCGTCAAGCTGAGTGCCACCACTGTTAACATGGTAAATGTTTACGATGGTGACCCTCTTTCCGAGACTTTGCCTTTAGCTTAACATCAGGCGAGGTGAAGTCAAATTGACGTGTCCTGTATAAAAAAAAAAAAAAAATACGCTTATTTTTGCACATATTTTTATTTTGCAACAAAACTATCTTAGAACGCACCATACTATAGCTGACTTTTCAATTTTTCTACTATCAACAACATTTTTTTTTATTTATTTATTTATTTTATATTTTTTATAATTATTTTAATATATACGAGTAATTGTCGGAAATCATCAGAAGACTGTGGTACTGACAAAGTCTTGCTAGTAATATCCACATTTTATCTATACCTAATGGTAATTCGATTGCTATACAAAACAAAAAGTAAGTACATGCATACATACTTATATCTAGACAGTCAGTTCGATGCCAGTGTTCGTATTATTATAATCCACTCATATCTGAATATCTTTAAAATTATTTAATTAAGATGTGCATTAAACGATAATTACCTGCAAAAAATTCGAAGTGGTGCCTCACTTCGAATTTTTTGCAGGTAATTATCGTGAGACAACGGTGGAACTACAGCCGGACAGTAAAATGAAATGTTTTAGAATGTAAAAATCTTTGAATTTTTCAAAAGAAGAAGAATTTGATAAATCGGGAATTTGTTCTTGCGATTATTTAACTATTATATCTTTCACTAATGTTGTTGCTGACATCTGTAAAGCCAATTTCTTCCTTAATGCTATTGGTCCAATTATGATCGGACTAAGTATGACTAATCACAAATCTAACCAATAGCAATGATAGAAACCCGAGAAAACGTGTGTGAAACCCTAAATATATATATTAGATACAATACTATCTTTAATTAAACGTTATGGGTATTTAAACTAACTATTAGAGATATCGGGTTATTAACCATGTATTATTTTGAGGTTCCGATAGTAAAATAAGTTGAACCTATATAATATTACGTAACTTTAAACATGATTACCCAAGAAGTTCTGGAAAATCAATCTATAAACAGTAAATTGGGATGTTTATGTTTACGTAAATAACGCCCCGGGTGAAATCTGCTGTAGTTCGGTTTGATATATAGATTAATATGTAAATGTTCAACGTCTTTTGAAATAACACGACCTCAAATATGTAAACCTACACTTTAAACATGTATTGTAAAGGCTCCTCCTGCTCCTCACTGAATTTAAACCACGAAATAATCTCAAATGATCAAAGCGCCTCTTTGGCAAAGCTCCGATTCACTGATCTGCATCCATGAATGAAGTTTTGTGTTCCAGTCCCAGATCAGAGAAAATGTAATAGGCACGTTGAATTTAAACACATGTACATATATAATATATAGATTATAAATCCTCATTTTGGGGCAGCAATCTCATACATCAGTCGCATAAAAAGCGCTGACTGGAATATTTCTACGATTCGACATTCCGTTGGTGTGTCCGTTGATCGCGAGCATTCAGGGTCGTAGCAGTCCAAAAGTATTTAATTTAATGGACACACTTCACATACGTATTACGTCCATAATTTTGTGAACGAGGGTGTTAACTATCAAACACGCAACTAGCTTCTCAAACACAAGACTTATAACTTACAACCTTACAACTCTATCATCTGGTGCTATTTCTTAGGACATATTGCCCGATTTGTGTGCATAAACTCGCCTGTTGTTAGTTATTAAAACTGCTCTATCTGACGTTTGGTTAAATAAATAAATAATAAAAAGTCTTATGTGTCATGCATTAAAATCCTTAATATTGAAAAATAAAAAAATCAAAATTTCAAATCGATTTTATTTTTATGCCCATATGTGATGTACCTGGAGTACTACTAGGAGTTTTCAGCTTCGGGAGTTTAGTTACAGAGGCGTAATTATATCAAAACTTTTATATTAATAAGTATTCTAGAACATTCGCACACACACATCTTATAAGTTGCTTCGTATATGATCAAAACTCGTGTCGAAAAAAGGACACAAGCGACACGTTCTATGTTCAAGTATCTAAATAAACAAACAGCGCGAGTAAGGTCAGTGGCACCAACCCGCTTAATAATTCGTTTCAGGTTTCAGCCGTCCGCCTGCAGCTAGCGGACATCGAACGCTGTCACGTGCCAAAACGCGATGCTGTCGATGCAGGCATTTAACGCGTACAGTACATTATTACGGAGCAATCGAGCTACGAACCCATTTTCACCAACTATTATTTTCAGTCCGACGTAATAGGGGCGAGCCTTACGTCTAAGAGCTGGGCACTTAGTCATTGGAGAGCAGCCCTATCCCTTAGTCGCCTTCTACAACTCCCACAGGAAGAGATGGGGTGGCCCTATTCTACTCCACCAGAAATCAACACGTAGGTAGGAATAATATTAATAAGTAGAATTTGCTCTTTGTTTAAATTTTCTATGTATCTGGTCCTGAGTCTTTACCTAATGATAAAACATTATAGAGTGTAATAACCTCCAAGGAATACTTTAGGTGCGCTTCGTGTGGGTGCGCTTCGTTTGAGTGCGCTTCGTGGAATACCTCCAAAATATTACTGGTATAATGAGACGGTCTTATCGGAGACCGCGATCTTTTACGGACGACCTTTGGATAGCCCTTATTCAAATGACCCCTGACTGTATATAGTACAGGCACAGGTCGGAAGCTCTCGACAAAATGTATGAAAAATTTGAATTGTAATTACTACATTCATAGATCGTGCACATGCACGGTAGTGTTGATGTGTGGGAGACTTCAAAATGTTAAGGTTGGCATTATTAGAAATTGTAACCAATATTTGAGCGAGCTAGCATGACTTTTCTCGCTCTATCCCTCTTTATCGCTAATTACGTCACATCCGACAACGGTGCCAATCCTGTTGTTACAAACGTATTCCATCTTTATCTTCGTTTCGAAAAAAAATTGATGGCGATACATTTTAGTCCCCTCAAACCACAGAATCAGCACCAATAACAAAACACTACTACAACGATATCTTTATAGAGTAGTTAAAACCGATTGTGTCCATGAAAGACTAACTATTGCTCGCGACTTCAGATGCATAAAATTTGCATCGGACTGAGATCTGATCTTATGACCCACAATCCTATTTCTGGGATAACACATAGCCTATGCTATGTTATATCAGGGGCACTATTCACTATTACACTAAAAAATATATACAATGTTGTAATTCGATGGCAGAAAACGTAATTTCTCTTAGTAGCCAAAATGGGTTTAAAATACCACTAGAATCAGAAAAAAAATACTGCGTCAAATAATGTGGGTCTCATTTCGATATCTTAAAAATACTTACGTCGCGTTGTCACTTTTAAGACCATTACCCCTGTCCATTTGCCGAAAGCATGCAATAGTCTCGTCTGGACTTCTTTTTCTACCTCATAAACTGATAGCATTTAATATTCTGTTTATTGTATTTAATAACGTAAAACCATCGATGTTAGGCCTCGCCATACACTTGTTCACAGCTTATGACATTTTTACGTTCCGAAAATAAAAACTGAATTGCTATATGTGCCCAATATCCTGTTAATAACAACTTTAGCAATTATTTGATAATTCCATTTGAAAGATAAGAATAATTCCATCATCTACCTGCGATTTATAGTTAATGAGTAATGATTTTTTTTAGATTTTTCAAAAGATTTTCGGCTCTTCTGAAAAGTTTGACATCTCGTACTTAAAACAATTACGTTTTCTGCTATAGAATCATAATTCAAAAGTTTTATATAAAGGAGACTGAAATGATTACATACAATCTTGGGCCTAGTTGTAAGAAGATAAAAGTGGTGTCAATTAATAGCTTATATATTATCAACCTTTCACTGAAAATTCTGCGGATATTGTCAATCTGAGAACAGAGATATAAGAGATTATGTAAAAGTGAGGTTATGTTACAATCTTTAACTAACAGCTGATTCCTGAAGTGCAAAATGTGTTCTTTTGCACTAATAGTTATTATATTTACTAGAAAATGTTTGAAAAATCATATGAATGAACGTCAACGACTTCAAGCGATAGGTAGGTAACAGGTAAGGAGATAGGGAAAGGATGTCTAAAATAAAATAAAAAAATCATTTAATATAGTGTTTTATTCGCCTTCTATTAAACACATTTTACATTTTAAACCTCAGCCAGGATGGTAGCTGGTTAGATGAGGTTATAGGTATTTACTTACAGACTGAGGTGCAAGCCATTGCCGAATCACTGACAGAATTGTTTCATCGTGTAAGGGCCGTCGGCCTAGTGTATTGCAGTGACCAGTGGATATCCCACAATTCACACAGCGATCCATAGTTTCAATAATATCCAATCCACAAGCCGGCGGTAAAATCCAAAATAACAATTACAAGTCAAACGTGTGAGCGATCTTCGGTGTCCAAGGTGAAAGCAAGGGTCGTACAAGGTAGGCAGGGTCAGAATCCGTAAAATACAAAGCAGGTGTCGTAAAAAATGACGAATAATTGGGATAGCACTCAAAACGCATCGGAAAACACGAAACGAGTGAGCAAACAAAAACAGTCAGCAACTGTCTAGTGTCAATGTTAGTCAGCTGTCATGTCAGTGACATAGACTAAAAATATAAGAGAGATTTGAATTGATATGAAATCGATAATCATTAATATTGGTTTTTCGGTAATAAATTGATATTTGATTTAATAATATGACTGTAATTATGTGCACTAAATTGCACGTACGTACATATAGTGCATTTAATTACTTTGAGTTAATTGTTTACTGCAAATGTTTAGTGTAATCGATTACTCAATTGATAATCTCACGAAAACTATTTTCTCATATTTCTCCGCATCCAGATTGAGAATTGAGGTGATTTTTCGTATTCTAATATAGAAAAATATGACTAATTTTTTGGATCATATCTCAACTTATTACATTTGGGCCCACCGTTTTCCATCTCCTTTAATTACTAAAAAATAAAAACACAACTGCCGAGTGAAACAAGTTTGATAGCAGGCGGTAGTCATTTTTTTTCATTCAGTTCATAAGAGGTATTTACATGTACATTCCTATTAGCTACCATCATTTTCAACCGCAGCGCAGTCGGGATTTTATTTTTTTTATAATTTTATTTTCACATTTTATGTACGTTCTTATGTACATTTTTTTTTATTATTATTGCATGGATGAAAATAACTTGTGCGATGAATACCTTTAATTTGAGACATCAATAATTCGAAAAACATCGGAATAGATGAAACGCTCAAGTGAGACTTGAACTCACGACCTTTCCCTTACAGGGGGAAAGCTCTTCCAACTGAGCTGTTAAGCCACACCAGAATCATTTCAAATTTTCCTTCTTTCTTTTTATATCCGTCTTACGGTGGATTTTTCCGATGGTTTCTGAACTTAAAAGTTAGCATAATAAATGCTATAAAAAATTCATTCAAACATCAATAATTGAAATCCGTAAAATGGTTCTGAAGATAATATGGTAATAAGGAATATTACAAACATACCTATACTATATACATGCATACACACAAGTTGCACGCGAAAAACAAAACCCTTCTTGACTGTGGGATAATGTGCTACATTCTAAAACCGTATTTTTATTTAAATGTTTTATTGATACAAACGGTTTTAGCTACTCTATACCTTGCAAAACTCACGTCTATAAAGTTTCGTATTTATTATGGCACAAATGTATTACAGATAATGTCGTACTTTATTGACGGGTAATATAACCCTTCAATGCACACTCATTTACTGACGTGGAATTGCAGTAGGTATTTATTTATAAATGTTAACGAAACGAAACTATTATCATTTTTAATGAATTTTTATTATTCGCGCACTATTTGAATTATATTTTCTTCCAATGTGGGTGCTTCATAAAATTAAAAAAAAAAACCCTACGTAAAGTAGAAATACGTCTTGTTGGTTAGCCCTGCAACTTTGATAAAAATACTTCGTAATATTTTGAGCCAAGCGTCGCCGTGTCGGGGGACATTTGGCTCCTTGTTTACATCAAGGAGTTAAATATCCAATGTCAAATGAACGTATGTATGTTGCAACTTTTCTACGTTTTGTAAAATCCGTTTAACTTAATGGTATAGGTATATATAATAAATGATTTTTGACGTTGACTTTGAATACAATCGAAGCGGGTGAAGTCGCTGGCAGAAGCTACAATAATTCACTAAAAACTCACCCATCCAAATATTTTTGCAAAAACCATTATTGTGCTTACATGTTTGTGATTTCAATAACAAATAGTAAGATTGAATTGTGATATTGTGTTATAATTTATCTATTTTAGAATTCATTAAAATCTACATCTGCACATAAGATATATTATCCCAGAAATAGCACACACAGACCCAGAAACACACAGAAATCCAAACTAATATTATAAATGCGAAAGTAACTCTGTCTGTCTGTCTGTCTGTCTGTATGTTACGCTTTCACGCCTAAAGCACTGAACCGATTTTGATGAAATTTAGTATAGGGGTAGATTAGACCTTGAGAAAGGACATAGGCTATGTTTTGTCGCGATAACCGACATCCACGCGGGCGGAGCCGCGGGCAAAAGCTAGTAGGTAATATTTTCTATTTTTTTTTAATTTTCTGATTCATGAACATGTAGTCTCCCAATGTGCGCTATTTCTCCCGAAACTCCGCCTTTTGCATCCAGTCAATATGTTACAGCGAATGTCCGAAATGCAGCGTAAGTTAAGATAAATAATTGTCTTTTGACTTTCTTATTGTATTTTTTGATGTAAACGAAGGGTAATTGGTAATGCACTCCGACTTGATCATCTCTCAATTCGCGACTCACACTGCAATCAGTTTTGTAGGACTTTTAACGAATTTAATCCCCGACTAAACCGGTACACGGGCTGCGGTAATTATTTAAATAAAAATCATGCATTTCAGGGTTAAATCAAACTGTGGGTTGTGCGATAGAGAGGAAGCTTTACAAAATCGAAGTAAGCCGATCTTCTCACTCTTCACCTCGACGTATCGTACTATGCACCTTTGAAAGGCACATCCCTTGCATTATGTGCCTTTAATCGTACCTCTGATTCGAACGTGCGGGGTGAGGAAATGAAATCTGCGCGGGGGTGGGAGCTTCCATTCTGTACGCTAGTACTATTATCTATTCTGTGGTACAGGTTAATTTTGGTAAACACAATATACGAGTATGTAAAGAAAATGCTCTAGCATATCTCAATGACGAACAATATTTACATAAATTATTGTACTAGTTGTTTACTGCGGCTTCACTTACGCGGAAACTGTATAACTATAGACTGTTGGTCCCAAATTCCAGGATCAATTTAATAGTCTAGGCGTGAGCAGACAGACAAAGTTACTCCTCCGTTAGTCGAATTACAGATGAAACTTTTTGATTCTTTCTTGTGTAAATGATATGATCTATTTTATAAAATCACTAGCTGTCCCGGCAAACTTCGTTTCGCCTTAGAAATTAGAATCAATTAGCTGTATCTCCTATTCTCCTATTCTCCTAATTATTTTGAGAACGGAAAGCATTTCGATTCGGGCCCCATACGCCCACGGAGCTCCCGACACTAATAGGTCACCGGGGCCCATACTTACACCTACGGAGCCTATATACCTATGGGACCCATACACCCATATACCTCTACGCTCAAGGGTGTTCATACTACCATAAACCAACAATTTTTCGACCCAAAAAAAAAATAGCCACCATAAATATTTTCGCGGCCCAAGCAACGGGCATTTTTTTAATTCAGAAGAATGTCTACTAATCACGCTCTGACGCTATTTGCACGCATTATGTCAATTCTATATCAAACGTCAGATAACATAGAAGAATATCATACAGCAGTATTAGAATAATAAACACATTTTTTTCCAATTCGTATTCCAAATTCAAAATTTAGACATGGCGTATGTCGGATCAGCTATTTTATATGGTGGTATGTATTCTTAAATTTTCTAATTTTCCGCGCAATTTTCTTAATTTTTTCTTTCATAAGAACCTTCTCCTAACAATAACGAACACAACAATAAAAGAATTAGCGAAATCGGTTCAGCCGTTCAGGCGTGATGTCGTGACCAAAGGAAATATATATATATAGATGACATTTAACCAGTTCCCCGTGTAGAAATCCTAGTGTCTAACGTGAGAAAAACTATTTATGTTAAAATGTTCCATCCTTTTCATTCAGTAGTGCATTACAAGATATGAAGGAATGAAAGATGTTGCCGGGACCGGTAACGGGACAAGAACGGAGCTCATTGCAGCCTAAAATAACGTTCTATTATCCTCATAAAACATTACTTATATTGCAGATAAAATCTAAATATGCTATCGAGATATCTCATTTTTACTTTTGATCGGATGCTGTCTTTTCCTCCACTCCATAATTATAAATACTTTTTAAGAAGCCCGGATATCAGCTGACGATTAAAGTCCAGTAATAGCAATAGAAAACATTATTTGACATAAAACTGGTTTGAATATCTCTGATTTTAACCATCCGCCTAAATACCTAATTGCATTTGAATGTCGCTAGCATTTACGTTTATTTTTTACTCTGTCTCC
Organism: Eilema sororculum; assembly: GCA_914829495.1. Classification (NCBI taxonomy): domain Eukaryota; kingdom Metazoa; phylum Arthropoda; class Insecta; order Lepidoptera; family Erebidae; genus Eilema; species Eilema sororculum. Next base: position 10,726,685 of record OU618542.1, read on the forward strand.
TTAATGGTCGCAGCGTCGGCAATAATTAACAGTTAAACGGGCGTCCCAATTTAATGATTATGAGATAGTTCCGGTGGTCAGTGGCCGCAGCAACACTCCTCGAAAACTACTAACCGACCAGTTTGATCAACTTGAAGGATACAATAATTACTGTACATATCTGGGACGTTATTCTGAATAACCTCTTAAAATAAACGCTGTGTATACTCAATACTCATTTGATATAGCACATCGGGAAGAAGAGTGAAAATTGAAGCTAAAATTGGCTTGCCTCGGTTTGGTAGAGCTTGTGGCATGGCGCAATTCTCTGCATTTGATATATTTTTAGAGTATTTACCGTCAAATTCGAAGCTATAGTTTTATTATTTTAGTAGCACTTGCAGTTTTAATTACTATACAAAGGTGAAAATAAAACTGACAGTCCGATGTGCGTTAGAAAGCTCTACAAACTCGGAGAAGTCCTATCTTAATCGGACTTTCAATTTTATTTTTGAAGAAGCAAAGTACTAAGTAAATGAATATCTTAAGTAACTATAATCAGGTAATTGGACAAGAAGAAACTGATTAATAATATCTCAAGAGTACATACGTCTATTGCATTAGATTCATTGCGAACGTCTGCGCGCTCTATCAAATCTAAAAATACCAATTAATTGCATTTGAAATCGTTAGCCAGAAATTACAATTCACTAAAAGAAATAAATACTTAATGGTCACATAGCATAGCGTCATTTTCAACTTTTTAGCACTGAACCACGGTTACTTTCGAGGATTTCACTTTGAAGCCCAATTGAGACCAACATTGGTACGCATGTCATCTTCTACAACGTCAAACCACAGAATAGATAATAGTACTAGCGTAATCAAACCAGCACTACTTCTAACGGAATACCATACAGTCCCCAGAAATCAAGATGGGGCCCCAGAATGTTCATCACCTTGCGGTTTCACATGTCTGTAAATACCCAGGGCGTAGGCAGAAGTGTAGTACTACCCACGTTTTGCCAATTATGATTTTCGGTTCCACGACGCAATAGAGGGCGAGCCTATTGCTGTCTTGCAGGCCCTTTGTATGTTTTGCAGGCTGTATGTTTACTGTAGGATGAAGAACAGCCCTAGCCCTTAGGCGCCTTTTACGACATCCACAGGAAGAGCTGGGGTGGTCCTATTCTACTCATCCGGGAACCAACACAGCACCATGTAGTTTAGTATAGTGATTAATTAAACTACAGCTATACCGAAACATGCACTACATTCAAACGAGTTTAAATGGCAAGTGTTGCAGCATGACTCACTTGAAAAGCCCATTAAACAATGTATTCTTTTGAGGCATATGTAGGTCCGGCTTTGAATTATAAAGTGACACAACGTTCTCATGGTAATAAAAAACATTTCGAACAAAGTGAGATAAATATCTCACATTATATTAAACAGATAACTATAATTCATAATTAAGTAATACATCTTGCGGAGAGTGTTGCTAGAACCTTGATTATTGAGGTAGATTGTGATATGATATCTATCATGTAGCTTCAGAACTATTTTGTACCAGATAGGTATAATTGTTTCCATATTCATAAAAATTAAATTAAAAATTTAAAACCCACCCCTTGATTTGATACCCATATTGAGGGAGTTGTAAAAAATAGAAATTCGAAATATTTATATTAATTTTGAGATAAATTTATATTAATATAATAAATTTCAAATCCAAGATGGATGCCAGCCGCTACTATTCAAGCTCTTTCTTTCGATACCCATATTGAGGGAGTTGCGAAAAAATATGTCATTCGCCATTTTGACGAGGTGGCTATCTCGGACGGATTTTCATCCAACATAGCTAAGAACACTCCCAACTAATACACCTTTAAAAAAAAACTAGATCGAAATCGGTTCACCTGTTTGGGAGCTACGATGCCATAGACAGATACACACAAAGATAGGTCAAACTTATAACACCCTGTCGTTTTTGCGTCGGGAGTTAAAAATAAGAATGTTTCATTCGATAAATGTGTTACACTTACACACAAACCTATGTGTTAGCTAACGCGTTAACTTTTGTACGGAGATCCATTTCTTTGGTTCAAGAAATAAATAAACGTTCTAAATAAGTAAAGCTTGTCATATGGGTTACAAAATATGGATAAACATACTGAGAGACTTTTTATTTATAAATAAATACATTATTATAGTACATAGATACATGCAAATACTAATAAATAGATCTACAACAATGAGCGGGAATCGAACCCGCGACCTTTGACTTCCTAATACGGTGGACAGAATAATATGATTATTTTCTTCTCCATGCTTTCTAATTCTATCAATATGATAGACACATGTATGTACAGTTTTTTTAACAACGACATTAAAAATGACAGTTCTTTCGTTTCTATTTGTTCATTTAGAAAGATATATTAAGTAATTTATAGTTGAAGGTACAAAGTACAATTTACCCATTGAAATGACGAACCCACTGGTCTCCTAAAATTCGTCCCCGGATTATCAAAGTTGTAGATTCTTCCCCTATATAGGTGCCCATTTTTCCACTGGTTAACCAACCTGTACAACAGGTTACCTACGACTACCTACTGTGAATCCTCTTATACTTGGTTGATAAATTTATTTATTGGCAATATTACTCCTCAGGGTTTAGAAGTCTTAGTCTAACAAACGGGCATCGTACTCGCTTGCATAAAAACTCAGTGTTACAAAAACATTCACTTCAAATACCACACTAAACCTTTTGTAAAATGTTTTAAAGCTGCCTGACGTGAATCTAGCATTTTGGCCTTTTCAAGCTCGCCAAAAGGAGTTAACGAAATCGATGTGAGAACCACAACGAGTTTTCAATCTTTAAATCTAACATAGAATCTATGTATAAGCACACAAATCGAATTTCGATCGAGTTTATGTATGAGCCAAATCGGCTTAACAGTTTCGAAATGGAGTTGGCTTTAACAGCGCTTACTAAATGTTCACCGGAAATACATATACGATACAATATTAAATACAGTATAGATACATTACGCTGTCGTATGTTATGTTTATGTGAAGTACAGAACGATTGCCTTTCCCACGGCCGATGGAGGCGGCGCCGCGCGACTTGGCTTCGGGGATTTTGGGTCACCTAAACAAGTTTCGCTCTCGCCTCGACCTTTATCAAGGTTTCTTTAATACAACTCTACTAATATTCCTATTTCATGTTGATAATGACGTAACGAAATTCATTTCAATGTTTTTAACGGCACAGACGCGAGCAAATATCCGCTGATAGACCGTCCCGAGACCATTAAGGCTCAATAACTGCTATTCGACGCACAACGTTCTAAATTGTGCGGCGCATGCTAAGGATAATCTGAATAAAGAGGCCATTTTAAAGCATCCTATTTTAGATCTGAGGGCAACTGGTACGATAACGTCAGTAATAGCGGCACTCGGTAAATTAAAAAGCATGGGACCAACTTCGAACTCGTTAGAGATGAATGGAACCAGATATGAAAGTATTTGGATTATAGTAAAATACTTAAGTACATTAAAACTTACTATTGTAGATCGACTGATTGTTAACAATGGTAGGAGAGCACCGTAGCCGTATCGAAGAACAACAAGGTGTTGCTAAAGTATAAGTTATGCTAATGGAATGTATAAATTACGTCAGGCCCAGCGTGTGACGCATTAGGTTCATATCTACAGTATCGCATCAATAATATGGCTTGTTATAAATTAGTCGCAATTGTGAGCAACAGTATGAGTATTACGGGTTTACGAAAATGTTAGACGTTTTTAAGATGGCTATTAATCTATCGTTGTCATTTACATTAATTTAATATTTCTATAAGGCTTATTGGACGATTCGCACGAAACGTGCGAATCGACACCTTTAAAATATATTATTTTCTGTAGGCGATTCGCACGAAGTTAATTTAGTGGCGTGCGAATCGACACCTCCGAAATAAGCCTAGCGTCCATCTACCCGCACCGCACGCAACGCATTATTATACTTTGTATAGAAAGTGCGATCCGTACGATACGGGTCATGGACGCACTTGTTCGACTTTCCATACAATATAATAATGCGTTGCGTGCGGTGCGGTTAGGTGGACGCTAGGCTTAAGGGCGAAAGCACATGATGCGTTGCGGCGCCGCACCGCAAAAATTTCGACCTATCGGCGGGCACACGCACCGCACGTGTTGCACGCGGGTGGGTTGTAGTCAGTATGGTTAGGTACAATATTGTTACATACCTACTAGTGAATCTTTCGTTGTTTTGCATTTTCATTGAAACATGCGCACGTTGTTAGATGAGATTAGACGGGTTAATAAGCTGGTAAAGTTACCAGCGTATATCTTGACCAGTCACCTTACAAATTGTACACTTTATGCGCAGTACGTGTTTCATCATGATTCCATGAAAGGACAGAATATGATTAAGTAAGGTGATTTTGAATTCGAAAGGGTAGTCTGTTAGTCTGTTATTTTCATTACGATCTTATAATCTTCTCGCAGTATCACTCTGAATTTTATTATGTTGAACAACGGTACACAAGGTATAGTTGTAGCTAGTTCTTGATTTGTATTGTGTTATTTGGCACAAACAGCACAAATACTTGATAACCAGTAAACTAATCGATTGGCTTATGTTATGAATATCATTTTGAATACCGCAGTCAAAAATCTACACCTGGAAACAACAGTTTCAAAATAAAATACAGCCCCAAATTTGCCGGAAAAATTAAAAGTGCCCTTTGTGGGTTACTGTGCGTGTGTAACGCGATCTCTAAGGTATTTTTAATTTGTAACACCATGTGTGCCGAGTGTGCTATTGTTACTTAATAACACACAACAATAATTCTATATATTTCGTTTATAGTGACAGAAAATCTGGGAGATTGTGGACACAGATTTTTGGGGTCCATCCTCACCGGGTATACCACGGGGCACGTATCTTGGACCTAAATCACAAGATAAATTGAGGCGTAGGCGCGCGCAGTATATGTTTTAACAATCTATGCTTGATTAAATAAGATTCTTGTACCCTGTACTATCCTCAAAATACTCCCAAGAATAATAAATAAATATTCCACAACATTCTACAAAACGCTATCTAGACCCGTGGTAGCTTACTTAACTAGCTTGTGTTATGGAATCTAGAATGCGGATAAACATACTTAGATACTTTTTTTGTAAATACATACATATTATACACATGTACTGTGCGTACAGAGTACATTTTATAGGTTCAAGATATATGAATTGGGCAATAGCCGCGTATCTATCTATGTTACCGTAAATGTGTATAATCCAGTATTCTATACAATGCCTAGACATTGTATACAATGCCGAGTGCGCAGCAGGCAATGTATGAAATGGTATCAAAGAACATTGACAGTGGTTATAAAAAATGCAACCACTTATGCTAATGCTGGAGCCTCGCTTTCGCTTCAGTCTTCTGACCTATAATATATCCAGGTGGGGCGCAGTGTCCACACCACGCAATTTAACTTGGATAGATTAGGTTAGAAAATTAATGCGCACACCACCACCCGCATTAATCTTCGTGGTTATTTTTTTTTTATTCATTCAATAATATAAATTTTCCACAAAATCTTCCGCAAATATAGACAATAACCCATTTATTTCACACATTGCCGGTGGAACTGCAGGCATTCTATGTTTCCATTTCCTAGGATTTGTATACAATTGATTTTCATACATTTCCGGTAACATCTACACGTACAAATTGCACTTACTTAGCTACTTTTAATTCACGTACACCAGTAAAGTCACAGATAAACTTAATTATTAAATACAGTTATAAAATATGATCAGTTTTAATATTCAGTTCGATATTTAAAGCGGAAACATAAAAATTTAACTACGTCATTATTCAATACCTTCTCAATACAGCGCAGCGCAGTAATTAAACGATTCAAGCTACTTCCCGGTACAAATACAGGAAGACTTCATTATTTTATGTTATTATAAGACCTAGACTTTCTGCTTTCTCTTTAATACTTCTACAAATATTTTCTCTATTTGCTTTCAACCTTGAGCAAGTGACTATGTAGCAAAAACGGTGTAGTTTGCATCTAAAATCTTTTATGTAAACGTTTTACAGCTCCTTATATAAAATTTTACAAGGGAATATAAAATGTAGGGTAACATTTTTTTCAATATCGTCTAAAATCGGCAAGGAAGCGAGCCATGAACATAATTTTCCCGTTCCCATTTTATAATTCTTCTTTATAGTATCATCAAAAGTTTACGCGGATATTACTCATTGAAATAACACAAATTTTAATGGATTTAATCTAAATTTTATGGTGCACGTATCGTTTTATATCCACACTATTCCCGACGTTTCAATTGCTTCTCAGTAGACATGGTCACGGGAAGATGGTGGTCGTATCACATCTTAAATTATAAACTTATCTTAAAGTAGATACCTACACGAATTTCTTGTTATTACGCAGAATGAACTTGCTTGTAATAAATCAATAAGGATATCACTATGTATTGAATATTACATAGATTTATAATATACCGTGGTTAAGGTTAACATTTGATTACCATTTATAAAATAATCCACCCTCGGTATAGTCTAGAGCACATAAAACAGTTTATTCTATTTATTATTTGACTAACAAATCGTCTGACATAAATTTTTGTTACACCCTAGGACCATCAATCTTTACGAACAAATATTATTCCTACATACTTTCATATTTAACCGGCGGACTTGCTTGAAAGGTTTAGTGATGATAGATTAAACTTGTAAAGCGTAAAACGACAGAAGCACCTCTGCCTAACTATGCGTTATCGGTACAATTTGGTCACTATTCAATACGGACTATGGCTACATACCTCAAATAAAGTAGTTAAAGCCCAGTTATCTGTCGAAAGCTTTTAAATTACATTGCCAGATTGAAATGTTGCGAAGCGAAAACAGCAAAACACAGCAAAAAAATAAAAAAGAGGCATATTGTTGTTGTTACGATAATTGAATGAGATGCCTGTCTGTGACAGATTTGACAACCGTTTTACGCCTTACTTTTATTTCCCTTTTCCCGTTTTCGATTTCAGTGACGGTTGAAATAACTCTTTGTTTTAATTTCAACAGGACATTTCACTGTTTACATTTCGATATAAATTTACCGAGTAAACATTTACAATGTTCTGGTTTTTAGACCCTTATAGGACCAACTATCTGTGGATTTATGAATGATACAGAAATTGAATGAAATTTTAAAGCATTTAGGAGACCCCACTTGTGCGTTGCTTGCATCGATCAGAGTCATTCTTAGAAATTTTTAATCATATAAAACTGGAGCAGAACTAGAGAGAAAAATTCCTTTAAATTTCTATAACTTTTTTTTACTATACGTACGTGCTACCAGCCCGTCTTACAGTACACCACATTTAAACTTAGTTGATATTCGATTCATAGAATTAACAAAGGTTATAATAAATAAATATAATAATAAACTCAAATGCTAATAACGACACAAAATAGCTCTTAATTTTGTCCTTCCGTAAAACAAAGTTTAGTTTTATCATTATGTTATAACCGCTGACTTTGCCGCTATGTCGCACCATCTCCTGAATAAGTCGGCAGCACGAGTGTGACTATTATTGACTGGTATTGCACATGTCCATAGGCCACGGTAACTACTTCAATCAGGTGGGCCGAGTGGTTGTCTGCCACCTAAGTTATATAAAAAATATAGTACCTACTAAAATTAAATCTATAACTATTTATTTATTTTGTGCTAATACTTAGTACATACTCATATTACTGGAAGCTAAAACATTAAAAAGGGAAGCGTACCTAACAATATGTAAATAAATATCGTAATTGGTTTTGTATAAATTTAGACCCAATGAAGATGTCGGCAAAAGCTGTTTGTATAATTGTATTGTAAGCAAATTTGTTATACAGGTTGAATTTGAATATGTGTAATTCCCTCAAACCACATCAATATGAAAGATGTATAAATCAATATTTCGTTCAGTATATGTTTTTAACATTTCTACTTAGCATATTTATTATGGTGGCTTATTTAGAATTTTCTTACCATGAATTTTTCTTCAGAACCATGGTACACTTCCATGGTTCAGCTAAAGAAAAACTTTTAAGACGACTTTATGTAAGTATGTAATCCTCCATCCTTTTTTTACATTATCTGCTTTCCCTCTGCGCTACGGACGGTTGTTCAGGGTAGCTTACTATCAGGTGGTTGTATACTTGTTTACTTATTAAACACATAACATTTTTGAATAGAAAGGGAAACAAAAGTGAAGAATACTCTGCTAGCAACTAGTAACTAGGTACTAGGTGTGGGACTCCTAGGCCCGTATTCTAAAATGACACTCAACCTGAATCGTGACTTATCTGAGGATAGATTGTATAGACAGATTGATAGATTTGAAATATTGCCTATACAATTTGTTCTCAGATAAATCGAGATTCAGGCTGAGTGTCATTCTAGAATACGGGCCCTAGAATGATAGCATTGACGCTTTTGCTTTTAACTTGCTAAATTTGAGCGCTTCTGTATCGGCAAAGTTTGATTTACATTTTTATTTTTAGGTATAGTATGTGTATATGATTTAGAGGATGATTGGTCACATCTGAAAAAAAAATTCCACTCGTCAAACGGATTACTCGTTGGTACTGTGAGTAAAATGGTTTTTTTTATGACTACATATTTATATAGGTACCTTCTGACTTCTGAGCGACTATGACACTTAGTCATACAGAAGCTATACGTACTATAAGTCATATTTTTATAATATATTTATATTGTTAAGATATCGGCTCATATTGATGGTTTGTTCATATCAACTTCAAACAGATCGATCGTGCAGTAAGGCTGGTTGGAATATTGAAACCCAATAGCGGTGTGTCGAATGATACACCAACAATATAAGCTAGGCAATTTCAAATATGTAGAGCTGATTTCGGCACGTTGTATACGAATTTCATTGAGTGAATGATCATACAAGATAATACACTTCAGAAAGTTAGTCGAAGAATGCAACCTTGTCTAAGTTGATCTCGCTGAACATTCAATGCGTAATGAACTTGCTAATGTCTTTTTTTTCGTGCGGAAATCCCCTCGGATACCCTCCCTGCCGGAGCTGGAAGGGGAGGTTATGTCGGGCTCGAACCGACTAAAACCGCACACCATCTGTGGGTCGTTGTGCTAGGCCGGAGGTGAGGTTGTCATCGACATCGCACCCCGGCTGACCCAGGGCCATCCCTTACGGTCTAGCCCTCCTCGGGAGGAGGGACAACGGTGTCCCCGACTCGCCCTCAGAATGGGAAGGCGCGCTTCTCAGCGCGTCACCGTGGCCTGCTTCTGCTGGGGTAACAGGCGGCTCCACCCGTCACCCCCAGGCCCGCGCTCATGGGGGACGGAGGTCAGTCAGTGCCCTCCGACGCCCGAGTTGCCTGCGCGCGCGTGCGGCGTGATTCGCGAGTCTCGCTCGCTCGCACCGCCTCTCCCGTTCCGCCGTCTCCTTCACGACCATTACCTGCTCAGTGAAGGAGACGCCGGCCGCCCACGCGTCCGCACAGCGATATGGTCCGCTGTGAGCAGGGTGGCGAGGGTGAGAACTCTAACTCCCATGCCGGACACTCGGTGAGCGTGTGCGGCTCTGTGTCCTCGCTCGTGTCGCAATGATGGCACTCGGATGTTGGCTCCTTTTTGATCCGACGCAGATACCGCCCGAAGCACCCGTGCCCGGTGATAATCTGCGTCAGTCGATACGAGAGGCTGCCATGTGGCCTCTCTAGCCATTCCCCCAAGGTGGGCCTTACCGCCTCTATGACGGCATGCACTCCGCCACCATGATCCTGTGGAGCCGGGATCTCTCGGCCCGAATGTTTTCGGGCTCGGGATCGTATCCTCGCTCCCGCGCCTCCTTACGGAACCGATACAGTGCCGCAAGGGATCTCGCTTCCAGGACACTGTAACGATCCGGCTAGGAGACTCGCCGCTTCAAAGGATATCGTGCGGTATCCCCTAATTGCCCTGGAGGCCATCCTCTGCTGCGGCGCACGCAACAGGGGCATGAACCTGGTCTCCAGGGTGTCCACCCACACGGGGCACCCGTATAGGGCCATGGACTGCACGAAACCCGCGTAGAGTCTCCTGCAGGAGTCCTCCGGGCCCCACAAGTTGGGCAGCAGCCGCACCAGCGCGTTGGCTGTCACCAACACTTTGGAGCGCAGACTTCGGAAGTGCTCTCCGAAGTCCCACCGACCGTCGAGTACGAGCCCCAGGTATTTGTTCAACCGGGGCTTGATGTCGATGGGAGTACCTCCTACTGTCAGGCTGGATCCCGGGGGTGGCCCGCGCCGAGGGCCATGAAAGAACAAGGCCTCGGATTTGTGCAGAGCCACCTCGAGACCCAGCCGCCGGATAGACCCAGCTGCCGGATACTTGGTAATGTCTTAGAAAAAGTGTTGTGCGAACATTAAAGGTCACAAATAACAGTAGGAGAAACTGATGAAGTGTCTGAAGCAAAATACAGATCTATGCCAACCCAGAGTAAGGCGAAGCGTGAGCTTACGTATCTATGTATATCTACTAAACAAAACCATAACAGAATAATAGATCATAAAAAGATCATAACAAAACACAACTGAAAGAGAAATAGGTACTTAAACCGAAATAACAAATATTCCATTACCAAAACGAAACGAATGAAAATGACGTAGATACTAACCAAACTATGCCATTTCCTCACCACACTAGATTAACGTTAATATAATTTATCATAGCACTAACGTTTGCCTATTCTGCGAATGTACATAACTCGACCATCGTTATCGAGTACCTACCCAGTTCCAATCTCTCGCCCCAATTACCAGGCTCCTTTCGTACCCAATTCATCCATTCCTATCCCATTAACTTGGGTCACCCACTCACCTTTTTCTATCTGATTATGTTTGAGTATTATGTTCAATATATTATCATACAATTACTATAATGTCATAAATAGATAATCAGACTATGTATTAATTCCACTAATATTATAAAGTATGAAAGTTTGCGATGACAGATAAATGGATGTATTTAGGATGTGTGTTATGTTAGTAACTGTTGTGTATGTTTTTATGTTACGCTTTCACGCCTAAACCACTGAACTGATTTTGATGAAATTTGGTACAAGGGTGGATTAGACCCTGAGAAAGGACATAGGCTATGTTTGGTTGCGATAACCGACATCCATACAGGCGGAGCCGCGGGTAAAAGCTATTATGTATTATAAATACAAAAGTAACTCTGTCTGTCTGTATGTTACGCTTACACGCCTAAACCACTTAACCGTTTTGATGACATTTGGTATAAGGGTGGATTAGACCTTGAGAAAGGACATGGGCTATGTTTGGTCGCGATAACCGACATCCACGCGGGTGGAGCCACGGGCAAAAGCTAATTATGTTATAAAGTGTGTTTGAAAAAAAAAAATTGAAAACTTCTCTACAAGAAAACCCCTATAAATATTAGGTCCAACGTCGAGATTGTACGTTCTTTTCTTTTTTGACTAATTTTTATTACATTTTCATTTGAAATCACAGATACCAAATGATGTTACGGAGTTGCAGTGGTAAAATAACTGAAGCAACCAGAACTATCCCTTTTGACCAACTGCAACGAACGTCGAAGTTGGTTTAGTTTTGCTAAAGTTCTTTCTACGATATTAACGAATCGAAATCAACCGAGTACTCACGTTACGGCTGTGATTAAAACTGGTATCTAAACAGAATAATGGTTTTGATTAGGGAAAGTGTTAAGAGTATGTGAAGTTAATGCTCATTTGTAATTAAATGGTTTATTAGGGAATCCATAACACAAAATAAATTTGCATAATGTTAATGTTGCGAGTATCGTGTGGGCTTACAAACTTTAACTTAAAACAGCAACACAAATTGAAGTTGAATGAAAATGTTTGCGCATGGATAGTGATCCCTATTATAAAAACCAGACAAGTGTGAGTCGGACTCGCGCACTGAGGGTTTCGTACAAAACTGAATCGAGGGATGACCTTATGTTACATAACTAACTTTTTATTATTGCGTTGACCTAGCAGTTCAGTTTTTTCACAGCTGTAAAAGGTTGCGGAGGTTGCTTGAGTATTTGTTTTTATTACAAGAACAATCATGAACGTTACGGCTAGTGCATGGTCTGACTATCCACTAACCATGACTACTTAACTATATTTCTAAAAAATCACGGACACTTATTACTTTTACAAAATTTAAGGTGATACAAATACGTTCATGGTTGCTACATCAAATTTTTTATTACATTGCTGTGAATGAAATACCTATTATATCATAGAGTGGGAATGTGTAACATTTCCTGATGGTGTATTGTTTGTTGGTGGTGAGTTGGGACATGAGCAGGTCGGGCTTTGTCAGCAAGACACTTGCGACCCGCCTGGAAGTAAATTTCAACTTCATCCGTCCACACATTACCGAGAAAAATGTCTTAACAGACAGACAGACAGACAGACAGACGGACAACGAAGTGATCCTATAAGTGTACCGCTTTTCTCCCTTGAGGTACGGAACTCTAAAAAAATGTTTTTTTTTATACCACTTAGGTGGCAGACAAGCACACGGCCCACCTGATGGAAAGTGGTTACCGCGGCCTATGGACGTATGCAACACCAGGGGCGTTGCACTCGCACTGCCTACCCTGAAGAAACCTTCTAATGCCCCTCTTGAAGAACCCCATATTGTAGTCGCTTGGTAAAAACCATGGCAGGGATTTCATTCCACAGCTTCAGCGTACGTGGGATGAAGTTCCTTTCATACCTCACGGTGCGCACCGTATTCGGATGCAATGTGTGGGGATGAATTCCCTGTCTATGGCGAACGGTGCGATGATAGAATGTAGCTGTGGGCATCATGACAAATAATTCATCTGAGCACAAACCATTATATAGGCGGTAGAAAACACACAGTGAGGCAAAATCCCTCCTGAGGCTGAGAGGTTCCACATCGCCCGCGAGTATGGGACTGTCGGCGAGCCTCAACGCACGTCTTTGCACCGAGTCGAAAGGGTTAAGCTGGCGTGCGGGCGCTCCGGCAAAAAGATTCAGGTGAGAAGACAAGAAACTAAAGAGTATGAGTATTATTTAAGTTGAACGCCCTTCTATATTAAGTTCTATATTAAGTAAGTAGCTATTGACAACAGAAATTCATTGTTTAAAATTTTAATTAAAGTGCATCGACTGTCATAATTTTGCCTAATTATTTATGACAACTTATTACACTGCGCTATTCAGATCCAAAGTAGGTAGTCATATCTGAATGATATGATTGTTTTCAAACCAATTGGTTTGAAAACAGCACTATAAGCACAGCAAATAGTGCCTTAGCCAAACTGTACCGAAGTGTATTGAATATCTTCATACTCAAGTGTCAATATAGAGCAATCCTGCTCTTGTTTGTTGGTAACTGCGAATTCAGAGGGGATCAGGGTGTTTTGATACCACCTGTTTTTTGCGTGGAAAGTTTGGGGTACCGCTACCGCCGGTGTATCATGCGTTTGTGCCTAAATAAAATTAAAGCGTCATGATATCATATCAAATCTATTCCTAAGAGAGACGGAAGTAATATGCTAATGTAAAGTGATGTGAATGATATATTTAAGGTTGTAACAATTAAACATAGATCTTTAACAATGACAGCTTTATATTCCAATGTGCCAACAATTCAACAAAACATAAATGATAGGATGGTTTTACCTTACTTGGAATTAATAAAGCTGAGCTTGAGGCGTGATTTAGAGAATTTCAATGATACTTTACTTATTAAATTCCATTCAGTATGAGAATGGAAAAGTAAATACTCACTTGCAAATATACCTAACCCTCTTTCCGTAACCTCATATAAAACAAAAAATAAATATAGCTATTTATGAAATCTTAACGTAAAGGTGAGGCCTGATAGCGGAGAATTTCTATGCCTTACCAGTTACCAAATGTGTCACGACTGTTTGCTATTCTCATTGTGAACAAAAGCGGCGGTGCACACCCAACCAGGGGGACAAAACCAACATCCTTCACATCACGTCACGTATTTTTAATCCCACATTCGCTTCCTGCTTTTTGTTCGATGTTATTCTAAGGAACTTAAAATCTGCAAAGGAATCATTTTACACTGGCTGTACATAATTTATAGGAATTACCTACCTGCGCTTCGTACGAAGTAATTATTTAATTTACAATGTAAACTAGGTGGTGTGTTGTTGCTAATTTAGTGTTTACTTTCTGCGAAACTTTGTATGTAGTTAGGTTTACATTAGGTAATCATAATTAGTACAACAGAGTTCATGCAAATATAAACAACATACATATTCAATCCAATTTCAAGATTGGACAGCAGGATATTTTCATATTCTTAGGGTAGGTTAATCTAGAGTCTAGAAAATGATCAGAATTGATAATAGGTAAGTACAAAAACTAGTAGCAACTACACAATAGTGATTTATTTTAAGTTTTCTTTTTATATTACAAGGTCGAAGAGAAACTTAATTGTATATTTCACCGTCACACTGCCGCAAACACCAGCACATTATGTAGACACATACTTGGGAAGACAATGTGCATATTTAACGAATAGTTCACGCGTGGTCAGTGTTGGATAGTTCACAAATTTCACGTAAGTGAACTTCCAGGCGGGCCGCAAGTGTCTCACTGACAACGCCCGCCCCGCCTGCCGACCTGCCCATGTCCCGACTCACCGCCAGCAAACAATGCACCTCCGGGAAATGTTACACATTCCCACTCTATAATATAATAGGTGTTTTATTCAGAGCAATGTATTAAAATTTATGTATTGTAGCAACCATGAACGTACTTGTATCACTTCAAATTTTGTAAAAGTAATAAATACCTAGACGTGATTTTTTAGATATATTAAAGGATTTACAACATAGAAAGTACAGTCAGTGTCAGAAATGTCTTGACAACAAAGTCTCAAAATTATCATAAAACGCAAATCAAACTATTTTATCGATTCAAATTGTATTGTTGTCCGAACTAAAGGTTTGGACCTAACAAATATCTGAAGAATTCGACAACAGGAAGGGTGGAAAACCAAAGAATTAAAATAATCAAACAATCAAAATTTAAGAAAGAATTAAATTAAGATCATTTTAAACACTTTGTTTTTTTTTATAAAAGACATGTCAATTTGACTTCATCTTGCCTGATTTAAGCCAAAGGCAAAGTCTCGGAAAGAGATTCACCATCATAATCATGTACCATGTTAACCATGGTGGCACTCAGCTTACCGGCCTCAACGGATTTTGTTCAACAAGATCTTTCTGATGCCGACTGTACAGTGGTGTAGTCATGGTTAGTGGATAGTCAGGCCATGCACTAGCACACATTCATGATTGTTCTTGTAATGAAAACAATTGTCTTGATTGTAGCCCACAAAGAAATTGTTGACAAGAGAAATTTGATTGCTTCAGATGAATTAAAATTAATCAAAGGTGAGTGAAACCGCAAAGTACACTTAGTTTACTATATATAATAGTTCAAGCACATACATACACTCAAGGGGTAGGCAGAGGTGTATTAACACCCAAAATTCGCCAACTATAACGTTTGCTTGATAGGTATTCACTATTCAGTACCTAATAAAAAGCAAAATACATTAGTTTAAGTAATAATTATTATAACTCACATGTGAAGAGACCTTTACTTATACTAAAAATACGAACTTAAACGTAAACAATGTATTTATTCACTTATATACAACAGAATGCGCATAGCGTCTATCATATATCTAAAATTGAAATCTATTTTAATAAAAACTACCTAAGTTGTATTTACAAATTATACCGAAATATAATTAAAATACGTCAACTTAAACTGTATGCTAACCATTGAGATAACGTAGTAATAATATCTCAATGATGCTAACTTGAATTGTCTGTAATTCGGAGTATCCGTAACATTAGCACATTTTAACGTTTGGCAGTGGCAGGTGGCAGGTGACCACTTTCGGAGCCATAATTTAAAGGTAACGCGTAAACTCTGGAAATGCCTTGTTTCAGCAATGGGTCAATCAAATTAAAGCGTAATTCGTATTCGTTACGAGTCAGCAAGTTTACACGTAGCTTTCAGGGAACGGCTAGTAGCTCTCTCACAAATTGACTTGCGGGCTGCGGCACAAGTTTCCAAGCGTAAATGATACCCTACTGGTTCTACATGACACCACAGGCATCTTGTAAGGCTATTTCAGTAAAGTCCTTTATCAAAAATTTCAATTAATTATAAAAATTCGTGATTAATTTACTTACTAAAGTCATACGGTTAAAATAATGTTGCACCTTACAGTAAATTAAGTAGGTAAAATTTGTAGTAAAATAAAATACTTCATTATGTAGGTATTACACTGTTCCCGAAATTTCGTTTACTTTTCAGGAGATAACGGAGACTATTTTTGCAAAGAACGTTAAGGAAAAGTATTTGAACCAAGATAAAGGTCCAGGAACTATTTTATTTAAGTACACTCTTCATTCCGATCTTTAGACTTGAAACTAACTCAATGTCAGTTTCGGATACAAAATGCATTGTTTGCGGACTCCAGATAGGTACGATTAACGTAGCTACCTACTTTGTAAACGCATAATTGCATTGCATCAGGTGCATTCACTACACACCGGTAAACATTTTAATCTACGTGATACTGTGATGATAAACAGCTAAGCTAGACAAGACAAATCTCAACCTAAGTACTCATTGTCATAAAAACTGATGATGTAACCGTAGATAAGTATAGATTAGTAGATACGATATCGCTCTACGTAGGTATACAACGCTATCTAAACTAGGTAAATAAATATACTTCCGGTACATCAGTACTGATGAATGTGTGTTCATATTCCTTTTTTAACGTATTTGCGTATACTAGGTATGGTATCACCACAAAAGCTCGTTTACATTGCGATAAACCACAGTGACAAAGGAACAAGGTTGAATCGACAGGTTAATACGTGTCTTGGTATAACTCTGTGTGGGTCATGTTTCTATAAACACACACACGCTTCAGTGTGTACACGTTAAGACAGGATGTGTCGCACACAATAAAGGCTCGTACAGCTCGTTGGTGCTTGATTGTTCACTCATTCGAAAAGTGTAGGAGCTGTACGGCTTTACCGAATGCTATTCGGTTGATATTTGATAAGTTCAAAGGGAAACAGCGTTCGATATTCTACCGAAAGTCGGAACTGATTGATTTATTCATTAATATTTCACTGATGAACTCGTATTTTACTCATAAAATGTACCTATTCACTATTCGACTTAAACGCATTTTAGAACTTAGTTTTAGAGTATAATATACCTATCTATATTATATTTCCTGTCTTTCGGTAATAACGTGGTTTGTAAATATAAAACAGTAGGTAGATATCTACCTACCCACATAGGTATTGTTACGACCTATTCGTGACCCAGATATGAGTTATTGAAAAGCTGACCAGAAGTATTGATGACAAACAAATATAGACGTTAAGTGAGACCAGAATATGAAATCCGATTACTACCTATTTATTGAATGTATTCTGGGTCTGTGTACCTTTATCTACAGATTCAGTTTCTTTTACTTTCATCACATAACATAAGTATATTACTACTTTAACTTTATTAAAGACTTGTTCCTCTAGTGCGAATGTACGAGTGAGGTATATGATTCTCATCAAAACGGTGATAAGGTTCTTGAAATTAGGTTTTGTAAATATTGTATTGGGCTTGTAAATGTGTAAACTTGTAAATATTGTAAGAATTAGAGTAAGAACTTAACAAATTATTTGTTTAAACTGTGTTCACATATGTTCAAGAATTAGGGGGTTCGCTCACAAGCAAGTAATACTTACTAAAGCCAATTACAACAGCACAGGTAGGTAGGAATACATTTTTTTTTATTATCGGAGTTCTCCAAAATAGCGGTTCTTTTTTGATGTCGATATAACTTACAGCCTTACTGACAGCACCTTCCTATGAACATCGCGATCGCTAAATGAATTACAGAAGAAAGATATTTGGAAAAAAATATAGACTTTAGTTTATATTGCCTGCTTTTTAGATTTTATCACTAGCTTTGCCTATTGTATTGCGAACTTGTCACGATGTACGGTAAATAATAGCTTTTAAATTTTATAAATATTCATTAAATTCAAGATTTTAGATACTTATAGGTATGTCCAGAATATTTTAAAGAACTTTATTTATTGAACAGGTATCTAAACTTGTGAACGGTTGAAAGTAGATACTCAAGTCAGTACCTTAGGGTATCTACCTGCTAAATAAGTAGGTACTATACCGACTTAATCGATTGCAAAAAGTAATACTTGGTACCTACTTAATTGGTTTTTTTATAAAAACATTGACATGAATTTATCATTAAAAATCCCGGCCCAAAAATCGAAAACATGTTATTTATACAAAACAATTAAGAAAAAAAGTAAGTGAGCGCCTGACGCTTACCTGTCGAATGAATATGCTAAATAAATAAACTACTTGTGTGAGCCTGGACCGTGAGATCATTCCATTGATAAATACTGGCCGTGGAGTCCGAGTTAAAAGGGAAATGGTGTTGGAATGTCTGCTGCGGTTAGGGTTGCTTGATGCCTGCCCCCTATATCGCAGACAACGACATGTATGGTAGGATTGAAGTATGTTAAAATATTTGTATAATACGAATACCTAACGACAGGGATAATTTAACTTAACAACATTTTGACTTTATAGTAATTAATTTATTCCTTTTGGCACTATTTACTTACTTATCAGTTTTTTGGCCCAATCCAAACTTATTTTGATGGTTTTCTTGATAGAAGTATTTATAGGTCTCAAAATAATCTGTGATTTATTTTTGAAAACCTGTTCTATGTATAGACAACTATTAGGTAATCTGTGCTATAGGTGCTATAGTCCGGGTAATAAACCTATTACTGTCTAAGTTTTGTAGAGTATACATTCCAAGGACTTTATTTCGTCAAGACGTTTAAAAAAATAACTATCAGCATCAAACCACCTGGATGAATACTGTATACCTATTCGATTTGTATACCTACTACCCACTACTTATATTGTAACATCGAATAATATAGGTAAGTAAGAGAATGGTATTCCGGAGTTGGGTATGCCGATTTGTGTTGGAAAACTACCATGACATTATAGATTGCGAGTGTATACTTGAATCTTCATATTTAGAAATTCTGTTCTTAATTATGCAACTTGAAAAAACAGAAAATGAAACAAAACCCAGATATTCATATGATTAGTTAGGTGCCCTGGGTTGGCCGGAGTGCGAGGAATATGTCTAAGACAATCTCACCTTCGGTTTTACACAACAACACCGGCGGTTTAGCCGGTTCGTCTCCAAGATAACCTCCCCTCCGGCTTCGGCAGAGGGGATTTATTGCACACGTTAAAAAAGGTACTTATGTAGCTATGATCCTACGACTCTCTTCATAATTCTAGAGGGCGTACGAAATAGATATACAAACCTACTTTTATCTGCATGACCTTAACCCCTTTCATACACTAAGAGGAGATTCGTATACCAGTAGGACAATAATGGGTCGATGGTGACGTTGTCCCGTACTTTGAATTCAGGCCGCGTGTTAGCATCGCAGCAATGTTCGGCAGTTTGACGGGCAACGTGCCGTGCATCAGCATAAATGCTCGATATAAACAATGTTACCGGGGTATAATGCCACTTGCCTGTGACCCACATGTAGTTATATAACCCTGTCATATTGTGCTCTTAGATTTCGGACACAAATATACTTTGTGAGAGATGGAGACTTCTGTTGAAAGTTAAGCAAACAATGAGGTTTTCTTTTCAATTTAATTTCTAGTCATGTCAGTCATGCCATCAAAACTATAACTCAAATAAACGATAAATCAAATCTACAAGCAAATTATGACACTTCTAATATCAATTACCAAAATTTAAATCTGAACCTAATATATTAAAAATCATTAACTTAGTTAGTGACAACCCTGCATGTTGGTGTTAATGTAAAGTTCCAATCCTGCCAGCGTGTCGTCGGCGCCGGCACAGGCTCTATAATAATGCCAGTCTTACCAATAGCCCCAATAGGTGACAATAAAGATTGGAGAACTGTTACTTCGAACTCGTTTCAGTTACATGTACGAGACCGCGTGTGACTTTTTGTATTGTGTTCTAGGTACCTTATTTCTTTGAAATATTCTACTTTTGCTACAAAATTATTCTCCATTTTAGCATATTATTGAGAGTTCAGAGAACCTTATTTTTCAGTTTCCAGATCATAAAGTAATAATCCAGGTTTAGTACGGAAAATGCATTTTTAATATTATTTCAGTTGAGTTTTGATTTTCTCTGTACTGAACTGTTGAACATTAGCAGTACAATTCTAAGACATGAAGTAATAGAGTTTATTCAAAGAGATATACTTACCGATTATAAATACCATATTGGATTCGTAGTAATTTCATTTTTTTAGCAAAAAGTGAAACGTCTCTCTTCATGAAAGGAGCTATATAGATTTAATAGAAAAATAAAATGAACCTAGGCAAACGTTCTTTGCTACAAAAAAGATCCATTCATGCTTTCCTATTACCTGCTGTTAGTATTTTAAATAGGACTATGATTCAATTAGATGTCAGTTACTTGCTGCTTCTCATCTTAACTATATATTGGTTAGACTAAATTCTACGCTATGAAACTTAAAGTGTACTTACACAAGTTAAATAAGTAAGTATCAAGAAATTCTTTTCCATTTCTTTGAAAGAACGCATAAGTATCATTACTACGTTATTGCATCCGGCATGACTTGTCGTCTCAAAGTAACGGAAATAACTTATCAGATACGCCGCCGTGGCTCGCACAGGGACTCGGCCGCTGCATTTAAATTCACCGCCGTGCCTGCAATAAAAAATACTAAGCTACAGCTGACTCAGCCGACCATCCCAAAGACGTTAAACAAGCCATGATGCTTGCTGTCGTCCGTGCAGCATACAATGACGGCAACCCGGATTATTCTTTATGCTAGGAACAGGTAATATTGATAGTGTTGTCGCGCACCGACTTGACAAGTCTATCGATGAACCTTTTTATGTCTACGATTTTTATACGAGAATAAGAAATAAGAATAGCTCTTGGTATATTTTGTACTTTAAAGATATTCTAATTTAAATTTACCAAAAAAAGTAACAAAGCAATAGTTTCAAAATTGTTTTATGTCGGCAAGCAATGATATGAAAATGTTTTGTTTGTTGCAAGTTGCAACTGTTTCGTCCGATATCGATGGATCGGATAATGTAAAAAGCACTTCATGTATAGGTAACCTACCTATTATTGTTAATAACTTGGGTTCTTGAATTGACCTTAGTTATAAAGAAAAACAATTGGTATTGCAAAATAATTATGTCATAAACATCTAGACCGCTAAAAAATATAGATATTCATGCATCCCAATATTTGTACTAAGCGGGTACCGAAACTGGACTTCCTGCGTAGTAGTCTAAAGCTTTACCGCTACGCCACAATTGCTGTCACAATTCCTTCAGCGTAGAATATAACATGATATGATTATGAACAAATTTTTACATTCTGTTTACATCGATAACTCAAACAATCTTTTGGTGCAGCACTAGTGCAGTGTTATAACAGAGATTGAAACTTGTTGTGGTAACCATTGACTGCGCCTACGTTGAACAATACTATAACGATAAAATGTGTCCTATATATTGCTTCAATAACTTTATTTGACTTTAAAAAAATATGTGGGCCTGGTAAATATTATTATTACTATATAAGAACAACAATACTATATTCGGCTTGGTGCAAGTTCGTGGTTCAATATGGATATTATGGGTTGATAATATTATCATTCTATATTAATGTATTTAGTGATCCAGAAACATTGAATATTCTCACAAGCTTTAAGTTTTAGTTTGGATAGTAGGTATACATAGAGTAGGTAGACACAAGTACGGGGTATACAAACCGGTATGAAACGCATGTTGTATCCCAGTCTATAAGATGGGTAGCAAGGTCTCAGAAAGAAAGACTTTCCGGTTTTTGAAAGTTAAACCCAATTCGAATACATCGGGAAAAATGAAATGCTCAAGTGGGACTTGAACCCACGACCTTTCCCTTACAGGGGGAATGCTCTTCCAACTGAGCTATTGAGCCATACATAATTCACTTCGACTTTCCCTTCTCTTTATATCCGTCTTGAAGGGCGAAGGTAAATGCTATAAAAAATCATTAAAAAAAAATAACCCAAAATTCTAAATTTCAAGAAATGTTTTAGTAAAATTTGTAAAAGAAGACTACAATTATTATAGAACTATATTACCCAAAATACATGTAAAATGAGTAAAGAACTAAATTGCCCAGTTTCTAAGTAATCGACAAACATCGTGGAAATCCCTAGCGAGACGGCAATATCGCTGCGATGGTATGTGATTGGCGCGCGGCGTGGGCGGCTGCATAATGAACCGACGGAGCCAGGCTAGTGGGTGGGGCAGGTGGGGCCGGCCCGGGGTGAGGCACCGCGTCTCGTCCCGTTTGACGCTAGATTGGAATCCGCACGAGCCAGCGCCTTCTGCCTTCAAATCCGTCAACAACTATATCCCGAACCTTGATCGTTATGAGAAAATCTTGTTTTGTTAATGGAAGTAGCTTCTTTGCATTTATGCACAAGCGTAGAACAGATAATAGTACTAGTCATAACCCTCCTTTGGTTTGGCTGTAGTTGGTTAAAAGTATATCAATGATAGCAGCTCAGTGCATTACCAATTTTTCCATTATAGACATGAAATTACCTATTTCACTGGCACTTTACAGTTTAGTTAACGGTATTTACACTAAGCTATGCTTACCATGGGTCTAGATAGAGTTGTGTAGAATTTTGTGTATTATTAAAAAAAAAAGTTCAAAAAATATTTCTTGAACATAAAATCTCTCTAAAGCAGCACCACGAATGACCGGTCAAAGCGTCCCGGTGCGAGCTACTTTTCCCCTCGATTGCGGCAACCGCTTCCGGTAGCCTTCCGGGTAAATTCCACACTCACTTCGAAATTTCTTCCAACGTAGTTCTCTTTTAATTTGCAGTCTGACTTCGATCGAGGTGGATTAAATCTCTTAGGTTTTTATGTGATTATTACTTGTTATACCTTCTACATTATGATCGACATTATGAAGTTTTGGCATGCAGACAGACTATTACATAGAAAGAGTTATAGAATCCTTTTTATCTTAACAATACGTTCCTGTCGAATACACCAGGAAAAATGAATCTCTCGGGCGGATCTCGATGACCTACTTCGTTAAGACATTTCCCCTGTAAGGTAAAAAGATCGCGTGTTTGAGTCCAGCCCGAGAGATTCATTTTTCCAGATGTATTCGATTTGTATAGTTAGCATACATAATGTTTTAAAAATAAATTAACATTCCTGCTGAACACAGCACTCATACAAGAAGCAGCATTCCATTAAACCAAATAATATATATATAGGTAATATGTATGAATAATAAATCTATTAGAGCGAACAACACCTAGAGTACATTAATCTCGTCTAAAGCTAAAAACTAGACAATGGTTCGCACAATATAGCGTGGATATACGGGTGCGTCCTCGTGCTCCTACTAAATAGTCCTACTGGTAGGAGCACCAGGACACCCATGTCCTGGTGCTCCTACTGAACATAAAAACCAAGAGGAATAAAATAATTTCTAAATTTAATTATTTTTGCTCCTATCGCATTACATATTGTACAGTCAACCGAAAAATACTTAAGAGGAAATTAAACGAGGGTCAGAAATTTTAAATAGTAGTATAATTTAGTGGTAGTATTTTTTTCCTAGGATCGATATTTTTTTATTTATAGCCCAAAAGGTGGTGAATCTTTTTGACATAGGAAAAATTCCTAGTAGTAATTTTCAATCAGAATTCGCTGGTAGAAGATCTGGGCCTCGATTCTGCTAAAATCAAACAACACAATGGTGCCACCGCTACTGCAAAAAACGGCATTAAATAATAGAATTTAAAGCGATGGGGTCCAGAAGTTCAAAATTCAATGGCTTTTTGCAGAGTAATTGAAGAAGTATAATGAAACTGTTTTCATTTTATTTTGAACTTTTTAGCAGTAGGTACAGGGTGTCTGGTGGCAAATTTACATTAAAATAAACGAATATCTCAAAAAGTTATAAGCGGAGCGGAGAGAGAGTAGTGTCTTTCGAATCACTGATCGTGCGGATTTCCCAGTCACGATGTCGTAGTGGAAGGGTGACCATCGCGCGTACGCTATCGATGCATTATCCAAAAGCAACGATTCCTACGTACTTGCTCGTCGACAATTTTGTTCACACTTCAAAATTCGACGGAAGTCGGAGTCCCGTGGACTATTTAATAGACTATTTATTTTGTGGGGCTACATCATAGAGGGAGTACGCCAGCAATCCGTGAACTATTGTGGAATTAAAAGACAACATTCGGCAAGAATCGATTGAACCGAGCTTACAGCAGCGTGTGGTGCGGAATCTATCTATCTATCTATCTATCTATCTACGATGCTCCGTTTTGCACAATATGTGCAATATGAAGGAAGACATTTGGATGACATCATCTTTAACAAAAAATCCGCAATTATGTACTTTACATTTAAATACTTGTATTAAAACTATATGTCAAACAGTACCTTTATTATTTAATTTTGAAAACATAAATCTGCCACCACCATCACCCCGTATAGAAATAAAGTCTAAAATTTAATATCATTTTTTGCAGTGACCGCGGCACCACAGTGATTTAGCTTTAATAGAATCGAGGGCATGGAAGGTTCTGGTGGTAAACCATACTTTGGTTTAGACGAGGATTAGAATATAGACGGATAAAAATAGAAGGGAAATTCGAATTACATCGGGCGTGTCTCGGTAGCCAAGTTGATCAAGGCATTCCCCCTGTAAGGGAAAGATCGCGGGTTCGAGTCCCACCCGAGAAGATTCATTTTTCCCTATGTATTCGATAGAGGAGATTTGTTTTCTTTTTCTTTATAAAAATAATACACATTTTAGAGCTTCAATTTTTGTTATCCTCTTGGTCGTTTTTGCATATTACTTTACACAGTCCATGAGTTGAATTTCATAGAGAAACCTATTTTCAAACAATGATCCAGGTCGAGTTTCATATTACTGCACTGTCATATTTCACTACGGTTTTGTAAACTCCTTGTTTATATTATTGCTTTCCTTTGAAGAGCAATAGGTACAGTCCCGCTTTTCCTTTTAATTAAATTGGGAATAATTTCTTCTGTATTCATTTTAATTTTTAATATAATTTATTTGCACGGACAAAAAGTGACAAAATATGCTGTCATTCCCAAGTAATAAGTATGGCCAAATACCTAATCAACAAACAAATGGAGATTTCAAAGTGACACTTGTAGATATCTGCATTCGTCTGTACTTGAATCAGAGTAGGTGTATGAGTACTTCTATTTTTGTAATGTCTTTGTGCTCCTACTGGACGCTTCATGGTTGCCTTTGTAGTAGGAGCACCAGGACATAGGTGTCCCGGTGCTCCTACCAGTAGGACTATTTAGTAGGAGCACGAGGACGCACCCGGATATACTACCTACGTGTATAAAGAAATTTGTACGTAATACATCTCGTGGTAACCGACATAGCCACACACCTTTGTATATATAGCTCTTTTAATTTGGTGGTTGAAAGAGGTTCGCCAACATCGTAGCTTGGGGAATCTACCCCGAACATTAGATATTCTGTGAATCTACCCACCGAGAGACAGGCATGAATGTAGTCAACAAACTACACTTGTAGTATTTATGTAGTTAATGCGTTTACAGTTCATACATGTCCTGGGGTTACCCTGACTAAAAGTGTCAAACTAATTTAAATTTTTATGCAACCGTGCTGTCTCTGTTACTTCCTAAAAGTTCATAATGATGAATGAGTGATGAGAATGTTATTTTCTTTATTGGCCGTGCATTACTGCATTCACTCATTATTTGATGGTTTCATAAAATATCGCCTCAGTTACCAGGTATAGGGAAATGTACTTATCCCTAATATAGGCTAGTAGACCTAAGTTCATCAACGCTTGATAATATTCTAGACCTAATAATTTATATTTTAACGAATTTGATTGCTGGGAGGCCGAAGGTTTGGTTATATTATTACTAATTTTAAGTATATCAAATTCCAGGTTTCCACAAAAAAAAATCTTCCTTGGAAATAATAGAAATTTCCCCATTACAGGCAGCATGCTTACACTTAAATGAATACAAAAATTATGGCAGTCATTGTTATTTGGGACATGATTGGTATATGGAAATTGATCCATACTATAATATTATAAATGCGAAAGTAACGGTGTCTGTCAGAGCCGTACGCAAAAGCTAGTTGTTTATTAAATATAATAGCGTAATAAGTAAGAAATCACGTCCTCTGCCATAACAACAGAATCGCTAGTCTGCATAAGCCATCTGACGGCGACATTCAACAATTAAAATTAGCATAGGATCTTAATAAATAGGCTAGGCATTAATTATAGGTAAAGAATAAGAAGAGTCAGTGAATAAACACATAATCCCGACTACGGCATCTCTATTCACTCCCGCAATAGTTAAAAGTTATATCAGCTGCTCTCTAATTCAATGCTAGCTAAAGTTTCCTTGTAAATATACACAGCTAGTAGCTTTAACAAAAAGTTAATATGCAATATTGACACTGTGTAAGGGTGCCGAAGGGAATTGCAATATCACCACTTTGCCTCGCTCGCTCCGACGACAAACAAGCCATGTATTCTGCAAGTTTAATGATTTTTCTCTGCTCACTAAACTTAATAAAATGAGTTTTTCAGCGTGAACGAGGCCGCCAAAACTTTGAGTGGAGCATTGGCCTAAAATAATAAACATTCTAAGCCTACGTGGTGACGTGGATATGAGATCCTTTTAACGAGATTTTTGTTTAAACTACTGGTAAACTCAAACTTCATCAATATTTATAACTTTAGTACTTATGTTAGAACAGAAAACCCATTTTCAATATCGCCACAAACGGCCTCAAAATATTAATCTGTTTATCTTTCCACTCATTTAACAAAAAGCCATATAAAGTTAAAACAGGGTCTTTTTAAAAGATACAAAGACAAAAAAGTGTGAAGGTTGAGCGTGAAAAGCTTTACTCAGCAATTAACTTCATTTTGCTAAATGAAAAGGAAAATATTTTTGACGAGTCAACAGAAACGCTACACATTAAATTTAATCGTAAATAATTCATTTAATAGCGGCATTTCATAAATTTTATACTCAATTCTGTGGGGACCAACAGAATTGAGCATCAAAGTAATTCTGTATTAGTCGAATGAAAAAACAAGATTTGCTTTAACATAATTTGACCAGCAAACAAAAGGATCTTGAGAAAAATAAATCTCTCTGTACCTCGTAATTTGGTTGTTATACTGTACCGATTATACAACCATCCTCGACCAAACTCGTACTCCATAAAATCTCTTAGATGTTAGGTAAGTATAGGTTGTACCTACCTATTACATATCGTCTTTATGTTGACCTCATTTATATTATAATTTTTTTCACCATTAAAATAAAAAAAATGTTGATGTTAGGTTGTAGTATGTAAGTGTTATTTTCTCTATCGACGTATACGTATCAGTGTCAAAAATAAACATAATAAACGATTCTATTAGGCTCTCCTTTAAAATTATGAACCAAGATATCTACTTGTAAAAATGTAAAAATGTTAGGTAATGTATATTTGATTAAATCAAATCTTAATTTTGTAAAGTGTCTTTATCTAAAACTCATCCCTCAGATTGATAAGTAAATAAAGTAAATAAATTTAATTACTTAGATCTACTACCTTTTGCAGTCACAAAACTATTACGAAATGTCAACATTTTAAGTAAAACTTTCATAATACTAACTCTATTAATAATAAATTTAACTGTGACACTGTTATGTTCGTAAATATCTTACACCATAGACCACAATATATTCACAAGCGTAATACCTAAGTTATTAAGGCATGTGATGTGAAATCTTAGTTATAGCCTAGATTACACATATACGTTGTGCAAGCAATATTTTAGGTGGGAACAAAGCCAAAACTGACGACTCTCCACTCCCTAGAATTGTTTGTTTTCGTCTTAGTCAATAAATCCTCAATTTGTATAGCCTTGTTTCACTGCAGCCTGTATAAGCTTACATGGTACCTTATTTACTTTGAGTGTTTCATAGTCCAATGTCTCATGGAGCGCAATTTTGCCGTGGTTATCGAGATCAGTCAGCCCCTGTAGATAAGTGGCAATTCGTTGCCGGCGGTGGCGTATCCTAGAATAGAGTGACGAATGTATGGGATTTGAGGTTTATGATATGCGTTTACAACTGTCATGTGCGTCAAATTTCTATTCTACGATACACCAGCAAAGGATTGCCGATTGTCTAGGGGGGGGCTGGTATCGATTAAATTCAATGACTGTGGTTTTGGAAAAATATGACGCTAAAACTGTGTATGTTTAATTGGGTCTGTAAAAGTACTTACGAAATAGTAACAGTAAATTTTCTGATGAACTGTCATGAACTTTTTCACAACTCCGTCAACCCACTGCTCTTTTTACCACCGTAAATTGATGTTTTGATTCAATAAATTTATATCTACCCATGTACTTAATCGGTAAGTTATACAGAAATAGGCTATTTGACAATTTTTTTTTACTTTCGAAAAATTACCAGTTTCTTATAATATAATGAACGGTAAAAGTGAAATTTTCGTGCGACAAATAGTTTTCAAGATATTTGATTTTGAAAAGTTCAATTTGTCGCGCCACCCGAAACCCGAAAACGCTCCATACAAAATCGTACGAAATTGTGACGTCACGCTTCTGTAGCGCGTAGTGCAAATGTATGGAGTGCAAGAGAATATCGCATTTATCTCGGTCTACGTTGCGTTTACACGTATATAGTTCATAATAAAAGTTATTTAAAATTTAATGAGGAATCTAAAAAGTTATATATTTTAATGGAATTTGATTGTTTATATTTTGAATTTTTTTGGGAATTGCAACTAATGAAAAGTCATAGTTTCAGTTTAGATATGCAATATTTTATTTTGCCAGGCATATTTTTTCTAAAGAAGCTATCATTTTAAGCAGTATTGGGAAGAATCGACGACTTAGTCAAATACCCTATTGTACAATAAACGCACGATTGTAAATGCTTTTGCTATTGATTTCTACTGTTTTTTTTTGTAAGAGAGATATGTATACCCACATTTCACCTTGGTACTTACTGTTCTACATGTCAACTAAACATTTTAGAAAACTCCGTGCTGTTTTTTATAAAAAAAGTTAAATAGTCGCCACCGTAATTTGATAGTATATAAAATATAGTAGCAGGAAAGTAATCAAATTGTATTCAAATCAAATAGTAGACTATATTTTAATGTCTGGCATGAATGTTGATAGGTTTTTTCATCAACTCAGTAACCATCTTGAGTGTACCAAAGTTTCATCACAATTGAACGAATAACAACAAACAAGAGACAAACAAAGCAATAATTTATATTAACATAAATCTAACATAAACATAGATAAATAAGTATATCAAAGAATAACTCGAATTCTATTCAACTGTAAGTAGTGAAGTCAAAGTAATAACAGTCACAGTAATTGTTAAAATATATTCGTTTCGAAATAATATTAAGTTGGTTTCAATCTACTTAGCCTTTTGTAATATAAAAAAGTAGAAAGATTTCTTAGTGCTGGCATTTTCGTTGACAAAGTCTTTACCTTAAGCACTAACATAACAATGAGAACGTGCCCTGTTTATAAATAGTCGTAAATTTTATAGACATAATAAATAGGGATGGATAATTCGAAACGCACGAGGTAAAATTGTGGTTTATTTGTGGAGCAAGCAGAACATTTGGCATGAAAGCAATTATGCTCAGTGGCTGGCACCTATTTCAAATTGTCGTTACATACTTGTTAGATATGAAAATATAAAAACGCATCCGAGTTATGATAGATACAGTTAATCACTGATTATTATTGTGATTGTTTATTTTATGACATGTTTCATTGTATTACCTAATCAGAGAAATGAGGGCGAATTCACGTGGAAAATGAAGCTAGCTCTGAGCTAGTGTAGCTGAAAGATTCTGTGATAATGTGTGTTACATTTAAATTTCACGCCTATGATAATATTGCGACACATCACTACCAAACCTATTTGCATCGAACACACTGTGTCAAGTTCGGAAGTTCCTAATACTTTCGCGGGGGGCATGCAACATTGCAACCAACATTACTTTACTCGTATTAAGAGAGACTACGAAATAAGTAGTTTATAGTTTTCCTCCTACCTTTTACTATACACCTCTTATCATGTTTCACCTCTGGTCTAGCAAGGTTGCTCGTCGTTAATGGTGCAAAATAGCCGCTTGTCAATAAAAAAAAATATCCGTAGAGACCATTTTTTCCACGCAGCTGAAATTGTGAACTAAGTATAGGATGTGTATATTTACATACACAAACAGGCTAAAATGTATTTATCATTCTGTGTAGCGTAAACAGGCCGATGAACAAGAACAAGGTATTTAATCATAACATTCCAGCCAGCGACTTCGAATCCTTTCACTTTTAACTTTAGAACAATATTATGCTTACTATTCGGTATAGTTACGTAAACAATTTTAATTAGTAAACTTTTGCAGTCAAACGTTCCTATAAAAAATAGGTCAAAGATATCAACTCGGGGCTGGTAGCTTTTAATCCTTTAAAAACCTCTAGGAACTGTAAGCGTCGGCGTCTCCCGGGTCGTAATAACACTAACTCTTATAAACTAGGATTATACCACTCTCCGTAACACGACTTAAATTCAAATATGCACTTACTTAAAAATGCTGCATATTTTGAGAACATAGCTTGCAGGCTCTCATGGTTTAAAGTATTTATACTCAGAGCTATCTCTAGGATTTAAGTTAAGTAGAAGCTCTAAAGTAGTTGACATCTGGTTGGTTCATTCTGATGTTTTATAAAGTTAACAGAGTAAATTAGCTGGTCATGAAGTATACCTATGACTCGTTGTGTCATTCATTCATCAGCATCGAGTACTCAATAAAATATCAACTATTAATGAATTGAATCTGCGGTAGCCTAATGGTATGGGTAATGGACTGCTGAGACGAGGTCTCGGGTTCGATCCCAGGTTTACCATGGCACACACCAATGACTTTTCGATGCTTTTCGAACTCATATGTGTATTTATCGCAGGTTTATAAGTGCCCGGTTAATGACAATAGGCTCGCCACCTATTACACTGGGACCTAAACATAAACTGGCAAAATGTGTGTGCTAGCACCTCTGCCTACCCCTTCGGGGAATATAGGCGTGAGTTTATGTATATGATGTAATGAATTGAAGACACTATACTCACAGTAGGCTTAAGAGTTGTACAAAGCGGGATTTCTTACTTTTAAATCAATCAAAATCTGGGTTCAACACAAACGGCTTGAAGCGGTTCAAATATCCACAAAGAAAAATGAGCTCACATTTCTCCAAATGGAAATATCAGTAAGCTCAAGTTAATGACCGGATAACCAAGAATAAAAACGTACAAGTTTTCTGAATCGTAGTCTTTAATAAACCTTATGTAACATTTAATAAAAATAAAAAGCTTATAATGAAAATAGCTATTGTGTATCTACTAAATCTTCTTTTACATGTCAATCGGTGTACCAGGGGCTCGATTCACTATCGCCACGTATCACGTATTTGTGAGTTTGTGAGTTTCGTTTCGATAACCTGGTATTCTGTACGATCTGTCAAAGCATAAGTTTACAGATACTTAGGTTTTTATCATTTTGACAACTGACGTCACCCATACAAATGGCTCAAACGTCATAATATACTATAATCAGCTCGGCGAACCTTGATTCCTATGACAGTTCATACTAGTGACGGGTCGTGTCGATATATCGCAACTTTTTATAGGCAAAGGCGTGACTTGCATTCAGCCACATCGATAAACATGTTTTTAAAATATAATCTACATTACTATAATTATAATGCTTGTTATATTTACAAGTATCCGTGTATTTGTATATGGGGTTGCCAATATTCCGATGCAGAGGTAACATGGTCGGACTGTATAATTTTAATGTGAATTAAAATTTTAGTTATAGCAACACTATCTGATCTGTCACTACGCTAGTACTGTCAGTTCGCTACGCCAGTACGAGTGCTTGTATGCGCCACGTGTTTTGTTGTGTCAACGGAATCCTTTGTTTATTACTATTGTTGTTTTCTGTTTTTGTTATTGTTGCTGTTTTGTTTTTGTTGGTGTTTCAAAATGCCGAAAAGACTGAGAAAAACTGTACTCAACAGTGAAACGCGGGAGTTTGTTGTACGCTTGCGTGACTATTTTGCTCGCGAACTACAAAATGGCGGACCTTTGTTGCCACTTGACAACGTACGCAACCGTGTTGCTGATGCTTTGGGAATTGGCAAAGCTACCGTTTCCCGAATTACAAAGGAGAAGTTCGGCGAATCGTCGATGGAGGAGAACAAATTATCAACTCCAAAGAAGAAAAAACATAATAGGGCACGACCCGTAACTAACCCCGATGATTTCGACATGGCAGCGATACGAAACCATATTTACGGCTATTATTTTCGACTTGCACAAAATTATTAGCGTCGCTGAAATCGGCTGATTTATTTAAAGGTGGATTCACTTCTCTCAGACAGGTTATAAAAAAATGTGGATTTCGTTATGGGAAGTGTGACAAAAGAAAAGTGATAATGGAGCGGAAGGACATTGGATTGATGAGGTGTGATTTTCTACGACAAATAAAAAGCATCGAGAACTGGGACAAGGTGGTTTATCTGGACGAAACGTGGCTCAACGCCAATCACTCAGTCTCCAAAACATGGACAGACGACACAGAGAAATCCTGTACCAAAGCACCAGAAGGCAAGGGCCAGCGTTTGATTATCTGCCACGCTGGCACAGCCAAAGGTTTTGTACCTAACTGCTTGTGGGCCTTCAAATCCGTGAAAACAAGTGATTATCACGAAGAGATGAATTTTGAGAATTTCAAGAAATGGTTCACAAAACTATTAGACAATTTAAACGAGCCCCACTACATTTTAATGGACAACGCCCCATACCACTCTGTGCAAATTAATAAAGCGCCTACCGCGAACAACAATAAAGGCGAAATAATAGAGTGGCTGCAAAACAATGGTGTGGCAGCTAATACTCAAATGCTGAAAAAGGAATTAGTTAGATTGTTGAACCTTCATAAACAGCAAACAAAGAAGAAATATTTCTTGGATGAGATGGCAAAATCAAAAGGGCACACCGTGATTCGGCTACCGCCCTACCACTGCCAATATAATGCAATCGAAATGATATGGGCGCAGATCAAAGGTGGGTTGATTTGTATTTATTTTAACATGTTTTTATTTAGGTCACTGGTGACTGTCTAGTCGGCTAGTACTATTTAAAGCTATTTTATTTCACTAGCAAATTGCATTTTTATTTTTATCCATGTGCATGTGCATTTTATCATGTGCTTATATCAATTACACACTTTTAACGTACAAAATTATGTACTTATAATGTACTTACCCCGATCTCGCTCTTTGACTTTGCATCATTTTCAATCTAAACCATTATTGTTTCAGGTTGTGCAGCCAGGCTTAACACCACTCCACCATTCACAGCTAATAAAATGCTTACGTTGCTACAAGAGGCATGTAGTCAAGTGACTCCGGACAATTGGAGGAAAGTGGTTGAAAAGACGAAAAAACTATGCTTAGATGATTGGAATCGAGACGTGCGATACGACAATATAGTAGACCAGCCGTTTTTAATAAACATAGGAGAAAGCAGCTGCAGTTCGGATTCCGAGTCTGAGACGCAATCGGTGACACCATTGTCAGATTCAGATTAATGTATATTAAAAAATCATAAATAAACCGCTTTTGTTTTATTTGAGTAGGTATATACAATAAATTTGTTAAATCTCCTTTATTTTATTATCGCAAACAACTTAAATGATTATAAATCTGACACTAAGAGCGTAGGTGCTCTATTGATGTATTTTGTACACTCGTTTCCATTTTCGATATTTGTTTATCGATACTTTTCCGCACTAGTCGATATCTTCCAAACGGAGTAACTTTTGCAGGACGTCAACGTAAAGTCTGATTGAGATAATTTCTTGTAAGTGTTAATAATTATTATAATTCCAACGGGATATTATTGTAATTGCATATATCTGCCTAAAATTAATAGATATCATTTTTAGACACCGCCAATTCGATTATAATATAACGGTGACGCTACTACAAGGTTGTGTCGTGGGAATAACTGTCAGTGTCATAGGGATCAAGGTTCGCCGAGCTGATTATAACAACACGTATCGCATACTTGTGATTTTGGAAATCGATAACTTAATAACCTGATATTCAGTAACATCTGTCAAAGTCAAAATTATGGTTTAGGCGTTAAATCATGGTTCTGAACTCGATGACAATGTTCTGCTCGATTTGTATACGTAGATACGTTCACAAAAATTATAAAAGTTTAAATGTTTTTTATCATAGGAAAATCATTCGGTAAGTATTTATTTACATTTGAATTACAATGATTGCTAAAATTTGTCGTTGAATAAATCCATACTAATATTATAAATTAATGCGAAAGTAACTCTGTCTGTCTGTCTGTCTGTCTGTCTGTATGTTAGCTTTCACGCCTAAACCACTGAACCGATTTTGATTAAATTTGGTATGAGGGTAGATTAAACCTTGAGAAAGGACATAGGCTATGTTTGGTCGCGAAAACCGTCATCCACGCGGGCGGAGCCGCGAGCAAAAGCTAGTTCACGATAAATATTATACGATAATCTTCATTGCGCTATCCAGACCTAAAGAAAACAGGGATTAACTAACTTGTGTTTCGTGATTTAGAATGCGGATAAACATAGTATTTAACTTTTTCTCATAAATCAATCCTACCTTTTTTTTGGCCTGCGAAAACCTCGGATACCTCCCCCGGCGGAGCCGGAAGGGGTTATGTGGGACTCGAACCGACTAAAACCGCACGCCGACTGAGGGTCGTGGTGCTAGGCCGGAGGTGAGGTGGTCATCGACATATCTCTCGCACCACGGCTGACCCAGGTCCCCGACTCGCCCCCGGAATGGGGAGGCGCGCCTTCTAGCGCGCCGCCGCCGTAAATCAATACCACCATGTATGTACAGTGAGCATGCAAGGTGCACAAAATGGTCATAATATCAAGGTATAGCTCGGGCCATATATCTTGGACCTATTTTTTTATATAAAGGACACGTCAATTTCACTTCACCTCGACTGATGGTAAGCTAAAAGCAAAGTCTCGGAAAGGGGATCACCATCGTAAACATGTACCATGTTAACAGTGGTGGCACTCAGCTTGACGGCCTTGTCAGATGCCTTTTCACGCCCCGCTTAAAGGCCCCGGGACTGATTAGAAGACCTCATCAGAATATTCACCGTGGTGGAGACGGTAGAATATTGCCAAAGACGCAACATCTCTACGCATCTGCAAAAACTCAAGGAAGTTCGTGACCTCAGGATTCCCAATGATGCGGACCGCACGTTGCAGCGACCTGTCGAGAGCATCTAGTAAGTACTTTGCGTAGCCATCCCAGAGATGCGAGCAGTATTCCACGTAGGAACGAATTTGAGTCTTGTATGAAGACGTCGCTGCTGCGAGCTCCGAGGTTACGCTAGGCTGTTTTGATGTCTTTTTTCCGCGATTTCACACTGCTTGGCCGCAGGATGTGCGTGATAACTCCCGTGTAAGTTGCTGTCGTTTGCATAGCAATTAATGCTACCGTTAGAAAGCATCATTGATATGCAGAAGAAAGAGAGTGGGCGATAAGACGGAACCCTGCGGCGCGCCAGCATTCACCTGCAAGAACTCCGAAGCTCGTCCATCACAAAAGACGCGAATACGGTGCTCCTGCAGGACGCTTGCAACCCAGTTGCACGATCTGGGAGGCAGGCCAAAGGTTGGTAGCTTGGAAAGCAGCGATGTGTGCCATACCCTATCGAACCCTAAGCTGTGGCGATGTCAATACGATATTGCCAGTGACTCAAATCGTGAGATATAAAAGGCCCTGGGGCGTGCGGATTATTTTGTAATAATATATATTTGTCTTAGTGAACTGAAGCTCGTCTAACGCAGCAGCACCCCGTGCTATCGTCAAAATTCATCCAAGAAACGTGTACTGCGTGTATAGAGCACATTTTAGGTCCCAGATATATGTCTCAAGCAATAATGAGATCATTTTGAGTACTTCGCTACTCAATGTCGATCTGTGCGCATCGCACTGGCATTCCTGGGCCGCTTTTCTGCTATGGTGACAGGCGGCTACCATTGTCACACACCAAGTCTACGGTCCTGCAGGACAGAGGTCATTGAGCTACCTCCTATGTTACGCCGTGCGCCGCCACTAAGTCGGCTCCTTCTGTACCAGAACCAGGTGATCCCCCAAACGTCGTTTTGCGGAGATCACCGGTGTCATCAGTACGTCAAACATAATCTTTTCACATGGAGTGCTCGCATGATAAGTCTGCGCGTGAATGTTTATAGTGGATTTAAGGACAGGTGTTTTTTGGGTATATTAATAGTTAAAGATGTTTAAAAAAAAGCCAAAAACGAACAATAGTTAAAGTAAAAGTTTTCTATTCCCGTCTTTTTTCATTAAAAGTATCAAGTAAAGATCTTTTCAATTTTTTTTTCAAGAACAAAATTTGAGCTTCGCCATTCGATATTTAAAATTGATGACTATTATACTCACACGAAGACAAGGCTGAATAGCAAAGCGACCTCTTTGGTCTTTGGACTATTCAGACTGGCAATAGACATCATGCATGATGTCTATTGCCAGTATGAAGGTTAGATGTACGCGAACTTTTTTAAAGAAAAAAGTGTTTTTTTGTAATTACTTACAGCCCTAGGGCTTTTCTAGCTACATTATTACCCTAGAGCGCTAATAAATCACCTACAAGCCCCATTTGGAGGTAATAATAACCTACTTATCGAATATGAGAGATGTAAAAATATTATAGAGATCTGGTTCTTAGCATTCCATGGATTCACCGTGCGGTCGCCGGGTCCATGGCGTGGTACAGAGAGGAACACTGTGACGGCGCCTGGGACTTGCGACCCAGGTGTAGGTTTAGGGTGGCCACCTTGTAACGCATCAGCGCTCACCTCCACCGTCAGTCGTGTTCCCCCCTCTACCTATCCAAATTTGGTAAGATCCTATCAACGCCGTTTTAGATATTCGTTTGAGTAAAGAGCTTACTGAAGCTCTTGGCAATTCGAGGTCTTTAAATAAGTTATACAGGGATTTAGCTGGAATTCCCCTTGCTCCTACTTCCACGGCGTAGAGTTTAACCACATAGCCATTTTTGGTTAACTCGTTTAAACTTAACCATATTTAAAAAACCCTACTTATGCTGAAAATATCGAAAAAACTTTGATAGCAGGTCGTACCCATTTGCAAACTATAAACTGGAAACCTAGAGGACAGTTTCATGCCCCTACTGCGTACGCCGCAGCAGACGATGGCTACCAGGGCCATTAGCTACTGCCCGATAACTTTCGTCGTGGCGAGTCTTCTGGCCGGATCGCCACCGTGGATCCTACAATCTAGGGCCCTTTCAGTGCTATATCGGTTCCGAAAGGAGGCGCGAATGCGGGGATACGATCCCGAGCCTGAATATATTCGGGCCGAGAAATCCCGGCCTCACATGAATATGGTGGCAGAGTGGGAACGACGACTTAAGTAAGCTGTCGTAGCGGCCATACCAATCATGGGGGGAGAGACTAGAGAGGCCACATGGCAGCCCCTCGTATCGACTGACGCAAATTATCACTGGGCACGGGTGCTTCGGGTGGGATCTGCGTCTGATCGTTGAGGAGCCATCGTCCGGGTGCTATCACTGCGACGCAAGCGAGGACTCAGGGCTGCACACGCTCCCCGAGTATTCGGCGTGGGAGACGCCGAGACGGGAGCTGGTGGCGGCCCTGGGAGTGAGAGTTCTCACGCTCGCCACCCTACTCGCAGCGATGTTCCGTTGCGCGGATGCATGGGAGGCCGGCGCCTCCTGGGAGCAAGTAATGCTCGAGAAGGAGACGGCGGAAAGGGACTCGCAAACCGCGCTACCCGCGGGCGAAGGCAACATGTACTACGGATGCACAAACCGACCTCCGTCCCCCATAAGTCAGCCCAGGTGCAAGGGCTATCGATGACAACCTCACCTTCGGCCTAGCACTCCGACCCACAGACGGCGTGTGATTTTAGTCGGTTTGAGTCCGACACAACCTCCCCCTCCGGCTCCGGCGGGTATCCGTGGGGATTTCCGCACGAAAAAAACGAAGAAAAAAAAGACATTCAAATGTGCTCTGTAAGTGCCTGAACTGAATAAAGGAAATTCACTCTTTGGTTCTTCTTTTTTTTATTGTGTTTCATAACGGGCCTAACCCGCCATCTGCGTAACAGTCGAGCGCACCGCAGCGCCACCCTCAATCAACACGAGTTTCTTGACTGAATTACATATAATATAATATATATATTGTAGAAAAAGCCGAACAAATAGTACAACCAAAATTTGTTTCGAGGATTACTAATATGTACAACAATAGGAATATTTGGTATCCTTTAAATAGATGCTATGTTGGTAGAAATGCAATACCGCTCCGCTATAAAAAGTTTTTAATGAATGTTCAGAACGTAAGAAAATTGTTTATCATAGGTACCATAGACCACAAAACAACTTCGTTTTTTTAAGGTTTTCTTATTTCTTCTTGGATATATCACTATTCGATCAGTTAGTATTATAATGTTGCAATTTTAGCAGCCTGCTGTGCTGTGTATATGCTGTGTCAAATAAAAATACAAATGACTTATGGATTACAATAATTGTATTTTATTAAACTGTAGTGCAATAATGATAAAAAATATATCCCATATTCATCTAAACATAAATAGATTTTTTTGAAGCACATAAATAATAATAATAGTTATAAGTACCTACTAATATTATGGCAGCGCGATTAAGATAGCATAATTCTATTCCCGAATAGTGTAATTATTCATAAAAGTGAATCGTTGACACGAAAAGAAGAAGTCTAATATTAATTAAATCATAGTTCAAAACAATTCCATACATAAGATTTATGTATGAGATTGAAAAAATTAATAATAAGAATTTATTGAAAAAAAAAATTGGCAATTCAAGTTATATTTTTAGTCTGGCATTATTTTCATAAATGTCATATGTCATATGACATAAAATGTCACGTATATTTACTTGGTATTCTGTACCGGAAACTGACATAGGTTACTCACCGAAATTGCACGTTGCGTATATTTACGTCAGTAAAATCATAAGTAAATTTACGCAACTAAGTACGTAAGTTAGTGAATTGAGCCCCAGAACAATATAGAAACGACAACTACTTCACAAAATATAGTTAATTTAAACAACCCTTTAGGTATTTAAACTATCATGGTCACTCACATCTATTATCAGAGTAAATATTAGAAGAAATATAAAAAAGAATAAACAACTCTTTGCCACTATTTCAACCGATATTACACTCAAAATACTTCATTTCCGAGGTTGTCACTCTATTCTATCACAGGCTCGGCAACTTGCTTGCCTAAACTAAAATTAAAAATGCAACAGTAACAAGTCGGTCAGTCGGTCTACAGAATTGTTAGCTTCATGATCACTGCTAACCAATAAGGATACAAGTTGAAATTGACTTTACAATCAGATAAAACCGAATCTGAGGAAGAACATTGAAAAAATTCAGGGGACTTTAGCTAGAATTTATGTAGAAGCACCTTGAAAAACTTATGCATGTCTAGTATAGGTACTGATATTTTGATGACTGTCCCAAACCTATGCCGCAGGCTTATCGATTGAGGGAAGTGATCGATAAGGATACACATATTTGGTAGTGTGACCTGATTTGTGGTCTCTTTTATTTTCCAATGTGTCAGTAGTTTAATTTCAGTTTAACAATATGGTCAATGAGATATTATTACTTATGTATCATCGTTAATTTTCGCAAATCAGTAAAAGTGCAGATTAACGAGGTATTCTCCTGAGTGAGGTATGTATCTAAGTGGAAAAAATATTTAGTTCTTACAACAACTAGATAATCCGCAGACTTACTAAGTAATCTGCAGACTAACGACCAGGCATAAGATAAATTCCATAAAGCAGATTTTTGTATGAATAAAACATTTTTGACTTTGCGAAACTTCTATTTCTGCATAGTGAAAATTTACATACTTACCTACGTAACTAGATCGGCCTTTGCCTTGCCCGGTTATATTGTTGTAGCCAATACGATAATGCCGTTTCTTCTTTTATTACTTAAATATTTCCTACACAATGCTACCAAGTATTCGTAAGGATAATATAATCTCTGGCTAGAGATCATTCCGAAAACCAATTTAGTTCTAAGTCAAAATTCTCCCACCACAAATTTGAATATTGGCCCTGTAGTAGTGGCTGCTGGGTACAGAAGAAGAAAATTAAATCAAAGCAATCAGTAGGCCTTCACAAACAATATATTTAAGTCGTCATTTATCATGCTTCATCTCTGCCTGAGGTCACAAATTAAAATATTACTTACCAATAAAAACCAACTACATAGATCTTACTACCTGAGAACAAAATCCAAAAAGTATTAACATTTTGAAGAGACTTGTTTAATTTATTAGGTAATTATGGTCGGATTAAATGCTACCGCATAAATA
Organism: Eilema sororculum; assembly: GCA_914829495.1. NCBI lineage: Eukaryota > Metazoa > Arthropoda > Insecta > Lepidoptera > Erebidae > Eilema > Eilema sororculum. The sequence continues at coordinate 10,767,601 of OU618542.1, forward strand.
AAACAATAACGCCGTGTTCCTGCGTCGACAAAAATTCCTGGAATGCAATATTATACAGATAGTAAAGTCAGGGAATCCGATTTGCATAAACATGCAATTAAGCTAGGAAAGGGACGTCCTTGCCTTGATAATATTGAAGAAGAGGCTACGGTCATTCATAATATTAACATAAACATTAGTCATACCTACACACAGACGTATACGTCTCAAGCATTTGAATTTTTAATCAAACCTCGTATTAATGAGGGTTATATTAAAACTTATGTATTCAGACATTAGCACAGCGAAATACGCAAGTTTGTTTCAGCAAATTAACTTCCGAGTACCGCTTCCTACCTATAAGTTCGATAGCAACTGCTGAAGTTTTTAATCAAGAATGTCAAAAAATATGACCATGGTGTGTTATGCTGTGGTTTTTAAATAAATAAGCACTCTTTACCATACATTTCCCACAACAGTCCAACGCGTTAAGACGCCTTGCCTTGGACAATTTTTTTTTATACCTCTTAGGTGGCAGACAAGCACGCGGCCCACCTGATGGAAAGTGGTTACCGCGGCCTATGGACGTATGCAACACCAGGGGCGTTACACTCGCGCTGCCGACCCTGAAGAAACCTTCTAATGCCCCTCTTGAAGAACCCCATATTGTAGTCGCTTGGGAAAACCATGGCAGGGAGTTCATTCCACAGCTTGAGCGTACGTGGGATGAAGTTCCTTTCATACCGCACGGTGCGCACCGTATTCGGATGCAATGTGTGGGGATGAATTCCCTGTCTATGACGAGCGGTGCGATGATAGAATGTAGCTGTGGGCATCATGTCAAATAATTCATCTGAGCACAAACCATTATATAGACGGTAGAAAACACACAGTGAGGCAAAGAGGATAATTATAAACTAGTAGTAAATTCGACCATAAAATTAAAAAAATATAAGTTTAGTCATTATTAAAGTTTTATATCTCTTGAGATTTTATTTCTTAAAGAGCGGTAAGTATTAATATATCTATAGATAAACGTTAAACGCGTAATTAAAAACGTTTGTAAGTATGGATGTATGAATGGACGTTTGTTACTCTTTCATATCTAAATGGTTGGAGCGATTTTAATAAAATTTGGTAAGGAGTTGGCCGACACCCTAGACTAGTACTATTATTTATTCTGTGCCCTAGATTAACACATAGGCACAGAATAGATAATATGACATAGGCTATATTTGGTCGCGAGAAACGACATCCACGCGGGCAAAAGCTAGTAGGGATATAAATTGACCGCTTCAATAAAAACTATATACTTTATATACCTCTTTGAAACGCGAAGTGCGAGAACAGAAAATCAGTCAAGTGCAATGTTTTTCGAAGTCAAGTGCAATGTTTTTCGAAGTCAAGTGCAAGTTAGAAATAGTTACATCTTGATTGATAAATAAAGTTAAAGTTGTGGTTAGCAAACAGAACTGTTGTACATATAAATCTACATAGATTGGGGTCAGTTTAATAACCGCAAATAAATTTATTCACCTGGTTTTGTGGTCATAAACAATTTTCTATTTGGTTTTGAAGATTTCTTTGATGTAGCTCCGGAGTCCAAAGACCTGCTTTTTGAGTAAGCAATCGTCCCAACAAATGAATCATCGTAGACCAGTTGCCCATTACCAAATTCGAAAAGGCGCTAGTGGTCCCAGGTCCCAGTTTTAGATGAGGACGAGATGCCCCCTAACTCAATATAAGACCATCATTGAAAACAAACATACTTTACAAATGAATATGGAACCTCCAACTATTGATAGTCGGTTAAAAATTCGTTGTTTTACTGTCTTTGCGGATCTTGTTTTATGTAGACTATTTTCATGAAATAAATGTAAAAATTTGCTGACGCACAGAGCCATATTTATATAAGTAGATACTAAAGGAGTATGACTTTTATGTTGAAATTTTAGTATGATTAGATATTTTTTGCTAGACCATACCTTTAGAGCAGGTTATATTTTACTCAGTCACATTTATATTACATTCAGTTTTTTTTTTAATTCATGTAAAAGAAATTGAATAAGTCTGTAAAAATTCTTAGCAATAGTAACATCACCCTGTATTGGCGATTGACAAACTCGTGCCAAAGTGAGGGTCTCAAAATAAACTAACATGTACGACGTCATCGGCAAGATTTTCGGAGAAAAAGAAAATTCAAAGGGTGGCTCGAAGGTACACAAGTTACCGCCCTGCCTCGTTCAAACATTTGAACTAAATGTCTTAAAATAATAAAACATACTTAAAAGCAGTATTTGTGGTACCTCTTCGACCTCATATTAAGAACAAAGATAAATTAAGATTACTACATTATAAAACTAGCTTCTAGCCGCAGCTTCGCCCGCGTGGATGTCGGTAATCGCGATCAAACATAGCCTATATGTCTAAACCTTTTTCAATGTCTAATCTTCGCTTATACCAATCAAAATCGGTTCAGTGGTTTAGGCACCAAGCGTAACATACAAACAGACATACAGACAGACAAACTTTCGGATTTATAATAAGTTAGTATGGAAGTATGGATTGGCACGAATTAACTTCTCAATTAGACTTTCTACCCATAGTCTATCATAAAATTCATCATCATCATATTGACATCAGTCTCGGTCGCATCTATTGCATAGTGGTTCTGCCCGCGTGGATGTTGATCATCATTAAATTTGGCCATTTCTTCAGATCTGCTCCACTCCACCAATTGAGATCGAACGTACGACGTTTTTATTTCATAGACGAGAATTTCAGCTATAGTTATATCTGAGCATTTCTCTTGGATTCTCATATTATGTGGGACCACGTAGGATAGAATTGCTTGGAACCGAAACTCATAGGTACTTGGTGCATTGTGGATTTTAATGCACCTCTGCTTACCCTTTCGGGGATTTATACACATGATATTTGTAAAAAAATACGACAACATTTGATTCATTTTACTATAAACCTGTCAATCCTCCCATCTATTTTCTAATTACTGTTTCTCATTTTCCTATCTTCGTGTTGTTTTTTACTTATTCTTAGACAGAATATGTTTTTAGTTCTATTTTACCACCTAAAGTTTCCGGGATTTATACACATGATATTTGTATTTGTAAAAATCACCACAACATTTGATTCATTTTACTATAAATGAGTCAATCCTTCTATCTATTTTCTAATTACTTTTTCTCATTTTCCTATCTTCGTGTTGTTTTTTACTTATTCTTAGACATAATATGTTTTTAGTTCTATTTTACTTAGCACCTAAAGTTTTCAGGGATTTAAACACATGATATTTGTATTTGTAAAATATACCTACTACAACATTTGATTCATTTTACTATAATGAGTTAATCCTCCTATCTATTTTCTAAACTGTTTCTCATTTTCCTATCTTCGTGTCCCTTGTTTTTTACTTATTCTTAGACAGAATAAATGTTTTTAGTTTTATTTTACTACGTTAAGTTTTGTAATTACCCACAGATCTTTTGTGTGATGTAAACTCAAATATAGGTTTGGTAAGAAAATCAGTCACGCATACCACGCCCTTTCTGTTAATGAAGATCGCAATTACTTTGTTTCCTCAAAACTTTGTTTTGGTCAGATGCGCCTCTTTTACTTAGGGTTACAGGATAAATATCTGTCAGTGAATTTCAAATTATCACAGCGGTCAAAGCGACTGCCAGTGATAATTTAATATTCAGGCTTTATTTATTGACTTATAATTTTACGGAATATAATTATGTTTACGCAATGTATTATAGGTATCGTATCATTTCGTTTTCGAAACCAAAATTCAGAACCAGTTTCAAAGTCAGATTTTTTATTCATGATAATTCTGGCCCCCCACCACTGATTTACAATATAAATCAATTTGCTTATATTTATGATACCTCCAGAACAATTTGAATAGTAGGTACCTGGCCCACTGTGTTTTTAATCTTTTTTATTTTTTTTATTTAGAGAATTAGCAACCGAAATTACTAACATTCCTTCTAAACCCTCCAGCTAAGCTAAATTGCTTGTGCTAGGAGTAGGTTCACGTCTCGGTCGTGTAATGGCCAGAATTAGAACCCGGGACCTCTCGATCATAAGGCCAACTCCTTAACCACTATGCTACCGACGACGCTTGCTTGGGTTACATTACACTATACCGACCAAGTTATCTGATACTATGTAATCAAAATGTTACGTAGGCGTTAGAAAATAAACGCCATTTATAACACCTATATAACAAAAAATATTAAATTGCTTTCTGGGTTCAACCCTCGAATCCATTTCACCGCTGAAAATAACCCACAAGCAGCTTAACCATTGGGTATTTTCCTGTAGTTAAAATAAATTATCTAACCGAGCTTATTACATTATGAATGATGAAAGAGCTGCAAAAGTTAAGTCGGTTCTTATTTTACCTTTTTTATTTAGTTTTAATAGGTAACTCTCCCAATTTCATGATTGATTTGTTCCGCGTTCGTGGATTATAGTAAATGATTTGACTACTAAAAGTTATGACGTCACAAAAAAAATCATACAAGTTACCTTTTAAATTACCGTTTTGACGTTTAGAAAAAAGTAACTAATTTGACTAGTCAGTAGAATACCCAAGTGTTAAGAGTATGCTGATAATAATTCGCTTAAAATTTACTTACTGCACTTATAATTTGACAACCAGAACTAAAACTGCTTTAATGCATAAAAGTGTATTCCACATGGCTCCAATTATATATAACAAACTGCCAAAGGAACTAAAGGAAATGAAAGTGGATAACTTTAAGAGACATTTAAAATACATATTAATTAATAAATGCTACTATAATTTAACTGACTACCTAAATGACAACATTAAATTGAATATAAGTATAACAAAAAGACACTAATTTATTACTAACTCTTGACATTTGTTTCTCTTGATATCGACATTCATATTCTTTTTATTAAAATTGACCACATTGACACATTGCATGAATTAAAATGGATAATTAATTAATTAAATAAATAAATATGATATAAATAATGTAACTGTAAATTGACAAAGTATGTACTTTGTATTTTGCATGCCATCATAATGGCAGAATGTGATGAACTTTATAATAATGTAACACCTTTGTATCCACCATATTCGTGCAAATAAATTTGAATTGAATTGAATTGAATTGAACAGAATACTTATATTCTATTAATCATTTTATTGAAATAAAACCACTATTAAACGAATTCTATCGCAATTTATTTGTTACTATTTACTTTTAATCCGACGTTTCGGCCACTTTTCAGTAGCAATGGTTAAAAAGTGGTTTAATCTCCTTAACTTTAGAAAATATCTATTAATAATTTCCAAAATGATTACTAACAGATCGTGTTGTTGTTGAACACTTTCAAAGTGAATCGGTTTGAAATCGGGACAACGTAATACTGGGCGGAACTACAACCAGACCGGCAAACCACCCCGGGGGACTTATTTGCAACAATCTCTGTTCACAAATAATATTACCAGAGCTGTTTCACGTAATATTAACTCCACTAGATACACTCAGGTACCTGCAAATAAATTTATTTTATTATCAGTTTACGTGATTTATTAAAGTCATGTTGTTTGTATAAGTATTACCTTTTGAGTTCCAGTGCTATACAAAGTTGTGGTACAGGATAATTAACATTATTTCATAGTGCTGTTCTGCGCTAACGAGCTTCGCTGGGATTCTTTTACAATGTATTTTTATAGGGAAGGCATCATAGTATGGTTATATTAGATTTAATTTTGAAATCCGCAAGTTTTCATAACATTTTATATTATATCAGTTCATGCTAAGAGCAGCTTCGCATAACAGGAAGGGTTTATTTCACTTGCTCCCAAGACCTGGTTTACCCTGTCAGGGTAAGATCGCGGCTTCGAGTCCCGCCTAAGCTGATACAATTTTTCCTATCTAAATCGATACGTGCTTTATTTCGAAACTCTGCTTAAGTATGAAAAATAGCAATCTCGTAGTTGACTTAATGTGAGTAGTGATTAAGGTGTAAATCATTAAGGCTTTGTAATGTTTTAGTCTCTGCAATGAGCTGACTATGATTATTTATTTGTAATTTTTTTTTTATATAGGACACGTCAATTTGACTTCACCTCGCCTGATGTTAAGCTAAAGACAAAGTCTCGGAAAGAGGGTCACCATCGGAAACATATACCATGTTAACAGTGGTGGCACTCAGCTTGACGGCCTCGTTAGATGCCTTTTCACGCCCCGCTTAAAGGACCCGGGACTGTAGGAAGAAGGAAACACGTGAGCTGGCAGGCAGTTCCAGGTCTTAATGGTGCGGCATAGGAATGAGTCGCTGAAACGCTTGGTTCTAGCTGGTATACTCTGCACCGTATATGGATGGCATCTTAGCCCTGCACGTGTCGTCCTGTGTAGGAAAGGAGAGGGTGGGACTAATTGGAAGAGCTCGTCAGAACATTCACCATGGTAGAGACGGTAGAATACTGCCAAAGCAACGCAACATCTCTACGCATCTGCAAAGGCTCGAGGGTGGTCGTGACCTCAGGATTCCCAATAATGCGAACCGCACGTCGCTGCAACCTGTAGAGAGCATCTAGTAAGTACCTACTTCGCGGAGCCGTCCCAGAGATGTGAGCAGTATTCCACGCAGGAACGAATTTGGGTCTTGTATAGAAGACACCGCTGCTCCGGCGTGAAAAAACGTCTTACTCTGTTCAGTTCAATTCATATCTCAACATTATTCGTAAATACAATTTAACCATTTCTTCTTCAATACCTATTATATTCATATGATACGTAACCGTATTTTACTTCAAATAAAGAACATAATGGAGAAACAAACATTCTAGCGTGATATCCCCGATTGCATCCAACGTTATCGCTATAAATCCCGGAGGTACAAATCTCATCATTAAGTTAATGTTCGTAAAAATCGTAATAGTTTCAAAGCAAATCCTCCGAAATCGAATTTCCGCATGTAGCTAACTTAGACATTAGATATGCCATAACACCCTCTACGAAATCTTTCTATCGTACCATTTAGGTAATGTTTTTATCGTTGGTATAAACGACCTATAAAACTTGAACGTTAACATATCCAACCGGCTTTTACTTGACGTACAATTGTACATTTGTGACTATTTAGTAAATCTCTACGCGCTTCGTTATTCATGTTCCAAGTATCTGTAGTACAAATACTGACAGGCATAATATCGGACAAGCGACACCGAAAGCACCCGACCACTCATCCTCAAAGGTTAGAGACGAGCAGCCACCTCAAAATGGACCAATACAGTCCATTCCCGTAATGTAAAAGGCCAATGAACGTAACAATATCGTAAAAGTGATGTAGTCAGGTCACAAACGGTGGGGGACACGTGAACGCAAGAATTTCCGTCATAATTCCGAGGAGTTAACGGGCTCTCGGGAATCACTTTCATTTTCACTTAGCGCCACCGACTGCTCCATAACCATTAAATCCTCTTGTTTACTACTTCTTCGTCGGTTCAAAGCCACTGGCCCGCTCCCCACTTATCTAACTTATTCACAGAGTAAACTAAACAGTAAACATAAATGAACCCAGAGTACAGACATCGTCAGATGAGATACAATTTTAAATCGGCGCCTGTACGAATTTTAAGTTCCGTATAAATTAAATATTCAAATTCGTGAAACTCAAATTCCTTTTGTTATCGTTCTTACGTCTGTTTGTTTATATTCGTTGTTTAAATGAAAAATAGAACTCTCATCTTATATAAGGTTCGTATGGTGAGCTTGTTTCGCGTGCGTTTCAATATTACCTTCGAACCTAATTTTGGTGAAATGAAAATCTAAGAATATTTAAAAGTGTGGCTTGTTCACAGTATTATTACGCTAGTACTATTATCCGTTTTGTGGTATTATGTAGTTCTTTTAACGATTTAACCACCAACCATTTGCAGATTAACTTTTCTTTTTATTTGAATTTTTATAGCCTTCATTATGCTAACTTTTAAGTTCGAAAAACATCGGAAAAAATAAAATGCTCAAGTGAGACTGGAACTCACGACCTTTCCCTTACAGGGGGAATGCTCTTCCAACTGAGCTATTGAGCCACACCTGAATAATTTCAAATTTTCTATTTAAATCCGTCTTTTCTTTTTATTTTAGAGTACTTTTGTGAGTCAAATAATAATTAATATTCCTTTTAACCCCTCAAGCTAAACTAAATTGCTTGTCACGTTGATTGTTTAGTGACAAATAGTCAAACTAGCGAACTCTCGATCGTGCGGCTGACACCATGGACACAAAACTACCGACGCTTTCCTACAGAATTAAATTACCTACTATAAAGAGTTAGCTATCCATCTATATATTTATCTACCTATTTCAATCACATTTTAATGGCAGCACAGAGCAGCAAAATGGCAAATTAAAGGTAAATCTGAAACCTACATTTACATATTACAAAGTTCAATTAAAGTAAAAAGGGTTCGGCGTTCTCGGTAGCGGCTGAGACGCCGTACTTAGGTTAGTTCTTATTCGATTTAATATACGTTACAAACCTTTTGAAAGCTATGCTATTCTGAGTGATAGCTGATGGATCTGGATTGATATTACCTCTACTACTTACATATTAAATCAAAATGATAAAATCATTCAATCCCTAGGCTGATTGAATTTATATGTTTGGTGAAACTCAATTCTTTACTTTCAGTTTAAAAATTATTAAACACTAGCTTTTGCCCGCGTGGATGTCGGTTATCGCGACCAAACATAGCCTATGTCCTTTCTCATGGTCTAATCTACCCGTATACCAAATTTCATCAAAATCGGTTCAGTGGTTTAAGCGTGAAAGCGTAACATACAGACAGACAGACAGACAGACAGACAGACAGACAGAGTTACTTTCGCATTTATAATATTAGTATGGATACTCTGATGATATGAATGATTTTCATTGGTGACTGTACGACCGGGCTCAATTCACTAACTTACGTACTTAGTTGCGTAAATTTACTTATGATTTTACTGACGTAAATATACGCAACGTGCGAAAACTGACATAGGTTATGTCAGTTTTCGGTACAGAATACCACGTTAATATACGTGACATTTTATGTCATATGACATACGACATTTATGAAAATAATGCCAGACTAAAAATATAACTTGAATTGCCAATTTTTTTTTCAATAAATTCTTATTATTAATTTTTTCAATCTCATACATAAATCTTATGTTATGGAATTGTTTTGAACTATGATTTAATTAATATTAGTCTTCTTTTTTTCGTGTCAACGATTCACTTTTATGAATAATTACACTATTCGGGAATAGAATTATGCTATCTTAATCTCGTAACTCAAAATCTTCAATGTGCGTATCATTTGTACGCCGACGACCTGCAACTGTACGCCCAAGCGGGGGTGGTTGATTTGTACTCTGCAATCAACAAAGTCAATCAGGACTTAGAGCATATCAACAGCTGGTCGAGCCAATTTGGACTGATGGTCAATCCAAGTAAGTGCCAGGCCATAATCATAGGGAGCCCACATTTACGGAGACAGGTGGACGAGGCAACCCTCCCGCCCATTAGTCTCAATGGTGTAGTTATACCCTTAAGCCCGTCTGTCAAAGACCTCGGCCTGGTTATTGACTCTACCCTGAGCTGGACTGATCAGGTGTCCCGCGTGTGTCAGAAAATCACTGGTTCGCTTCGAGCATTTTATCGTCTACGGAGCCTCCTACCTATCAACACTAAGGCAATGATTGTGCAGGCATTACTTTTCCCGGTACTTGATTATGGTGATGTTTGTTACTTCGACCTGAATGTAGAATATATCAACAAATTTGACCGTCTTATAAATAACTGTATCAGGTTTGTCTTCAACCTCCGCAAGTATGACCATGTGTCTGCATGCCGGTCACAATTAAATTGGTTACCGATACGTCAGCGTCGGAACCATCGTGCCCTTACCACTCTTTATACTATACTTACTTCTCCTAATTCTCCCTCTTACCTCTCCCCCTATTTTCAATATCTTGGCGCAAATCACGACAGAAACCTTCGCTCAGCCAATAACCTCGTCTTACGCTGTCCCTCTCATCGCACCGACTTCATCCACTCTTCCTTTCCTGTACAATCCATATTCCTTTGGAACGAGCTACCTCTTGAGATCAGGATGGCCACCAGCCGCTACACATTCAAACTGAAGATTCGGAAACTTATGCTGGACAAACTGGAAGAAACTTCTTAATGATCTTTTCTATATTTTATATATTCCTCTTATGAATATATAATGAGGTATATGTATTTATATTTATATATTTATATATACATGTATATAATATATAAGTACTTACTATTTATTATTTTTATGTAGGTATACTATACTATTATTTTATGTATTGTTATTATTTCTGTTATATTTGTTATTATTATAATATGTGTATAAGTATCAGCGTAGATACCTATTTACTCTTATGTAAGTACGAACACTTACTTACTCTACAGCTTACTTATTATGTGCTCTATTGTATATCTAGTCACCGTTCATAATGCACCTACTTTGATTTCTCTGCACCACCTATGAGGTTGACTGGTAGAGAATGCCTACGGCATTAAGTCCGCCTGTGTACATGTGTGCATAAAGTTTAAATAAATAAAATAAATAAATAAATTATTTTATTTGTAATTAGTAGTTTTTTAGTATACAATTATAATGTATTCTGTAAATTACCAATAAATAATTAATTATTATAACGGGAATTGACGCGAGAATAATAAAAAAAAGTAGGTACTTTTAACTATTATTATTATTTATGTGCTTTAAAAAATCTATTTATGTTTAGATGAATGTGGGATATATTTTTTATCATCATTGCACTACAGTTTAATAAAATACAATTATTGTAATGCATAAGTCATTTGTATTTTTATTTAACCTAAGAAATAAGTTATACAACTATACACAGCAGGCTGCTAAAATGGCAACATTGTAATACCAACTGATCGAATAGTGATATACCTATCCAAGAAGAAATTAGAAAACCTTAAAAAAACGAAGTTGTTTTGTGGTCTATGGTACCTATGATAAACATGGTGAACTGTTTGTACACCTAATAAAATAAATAAATAAAAAAAATTTCTTACGTTCTGAACGTTCATTAAAAACTTTTTATAGCGGAGCGGTATTGCATTTCTACCAACATAGCATCTATTTAAAGGATACCAAATATTCCTATTGTTGTACATATTAGTAATACTCGAAACAAATTTTGGTTGTACTATTTGTTCGGCTTTTTCTACAATAGGTATATATATTATATAATATGTAATTCAGTCAAGAAACTCGTGTTGATTGAGGGTGGCGCTGCGGTGCGCTCGACAGTTACGCAGATGGCGGGTTAGGCCCGTTATGGGACATAATAAAAAAAAGAAGAACCAAAGAGTGAATTTCCTTTATTCAGTTCAGGCACTTACAGAGCACATTTGAATGTCTTTTTTTTCTTCGTTTTTTCGTGCGGAAATCCCCACGGATACCCGCCGGAGCCGGAGGGGGAGGTTATGTCGGACTCAAACCGACTAAAATCACACGCCGTCTGTGGGTTGGAGTGCTAGGCCGAAGGTGAAGTTGTCATCGATAGCCCTTGCACCTCGGCTGACCCAGGGTCTCCTCTAGAAGGAGGGACGACGCGCGGTGTCCCTAACTCGCCCCCGGTATGTGAAGCCACGCTTCTTAGCGCCCCGCCGCCTTGGCCTGCTTCTGTTAGGGTGACAAGCAGCTCCACCCGTCACCCCAGGCCCGCGCTTATGGGGGACGGAGGTCGGTTTGTGCATCCGACGTCCATGTTGCCTTCGCCCGTGGGTAGCGCGGTTTGCGAGTCTATCTCGGTCACGCCGCCACTCCCTTTCCGCCGTCTCTTCTCGAGCGTTACTTGCTCCCAGGAGGCGCCGGACTCCCATGCATCCGCGCAGCGGAACATCGCCGCGAGTAGGGTGGCGAGCGTGAGAACTCTCACTCCCAGGGCCGCCACCAGCTCCCGTCTCGGCGTCTCCCACGCCGAATACTCGGGGAGCGTGGGCAGCCCTGAGTCCTCGCTTGCGTCGCAGTGATAGCACCCGGATGATGGTTCCTTAACGATCAGACGCAGATACCAGCCGAAGCACCCGTGCCCGGTGATAATCTGCGTCAGTCGATACGAGGGGCTGCCATGTGTCCTCTCTAGTCTCTCTCCCCATGATTGGTATGGCCACTACGACAGCGTGCTCTGCGCATAATTACTTAAGTCGTCGCTCCCACTCCGCCACCATATCCCTGTGAGGCCCGAATATATTCAGGCTCGGGATTGTATCCCCGCTTCCGCGCCTCCTTTCGGAACCGATATAGCACTGAAAGGGCCCTCGATTGTAGGATCCACGAGACTCGCCACAACGAAGGGTATCGTGCAGTACCTAATGGCCCTGGTAGCCATCGTCTGCTGCGGCGTACGCAGCAGGGGCATGAACCTGTCCTCCAGGTTTCCAGTTTATGGTTTGCAAATGGGTACTACATGCTATCAAAGTTGTTTCGATATTTTAAGCATATTTTTTTAAATATGATTAAGTTTATAATTAACTTTTAAACTCTCGCGTTCCATGATATACAATAACACTAACGGGAATTAACGTCAGGCAAATCAAAGGTATGTATGTACCTATACCATGATCGCGTTAATTCCCGTTAGTGTTATTGTATAAGTTTATAATATTTTTACTTCTCTCATATTCGATGAGTAGGTTCTTAATACCTCCAAATGAGAAAAGCCCTAGGGCGGTAAGTAATTAAAAAAAAACACTTATTTCCTTAAAAAAGGTCGCGTACATCTAACCATCATACTGGCAATAGACATCATGCATTCAGCCCAAAGACCAAAGAGGTCGCTTTGCTATTCAGCCTTGTCTTCGTGTGCGTATAATAGTCATCCAATTGCGTTCTGTAAAATACAATAATTACAAATTTACACCCAACTGTAATGACATAAGGTACATTTTTCATCGTCTCGGTGAAAGTAGAAAAATCGAGCCGAGCGAGATAGCCAAAAAGTAGTAGTCTGTCCCTGTCAAACAACTTGCCATAGTAAATGTAAATTCTTTTTGGTTGTAAATGGTATTTTTTTTTAAATTTTACATATATTTGTGCGTTATGTTTTTGTGATGAAACTTTGCATAAAAATACTTAAACTATCAATATACAATGGTTTTACCACCTTTTAAGAAGTTGTACAAAGTAATACTTTTATTCTAAATGTTATGAGAGTGACATTGGTAGCCTTTCAAAATTCTTACGCGGCAACATTGTTTGTAATAAAAACATGTTATAAACAGTCGATTTTTAGTGTGTATGCCGTAACTATGATTTCAGCTTTATTTAATTGCAAATATAGAGAAAATGGTTCATTTTTGTTGCGTATATGGATGTAAAAGGGAATGGTATCCCGGTGGCGGTTTATCATTTCACAGGTGAGCTGATTTTATATAATAGTGGTGTAGGGTGTCCATCATGCCACAGTAATTAATTTCTAACCCGTCATTTGGTTGGAATAAGCGTGGTTACCTGATAAGTTCTCCGAGAGTTTTGAAAACAAATGATATGATAGATTTTGATGTGTTCTTTCCGAATTTCCACTTGTACACACTTGTGATTGATACATCAACGCAGAGCCTGAACCATTGTACCTACCTACAAACTTAAAATATCGACTGTTCGACAAATAAACAATCAACTAAGAATGATTTTTTTGGAAAATAAGTTAATAAGACATAATAAACTGTTTGTGTGGCAGTCCGTCATTGTCAAAACTCTTACACCTGCGTGTTCTAAAAAATAAATAAACACGTGTATCAGCGTGTCTCAAAATTGCACGACTGAAATCTATATTACTTATAGATATACAGAGTCCCCAGAGTCCTATATTAATATCTAAATCTGTTGAATACATCAAATTAGTTGTAGTACAAGTAGTTAGTTACTTAGAAATCTGTCATAAAAGAAATTACCTATTTATCTTTCAACAGTTCCATTGTACCTACTTACCTAATATGCTTATATTTTATAGGATGCCGAAGGATGAAATAATAGCTGATAAATGGAAAAAATGTATACGCGGCAAAATCACCAAGACATCAGTTATTTGTAATTTACATTTTCAAGATATAGATTTCATTAATCATTGTAGAAAAAGATTAAAACCCACTGCTGTGCAAATAAATATATAAATAAATATATACTGTGACTTCTTGTTTTTTTTTCAAACTAGATTTTTCCAACCGCACTATTGTTTCCGATTAGTACCCAATCCCATAACAACATATTACGGGAGTAAAAGTAGCATGCCATATTCTGATACGTAAGCTTATAATATTGTTATAAAGTGTTATTAAAATCTGTTAAGTACTTTTTTCGTGGAAATGAACATCACAGTACATACCTATACATAATACGAACAATGAACATGTATACCTGCAAAAAACTGTAACATTAGCAAGATTAAAGCCCTCTTTGTCCAGTTCAGAATCTGTCCAGATGCACCGGAGGGGATTAATGACCCATCCGCTAGTGCCGACACGTGCGGGTCAGTTCAGTATAACAAACTTTTTTCGTACAATGGCAATAACAGGAACTACGAATGTCACAATTTTGCACGAACTAATATTTTTTTATACCACTTAGGTGGCAGACAAGCACACGGTCCACCTGATGGAAAGTGGTTGCCGTGGCCTACAGACAAGTGCAACACTAGAGGAGTCACACTCACGCTGCGTACCTACCCTGTAAGCACAGATAGTTTCTGTGCCGTCAGTGCAAAGGACAGCAGGACAAGCCTTTGGCCGTCCCAATGACAGCACAAAACCTCTAGTTAGCTCTGGTTACCTTATTCACCCCCGGGAAAACAACACGAGGTCATAATGGCAGTCAGACTGCTCAATTGGAATACCGTTGTGTCCTATCTCCTTACGAATACATTATTATAAGTGGTTATAGTTGCACCCTCACTCAGTTCATCTGAATGTAACTAACATTCAGATGAACTGAGTGAGGGTGCAACTTGTAACGTATTCATCACTACCAGTGAAAAATGAAATATACATATTTACGACATTCAGCACTGTCAGTGCTGCAGACCTATTGTTATCTATTTGAAGGCTCTGCCAGCTATTACTGTTGACATCGAATCTATGTAACTTTTTACCGCGCGCCCGGCACTAAAGCTCTAGTTAACCCTTAGTACTAGTACAAATTCGCGAGATTCGCATCGCCAAATAACTTTAATTAGTTATGGTATCCCTAGAAACTTTAAAAAGAGTTGGGCACCCTATTAGAAAGAGACGCACTACTACTTTGGAACCTCTCTCTCGGCTCGTTTTTCTGTTCATAGTGCGCAGTCCAGTTAGTATAAAGGTTCATGTAGTCATCTATTTTAAATATCAAAAACGCGAAACTCAATTTCATCCTTGAAAAAAAATTTTAAAAGTTCTTTACTTGATTCTTTTTAATGAAAAAAAGGCGGGAATAGAAAACTTTTACTTTAAATATTGTTTGTTTTTGGAATATTTTTTTGAAACATCTCAAACTATTAATATACCAAAAAACACCTGTCCTTAAAGGAGGACGGCCAGAGTCGGCTTTCTGCTGTGCAGCTTTTTCGTGGCAAAATGAAAATGGTTATAATCTTCTTTTATTGTGAAATAATATTGGGCACAATATTGTAGTATCAAGCGAACCCACATTGAAAAAATATTTGGAAGTATTTAATATGATTGAGCACAATATGTTGTACATTCGTTATCAAAAAGTCAGTTAATGTTGCACACATAAAAATCTGTAGAAAGAATAAAATAAAACCTCCGACTAATAAAGAAAAATATAATTATCAAGATATTGTCAAAGACTGTAACACCCGTAAGTTATGATTATTTTTCATTCACTATCTAAATATTTTTTATTTGAGACCAAAATGTATGCCTAAAAATTAATTAAATTGAAAAATTATAAAGGGCATTGGTAGGTATTTTATTTTCTTACTCTAATAACACTCGACTACTGTTATGTCATTCGCTTGACGTGTGCGGCTGTTTTATTTCTCATTATTATTTGAATATTTCTTTTACAAAATGGATTGCGATAACTCTTACGACGACTTGGCTTGCTTTTGGACCCTGTATCTTCTTTAGACGTTGACCCTGGCAATTCTTTGGATACTGCACCCGCTTTACACGAAGACTTACGCTTGAACATGGATAACCCGATTTCTACAGTCTGGATGTGGAATTTATACATGCTTTAATTGTGGTGCTGATGTGACCCATAGTAGAAGACATATTCTAAACCTAGATGAAGTGCGACATATAATTCTAGAATGCATAGTATCCCAAATAATATACAATAAGGAATATTATTGTAACTGCATTGTTGGCCTAAGGACAGTGCTCTCATACTATGTCTGTAATCTGGTACTTGGGTTGCCCAAGGTATGAAGTTGTAACTCCGCTAGCTAAGTAACTCGGTAGTATTTTATTGGTGTACGAAAGTGATGAAGAACATTAAATAAAAATATTCACGTAAAATCACATTTTTTTTCTTTTTTTGAATTAGGTTCGTACTAAACCATTTATATTATCGGTTTATACATAGCTTCAGTTACCAAATAGCAGTTTTTTTATTAAAAATAAAAAAATGCACACGCTTGAGCCGGAGCTCCATACAACGTGGCCGTCCTCCTTTGAAAATTGTTCTCATTTCACTATAAACATTCACGCGCAGACTTATCGTGCGAGCACTCTATGTGAAAAGATTATGGTTGACGTACTGATGACACCGGTGATCTCCGCAAAACGACGTTTGGGGGATCACCAGTTTCTGGTACAGAAGGACTGAGTGCTATTACTGTGATGCGACCGAGGACTCAGGCGGCGCACGGCGTAACATAGGAGGTAGCTCAATGACCTCTGTCCTGCAGGACCGTAGATTGGTGTGTGATAATGGTAGACGCCTGTCACCATAGCAGAAAAGCGGCCCAGGGATGCCAATGCGATGCGTACAGATCGACCTTGAGTAGCGAAGTACTCAAAATGATCTCATTATTGCTTGAGACATTATATCTGGGACCTAAAATGTGCTCTGTACACGCAGTACACGATTTTTGACGATAGCACGGGGTGCTGCTGCGGTAGATGAGCTTCAGTTCACTAAGACAATTATATATTACTAGCTGTCCCGGCGAACTTCGTACCGCCAATTTTTCCCTGCACCCGTGGCGTCAGATCCCGTTCCCGCTGCACCATTTAGGGGGATGAAAAATAGATGTTGGCCGATTCTCATAGATACCAGATAAGCACAAAAAATTTCATCAAAATCGGTCAAGCCGTTTCGGAGGAGTATGGCAACGAAAACTGTGACACGAGAATTTTATATATTAGATTACAAAATAATCCGCCCGCCCCAGGGCCTTTTATATCTCACGATTTGAGTCCCTGGCAATTAGTATTGACATCGCCACAGCTTAGGGTTCGATAGGGTATGGCACACATCGCTGCTTTCCAAGCTACCAACCTTTGGCCTGCCTCCCAGATCGTGCAACTGGGTTGCAAGCGTCCTGCAGGAGCACCGTATTCGCGTCTTTTGTGATGGACGAGCTTCGGAGTTCTTGCAGGTGCATGCTGGCGCGCCGCAGGTGTCCGTCTTATCTCCCGCTCTCTTTCTTCTGCATATCAATGCTTTCTAACGGTAGCATTAATTGCTATGGAAATGACAGCACCTTACACGGGAGTTATCACGCACATCCTGCGGCCAAGCAGTGTGAAATCGCTGAAAAAAGGCATCAAAACAGCCTAGCGTAAGCTCGGAGCTCGGAGCAGCGGCGTCTTCATACAAGACTCAAATTTGTTCCTACGTGGAATACTGCTCGCATCTCTGGGATGGCTACGCAAAGTACTTACTAGATGCTCTCGACAGGTCGCTGCAACGTGCGGTCCTCTCCTTTCCTTCACAGGATCCTACAGTCCCGGGATCTTTAAGCGGGGCGTGAAAAGGCATCTGACAAGGCCGTCAAGCTAAGTGCAACCACTGTTAACATGGTACATGTTTACGATGGTGACCCCCTTTCCGAGACTTTGCTTTTAGCTTACCATCAGGCGAGGTGAAGTGTAATTGACGTGTCCTTTATATAAAAAATAGGTCCAAGATATATGGCCCGAACTATACCTTGATATTATGACCATTTTGTGCACCTTGCATGCTCACTGTACATACATAGTGGTATTGATTTACGGCGGCGGCGCGCTGGAAAGCGCTTCTCCCCATTCCGGGGGCGAGTCGAGGACCTGGGTCAGCCGTGGTGCGAGGGATATGTCGATGTCAACCTCACCTCTGGCCTAGCACCACGACCCTCAGTCGGCGTGTGGTTTTAGTCGGTTCGAATCCCACATAACCCCTTCCGGCTCCGGCGGGGGAGGAATCCGAGGTTTTCGCAGGACAAAATAAAGGTGGTATTGATTTATGAGAAAAAGTTAAATACTGTGTTTATCCGCATTCTAAATCACGAAACACAAGTTAGTTAATCCCTGTTTTCTTTAGGTGGATAGTGCAATGAAGATTATCGTATAATATTTATCGTGAACTAGCTTTTGCTCGCGGCTCCGCCCGCCTGGATTTCGGTTATCGTGACCAAACATAGCCTATGTCCTTTCTCAAGGTTTAATCTACCCTCATACCAAATTTCATCAAAATCGGTTCAGTGGTTTAGGCGTGAAAGCTAACATATAGACAGACAGACAGACAGAGTTACTTTTGTATTTATAACATTAGTATGGACTTATTCAACGACAAATTTTAACAATCATTGTAATTCAAATGTAAATAAATACTTACCGAATGATTTTCCTATGATAAAAAACATTTAAACTTTTATAATTTTTGTGAACGTATCTACGTATACAAATCGAGCAGAACATTGTCATCGAGTTCAGAACCATGATTTAACGCCTAAACCATAATTTTGACTTTGACAGATGTTACTGAATGCCAGGTTATTAAGTTATCGATTTCCATAACCACACATATGCGATACGTGGTGTTAGTATTTTATGACGTTTGAGCCATTTGTATGGGTGACGTTAGTTGTCAAAATGATAAAAACCTAAGTATTTGTAAACCTATGCCTTGACAGATCGTACAGAATACCAGGTTATCGAAACGAAACTCACAAACTCACAAATACGTGATACGTGGCGATAGTGAATCGAGCCCCTGTAGAGCTCTAAACTGAATTTACAACGAACCTATGTAGACTACTTGATTAAAGCGATGTATAAATACATTAACCACATAAAACTTACTTTACTCACAAAAAAGATTATGAAACACGATTTTCCTTTACCTATTAAGAACAAAAAAACAAACACTGCTTGTCAACAACAAGGCTCCCACAATAAATACAAACTTTTTAAAAGTGGTTTTTATTTGCTAATTAGCTAACGTGGTAATTCTGTCACGTCAAAAGTGTTGCTATTCTAAAGGGGAACATAAATAAGTACCTTGTCGACTGGACACTTCCCTTGAGGTTTAAACTTTGAAGGGGTTAAGCTAGTTAACTCATTAAAAACTGGTTAACGATGAGCTTGGGGATGAAAGTGATGTTCTACGATAAACCGTTCCGTTGTACGGTGCAGAAATATTACTACATAGTATTAGAAATATTATTATAGATAACTAGGTACATAGTAAACCGATTTTTTGTTATTTTAATTACTTCAAAACTTGATAAATTTATATTATACTTGAAGAGTAAATACTCTAACATAAAAAAAAATCTAAGTTTAACTTATACAAAACCAGGAGCTTGATAATCGTCTCCAAAAGCGACGACCTTTGACTGTCCTTAACAAATACTAGGTACTAGAGTAAATATTCATGACAAAAAATATCAAGTGCACCTATATTTTTGACAATAATTTGCTTGACCCGACAAAAAAAACATTCTCTTCATTAGCTGATTAGAGAAAACAATAATTATTATTGCTTACCTTGTCACGCACTTTTATTTGTTGAATTAAAAGCTTTGCTGCAAACTCGTGTTTAATTGATTTCTTTAAAGTTTTGTGTCAGATTTGTACTAAGGCGGCCAACAAACCGCTTAATTTCTAAAATAAGTAAAGAATAGATAAAATAGAAAAATAAAAACAAAAGAAAGCTGTTTTCGTGGTTTATTGGACGACGTTAGAGTTATCACTCGCGCTCTGACAATCCAACAAACCCAAGTTCATTGGATAAGGCCCAATGAACTCCAACAACCCCACTTAAACGTTAACACTGAAAAAATCTTCGTTATGAACGGTTCGTGGTTTTAACACATCATAATAAAATTAAATTATACGAGTATTTTCCCCAACGACGACGTTTCGATCGAACTATGCCGATAACGGTTAGGGCTAGACTCTGAGATTCTTATAATCCATACTAATATTATAAATGCGAAAGAAACTCTGTCTGTCTGTCTGTCTGTATGTTACGCTTTCACGCCTCAACCACGGAACCGATTTTGATGAAATTTGGTATAGGGGTAAAGTAGACCTTGAGAAAGGACATAGGCTATGTTTTGTCGCGATAACCGATATCCACGTGGGCGGAGCCGCGGGCAAAAGCTAGTTTATTATAATGAAGACAATCTAAATTGATTGAAATGTTAATCTATATATTCCCCATACTTATCATTAGGCCGCGACCACCCCCTAACCCATACCGAGATTCTTCCCTTTATACATGAAGCAAGAACATCTGAATCACGCAACGCAAGATCACCGTAAATGAAATACGAATAGTGAGTCATTCATAAATACCAGAAAAATCTCGTCTGTCCATCCATCCATAGTAATATTACAAATGCGATAGTAACTCTGTCTGTCTGTATGTTACGCTTTCACGCCTAAACCACTGAACCGATTTTGATGAAATTTGATATAAGGGTTGATTAGACCTTGAGAAAGAACATAGATTATTTTCTTATTATTATTGATCGATATTGATTATCTTATTATTGATCGCGATAACCGACATCCACGCGGGCGGAGCCGCGGGCAAAAGCTAGTAGATACAATATAATCACATTCACCTTTCATTCATTGTCATTAAGCTGTCTATGAGAAATTGGGCAAGAAATAGGACCCGTATTAATTCTGTTAGACAATTTAAACTCTCTTCGAAAGGAGATGGAAAATGGTGGGCCCAAATGTAATAAGTTGAGATATGATCTAAAAAATTAGTCATATTTTTCTATCTTAGAATATGAAAAATCACCTCAATTCTCAATCTGGATGCGGAGAAATATGAGAAAATAGTTTTCGTGAGATTATCAATTGAGTAATCGATTACACTAAAATATTTGCTGTAAATAATTAACTCAAAATAATTAAATGCACTATATATACTTACATGCATTATAGTGCATATATTATAATTACAGTCATATTATTAAATCAAATATCAATTAATTACTGAAAAACCAATATTAATGATTATAGATTTCATATCGATTCAAATCTCTCTTATATTTGTAGTCTATGTCACTGACATGGCAGCTGACTAACATTGACACTAGACAGTTGCTGACTGTTTTTGTTTGCTCATCGTTTCGTGTTTTCCGATGCGTTTTGAGTGCTTATTATATATTATTCGTCATTTTTTACGACAACTGCTTTGTATTTTACGGATTCTGACCCTGCCTACCTTGTACGACCCTTGCTTTCATCTTGGACACCGAAGGTCGCTCACACGTTTGACTTGGAATTGTTATTTTGCATTTTACCGCCAGCTTGTGGATTGGATATTGAAACTATGGATCGCTGTGTGAATTGTGGTATATCCACTGGTCACTGCAATACACTGGGCCGACGGCCCTTACACGATGAAACAATAATTCTGTCAGTGATTCGGCAATGGCTTGCACCTCAGTCTGTAAGTAAATACCTGTAACCTCATCTAACTAGCTACCATCCTGGCAGGTTTAAAATGTAAAATGTGTTTAATAGAAGGTGAATAAAACACTATATTCAATGATTTTTTATTTTATTTTAGACATCCTTTCCCTATCTCCTTACCTGTTACCTACCTATCGCTTGAAGTCGTTGACGTTCATTAATATGATTTTTCAAACATTTTCTAGTAAATATAATAACTATTAGTGCAAAAGAACACATTTTGCACTTCAGGAATCAGCTGTTAGATAAAGATTGTAACATAACCTCACTTTTACATAATCTCTTATATCTCTGTTCTCAGATTGACAAAATCCACAGAATTTTCTGTGAAACGTTGATAATATATAAGCTATTAATTGACACCACTTTCATCTTCTTACAACTAGGCCCAAGATTGTATGTAATCATTTTGATTGAAATGGCATGGCCTGCAAAAAAATTGTATAAATTATATTTTCTCTATGGAAGTATTAATATAATATCTACTAATTATATTCATCTACATAGATATGCCTACAGGCGTACCTAGCATAAATATTTACACACAATACGTCATAATACCAACCAAGGGTCAGTAAGTACATGAAGACCAGAATATAAATTACCAACGTATAAATATCAGAATAAATAATTAGCCAGTATTTATTTTTGTCTAGAAGAAATTTAGAATGAGCATTAATAATTTACTACGGGTTGGAACTAAATTTTGGTCTCATATAATTTATTGTATGGAATAATTGGTCCGTACTTCTTTATTACGATGTTGGCTAGAACGTTACAGTCAATGGTGACCGCCATAGAGTCATGATTGCAGGCTTTTTCGTTGATTAATTGAACAATAATGATGTGCAGGAGCTGTGGTTTCAACAAAACGACGCAACATGTAACACAGCTCTTGCCACAATTGATTTTTGAAGCAAACGTTTGGTAACCGCGTAGTTTCACCTTTCGGACTCGTAAATTGGCCTCCAAGATCGTGCGATTTAACACCGCTTGACTCTTTTCTGTGGGGATATTTGAAGTCGCTAGTCTACACTGATAAGCCCGAAATGATTGACTACTTGGAGGTCACTCAGTCACTACATTATTGCCGATATACGACCACAAAATGGCGGAAAAAGTCATCGAAAACTGGACCTCCATATAGTCAGCCGTGGCGGTCATATACCAGAACTCTAACTTAAATTATTATGCCAGAAGATTATCCTTCGAATAAATTCCATGTCAATTTAAAAAAAAATATCTGTATTTTTTTTTTTTTTTTTTTTTTATTAAGAAACAAACAGTCATACATAATTACATTTTAACAGGACACTTTTTTAATAATAGACCTACAGTTTCCTAAATTTTTAGAACAAGCATGCAACATCCATTTATTCACTACCTATAGAATTAAAATTTAATACAATAATAATTTATGTACGACAATAATTGCCACAAAATAAAAGTTAATAATAATAATAATTGAAACCACAATAATAAGCATGTCAATAGTTTAAACAGAATAACAATTTAATAATTTATACACAATAATAATTTTATTATTTAAATATAATAATAATTTAATAATTTAACCGCAATAATAATTCAACATTTTTCATAATTTAAACAGAATAATAATTTAGGCACAGCAATAATTTAATAATTTATACAAAATAATAATTAGGTACATTTTGACACAATATATTTTGATAATATTAACAAACTAATAATTGGAACACATAATAATAAATTTGAATATACAATAATAATAATCATTTAGAGAGACATTCAATGGTTAGTTTCTTGAAATGTCCAAGAGATTCATTAAACAAATCAACATTTGTTAACCTGTCATTGTACAAATTTTATTCCATTTCAAAGTTCTATACCTCTAATAAACACACTTTATTATCTCTGTAGATATTAAAACTGTCAGTTTTAAGTTTACTTAGCGAATAAAATTCAGCTTGCTCGTTCCATATATTATTAGATTTAGTCTGTGCTAGAATATGTCTGCTATCTGAAACTAAAAAAAGACGTTAAATTTTAAGTTTTAATAGAATAAGTGGGTAATACTATATTATATATTCTGGTTCGAAATTAACCTCGCCTGATCTAACCACATAGTGGACGAGACTCTGGCGCAGAGTTTCCTAGCAGTCCTTAAGTCCTTGGCGAAAAAACCGACTTCTTCTTCTAACGTGGCGTTGGCGCCACCGAAAAAACCGACTAAATCAAATAATTCGGAAGACTCCGGACTCCAAATCCTACTAAGGAAGCAACCAGGACAGAAGAATAATAAGTAAACGAATAAAAAGACGAGTAAATCATAATCTAGGTACCAGTACCACTGGTCTATAGATGTCAAACTACAAAAAAGTTAATTCGTCGAAGAGCACGTATAGTCGTATATTCCAAACGTCACGTATGGAGGGGTCAGTACCCTCAAATACTCAGCTAAATCAGTTTGTCTTCCCTAATCATGGAATATCGTTATATCTTTAGGTTGTGGTGGTTAGATAGCAGTCGTTTATTTAGACTTATACATTTTTTTTTTTCGTTCGTAAATCCCCTCTGATACCCCCCCTGCCGGAGCCGGAAGGGGAGGTTATGTCGGACTCGAACCGACTAAAACCGCACGCCGACTGTGGGTCTTGGTGCTATGCCGGAGGTGAGGTTATCATAGACATATGCCTCGCACCCCGGCTGACCCAGGGCCATCCCTTACGGTCTGGCCCTCCGCAGGAGGGGGGACAACGGTGTCCCCAACTCGCCCCCGGAATGGGGAGGCGCGCTATTCAGCGCGCCGCCGCCGCCGTGGCCTGCTTCTGCTGGGGTGACAGGCGGCTCCACCCGTCACCCCCAGGCCCGCGCTCATGGGGGACGGAGGTCAGTCAGTGCCCTCCAACGCCCGAGTTGGCTGCGCGCGCGGGCGTCGCGATCCGCGAGTCTTTCTCGCTCGCGCCGCCTCTCCCGCTCCGCCGTCTCCTTCACGACCATTACCTGCTCGCTGAAGGAGACGCCGGCCGCCCACGCGTCCGCGCAGCGGACCATTGCTGTGAGCAGGGTGGCGAGGGTAAGAACTCTCACTCTCAGGGCCGCCACTAGCTCCCGCCTCGGTCCGGCCCATGCCGGACACTCGGTGAGCGTGTGCAGCCCCGTGTCCTCGCTCGCGTCACAGTGATGGCACTCGGACGTTGGCTCCTTTTCGATCCGACACAGATATCTCCCGAAGCACCCGTGACCGGTGATAATCTGCGTCAGTCGATACGAGAGGCTGCCAGTGGCCTCTCGAGCCATTCCCCCATGATGGGCCTTACCGCCTCTATGACGGCATGCCCTGCGCGTCGTTGCTCAAGTCGTCGCTCCCACTCCGCCACCATGATCCCGTGGAGCCGGGACCTCTCGGCCCGAATGTCTTCGGGCTCGGGATCGTATCCCTGCTCCCGCGCCTCCTTACGGAACCGATACTGTGCCGCAAGGGATCTCGCTTCCAGGATCCACGGTGGCGATCCGGCTAGGAGACTCGCCATATTTAGACTTATACTACCCTGTACTTCCCCAAGTTTGAGATTTAATAAGAATCTTAGTTTCTGTATACTTTCCTGCACCTATATTTCGGCAATCATGTTTTTGATCCTATGTAATAGAGGTTGAGCCTATTGCTGTCCACGATATATATAAACTACTAGCTTTTGCCCGCGGCTCCGCCAGCGTGGATGTCGGTTATCGCGACCAAACATAGCCTATGTCCTTTCTCATGGTCTAATCTACCCCTATACCAAATTTCATCTAGGCGTGAAGGCGTAACATACAGACAGACAGACAGAGTTACTTCCGCATTTATAATATTAGTATGGATGAAATAAAGCATTTAAAAATAAAAAAAAAAACCCACTGGCATTTTGTACAGGAATAAATGAACTAGTGGCTAGACTCCAAGGAGAGGATCTTCCGCAGCACATTATCGTTATTATTTATAACGAGCCCAGTTATAACAAATCTTGGTAATTATAAAAAAAAGTCTCCATATGATACAAAATTTAATATATTTGTCAAAGTTAAGTTTGCCAACTATCCAAAAGTTGACATTATGAATGCACGTATTGCACGTCTTTATCCAAAGTTGAAAGAGACGCGGGGAAGTTACTAATAAACCATATTATTCTCTGTAATTCGGTCTACTGTGATACGAATATACATAAAACGGTATTCTTATCTCGTCCGAAATATCGAGCACGTACCAAAGTCATAATTCCCCGATGAAGTACCGCATGGGCAGGGAGCGCGCCCTTTGCAATGGTGAGAGTGGTGATTCACTGTTACGATTACCCGCATATACCGGAAACTCTGGGCCGTTTTTTCTTTAGGAAACAATGTAACAACTCCACCTGAGAACCGAGATGAAAGAAAACAAAAAAAAAACCATTACGCGAAACATACCTGTAGGTACACGAATACGACTCCCCTTATGAGGAAAACGTACATCGATATTAAAGAAAATATTTATGTCCGCTTTATATAACATAGTTCCCTCTAAGCAGGTGGCTTGATACTGCTATTCCATGTAATAACAAATCTTATTGTACTCATTTATTTCTTGTATTGTTATGCTGATGTAAGTGACTGCTGTTATTTGCCTGAACGACCACAATATAACATGCTTCAAGGTGCTTCTAATTATTATAAGGGTTTTTACAGCGTTGGCAGGTCACCACGCCCCTGGCTTCTTCCATAGGCTTCGTCCATAGGCTGCAGGAACCGATTCCGCCAAGTGGACCACAAAAAAGTGAGATGGACTATTTTATAACGTAGGGTAGCCAACATTATAACTATACTTGAACATTATTTTACAATCATATAGGTGTACCTTGGTAACATTAAAAATTACATTATGTTGACGAATGCTGTAGCACGGTGTAGGCCGTTTGTCTGCTACTACGCGACATCGTAACTCTCAAGTCGTGGGTTCGAATGCCTTTAAAGGTTTTGTATTGTGTATGTATATGTCTATTTACATTCATCTGGGGGTTTCCAAGCAAAATACCTAAATAATTTACAAAAGAAAATATATCTGAGGGCGTTTTTTCATATAGTAGAATCGATGCAAGCAAGCTACGGCGGGCACGAGCACCCGTAGACATAGTGGACATCCGCGCGGCGTATTGTTTCATGTAAATCCAGCAACATTGCGTAAGGCAGGTTTCACGTCTCGCGATTATTCGTGGTGCCTACGATAGACGCCCGCAAAGGTTTCTGCTCAACGCAGCGGACGGCCTAAATAAATAATCCATCTTTAGAGCTTAAAAAGATCCTTGTGATCTGGCGTAGCACATAAATCTATGGCTTTGCGAATGGCATTTTGTTGTTACAGGTGTTTGTTTTTTAGAAAAATATTTCAGTAATTTATTATATTTTAGCAATTTGACAACCTCTGAAGCGGTCAACTACTATAGCGGGGATCACGGATGCACCCCAATACCGCTCGGTGCCTATATTTGTTTTCACAATAATTTACGAAGGAAAACGTATTTTAAGTATGTTTATCCGCATTTAAGAGTCAATATTACTAGCTACTTAAATTTTAGTAAGAAATAATATAAGTAAATATTATATTTTAAAGAAAAACGAATATAGTAGCTAAGACTGAGACCTGAGGCATCAATAGAGTTATCGGCCTATTTTTCTCCTAAAGCCCTATTCAGTACCGCCAAGATTTCAAGACGCGTGAGTCAAAATCGAATTAAAAAGAACCAGTTTTTTTGTCAAAACAGCCTAGTGGTATGGGTAATGGACTGCTGAGACGAGGTCTCGGGTTCGATCACAGGTTTACCATGGCACACACCAATGACGTTTCGATGCTTTTCGAAGTTATGTGTGTATTTATCGCAGGTTTATAAGTGCCCGGTAAATGGCAATAGGCTCGCCACCTATTACATTGGGACCTAAACATAGACTGGCGAAATGTGGGTGCTAGCACCTCTGCCTACCCCGTCGGGGAATACAGGCGTGAGTTTATGTTATGTTATATTATGTTGTCAAAACAATAGCTATAAAATTTAATTTATTAATTTAAAATAAATAGTATTAGGCAAAACCTAAATATAAAATTCCATATCGATCGATCAGAGTAACAGACTCTTTCGTCTCTATAATTTTTAATATGGTTACTATATGAACATCAATAAAGCTATTAAGTATAAGTTGAATTCCAGACGAGAAAGGAGCGCACCGAACACATCTTTGATCGCTCTCTTGATATTACGACCCCACCTGCGACCCGGTGCATATCAATAGAAAAAGACATCTAAACCAGACAGTTCTAATCTTTGGATTATTGATATCTGCACAGTGGGTGTTACAACGAAATTACTACTATATTAAAGGGCTTAAATGTCAAAAAAATCACATGTTTTCGATTTGCATGTTGGGTTGCCGCCGTCTGACCTTCAAACCTGCCTGCGTTTGAGACTCGTCCCTGCTTTAGCAGGTTCACCTACGAATAAGTGGCTAGAGGCTTTAGGACAAGGTTCTCTACACTAGTAGGTACTAATACTGGTATATTATTATTATTATTATCATTTATTTCAGACTAAAAATCCATACAATAATTGTTAGTATCACAAACTTAATAAACTATGTTAGTACATCTTATCCTGCTTCGGGAGATATCTGCTGCTTCGGGAGATATCTGTTGCTTCGGGAGATATCTGATGCTTCGGGAGATATCTGTTGCTTCGGGAGATATCTGTTGCTTCGGGAGATATCTGTGTCGGATCGAAAAGGAGCCAACGTCCGAGTGCCATCACTGCGACGCGAGCGAGGACACGGGGCTGCACACGCTCACCGAGTGTCCGGCATGGGCCGGACCGAGGCGGGAGCTAGTGGCGGCCCTGGGAGTGAGAGTTCTCACCCTCGCCACCCTGCTCACAGCAATGGTCCGCTGCGCGGACGCGTGGGCGGCCGGCGTCTCCTTCAGCGAGCAGGTAATGGTCGTGAAGGAGACGGCGGAGCGGGAGAGGCGGCGCGAGCGAGAAAGACTCGCGGATCGCGCCGCCCGCACGCGCAGGCAACTCGGGCGTCGGAGGGCACTTACTGACCTCCGTCCCCCATGAGCGCGGGCCTGGGGGTGACGGGTGGAGCCGCCTGTCACCCCAGCAGAAGCAGGCCACGGCGGCGGCGCGCTAAGTAGCGCGCCTCCCCATTCCGGGGGCGAGTTGGGGACACCGTTGTTCCCCCTCCTGAGGAGGGCCAGACCGTAAGGGATGGCCCTGGGTCAGCCGGGGTGCGAGGGATATGTCTATAACAACCTCACCTCCGGCCTAGCACCAAGACCCACAGTCGGCGTGCGGTTTTAGTCGGTTCGAGTCCGACATAACCTCCCCTTCCGGCTCCGGCAGGGGGGGTATCCGAGGGGATATCCGCACGAAAAAAAAAAAAAAAAAAAGTACATCTTATCCACTAGATAAACAAAAAATTAAAAATTAATAAATAAATCAATTCATGTATCTTCCTGAAGCATCAGGGCCGTCATTATGTATACCGCATCAATGCTCCAGAAAGACACCATCAGCACTTTCAGCTATAATTTTCAGGATGCTGTTTGTGGATTTTGTGGTATAGAGGGCATCTGTGCCTGTTTGTCATACCAGTATAGTATCGCTCTTTTGCTTTTAGAGAGCAGGTACTATGAATTTTGACAGGTGTAACTAAATCCATAATATCATTTCTAAACGAGAGCAAATGATTTATTTCGGGATTTATTTTAAATCTAAAGTTAAAGCTTTATTAGATATCACTGTCAAATGAGCTCTAGAAGAAATAGACCAATATTTAATTGAGTTTCTCATTCGCGTCCAAACGCTGTCTGCGTTTGATTTATTTAAGAAAAATTGCTTCTAAATGTGTGCAAGTTTGCTGCAGTTGAAAAACAATACTTATGATTTGTTTGAGAGCTTGGCCTATAAACTCTGTCACAGTCACAGAGGTGTCACTTGGATGTTGCTACCGCAGGCAGGAAATGCCGGATGCCTTCTCAACGTGGTGGACGGCGCGGCGTTAGTAGTTTGTAGTAGTTACCCGGAAAAGCATGTCATAGAAAGGAATCTTGTGAAAACTAACACCCCGTGCAAACTAAAAGAATGTACCTGCACCAAGCAACTTATTGCGTAATAATATTTATGCCTTAGAAGTAAAACCAATCCAAGGCAACGCAACGTAGAGAAACAACACCTACCCACATTTAATTTATTTTTTGAGAAGCACAATATCCGGGACTAAAGTGTCCATAAATTAAAACGTTCGTTCCCTTGAGTCGAGTCTCAGTTTCTTGTCATGACATAAATAATTGGCGCACGATGAAATTTATTACGCGAACAAATTTTGACAAATCTTTTTCGCGGGCCAGTGATTGAGAAAAATCTACAATCAACAGCGCCTTTTTATTACATTTTTACACTGAGCGT
Organism: Eilema sororculum; assembly: GCA_914829495.1. Classification (NCBI taxonomy): domain Eukaryota; kingdom Metazoa; phylum Arthropoda; class Insecta; order Lepidoptera; family Erebidae; genus Eilema; species Eilema sororculum. The sequence continues at coordinate 10,798,029 of OU618542.1, forward strand.
AAATAATACGAGGTACTCAAGCGATTGCGAATCAATTATTGCTTTTGACTTTGGCTGAAAAAATATAAACTGAAATCCTATTAAATAGCGGCGATTGTCAATTTTTAATAGAATAAGGCCTGTTGTACATGGCACGTTTTTTAAGCCTCACGCCACTGCGCCAATGTAGCATTGACATTGGTGGACATATGAGTGTCCGCAATTGCTTTCATGAGTCGTACATCAATCAGTGTCTCAAGTACCATTCGTAGACGAGAACAAATCAAGTTGGACGCGATTGACTTAAGACCAAAATCCAACAATAACAGCGAGTTTTTAAATTCGCACCACTATCACATTTTTTTTTTTATACAGGACACGTCAATTTGACTTCACCTCGCCTGATGTTAAGCTAAAGGCAAAGTCTCGGAAAGAGGGTCACCATCGTAAACATTTACCATGTTAACAGTGGTGGCACTCAGCTTGACGGCCTCATTAGATGCCTTTTCACGCCCCGCTTAAAGGACCCGGGACTGTAGGAAGAAGGAAACACGTGAGCTGGCAGGGAATTCCAGGTCTTAGTGGTGCGGCATAGGAATGAATCACTGAAACGCTTGGTTCTAGCAGGTATACTCTGCACCGTAAATGGATGGCATCTTAGCCCTGCAAGTGTCGTCCTGTGAAGGAAAGGGGAGGGTGGGACTAATTGGAAGAGCTCGTCAGGACATTCACCATGGTAGAGACGGTAGAAAACTGCCAAAGACGCAACATCTCTACGCATCTGCAAAGGCTCGAGGGTGTTCGTGACCTCAGGATCCCCAATAATGCGGACCGCACGTCGCTGCAACCTGTCGAGAGCATCTAATAAGTACTTTGCGGAACCGTCCCAGAGATGTGAGCAGTATTCCACGCAGGAACGAATTTGGGTCTTGTATAGAAGACACCGCTGCTCCGGCGTGAAAAAACGTCTCACTCTGTTCAGGACTCCGAGTTTACGCGAGGCTGATTTGATGATACTCTCGATATAGTTTTTGTTATTCAGTTTGCAGCGAACATCCATACCGAGGATAGTGAGGTGATCTTGCAGTGGCGGTGGTGTGCTCTGAAGAGTGGGAAGGGGAAGGAAAGGGGATACCTTTGCTGTAAACGCACATGCCTGGGTCTTCTTGGCATTGAACTCGACCAGGTTCCTAGCGCCCCATTGAGAAATGTGGTCCAGGATCCGGTCCAGCTCAGTGACAAGAAGCTGCCTTTTTTCCGCGATATCAGACTGCTTGGCCGCAGGATGTGCGTAATAACTCCCGTGTAAGGTGCTGTCGTCTGCATAGCGGTGAATGTTTCCGTTACAGAGCATGTCATTGATATGCAGAACAAAGAGAGTGGGAGATAAGACGGAACCCTGCGGCACGCCAGCATTTACCTGCAAGAACTCCGAAGCTCGTCCATCACAAAGGACGCGAATACGGCGCCCCTGCAGGAAGCTTGCAACCCAGTTACACAGTCTAGGAGGCAGGCCGAAGGCTGGTAGCTTGGAAAGAAGCGATTTGTGCCATACCCTATGGAAAGCTTTGGCGATGTCAAGACTAATTAATTGCCAGTGACTCACCGTGCTTCTCCATAGCCTCACCCCAAAGGTGGGTCATGAACGCCAGAAGATCACCCGTTGACCGTTTCGGTCTGAAACCGTATTGCCGGTCACTAAGCAAGGAGTGATCCTCTAGGTGGCGCATGAGCTGTGTGTTAATTATGTGCTCGAACACTTTGCACAGCACTGAGGTGACGGCTATGGGTCGATAGTTGGCTGGGTCCGAGCGATCCCCCTTCTTGGGGATCGGCTGGTCATTCGCCTCCTTCCAAGCCGAAGGCACTGTACCCGAACTGTAGGACAGTCGGTACAGCCGCGTTAGCATAGGAGATAACTCCGCTGCACATTTTTTAAGTACAACCGCTGGAATTTTTGTCTTGATGATGAAATTTGTGTCTTGATCAGCTGGCCGACACGGCATTCTCTCGTTTTTCATAAATTCATTTGCACTAATATTGTTTGCCATAATCATCCCCGATCATAATATTTACTTGCACTATTAACATTTATACTAATAACGTTTACCATAACAACTCAACAGTCATAACTTTTAATTGCCATAAAATGACTCTCTATAACAACATATTACTTATCATAATAATTAGTTTCCATAAGTAACACATCTCATAATCGACTCTTGACATAATCAAAATATGATATAAATATGAAAATCTAATATATAAAACTAGCTTTTGCCCGCGGCTCCACCCGCGTGGATGTCGGTTATCGCGACCAAACATTGCCTATGTCCTTTCTCACGGTCTAATCTACCCCTATACCAAATTTCATCAAAATCGGTTCAGTGGTTTAGGCGTGAAAGTGTAACATACAGACAGACAGACAGACAGACAGACAGAGTTACTTTCGCATTTATAATATTAGTATGGATATGGATTCTCGTGTCACAGTTTTCGTTGCCATACTCCTCCGAAATGGCTTGACCGATTCTCATGAAATTTTGTGAGCATATTGAGTAGGTCTGAGAATTGGCCAACATCTATTTTTCATCCCCCTAAATGGTGCAGCGGGAACGGGATCTAAAAAATTGGCGGTACGAAGTTCGCCGGGACAGCTAGTAATACATAATAATGTGACGTCGAAATTATTATCGTTAATACCCCGACTCAGTGCAATCCAACACGGATAGGTTAAGTTAGAAGACTTCGTGGTTTTTTTTTAAGTGAAGTAGAAGTGAAGAAGAAGTAGGGTCTTCGTCGGCTTTTCCGTCCGTAAACATTTAATTTAATGCCACCTTTTGTAGCTTTAAACACTTCACAACTTTGAATTGACGACTAATGTTAATCAGGATTGTCTATTCATGTCAGACTTATTTTATTTTACCCTCATACTATTACTTCAAGTGTGAATATGTTAATAGCAAAAAATGTATTAACTTACTCATTAACATACTAATTGCAGGCGCATTGTACTAAATTATCTTTATTTATATTATGGTGAGTAAAAGTTATGGAAAATAGCATTATTGAAAACGAAAATTATAGCAAATACATTTATGGATTTAAATTATTATGACACTTGATCGATTATGACCAATGAAATTAGTGAAAGTCATTTTATGTTATTTCACGATTATGGCAACTGAAGCGTTATTTCTGATGAAATTATGGCAAATACCAGTATGGCATATGAAATTATGGCATTTTAAATTATGGCAAACATTAGTAAACCAGCCGCCACGCACGTGCACGCTCATGTAGGTACGTTCCTGTCGAAACGTGTAAGCAATAGCCACTCACACGTGACTCGTGACGGCTAATGCGATTGTGGTCATGTGCGGCGGGGTTAGCGACGGCGCTGGGGCCGTGAGCCATGTTTGTCAACAAGTTTCCATAGTGCTCCATACAACACTGACACTGACGGCCTCCCGAGGAGGGCAGACCGTATGGAATGACCCTGGGTCAGCCGGGGTACGATATAGAAGACAACCTCACTTCCAGCCTAGCACCACGACCCTCGGTCGGCGTGCGGTTTTAGTTGGTTCGAATCCGACATCACCTCCACTCCCGGCTCCGGCAGAAGATCTAGAGTGGCTAAGCTACTTGGAATAGAGCTAGCGCAGCGACACATAAGTAATGCAAGGTCTGTTGTTGCAAGTATTTAAGGTATCCGCACCGCTAATTGCTTATTATCAGGCAGACCGAGTGTCTGTTTGTCACACTAGAGTATTCTGATATAGTAGGTATCTTCTCGTCCCCTTTGTTATTTGTTACAATGAACTACTGACTGACCACTACAAAGTTGATAATGACTAAAAATCTCAACATCTTTCCAAATATGGCGCTATATAATTCATGTAGGTAAGTAAATACAGAGATGTGACTTCCGCCCCAATTATGCAGTCCGACTGGGGAAGTAGGTACCTCCGCCCTACTAAATATATCGGTCATAATATCCTCATGTTGTGAGGGGAGGCAGAACTCACTTGTAGTACTTTTGTGCTGTAGAACTGATACATAAGACAAGCTTAAGACCTATCACAAGCAATTTACTTAGTTTCGAACTCTACAGATTCTTCTTATCATGGATTCAACCTTGCATTCAATATTGAAAACAAAAATCAGATCACCTGTCATTTATTACCAAGTAATAGTGAGATACTTACTGTATGCTTGGCTAAATTTTACTCGTTTTTATTACAAATTGAATGAATATCAAGTATTTCTCAGAACTCGGTTTCAATACTAATTCACAATCCGACCGCTCTACAAGAGGACTATATCCTGAAAGTAGATTTCTCGTGCCCTCAGGGAGTAGGACTAATACACCTTTTCACTTCCTTTTGCCAACACAGACACTTGACACTAATCACGCTACCGCCACGTACCTCAAGCCGAGACAGTTTTATTTGCTAACATACCAAAACGTGAAAATATTATCCGTATTTATGATGTAGTTGGTATAGGTACGTACGGTAGAAGTATTCATTATATTAGGTATCTTTTGACACAGACCCACTGGAATTTGGATTTTTCATAATGTAATTAATTTACAGATCGACATTTGATTAACCTTAAACAGTTGTATGTCAGCTGTTTTGCAATATGTTTAGCAGAATAATACTCGTAGGATACGACATAGCATAAGTTACTAAAATAAACCATTACTATAACTCTCAGATCGGTATGGCAATATAGCCAAGCATGTTACGAAGCTGTAAAAATCATTTGAGTTCGACGTCGTCGTAAAGCTTGCTTTGCTTTGTTTACCGTGATACAATTCCTTAAATCCCAGGAATACGGATCAATAATCGTAACCCTAAACATAAAAAATAGAAAACAATCCATAGTGTGAGTACAAATCCGATAAGGTCAGACGTCGCAATACTCCAGTAAAGCGTCTATATTCAAAGACTGATTGCGGTAGTCGAGCCTTTAATGAAAACCGGCGCGTATTTTGTTTATTTTGTCATTCTATTAATTAGAGGCCTTGTTTACTGTTTCAATACGACAAGTCTTAAATAAGCTTCGCACGGATGAACTTTTATCAGTTTAATTTATTTAAATCTTCACGTAGAAAACAAATTGCTTCACCCACAAATTTTGTACCTACATGTTGCAAACATTTAATTATCTCAATGTGAATTTATATAAAAATTTAATCACCTATCCAGAACAGAAATTGCGAAGCTAAATTAATTTCAGCTAAATGTTTGATCCGTCGAACATTATTAGGTAAACGGAGGAAAATGATTTCTTTAATATTATAAATTAAATCAAGTGGCTCGCTTGAGAGGTTCTCAGGGTGATGCTAATGTTGCCTGGTTACGCTTATTTTTACTAATTGTTTACATACAAGCTTAATCTTTTATTAAATCTACTGAGTGAAATGTTCATAACGAGATTAAGTGGCGGAGCCGTATCGCTTAATTTTATAAGGAAGAATCGTTACTGTCGCAAATTTATTTCCATTATACACCAGAATTCATCAGAAATTCATCCGTCGACCTATCCTTCTCGATAAGTTAGTTCTCGCAGATACATGAAGTATCTTCTAGCGAGAACTTAGCAGAATAGCAAAAACGAAGAAGCGAACTGTGACGGTAAATAAGCTTTTGACAAAGCAAAATAGGAGACGAAGGAACAAATTCCAGTGGAGTAGAATACAAGTGTCATCACATTCCTTCCCATGAATTCCTTTCATTAATTAGCGTTAGGATTGTTGTCCATTCGATGGTAAACATAAATGTAGTAAATATAGTCTGAAACATCAATTGCCTGCGATCATCTTGCCTCCTACTACACGAAACCAAACTGAACTTCCCTTACAGAGTAATATTTTTTTTTTAACGTGCGAAAAATCCCCACGGATACCACACCCCGGAGCCGGTGGAGGTGGTTATGAGTATGATAACCGACTAAAACCCACGCAGTCATTGGGTCTTTGGTTTCCGGAGGTGAGATTGCAGAAAAAATATCTCTCGCACCCCGGCAGACCCAGGACCATCTCTTTAGAGATGGCCCCCTTCGGGTTGTGGGGACCATAGTGTCCCCATCTAGCCCCGTGTATGGGGAGGCGTAATTTGCGCCGCCGCCGCGGCCTGCTTCTGCTAGGGCGACAGGCGGCTCCACCGATCATCCCCGGCCAGCGCTCATGGAGGACGGAGGTCGCAGAACGACCTCCGACTCCTGATTCGCCTTCGCTCTTCGCGGGCTGCCCGGTACGGAGATATATACAAACGTGTACGTGTGCATGAAATATATCAAGTCTGTGTATGTCAAATTTATTGAAGAAACGATTTCCGAGCAGGATACAATAGTACAGTACTCCACATATAACCATTCATAACTTTAATACCAAGACATTTATGCCTATAATACATGGCAGCTAGTACTTGCCTTGTATTATAAATGAAAGTCTTTCAAGGGTTTATTTGATGTTTATCCTGAACACAATTTCCCAGAGTACTACCCCTATTTTTCGGCACAATAGACAATAGCAAAGGGACCTGTAGATGGGCCGTACCAATGATTGATATTGAGAGGTTCGTTTTATCTCCGCACATATAAATCATTTCAGGCTCAATTAATGTCGCGACAAGCTCTTAGTGGATGTGATAGGCATTTTCCTGTTGATTGATAACATTGCAAAATCATGTAGTTGATATAATAGCTGTGGATTTTTATGGGGACAAAAATACGAACTCCATTAGTACAGCATTATTTTTTATAATAATGAAATAGAGGTCCACTCTGGTTTTGCACCTGAAACTTTCGTAACATAGGTATATCCTATAAGAGTGAAATTGTCAAATCACTTTCTTTATAGGACCTCAGTGGATACTTTTCCGCTTCAAGCTTATAGCGTAAGGTATCAACTAGCTATCAATTTTTTTTTTTTTTTGGGTTCTCCAGTTGTTCAGGTTCTGTGTGGTTGAATCAGGTTTTATTAACTTTTAAACTCTCGCGTTACTAGTTAACCTGGTCGTAAGGTCAGGCAAATTCTATACGGTATGTATGTACAATGTATATAACTATACCTGGATCGCGTTAATTTAGTATCGTTAATTTATCAGTCAGGTAAATCAATATCAAATCGATTAAAATAACACATTAGTCCTATAGCTAAGAGAGGCAGTATGCTTACCAAGGGGAAGTGCTCGTTAGCCTCCCACCACTAAGATCCACAACCATACTCCAAGGATATTTTTTTTTGGTCTCTGTTCACTTGGATGAACTTGATACTTGTGAAACGCACTCCACAGGGACATACCTAATTTTTCATAATTTTTCTTCCCTTGATTCACCTATGAATAAGGAGCAAAGCCTTGAAACTACAAAAAGAGTTAGTCTAGGCACCTACCGGAAACGACTGGCAACCACTTGTTGTTAAAATTCTCTCCACTCAGAGTTCCAAAAAGAGAATCCATCAGTGTTCGTAGCTTTATGTACAAAGATTAATTTCGTAGATATTATGAACATTTCAACCCTAAAATACGTTACACAAGTTTTTTTAGAATTAATTTTAAAGCTCTCAGGATTATACAATTTTAATGAATCACTCTGTACTCGTATTTATTTTCCTGAAATTATAAATTATTAACACGAAGTGAAATTTCGGCTCCGTGGATATAATACGTGTAAATCTAAATAAATTCTTGTTAAATGAGATGTGGTGTTTTCCATTTGAGGTGAATATTATATTACGTAACCTAATACGTATTTATATTAAGGGAGAATCTAAGGATGGTAAAAATGTAGTCGGGTATTAAATCATTGTATTGGTTGACACAGTAGATGGTATATGCATATGACGCAGATTATCACCGGGTCACCGGGCACGGGTGCTTCGGGAGGTATCTGTGTCGGATCGAAAAGGAGCCAACGTCCGAGTGCCATCACTGCGACGCGAGCGAGGACACGGGGCTGCACACGCTCACCGAGTGCCCGGCATGGGCTGAACCGAGGCGGGAGCTAGTGGCGGCCCTGGGAGTGAGAGTTCTCACCCTCGCCACCCTGCTCACAGCAATGGTCCGCTGCGCGGACGCGTGGGCGGCCGGCGTCTCCTTCAGCGAGCAGGTAATGGTCGTGAAGGAAACGGCGGAGCGGGAGAGGCGGCGCGAGCGAGAAAGACTCGCGGATCGCGCCGCCCGCGCGCGCTGGCAACTCGGGCGTCGGAGGGCACTGACTGACCTCCGTCCCCCATGAGCGCGGGCCTGGGGGTGACGGGTGGAGCCGCCTGTCACCCCAGCAGAAGCAGGCCACGGCGGCGGCGCGCTGAACAGCGCGCCTCCCCATTCCGGGGGCGAGTTGGGGACACCGTTGTCCCCCCTCCTGAGGAGGGCCAGACCGTAAGGGATGGCCCTGGGTCAGCCGGGGTGCGAGGGATATGTCTTTGACAACCTCACCTCCGGCCTAGCACCAAGACCCACAGTCGGCGTGCGGTTTTAGTCGGTTCGAGTCCGACATAACCTCCCCTTCCGGCTCCGGCAGGGGGGGTATCCGAGGGGATTTCCGCACGAAAAAAAAAAAAAAAATGGTATATGCATATGAGTAGTTTACCAGCTACTAATATAGGAATAAGTACAAGAATCTGATCATAGTAATAAGTAAATAATTAAAAAGTATTTAACTAGAAATTCATAAAGAATGGCCCCAGTGATTTCTTTGGCCACCTCACCAACTGTCATCTTACTAAATCATATGGCCGTGATTCCCATTTTTTGTGGTTTTTGTTGGGCTACGTGTACTATTGTCCGTTAATTACATCTAAGTAAAATGTAATGATTATTAAAATATGCAGTGCTTACATTATTAACCTGCCAAAATCGGATATGTAGCAAAATTGTGGGGAACCCTCGTTGTCAGATTGATGCATGAGTTCCTGTTTTTCTTTGTGCTCTCACCATCAATCTTACAGATCTATTAACGTCGTCTTTAGCGTTCCTCCTAATTATCCGAGCGAACTCTCTAAAATCCCCGAAGCTTATACCTACGGATATAGTTATAAATAACGATACACAAACTCAAATTAAATTGCTGTCCTTTAGGTGTTTGTAACGTTAATACACTCGATCACTTTTAGTTTGTTGTATGTCGCGGAATTCCCTGAATGTTATCTTTCTTAAAATCAACGGGTCCGATTTCTAGCTAATGTTCGAGTTGATTCCATAAAATTGGTCAAGGTTTTTCAATATATACATAGGTGTATCTTCCAAATATGAAAGGGGCTATATTGCGCCAACGCCAAGGCCCCACCTGCCTCCCCCAAGCCTGCTTCTGCAAGGGTGACGCTTCGCAGGTCCGGCGGTCCGGTAGAGTCCTACGACACTTCTGGGCCCGCTCCGCCACCTTCTTCCCATATATTATAAACTCGGAGAAGAAGGCAGTGACCGCCCAAGCACCACCACTGAAAGGAACCCCGCTCTAATTGGTTGCCTACGTTACAATTGCGACTTTCAGTCAAAAATATAACTGAATATACTTTTTGAAATAAAACCACTTTTTACGGATTCTATCGCGATATATTTGTTATTATTACTTTTAAACCCGACGTTTCGGCTGCTTTGCAGCAGCCATTTTCGCGGTGTGACTCACGATGGTAGTTGTCACATAGTTTGAAGTTTAAGTTATCTCAAAATACCCGAATCATGGTGAATTATTGGTGTTCACATTCACGCAGAATGAGCTCACTGTGTTGTTAAGTCTTGCTGGATTTTGCTGCTTACTGGGTTTGATTAAGTGGATGACTGGGTCCCAAGCTGGTGGTACGGTCCATCCATCCTCTCTATTAAAATTTGGGTGTTTTTTAATTTCAATAGCCTCGCGCAATAGAAACGTCGGGTTTAAAAGTAATAATAACAAATATATCGCGATAGAATCCGTAAAAAGTGGTTTTATTTCAATGAGTGACATTCGCGTAAACTTCAGAAAATATCATGTAGAACAGTACGGACTGCAAACTGCAAACATAATAAGACAACTTGAAGGTCTGCAAACCAAGCGCGCAAGGTATTTAACATCTTTAATATTCTTGAAGAGATGCCGAGACCACAATCTCATTCCTACGTGTGTCAAAATATCACCCAAATACGACATTCGAGGAAGCGCCAAGATCTTAGAACAGGCAAGTAAAAAGTTGTTGATATTAAGTATCCGGGAACATCGCGTTGAATTAAGCAGAATAAACAAACAAGTGGTTCAATTGTCCAACAAATTACAGTCGTTAATAACTCCATTTGATTTTAAAAAATGCATTGATGCAATAAATAATAGAGAAAAATCTAAATATAATGCGTGCAAAATAAACAAAATTCAAAAATATGAGAAATTAACATCAAAATCAAATGACAACACAACGGAACGAAACGTCATTAGACGGACCAATGACACGCCGCCGTCTACCAAGCTGTCAGTTGTTAACCTGTCAAAACAAACATTGGACAATGCCACCGAAAAAGTACTATCGAGGGGTTTGAATTTTGCAATAACACCAGCTAGGATACCGTACGAAACCATCATCTGCAATGTTGAGGACTGCCTAGTTAAAAATACCATGAGAAAGGAAGATTTGGAAGCTATACGCCAGGATGTTTCATCGGTCTTGCGTCGAAGCAAAGCTCCCAAGCCGAACCTTTCCAGAGACGAATTTATCGCATTGAAGAACTTGCGAGCTAGGCCAGATATTACAGTGCTCCGTGCAGACAAAGGAAACGCTACGGTCGTTATGGATACGTCAGACTACAAACGAAAAATCGAAGATCTTTTATCGGATGAGACCACATATAAACAGGTCAAAACAGACCCTACTAATAAAATACTCAAACAAACTCGAGATATTATTAGTAAATACTCCGAAAAATTACAGTTCGACGTCAAAACACTAATACCTGCCTGCCCAAAACCTCCGAAACTGTATGGTCTACCAAAAATACACAAGGAAAATGCTCCCCTACGTCCTATTGTGAGTCAGATCGACACACCAACCTACAGGCTGGCTCAGCACGTAGCAAAGATCCTCTCACCACTCAGAGGTAACACAACAGCGTATGTTAGAGATTCATACCATTTTGTTAGTGAAATTAAACACCTACATCTCACTAACAATGAAACAATGGTCAGTTTTGATGTACAGTCCTTATTTACACGTATACCTGTACATGACTGCATAGACATCGTTAGGAACAAACTAATAGAAAATACTATGCCTGAGGAATATGCTGACATACTAAAACATTGCCTAACAACTGGCTATCTGTTGTGGGACAACAAGTACTACCTACAAATCGATGGTGTGGCGATGGGCTCTCCAGTCTCGCCTGTCGTAGCCGATATATATATGGAAGCCTTCGAGGCCCGAGCCTTGCAGACGGCCGCCTTCACACCACGGATTTACAAACGGTACGTAGATGACACTTTCACAATACTACCAACAGATAGTGTAAATACATTCCTGAACCATCTTAATTCCATTAATAACAACATTCAATTCACTATGGAATCAGAGGCAAATAATTCATTAGCTTTCCTAGATGTTCTTGTTATCAGAAATCCTAATAATACCTTGAGCCACACTGTGTATAGGAAAAAGACTCATACTGATAGGTACTTAAACGGTGAATCTCACCACCACCCTAAACAGTTAGCTACCGTAGGAATGTCTTTGTTTCAGAGAGCCCGTGGGATCTGTGACAAGAAACACCTGAACGCTGAGCTTCAACATGTCAAGCAAGTACTGCAAGACAACAAGCTCAAACCACCGCGCCTGAGTCACAGATCCCGAGAAAAACCAGCCACGGTCGAACGCCAGCCTGCTGTACTACCGTATGTACGAGGGGTCACTGACAAGATTGGCTACATCTTGAAGCGAGCTTCAATCAACACATACTACAAGCCGCCAACGAAGATAAGTCAATTTTTACCATCTGTCAAGTGCCAACTACCTCTACAAGATGCAGGGGTCTACAAAATAGACTGTGACTGTGGGCTCTCATATATTGGTCAAACCAAGCGAAGCATTGGCACTCGGGTCAAAGAACACATAGCTGACATAAAACACCAACGCTCAACAAAGTCAGCTGTATGTGAACACGCGCAAAAAGGCACCAACCATTACCTAAGGTTTGATAAACCACAGATACTCGCCAAAGAACACCGATATATTCCTAGAATGATCCGCGAGGCTATTGAAATTAAAAAACACCCAAATTTTAATAGAGAGGATGGATGGACCGTACCACCAGCTTGGGACCCAGTCATCCACTTAATCAAACCCAGTAAGCAGCAAAATCCAGCAAGACTTAACAACACAGTGAGCTCATTCTGCGTGAATGTGAACACCAATAATTCACCATGATTCGGGTATTTTGAGATAACTTAAACTTCAAACTATGTGACAACTACCATCGTGAGTCACACCGCGAAAATGGCTGCTGCAAAGCAGCCGAAACGTCGGGTTTAAAAGTAATAATAACAAATATATCGCGATAGAATCCGTAAAAAGTGGTTTTATTTCAATGAGTGACATTCGCGTAAACTTCAGAAAATATCATGAATATACTTTGTCAAATATCAAGCGAGTTCAAAAAGCGGCTTTTCTGAAGTAATATTGTCTAGAATAGCGCACATGATTCTCGTAGATGGTATAATTTATCGCGTGCTGCGTGAGTAACGTACGTCATAACCGTTTTTCTTTTTAGACACGTTACATTCTGAAAAGATTTATCTACATTTTGTAGCGTTGTTTACATAGTATTATGTATTCTGTCTGCTTGTACGAGAGCCGTAACGTTACATTGGTAGGATAAGAAGAATCCATTCTACGAAACCCTAAAATCTTTGGTGCAATTGCGGAGGTTTGTCGCGCAAACAGGCAATAAATGCTGGGAGAATAAGCCAGCGCTAGGATCGTTGCGGTACATTCTGTCGATATTGCTCTGTTAAATCTAAACAATGTATGTTTGTGCTTTTTCTTTAAATAAACACAATCTTTCGTATAAATAGGAATGTTCAACATACCATTAATGTTTTTAAAAAGGTTCTATATAGGTCCTTTACGTTTTTGTTCCAAAAGGTGTTGTTATCTGCTATGAACTGTCACTGTTAAATATAAACTCGGTAAATATCGCGGCCTTTTCCTTTTACCGAGAAGAGAGAGATAATAATGTATATTTTAATATTTTTCATGAAATAATCATATTTTCAAATGGTAGTAGTGAAATGGCTAAAACATTGGAATTGACATTGTAAAGTTGTGAATTTAAACTTCACCTCAGTACGGTAGCGGTCAGGCATGCCACAATATAATGTGGACGAGCGCAGCGCAAGGACACAAAGGGAGGATCCTACGACCAGTAGGGCAATCATGCCTGGCAGCCTGTGGCGTTTGGCGTTTATTTTTCAAAATATCTTAAAAATATATTTTGCAACTTTTAGTAATCGAGAAAAGAAGTTGAGACGGGAATATCAGCGAGCGGGCACGTGGTTAAGTGCATTGCGCTGACTTCGCCTGCCTCACCGATATTTTTTTACATTTTACAAAAGGTACGGAGGTACCTTTATATTGCCATGAATTTTATAGCATTAAGTATGCTAATTATACAAATCGAATACTTAGGGTCGATACCTCCGGTAGGATAATACGTCACCATAAAGACGGGTTACAAAATAGAAGGGAAATTTGAATCACATCGGGCGTGTCTCGGTAGCCTAGTTGGTCTAGGCATTCCCCCTGTAAGGGAAAGATCGCGGGTTTGAGTCCCGCCCGAGAAGATTAATTTTTATTTTTTTATTTTTATCGATCTATGATGCCACATAAAAATGGAGGTTGAAGATGTGACATTTATCAGCGTAAAATCCATTATATCATAACAGCTGCGACGACATTATTTGCCTTAAAGATTTAAACGCAACGAACTCAAACGATATTAAACTTTTTTATTTATTTTACAAAATGAATTATTACTGAGCCATTTATTTTTATTTTTTATCCTCTAAAGATTATCTACACAGCCATATAGGCAAATACAGTATGATGTAGAGAGCCTTACTAAAATCCTTGAGACTCAAGCCAACCTCGCCTGCAAATTGGTTCACCTACTAAACGACGTTTGCTCTCAGGGTTGGTAGGTCAGAGCCAGTAAGAGCGGCCGGCAGTCCCTCCCGGAAAACCGGTATCAATCAAAAACAAGGGATCTAAACTGCTAACTTTGGACGCAACTGGAAAATCACTATGATCACTTATGGCTATTTTTACTACCACCTATTTCCCTAGCAGAAATATATTATTTAAGATAGGAATGGTGAAGAAAGTATTAATCATCATTATTAAACTTAAAAAGCTTGTCTTGTCAAAAACCAGACGAACCTGCAGTTTTTAGTTTATGTTTAAACAGTTTCATTTAGGTTTAATTTGAAGTGATTCATGTAATTAATTTCATAAATATGTACATAAAATGAATAACGTTTATGATTGTTATAAAAAAACGAAGGATCTGCCACAGGCATAAGAGAAAAGCTTTTCAAAATTAATTTACTTAATGTGGCAGATGGAACTCCAAGTCCATATAAGTTAGGCAGAAGTAAATTACACCCAACTAGCGATTACCAGGCATCTTAAAGATAGTCGGCGAGATCTGAGCCATCTATATATGGGAAACCACAGTTTGAGTTTCTTAAAACTTAAAAGTCATTGGAAAGAACAGCCTGCGATCCATATAAGGCCAGTATAGTATGATTTGTCTAGTCATCTATTCTTTTGGGCTGCCAATACATCAGCAACTCTTCTATAGACTAACCATCGATCGAAAAGTCGTATTCTGTACCTAATAACGAGTGTTTTTTTTTTGTTTCGTGCGGAAATCCCTTCGGATACCTCCCCCGCCGCCGGCGCCGGAGCCGGGAGGGCAGGTTATGTCTGACTCGAACCGACTAAAACCGCACGCCGACTGTGGGTTGTGGTGCTAGGCCGGAGGCGAGGTTGTCTTCGACATATCCCTCGCACCCCGGCTGACCCAGGGCCATCCCTTACGGTCTGGCCCTCCTCAGACCTAATAACTGGTGTAATGCTACAGACGTTCATGAGGTACCTAATACCTACTGCAATCGTTTCTTATCAGGGAAACTTAACAGTGCTACCTGATAATTCAAGGCCTGCATTTAAAAGCTTTTCCTCTGTATCTCCTTGTATATTTCTATGTGTAAGCATATTAATCACAAGAAAAATGACTAGCAGGAACTCGTTCTAGTCCACCAGTTCGCCTGCGTTATATTCAGTGTATCGCATTTGAGGTTCTCTCGGGAGGTGGCCATTTTCCGGGACAATAAGTACTGTATTTGTTAATCCCCTATATATGTATATGCAGCCCCTGACAAACCCATTCAGGCGTAAAGAAAGGGTCGTAATCCGTGAAATGCGCAGTGCAAAATTTTCTTAGCGAAAATACTTTCAGACATGAAGGTCATTGGCGCTGAAAAAAAAGTGGCTGTCACATGATCTTTGTTGATTCGTATTACTTTAATTTTCTAATATCTTTCTCAGTTAATAAAGAAGATCACTAATAATACTTTTAAGTACTTACAAGTAACGATGGCTGTGATAAATACCACTACACCAGTTATATTTCGGTTAATACTATCATGAGCCATTATCATCAAAGTAAATGTTTTCTTCTCTACCTTTCTCATAAGCTGCTACGCAATAACCTAGGCTATTAGGTACGACAGCCTCCGTGGCATGGCGGTAGTGAACACGACTGCCACGCAGGAGGCGCGGGTTCGATTCCCGCTCAGCGCAAATATTTGTATTCATGAATATGGCTATTTGCATTGGTCTGGGTGTTCCTATATATAATATGTATGTATTTACAAAAAAAAATATGTCAGTATGTTTATCCGCATTCTAGGTTCCATAACACAAGCTAGTTAAGCTATGCTTACCATGGGTCTAGATAGCGTTGGGTAGAATGTTGCGAAATATTTATTTATTTATTGGTACAAACTACTGTGGCATACTTACTACAACTATATCGTTTTAAAATAGACCCGTTGATAAACAGTACTGTCTTGATAATTGGTGTATAAACGATTCTCAGCCCTAAGGTAATTAGACTCTCTAAAGTTGCTTATCTACACACATCAAATAAGGTTTGCGATCACTTTGAAAAAATGAAAACTTTTTTGTTACTGTAGATTATATTATGATTTTTTCTTCTTTTTAGATTCTTTATTTAAAAATAAAGAATTAGAACACAAAACAATTATTATGCCGTAAGAATCTATCGACATGCTGGATAGACTATAAGAAAGCGTTCGACTCTGTGCCCCATACATGGCTCCTGAGGGTGCTAGAGTTGTATAAAGTAGATACAACTCTGTGCATCTTCTTGGCGTCATGTATGAGGCAATGGAGAACAGTTCTTAGCTATCCAGGATGTCGAGGGGTGTGCAGTAACGGCGAACCAATAAATATTGAGCGAGGCATTTTCCAAGGTGTCAGTTTGAGTCCCCTTTGGTTCTGCTTAGCACTGAATCCTCTCAGTACCTTATTGAGGAATTCAGGGCTAGGCTACAGGTTACGAGGAGGAGGTCAGATAATATCAATGGTATATTTGCAATGGTTCTCTGTCTTATTCTCAGCTTATTCTGCAACTGTCTCTTTCAAACTACTAGCATCATACTGCAATACTTTTCATGCCTTTTTTATTTTAATTCAAGGTTTAACAATCGAATTCATGTCTGGCAAATTAATTTTAAGCTTTTCTTATCTTAAATAACATAATGTTAAAATTACAGACATTATAAAATACTTTTAAATTTTTATAAAAAAAATTAAAAGAATCGCGTATGGCACATAATTAGCAATGTCAGAAATGTCTGGCAATAAAAAAAGTATGTCAGGTAGTCTTATTTAAAA
This sequence comes from Eilema sororculum, assembly GCA_914829495.1. Taxonomy (NCBI): domain Eukaryota; kingdom Metazoa; phylum Arthropoda; class Insecta; order Lepidoptera; family Erebidae; genus Eilema; species Eilema sororculum. The sequence goes on from OU618542.1 coordinate 10,814,962, forward strand.
ACAAAAAAAATAAAATTACGCCTCTTAAAATGTTTTGAAAATCCAGGATTATCACCTGGACAGGTAGGATGCGCAGTAATGAACGCAACCGCTCCCGCCAGCCAGATAGCCCAGACTCTAACCGAAAGAGCAAGAACAAGAGCATATCACAAAATCAGCTGACCTGAAATTCTTTCTCGAAAACGTTGCTAGCTCCCGTACCATAGCTTACGCTCATTCAGAAATCTGATTTAGTGAATTATAACCGATTCAAGATATTTTTCGCGGAATGTAGTGATTGAAAAAATGCCAAGAGGATTATCAGAGGTTTTACGAGCTAAAATAGTAACTTTGAGGGAAGTAGGATACATCACGAGAGTAATAGCACGCAGACTTGCTATATTCCAATCCTGTGTCGTGGCTACGTTGCAGAGGTACCACGGAATGGAGAATTTAGCTGACCGACCCCGCAGCGGTCGCCCAACTGTTTTGACAGCTGCCCAAAAGCGCTATATTAGATTGCTGGCAGCCCGTGATCCCACAATCAACGCCACTAAAATAAAAGCAGAAGTCAGGGCCGCCTCTGGGCTTGAAGTTAGCACGCAGACCGTTCGCAATTGCTTGCACCAGGCTGGATTACGAGCACGGAGGTCATGGCGAGCTCCGCTCAATTCCCGGCAACGTCAACAACGAAGATTGCAGTGGGCTAGACTTCGGCAAAATGAAGAAGGTGAGGAAGAAAACATCTGGGCAAAACTGTCTCTTCGTTGACGAATCCCGAATCCCCACTCATCCAGATAACCGACGTGTCCGTGTCTGGAGAAGACCAGGCGACCGTGAAAGACAAAGAACTGCCACTCGAATAGTTCAGCAAGGCGGAAAATCGGTGTCTTTTTGGGGTGGCATTATGATTGGAGCTAGAACGCCTTTGATCCCGTATCGGGGCTTCATGACAGCAGACATGTACAAAGCAGTTGCTATTGATGATATCGTCAAACCATTCCGAGTAAACCATGGGCACCAATTTGTACTGGTCGATGATAATGTGCCCGCACATCGAGCTCAACGAGTCAATGCTGCTCTTCAAGAATACGATATCACACGATTAGACTGGCCTGCCGGCTCGCCCGACTTAAACCCAATAGAGCACGCGTGGGATGCTCTTAAACGAGCTGTATGGAACCGTGAGCCACATCCCCAGTCAGTTCCAGAGCTCAGGGAAGCCGCTATTGAAGAATGGGATAGGTTACCCCAGGAAATGCTGGATAACATGATCCTCAGCATGCCCAGGAGGATCTCCGCATGTGTTCGAGCCAGGGGAGGAGTTATTTTATATTGAATTTACACCTTTTAATAATAAATTGTAGTTTAAGTTTAATTAAACAGTCTTTTTCTTTTTATGAAATTTCTATCACAATTTGCATTATGATTAATGGCTCAATTTTTTTAAATAAATAATAAAAAATAGTTTTATATTTTAATTTCAAACAGGGTGTTCCTATTTAAAGAAAGCATACAACATAGATTTTTTCTTGATAAAGTTAAATTTAAAGAATTCTAGGAGCTTATGCCATTGATCGCAAACTTTTTTTGATGTGTGTATGTATTTTCCTCTTAATTGTTCTAGTCTCATTAATACCACGTTACTTCTGAAGTAGTTTGTGCAGGCCTACGTGTACCTACAATTGTAGTTGAATCTTTTTTTCTCTCAGCCAACTGTTAGTTGAACTTAAAACAGATGAAGGTTGAGAATATTTGAGGAAATTAACTCTTTCATCGATCAAGAGTGTGTGAATATCGCATTAAATTTCATAGGGTGAATGGATAGACCAGCTGGGGTTGACCTCGCAGTACACACATTGGCAAAAATAATTTTAAAAAAATAAAAAAGGGCAGGTCAGAAGTACTCAAAACCGGCAGCCTAGCATGAAAGGATTAACGACAGTAGTGGGAGCTCAAGAAGTATGAAGTATAGAGTGAAATGGCAGGCTGTTGTCTCTGCCTACCGCGGAGTAGAATAGGCGTGAGCATATGTATGCAACTATTTCATAATCGTTACGAACAAGTTCTTCTCATACCTAAGTACTTAGTCTATAAATGATTCTGCCAAGTAAAAATCTCTTAGAATAATAATAAATAATTTAAACAATTCTGTGTCCTTATCTCAGTGAGAAATAATGCTTGTAATATTCTAACTTCATGTCACGCTTAAGATTATATCACAGTTTAAGCGCTTTTGTGCTGGCTACTTCAGCTGCCGTTCCACTTAAATCACGATAATTAGGTTCCACAACAAATCAGAGACTGGCGCAAGTAAGTAGAATAAGTTCTAACCAAACATGTAATATCCTAGAGATCCTTGTATGTTTTACCAAAAGACTACAATATGGGATTCTTCAAGAAGGGCATTAGAAGGTTCTGACGGCGTCGGCAGCCCGAGTGTGACACCTCTAGTGGTGTTGCACACGTCCACAGGTCACGGTAACCACTTTCCAAAATGTGGGCCGTGTGCTAGTTTGCCACTAAGTGGTATAAACAATCTTAGTTTTAATGAAGCTCATGCCATTACGTTAAATTAACTAATTATTGCGTCCGATTCCGAATCCGTTAAAATAGCTTTATTTCAAAGTCAGAACTCAGCTTAATACCTAGCTCCGCCAGGAGTGCGTCCAGAAAACGGTTTGAAATTGCGCATGTTACGATGTTATTCGTAATACGAGCAAGACACGTCCCGACTCACCACCGAATACTGCATTTCTTAACAGGAGAGTAGATAGTATTGAACTCCTCTCGAATATCATATCGAGAAAGTTTAATAACATTCAACGTCCTCCAGGCATGCCATCTGCGGGCTGCAGACCTCACTCACTATAAGAATTTAATAATATCTAGTAGGTTTTCTCACGAGAGTTTCCTTCACCGTTGAAGCTAGTGACATTCAATTTGCGTGAGTAGGATATGTTGTTACACCATTACGCCACTGCTAAAGCTATTGGGAATATGGTAAAACTAATGAACTGTGTAATGCACAGAAGGAAGTCCCTAGTAGGAAGGTAATAAATATTTATTCACTTGCAACCCGATTACAAGGTGTTTAGAAAAAAAATGACGATTAAACTCCATGGTATGTATACAAACTATTTTTTTTTTTTTGTTAATTACTTCCTTGTTTACACACAACCTGCGGTAGCCTAGTGGCATGGGTAATGGACTGCTGAGACGAGTTCTCGGGTTCGATCCCAGGTTTACCATGGCACACACCAATGACTTTTCGATGCTTTTCGAAGTTATGTGTGTATTTATCGCAGGTTTATAAGTGCCCGGTTAATGATTACATTGGGACCTAAACATAAACTGGTGAAATGTGGGTGCTAGCACGTCTGCCTACCCCTTCGGGGAATACAGGCGTGAGTTTATATTATGTATTTTATGTTACTTCCTTGTTTTTCATAATAAACTAGCTGACCCGGCAAACTTCGTTTCGCCCTAGAAATTAGAATGTATGACGTTATATTGTGTTTACCTCAATTAGCTGTATCAAATTGTCCTTATTATTTTGAGACCGGAAAGCATTACGACAGGGATCCCTTACGCCCACCGAGCTCCCGCCACCAATAGGTCACCGAGGTCCATATACCTATGGAGCGCATAGGTCAATGGGGCCAATATACGTATGGGGCCCATACATCACCGGGACCCATACATACTATGGGGCCTATACGGCACAGAACCCATTGGTCAACGGGACCCATATACCTACTACTGGGACCCATACAACCATATACCTATAGGGCAAATTGGGCGTATGTGCTCATACTGGGCGTTCATACTACCATGGAGGGCATTACATTTTTCGACATTAATTTTTAAAAAAAATCCACGGACCCCATGCGTCCATGGAGCCCCCAACACCCACCATAAATATTTTCGCGGCCCAAGCGAGTCCGCAAGTCGGTACACATGCTCTACTTCTACTTTCCATCGTTTACGCGAACAAATGGCGTTTGTTAAGAAAATTCCTTTTTCAGTCATCCTCTTTGACAATATTAACAGCACGCATTATATCAATTCTATGTCAAACATCAGATTACATATTAGAACCTGTGAGAAGAACGTTATCATAAAGTATTAGGAAAATCTATATATATAAAAATCAATTGCTGTTCGTTAGTCTCGCTAAAACTCCAGAACGGCTGAACGGATTTATCTTATCTTGGTCTTGAAATGTTTGTGGAGGTCTAGGGAAGGTTTAAAAGGTGTGAAGTTTCGAATAATTGCCGGGAACCGACATCCACGCGGGCGGAGCCGCGGGGAAAAGCTAGTGTTATAATAATGAACACTTTGTTTCCAATCCGAATTCTACATTCAAAATTAAGACACGACAATGTCTTTCGGGTTCGCTATTTTGTGTGTAGGTACGTGTACTGTAAAAGTATTCTTAAATATTCTAATTTTCCGCGCAATTTTCTTATTTGTTTCTTTCATAAGAACCTTCTCCTGATAATAACGTAACAAGCTCAACAAAAAAGAATTAGCGTTTGCCCAGCCGTTCACGCGTGATCTCGTATAGGGATTCATTTTTATATATGTATACTAGCTGACCCGGCAAACTTCGTTTCGCCCATAGAGCTCCCGACTTCTGTAGTTGGTCACCGGGGCCCATACACCTACGGAGCCCATATACCTATGGAGCCCGTTCAACCATATACCTCTACGCTCAAGGGCGCTTGTACTACCATGAACCATCAATTTTACTACTTACATTAAAAAACTAGCCACCATAAAGATTTTCGCGGACCAAGCAAATCTGCAACTCCCTTCCATCGTTTGCTTTACGGGAAAAAATGGCTTTCTGTCACGAAAATTTGCAGCACGTAATGTCAATTCTATGTCAAACGTCAGATTACATAGAAGAATATCAAAGAAGTTTTAGAATTATGAACACAATTTTTTCGAATTCGAATTCCAAATTCTAAAATAAGACATGGGGTATGTCGGGTCAGCTATTTTATATGGTGGTTAAGAATTCTTAAAGTTTCTAATTTGCCGCGCAATTTTCTTCATTTTTTCTTTCTTATGAACCATCTCCTAACATAGATATATTGATATTTTTTATTTATTTATACGATTCACATTAACATTATTTTAAAGAAAACATGATAGAAATCTGGAGTAGTATTCTTTTTCTTTTGTCAACATGTACTCACTCTCAATAATTTTTAGGAATGGTTATTTTATACATGCGAAAATTTAAATTTGGGGACAGAAATTTGTAAAATAATAATTATTATGAACAAGGCAAGAAGTAAAGTAATAAAAGCCGGGCAGCCACTACCATGTAAAATTACTAATAGCCAGGAAAAGACTATTACTGAACCCATTTCCATAAAAGAACGGTATCCTCATTATCTCATAATTTGAATGTTAAAAGAGGTACGCTAACAATCGCGGTCCCTAGACATTAAAATATTAATTGTACCAAAAAGAGTTCAGACAAGTGACTATAAGTACCGACTGGCTGGTTGCCAATGGTTATAAAAAATTGTTTTCATCGAATGCACACAGTATAAAACACGGCTATTTTATACAAATGCTAATTGAGTGCCAAAGAATCCATACTAATATTATAAATGCGAAAGTAACACCTTTTGTCCGTCTGTTTGTCTGTATTTCTGTCTGTCTGTATGTTACACTTTCACACCTAAACCACAGAACGGATTTTGATGAAATTTGGTATAGGGGTAGATTAGACCATGAGAAAGGACATAGGCTATATTTGGTCGCGATAATCGACATCCACGTGGGCGGAGCCATTGCTCGCGGCTTCGCCCGCGTGGATGTCTGTTATCGTGACAAAACATTTCTCCAACTGTACGAAGTTTCATGCTTCTAACTTTGAAAATGACGAACTTTCCATACAAAAGTTTCTCACCTATTTTACCCTCTTAGTAGTAAAAAACGCTGATACACGAATTCATTTATTTCTTAAAAGACAGGTTTATGAAATGCATCTAACACTGAAAATGACGGACTTTCATACAAACTTCCATCCCTTATTTTACCCCTTTAGTAGCAGATGTTCCAAAAATCCTTTCTTAGCGGATGCCTACGTCATAACATCTACCTGCATGCCATATTTCAGCCCGGTCCGTCCAGTGGTTTGGGCTGTGCGTTTATAGATCACTATGTCAGTCAGTCAGTCAGTCACCTTTGAGTAATATATTTAGAAGATACGCAGACACGATGCAGTAACTATTTTATTATAAAAAACCGTAGCGTATTTCATGTAATAATGAAGAATAAGTAGTTCAAGAAAAGAAAAAGCCGTTGTATATTTCATGCAATCTACGCGTTCATATTTAAACACAAAATACTAAACCCATTTTCTTGCGACATTACATTCCTGCTTAAGGAAGTAAAAGCTGAGCGAGCTCACTTAAAATAAAAAAAAAACATTATACTGCTTCGCCGAAAAGTAGGCAAAAAGTAAAGGGATTATGAAGAGGCCTTACTAATTATATTGCCTTTGGGGAAAAATTCGTAGCATCTAGTAAAGGAATTTTCCGATTCAGAGTAACTTTGCAGTGGCGCAGTCCAACGGCACATAATTCATTCCGCTCAGTGAAATATAATGCGGATGTTCTCATAATGTACGACGCGCAACTTAATCCCGCCGCGACTTTTTCCACCACAGATATTTATACAAATGGCCCGCCGCGCCTAATGATCTCCCTAGAACGGCCGTTGCGGACCGTTTTCGCCACTTTACGCTACTTAGTCTCGATGACGGTACTCATTTTATGTAGCTTTGTGTAAGAAAACTGTGTACGCATCACCTATGTATCATGTTTTTAATATAATTGGGTAAGTTTTTACGCAATCTTAAGTAAATATTATTAACTGAATGATTCTTGGATATTGATCCTTAGGCGCATATTTGTGTGTATACTAAATATACAACTGGTTCAATTTTTTCCATATTATGATGTAAGTTCCACTTTGCTAATGGATTATTTTATGCCGATTCCATCATCGATCGACCGTGACGTACGGTAATGCGCCATCGAAACACGGTGAATATTCGATTCGTACGCACGGAACGCTTTAGATATTCATTAATTAATCATACACCTGCAAACGCAACCCACAGGCCTATATTTTATAAAAAAAAAAGGGAGGAGGTACATGCCAGATTTGAGAAGAGTAGCTTCCTCTTAAAAATATTGGAGAGTTATTCACAGAAATGGTATAGGTAATATAAATTTTGAAAGTTCCATACACATGAAAACATTCGATTGGCTTACTTTTGTAGTTAATTCAAAAATACGAATATACAGAAACACATTTGCGAAATATCCAACCAATATATCAATTGATTTGAGTAAATTACCATATTCACAATATAATATGAATTATATGCATGGAACAAATATACAGAGCCGCTAAAAGGCCCGGGAGTATAATAATACGTGCTCAGCCGTGTGATCGATGTCAAATTATGCGTTAAAACGTAATAACACGATATAATTCATGATGTTCCTAAAATACTATTGACTTTTACGCGCGTCTGATTTTCCCAGTAGTATTCACCAAGTAATTAGTGTTTATGTTTAATTAAGTGTTACCAATAGTACTATTGGGATATCTATTTCCCAGTAGGCTTAATAGTACATTACCTGCCATGTGTATTATGCAAACAATTCTGCTACAATCAAGACGAATAAACAACAAAGTGTCACATTGAATATAACATAATTATTCCTAGGTAGATCTTTACGAATTTCTGTAGTTTCGAGAAGGTGAAACCGAACGCCCGAAAAGTCCTGAAGTTAAATGACCCCAAAAAAAATAGAAAAGAGGCATTGGCGTTTCCATTACCTAGGCATCGGGAGAAGAGGGCTTACTTGAAGGAGCTCATTAGAACATTCACCTTGGTGATGTGGTAGTGGTAAAATACAACCATGGAGACACATCTGTAGAGATTGTGTTAGTAACCTGAGGATTCTCAATAAAATACACTGAAATCTTATCGATTGAGTTGAGTCTTCGTCCATTTGAGTACGAACCACCACCACCACCATCCTAGTTATGAGAACAGTATGTAATGACGAGCGAACCGTCTTATACAAAAGATACCGCTGCCGCTCCGGCAGTGCGAAAAACCTTCTGGCTTTACCTATAGATCCAAGTTTTCGTGAAGCTATTTTAAAGATGGTCTCGACGTTGTTTTAATTGTTCAGTTCTATTCCAAGCATGTTACAGTTGTACTGTAATAGTGGTGGTGTGTTCTCAAGAGTTGGGAAAGGAAGGAAGGATATTTTAACTGTGATAGACGATTATGTTCAGGTTTTTCAACATAGAATTTGGTCATAGAATAAATCAGTTTAATTTCGTAGTTTAGCTTTCTTCACAATATAAATAGGTATTACAAGAAATTTACTTCACACAGATTCGAGTTACAGGAGTGAACACACCTTAATTTATCCCGAACTTAACGTGGACCAAGTTGCGGGAAAAAGTTAAGTATTATAAGTAAAAAAATAGCAACATATTTAACGGAAGCGCACTCCAACAAATTAGTTTCGTAAGTCGTAATGTTACACGTTATGACTTTTATCTTACAGTACCGCCAAACTTTGTTATTGCGCACATTAGGAGCACCATCAGATTTCTGCAACACAGTTGTTACTAGCACAGAACTTGGAGTCAGGGCATTCTAATGATATCATATTAAACTTAAAATGTCACTAATTAAAACTATTGAGTAGAATGAATCCAATTGGATATGTGGATTTCTATAATTATCTTCGAGGCCTAAGCTTTTTCTTGACGAGACTTTACCACAAGATTTTCTCTCCGAGCTAGCAGGTCAGCAATGAGAGAAGTCTCTCCGTAATAGTCATAAAACTAATAACCACGATAAGTCAAGACCCCAGGCTTAAAAGAGCCACAGATTAAAACTTCAGATGCTACCGGGGTCATTGCTAAGATGATATTGAATAATGTAAATAATGCAGTCCTTTCATTTATCTACATCCTCCTCAACAAGCTCTTCAATAGCATATCAATTCAAACAGAACTCAAGAAACTGGAACGTTTGACCTATTTTCGTATTGAAACTTTGTCCACCACAAAATACCTTCATGTATGTTAAATAATAAAAGGCTGGGGCGACCGGATACGACGACCTCGGTAACTCATACACAGTTCCGGCGTAAAAACGACACAGCCGGACAGCGCGGGCGACGATAGCACCGTTATATGTGTGTACGCCGCCTTATTTACTACTAGTCCGTTTCCGAGCTCTCACTCCAAGTAAGCCGGCTCCACCAACTATACGCCATTATATCTAACACCAAACTGTACGTTAGGGGATGTTTGTGTAGTACGCCGCATGATATTTCATTCTACATTTTGTTATCAATTTTAGGTTCCTTTAGTTTTTTCTATTATCTGAAGCATTATACATTTCAACTTTCGCGTTCCACCCAATTAATAGGCATTATCGTGTTCATGGTATAGTTATGTATAGTTACCGCCATAATATATCTTACCATCAGTCAGTACTCTTTACGCACAGTACCTACACAAATTTTAGTGTCTTTTGACGATAGCACGGGGTGTTACAGTGGTGTAGAAGTTCAAATTCGAGGATTCAAGGATATCCTTGAATCCTCGAATTTGAACTTGGTTCGAATATTCGAAGAGTTCGAATTAAAATCCACCGATCATAGATTATATCAAATCAATCCGCACGCGCCATGGCGTCGTTTCTCTCGTGGCTAGGGGTCAAGATATGCCGGTAGCTGTAATATACATATACATATACATACTTTTGAATTGTTTGTTTTCAAGCATTTCGAATGTATGTATCTACTACATTATTGTCATGATCATGTTACTTGCCGTTATCATTATTTTTCATTAAATCTGTATTAACTGCTCATCAATTCAGAGAACTAATGTTCCTCGCCAGTTTAGCATCTGATGCCTGCAAACTGAAAAACTACGCATGAGAACATGCATGAGAACTTGCGGCATTCTCCCTTCTGATTCTATTCCGTGTCTAGAGACCGATTGGTCTCTAGACACGGAAAACAACACGACTTATCCCAGTTGATACAATCGTAAAAAACCCTCGCTATCCAACTAATAAACATTTTTAAACTCTCTCACAGAATTATTTAAATTTCTAATGAATATTCATGCTAAACTTTTATGCTTTGCCATGTTTGTTGCTGGGTCAACATTACATGTTTAGGTCACATACTTATATGTTGTAAACGCTCAAACAACGTCACGTCCACGTCTCACCTCGGCATGCATGACCCCGCATCACCATATTCTCAAGACCTCTTGAAAAGCTCTAAGACCATGCGTATACATGGTTGGGCAAACATTTACATAGTGATATCATAGGAAGGAGCGTGCCTACAATAAGAACTGCCCGGACATCATGAAGTTATTGCCTAAAAGTTTTAATAAACTGATAATAAACTAAATACATCCGATTATTGATTACTAGCTTTTGCCCGTGGCTCCACCCGCGTGGATGTCGGTTATCGCGACCTAATATAACCTCGTAACCGAGGTTTCAGGTGACTGGGACCACTACACAACTGGGTGTCAGCTAACTTCATACCAAATTTTATTAAAATCGCTTCAGCCATTTAGACGTGAAACAGTAACAAACTTCCATCCATCCATTCATACTTACAAACTTTTGCGTTTATAATAGATATTAGTAGGATTATATGAAATAACATATCATATACTACTTACAATAGCGTGACGTAATTCTTTGATTCCTCTGCCACCTCACCTAAATTTGAAAACGTGACCCACTTCTTGTGTTAGCTAGCTATTTTCACTACATACATATAAACTTGTTTGGACTAAATATTCAATAGCAGATTATTATCTACTGACTTGAAATTATTGCTTTCAAGTACTCATTGTTTTCTATCAATATAACATAATTAGATAGGTATACCTTCCAAGTGCTTCCCGCGTATTTCTTTTAATAGCATCCTACTTGATTATAGACGGAAGTAAAATTATTATTAAGTACCTACCGTTGTTGCTTCGTTGTAATTATAGCATTTGATATTGTCTATGATATGAAACTTGATAAGTTATTGTAACGGACGTATCATACAATAACTAACGTAACTAACTTTTTATACAAAATAAGCTATGACACAATGACTTTACGTCGCCTGATGGCTGAAAGGATAAGCTGTGTAAAACGAATGACGGCCACAATCACGGAAAACGTTGAGAGTAGCAAGAAAATCGAGCAGACGTTTGGAAAATTCAAAAGATCACTACCTATCTCGGTATCCTTGCGAGCGGAGCTTAGGCTAATAGTAAGTGAAGTATAAACTGTATAACTATCATAAATCAGACAGCAGGAAACTCATGCTAAAGTGTTGTCCGGTTGACGGCAAAAGACTCCTCGTGTTATCGCAAAAACGAAAAATAGAGTCAGTCATTACTCATTTCAGGTGTGATTTTCTTTTTTCAACGGTTGGTTTTAATAAACCTCTCGCTACCCTTTCGGGCATTATACCTACATGAAAACATTCAAGGCCATCTGTAATATAGATAACATTGTTTACAAGGTTCATAAAACTTAACTTCACCGCAAGAAATTCTCACAAGATCTGCACCCCATTTATAACACCATTTGTCGTAAGTACAGTCAGCATCAGAAAGATGTTGACGAACAGAGTCCTCAAAATGATCATAATTTAGTTTTTTGACCCTCTCCCAGTTGACCGATTGTTTTGACATTTGGTACACCTTTAGTTCGGTCAATAATACCACATAAATCAATTAAACAGTTGGATTTTCTCTTCATACGAAAGTTTCAAGATCATTTTGAGACTTCGTCGTCAAGATGTTAATGACTCTGACTGTACAACTTAAGTACTGTGAGTACTTATCATATAGTACGTCATATGTCAAAATACGACGTGACACGAATTTATTATATGAATTAAACGGTGAAATTCTCTTCACAGATCCGCTGGAATTTAATGTTTTCAAAGCAACAAGAGCGTACTAACAAGCTGCGGAAGCTGGTAGATTCGCGACGTTTTCAACGAATTATTTTAATTAATTTGAGGCAAGGTGAGGGTGGTTCCACCCGCACACGACTCCCGCCCCCTCACACTCACCTCATCCACGTACCAACACCAGCCTCTACAAAAACTAATTCAACTAGCCCTCTCTGTGGTCCACATGCCTATCGCCCAACTATTTACAGTACAAATAAACTTGCTAAAAACCGCGTAGTTGAAATTTATTATGTGCATCCCATAGTATATTATCAAATATACCTATACGAACAGAATCATCTTCATCTTAGCAACCACTTCACAGCAATCACAGCCTGGGGTAAACTTACTCCTTCTCCCCTTTTTGGTACAATGGTACCTATGGCCTCTACGTTTCTTACGGGAATGACCACCGTCTTTCGGTCCCGCTACCCCTGGGAGCAAATCTCAAAGAAATACCCTATGGGTGGATATAACAAATTCGAGTGTCCATTTGCACATCAATAGTATGCTGCATATTAAAAGAATCACGATGATTCCGATATTTGATATTTTCCGTAAAGCGAGCACCATCTGACCTCCACAACCCATTGGCGATATCGAAGTAGATACATACCTTTAACAAAGTTCACTGCCGGTACGCCAAAGAGGTGGTAATTGGTTAATCACCAAATGTCAGATTTGCCTGTACCAACGGATCTAACGAGTGATAAAAAACATCACAAAATCCGTTCAGCTAAACTGGGCTCTCACATTTTCCTTCATGAAATACCTAGTGTGAAAAGTAACAACTTAATTTGAATTGAATTAAACGCATTTAAGATGCAAGCCTAAGATGATTTATACAATAAAAAATATTAGGTTAAAAGCTATATGCAGAATATTTTACGAAATAAAAATCCTAATACATAATTCTTGGTACCCAATGGTAATTTAATAACCTCCGAGGATCCGCAACGAATTGTAGAAGAATAGGTACCTACAGCATAAGTTAATTACACTAATGAACAAGGGAAGGTACGCTCAAAAAATCCACCCCAAGATCACTCCAAAGTCTTTAGTACGATGTTCTTCGCGCGGTTCATTAGCGCCTTGACTTACTGGCGGGTTTACATGCTGCGTACTATTACAACTTTATCCGAGCATTTTTCCTGTAATTTTAATATGATCCCAAGTCCCAGATAAAAACTACATTATTAACATTCTTATATTATAAGCTACTAGAACAAATGTTAACTTTTTCATTTTCTAGTTTTTTTTTACTTTTCAAATACCATATCATTTTAGCTATTAAATCTTTTTACTAGACTTAGTATGATAATAGAATTATGATTACTAGTTATATAAAGAAATGGATTAAGTTTACTATCTTAATAAACGAAATTGTATCATTTCAACCCCGCACTCTTCGCCTCATCCCCAACTGATGTCATAATATTTGTTCTGAACATCTTGTCTAGTAGTAGTACCTATAGATAGACATATTTCGTACAAAAGTACGAAAATAGTCTAAAGTAGTTCATTAGTGAAGGAATGTGTGCGAAGAATATTAGTTCTTGCAATATTTATAATTCTTGTTTTGTTTTGTTATCAAAATTCTTCAATTGATTGTACCCTGCTGGATGGTACGAAGCCAGGTAACTATTCAGCTGGACGTCACTTATACAACAACAACTACAACTACAACTATTAGTTTTAAAAAAAAATAGTAAACTGACGGAATTCGAAGTGACTTACTCATAGTTTTAAAGACGGTGATACAATTACTCGCATATATTGTTATAAAGTGAAAGTGTTCATTAAATTACATATATAAACTTAAGTTAAAAATTCCAGTGATAGTGACTAATTAAAACTACCCGTTACCTTAAATAAATAGTAGCTAACTCAATATAAAACGTTGCAACATAATAAAACCATATTACATAGTGAAGGTGCAGTGTAGTGCGGCGGAAAATTACAAATTTACCGCGGAAAATTGTGTCTGCAGCCTTATAATACAGCCTTAAAACCTTTTCATGTAACAGCGCCATCTATGTTTATTATTGGAGAACTACTGCAAAACCTCCGATATTAAATCAAGTAGTGTTCGAACTATCTTTGGCCAGCGCCATCTATCTGTATTGATAAGCATCACTTCTAATTTTACTTGGTATCATGGCTAAATGCACGCTCTGTGGAAAGTTCATACCCACAAAGGGTAAAGATGGCGCTCTAGGGTGTAAGTGTCTGGTTAAACCTTCGCAAAGTACAGACAGAAGCCAATCGAGGAGTCGAAGTGGTGAGGCAGAGGCGCTGCGGGGGATGCAGACGAGCGAGGGAACGAATACGTCCTCAAAGCTGGATGTCGCAGAGGAAATGAGGCTGTTTAGAGGGGAGCTTCGAGATATGAGGGAAGAGTTGACTAGAGAACTCAGGGACCTACGTCGAGAGGTGGGAGATCTTCGTAGCAATTTAACAGCTTGCGAAACACGCATAATTAACCTAGAGGACAGGGTCAAGGAGCTCGAAAGCAGTCAAACAAACACGGAAGACCTAGAAAAATCTGTTTTATTACTGAAGATGGAGCTCAACGACCGCGATCAGGAGCTGCTGGCATCGGATATAGAGATATCCAACCTTCCTGAGGAGAGCGGTGAAAACCCCTTGCACCTCGTCGAATCGGTAGCTAGGAAGTTGGGAGTGCAGCTGGAGGCGAGAGACGTCGTGTTCGCCGAGAGAGTGGGCCTGCCGGCCGGGCGCACATCCACTGTGGGGCGGGGCGAGCCGGCCGGAGCGGGCCGCCCGCGCCGCCTGGTGGTCCGCCTGGCGCGACGCGCGCTTCGCGACGAGTTGCTGCGAAGCGCGCGAGTGCGGCGCGGCGCCACCAGCGCCGACCTCGGCCTGCGCGCGCCCGCGCAGCGCTTCTTCCTAAACGAGCGGCTGAACAGACAAAATAAAATGCTGTTTTATCAAGTACGTCAGGCAGCGAGCAGTCTCGGTTGGAAGTACGCATGGACGAAGCGCGGCAGAATCTTGGCTAGGCAGGCTGAGGGCAAGCCGACCCACAGTATCAGGACGGAAGCTGACTTGCGGCGGGTTTTTGGACCGGATGCGCTTCACGCTCCTACTATTTAACAAGAATATCTTTAAAATAATAGTAACATTTAAATGTGTAAAAGTCATGTGCATATCAGTGTCACATAATATATTTAAATCTGCCACTCATTGGCTATTGCTAACTATAATTATCTGTTTATTCTTTAACGGGCACAGACATTTAAATTTATACCCACAAAGTGGTTGCTGTGTATTGTATAAATATATAACCATATATATCGCGAAAGTTGCTCATATTGGAAACACCCAAAGCTCATATCGCAGCAGTTCTGTTACTATGCAGTTGCATCTTATTGTTTGCAATATATACGTTTGTGTGTGCTATTATCACATATTAACGGGTTATGCAGTGTTTCACTGTAAGTCAGCATTCGGGCAGGTTATTGTATTGGTACATGGCTGTTATTTATTTTTGTGTTTGTTACTGGTGACCCACTATACATACAATACTATTCAAGAATTTATATTAATAACCACAATAAACACACTCACACACCTATCAAATAATATAATATGCAGTATAAAGCTTAAACATGTATAACAGGGGGGATAAACGTTTGAAGGTTGGTTTATTCAATGCAGGGTCACTCGGTACCGGCCACGATGAGTTTATTGTGGCAATGGGGAACCTTGCCGTTGATATTATGGCGATAAACGAAACTTGGATGAAAGAGGGAGAAGGGGGCGAATGGAGCCGCGCGCCAACAGTGCCCAACTACAGGCTGCGACATAGGCCGCGCCCCACTTACATACGTAGGGAAGGCGGTGGACTTGGTTTTTATATACGGAATGGGGTACATGCTCGCAGTGAACCACACCCGGCTGCTCACAATGTAGAACAGATGTGGCTGAGGCTTAGCAGAAACTCGCAGTCTATTATAGTTGGCACTGCGTACAGGCCACCCCACCTTAATGTCAACACACTCATAGATGCATTGACTGACTCGATTTCCTCCTTTTCTAGAGCTGACAAAATTATCCTCCTAGGTGATTTCAATGTTGATCTCTTGGACAACACGAAATACGAATCGAAGCTACTCAACTCGTTCCTGGTTAGCACTAGCTTGGTAAATCTGGTGACTGAACCTACCCACTTCACAGATCATAGTGCGACGCTAATTGACCTGATCTGTACGGATGCCGGGGCACAAAAGGTCTCGGTGCTATATAACCCTGACCTTGGGCGGCATGCCATCGTTTCTGCAGAGCTGGACTTTAGGGTGGAGAAGCCTAAGCCCCAGTGGGTTATATTTAGACCAATGCAAGACATACTTCTCGATCAATTTGAGCAGGACCTTGATGCAGTCTGCTGGCAGTCTATCATGGACTTGGACCACATTGACTGTATGGTTGAAAGTCTAAACCACCATATCATCACACTATTTGATCTGCATGCCCCTGTGAAGAGAACTTTAATAAAAAACAAGAGCCACCCCTGGATCACCCGCACAGTTCGGGATATGATGCAGATCAGAGACAGATATCACAAAAGGGCAAAGGCAACTGGCCAGGAGGCACACATTAAACTGTATCGCGACCTAAGAAGTACCGTGAGAGCTGCCATAGAGAACGAAAAACGCGCATACTTTAAATCATATATAAATAGCAACATTGCCAACCCAAAGAAACTATGGAGCCAGCTCAAATCTAGCATTCTACCTAGCAGTAAGGATAATTATGAGCTACCTGCCCAGTGTGGCACTCCAGATAATCTTAATAACCACTTCTTAGACATACCGGGCAGTGACGTGGTGAATATATCCGATCTCACGTTTTTTGAATACAACCGCTTCAGTCACAGTAGCTTTCAGCTAAGGCCAGTTGATGAAGATGATGTCTTGAAAGTCATTAGAGGCCTCAAATCTAATGCAATGGGTGCTGATGATATTTCCTTGGAAATGATAAGGATGACTCTTCCCCAGACTCTCATTGTTATAACACACATCATCAATACATCCATCATCACATCAACTTTTCCAGGTTCTTGGAGGACTGCAAAGGTGAGGCCTATACCCAAAGTACCAAACCCCTCTGGCCCTCAGGACCTCAGACCAATAAGCCTGCTGCCATGTCTATCGAAGATCTTGGAAAGAGTTGTTTGTAACCAACTCACAGTATACCTTGAGAACTCTAATATACTTCCGGTAATGCAGTCTGGTTTTAGAAAATGTCACAGCACGTCAACGGCCCTATTGGATGTGGTGGACAGTGTGCTGCAGGCACGAGACCAGGGTATGAGCACGGTGCTAACTCTCCTTGATTTTTCCCGTGCTTTCGATAGTATAAATGTCTCACTACTTCTGTCTAAGCTTGCTTTTTATGGATGCGACATGGGGGTGGTCCAGTGGTTTCATAGTTACCTCAGCAAGAGGTACCAATTTGTACAGGTGAAGGATAACAAGACGGGCTACATGATAGATTCTGCACACCGTCGGGTCACTAGGGGTGTTCCACAGGGCTCAATCCTTGGCCCATTGCTCTTCATCCTATATAGTACTGATATCACCAGCTCAATCACTAACTGCAGGTTCCACCTCTATGCTGATGATCTCCAGCTGTATCTATCTTTTCCTCCGTCTGAGTGCCTGGAATCAGTAAGCAAAATCAATGAGGATTTAAGGAACATTGCAGACTGGTCACAGCGCAACTGTCTGGCTCTAAACCCGCTTAAGTCTAAAGCCATGATTATGGGTACAAGGCAACAAATTGAAAGTACATGTCAGCACCAACCAGATATTAGGATAGGTGGATGTATTATAGAACAGGTGAAAGAAGCGCGAAATCTCGGAGTAGTCTTTGATCAACAACTGCTATTTGAAACGCATATTCTGCAAGCTGTCCGGAACTGTTTTTACAGACTGAAAGTGTTGTACAGAGTGCGCCCATACATTAGTGTAAGCATCAGAACATTATTATGTGAGTCACTCATACTATCGAAGCTCAACTATGCTGACACGGTGTATGGAAATTGCTTGCTAAGAAGAACAGAGCGACTCATTCAACGAGTACAGAATGCCTGCGCACGGTTTTGTTTCCATATACCACCACGCTCACATGTTACACCATTTCTGAATAATGGCAACATGATGAAAATGGTGGAGCGGAGACAGCTACATTTTGCCACCTTATTGTTTGGTGTGGTGATGAAGCACAGACCCACGTACCTATATGACCGGCTGTCTTGGTCGAGAGATTATAACAAGCATAACACAAGGGCAGCAGCCTACCTTATGTTAACACCGAACCATAGAACCGCAGCATACCGGGGCAGCTTCAAATTTGCCGCAAGCCGCATATGGAACGATCTGCCACCGCCGATTCGTGCGCTAAAAACCATTAACTCGTTTAGAAAAACATATAGAAAGCATCTATTGAATAGACAACAAAATGGATAACTCACACTGAAGATGCACGCTTGAATCGGTGGTGATGATGATGGAACCTTGGCTGTCCGTTGTTTCCAGATGGGGCTGCGTCTATTGAGCTGCCGTGCTGTCTCGCTACCAGATAGGTCATCACATCTAACAACTTATTGCATGGCCGTGAGATGCATGGAACGCATAGGTACGACCGGTACGACAACTAAACACATAAATCCACAAAACACACATTACACAAATGCTCATTAGTCATCGCAGTAACGGATGCAGAAGTAGCACTGAGATTGATATTATCCAAAATAGATAATGTAATCAAATCTATGAGTTGTATGATGTAACGAGTAACGATTGTAACGAATTATGATGATGGATGATGTAAGATGTAAATCTCGTGGTAATGACAGTTATATGTCAATGTTAGTCGGGTCTTTGGTCTATGGTTAGTCTGTATGCGCGGGAGCACAGAAGAGATTAAATTAATTCCGAGTGCACCACAGACAAAACCATAAAGTTTTTGTTCTTTTTCTCTTAAGTTGTCTGCATTTTTTGTTTTTGTTTTTGTTTATATTATGTGTAAGTTTTAATCTTATTAAAATTGTTTGTGTACGTGACGTCACCGGTTTGGCGCCATCAGAATACCAGCGCTGCCCATGCTCAACGGCATGTGCAGCAATTATGCTGAGATGGCGACCATATTTTAGATGCGCACAATGGGCATTTGTATTAGAATTTAAGGTTAGATTGTAAGTCATTATATGTTTAATTGTGCGTATTTGTAAATAAAACATTTTTCTTTCTTTCTTTCTTTCTTACATCGATAGCCTCGACTTTTAAAAAGCAATCACATTGATGGATAGAGCATTCCAATTTTTTATCGAGAGACAAAAAAGGCGGTACTGAACCGAACTGGGAGTCCATGACATGTCGTTCTGGAGAGGGAGTGAGAGTGTGATTAATAGAAATAGTTTGACAACACTCCCCGTAAAAATACAGCCAAAGGAGTAACCTCTTTAACCAAATGCAAAGGTTATAATAGATGTTACTTTATTTCTAACACATAATATATAGTTTTAGTGACCTCGGGACTCTCAATAAAATGGACTACGCGCCGATGCACTGTGTCACTGTGTCAAGCAAGAGCGCCTACTGAGGTTAACTGTGCCGAGTCCAGAGATTTTTTACGTGATTGTAAGATTTTATCTCATGAAACCTCTTGTCGTGCCCACTGTGACCGTACACCCGATTGCCGACCTAAATGTAGCTGTAGAAGAAGAAAAATCTCATGAAAGCTGCAATGGATGTGATAATATAAAACAAATAGACGCTAGAAAACTTATGTATTCTATTAAGATCGGTTCCATGTAACACGAGGCTGGCGAATAGAGTAGCTCCTTCATTAGTAAACCGGTGTGGGTGGCGGGGTCCCAAGTATAGGCCACATTTTTTGTCCCGCTACCAGAGAAATTTCCTTATAAATTATCACCGTGGATACCGTAATTTAGTACAATGCTGAAAAAAGGTTTCGCGGTTCCTAGCAACATCAGTTTATACTCTACCCATCTCACATTAAACTTGTGTAACAAAAACATGGCAATTAATTAAAATTGTGCGTACCCACATACTTGGAAAAGCAAATTTATTCTAATTTTAGTCAAAAGCAGGTACTTATTCTGTAAATTAGATTTTCATTCGTTTTAAAATGAACAGAATACTATTCGTACTTAATTATATGTTAGCGTTACCTGAAATTTACTCACACGTTAATGATATTATTTTAATTTTATTACAGTGAGGATAACTTATTAATTTCGACACACGGCTCGGTAGTTTAATTTTAAATTTTTATAGTATAGTTAATATAAAAATTTAAAATTAAACTACCGAGATTGTGTAATAATTAAGTCAATATTTTGTTTTGATTATCATATTTTTTCCTGTGTTAAACTATAAAGTTTACAGTTTTTACGTTTCGCGAATTCAACGCCTTAACTGCTCCAAAGACGGAACCGATTGCAAAGGTAGATTTAACTACAACATTCATACCTAAGACAATGTTTTTAATGCTTTTGATTCAACCTTAAAGAAAGAATTTTGTAACTCGCATGTAATTCGTATATTTCCTAGTAATTGAAACTGATGAGGCCATCAAGGTGGGTATCGTCGTCGTTGGTGTTGTTGCCATTGGAACACCAATAACGCTCTTTATGAGACTTAGCCTTCAGCCTACTATCAGGTGAGGTGAAGTCAAATTGACGCGTCCTGCATAAAAAAAAACTTTCAGGTTCTAGTGGGTAGGTATGTGCCTACTGTAGGTATAAAAACTCGACTCTCAGTATTCTCGTTCAGTTTATAGTCTAGTCTTCGTCACTAATATCTAGATACACTATGACTAAGCCAAATAATTCATTGATGTTAGGAATTTACTTACTTACTTACTGCCAGCAAGGGACGCCGCGGCCGGACAGGTGATCCGCCCTCTTGCGTAGGGCCATTTCACCAATTTCCCCTATTTCCTTTGGTGGGATGTGGGATGTCCGGCAATCACGGCGCTTCGTCGAACCTACCTGTTAGGAATTTAGTCATATAATATAAAATCCGTAATTAGTTGCAATGTTACAGCGCCGAAGAAAAAAAAATCTAAAACATATCGTCTAAAATACAACTCAATACATAACTTGACATCGAGTTATCATAATGTGACCCCTACACAAATAGGTAATAAACGTAGGTACAAGCTATAAAAACTAAGTGGAACAACTAGTCAGAAAATTCAAAACTGTTATATATGAGCAGTCTATTTCCGGAGCTACTTGTCTCAGCAAAGGGACGAGTTCTTGCATCGTGTAATCCGTCCATCATACCATGCAAATTGAATCACGTCTCTCATCTGCGCACATGAGTGTCTTTCTCTCTGGAAAAGCGCTGCTTCCCACCGAACATCAAATTATACTTTCACTTATATGAATGGAAATGTCGTCATTTCTACTACAAATAGACCTATTTTCATAAATTATATATCTACTTTATTTGTAGTGTGACACTGTAATGTTTCAAATTGAATTTACTAAATTAGTTACGTCATGTTGGTACCTACCTAGGTAAGTAAGGTTACTTTGAATATAAATTATTTGATTATAGTATTTCTTGCTTGTTACTACTACCGATGCCAATCCATATTGTTTTAATTATTCGACTAACTCAATAAACATTAAACAGTGAATGTGATATTAAGCAGAATATAAATATGTAACGGTTATTCAAACCCTTCAATTTGACATCAGAATCAACTATATAAATCAGTTAATTCTACTCCACTGCACAAACGTTTCTGAAATGAAATCATAACGGATTATAGAGATCATGAAACGAGATGAAGTATAGTATTGTACAAGATTTGTAGCGAAGTTTAATACAACTTTTACCTGTAAGACGTCGAATGGATGAGTTTCATCAGACATCAATAGTTGGCGGAACAAAGACGGATAAGTTGGAGCGAATAGAGGACTCGATCCCTGTTCGTATCGGCTACGAAACGAGCTCTCGCTTTGTTCATAAACAATATGCAGCGGACAAGGCTCCCCATAAAACTTTGAAATTCAAAAATATACTCCAGCGGCTCCACAGGAGAGAACTTTCCAGGAATCTTATACCGAATTTAATAGTTATGGGTTATTAACTGAAGTTCTGAGTGGATTTTCGCGTTCATAATTTACTAGAGATCGATAACTAAAACAATAGACGTGAAAGATACACTTATCGTAGCTGAATAACTTAATTTTAACTTATTCAGCTAGTGGTTGTAAAGCTACTTAAGTGGTTTTGTTTGATATGAGGTTTGGTTTGTAACTTTATAGCGTCATAAACTAAGGTTTTGACATTTGGGCAGATACGTTGGGGTGCATGCGAGGGAGATACCTTATCGGGCTACCTTACATCTCGTCATTTTCATACTCGAAACAGAATTCGAGTCTGTTCGAGTTTGACTGCCGCGGGGATTCTCGCATGAAAAAAATACACGGCATACTGGCATAATACGGAGTCACTACGCGAAATACTATTGCTTAAAAGCTGTAGAGTCGATAGTCATATGGTAGAACTATTTTCCAGACATTTCCCGCTCGGCACTAATGTAAATGTCTATTTGTCCTTGAGACCCAAGCTAACCTCTTCATCGATGGACCTGTGGAGGAGGCAATGATACAGATTTTCCTCTCGGGGTTAGAAGTTCCGGAAAACTTATATACTTATCAATAAAAAATCAGATCTCGGTAACACAGTTGGTAACACAATTGGGTAATCGTTATGGGGATGATGATTATGACTGCGATGTAACAGCAAATAAAATATCACAAAACCAATATCAAGAACCCGTAATCAAGGCAGAAAAATATAAGGTCAAGCGTCTGATTTTAGCAATCGGCAAATCTACACAAGGTAACAGTAAAGCTCCGAGTCAAATAAAATCAAGAGGCGAGGACAAATGGTCTCGGTTAAGTGAAATTAACTGCGAGAAATCGGCTTAAGAAGCGACAAAGCCATGGCCAGGCCATCAATTTCCCAGCCCCACTAATATTCAATTTCACAGTAGTTAGATTCATGTGTTCCACCGCAACTGAACACGGAGCACCTACATACATCAAACATGAAACTAGGTTATTGAAGATGGCCAAACAACTATTTGTCATAGAAAGTTCTTTGACTATGTATATTGTATTTTTTTTCCATTATTAGTACCTACTCTAGAAGTTACTTATCAAAGTTATTTGAAAGTTCGAACGTGTTCATATTCTTTACAGTTGGCAAAGGCCATGCTACGGTTATCGAACTAAGACTATTTTGCATTTATTTTATAAAAAGCATCGGTAGCTGAGTGATTAAGGAGTCGGCCTTACGACCGAGTGGTCCCGGGTTCGATCCTAGCCATTACACTACCGACGTGATCCCACTCCTAGCACAAGCAATTTAGCTTAGTTGGAGGGGTTAGAGGGAATATTAGTAACTTCGGATCTAATATTCTTTTAGAAAAAAATTTCAATCTTTAAAGGTCGTTTGAATGAATTTTACAGAATTAACTATGCTAATTATACAAATCGAATACATAGGGGAAAATGAATCTTCTCGGGCGTCGCCTTAAAGACGGATAAAAATAGAAGGGTAATTTGGATCACATTTGGCGTGTCTCGGTTTGTCCGAACCCGAAGTTGTCAAGGCATTCCCCCTGTAAGGGAAAGATCGCGGGTTCGATTCCCGCCTGAGAAGATTCATTCTTCCCTATGTATTCGATCTATAAAGGTCCTTCACAGGACGACACGTGCAGGGCTAAGATGTCATCCATTTACGGTGCAGAGTATACCTTTTTTGGAAATCCCCTCGGATACCCCCCTGCCGGAGCCGGAAGGGGAGGTTATGTCGGACTCGAACCGACTAAAACCGCACGCCGACTGTGGGTCTTGGTGCTAGGCCGGAGGTGAGGTTGTCATAGACATATCCCTCGCACCCCGGCTGACCCAGGGCCATCCCTTACGGTCTGGCCCTCCTCAGGGGGTGCAGAGTATACCTGCTAGAACCAAGCGTTTCAGTGATTCATTCCTATGCCGCACCACTAAGACCTCTAATTCCCTGCCAGCTCACGTGTTTCCTTCATCCTACAGTCCCGGGTCCTTTAAGCGGGGCGTGAAAAGGCATCTAATGAGGCCGTCAAGCTGAGTGCCACCACTGTTAACATGGTAAATGTTTACGATGGTGACCCTCTTTCCGAGACTTTGCCTTTAGCTTGGCATCGGGCGAGGTGGGGTCAAGTTGACGTGTCCTGTATAAAAAAAAAAAAAAGTATAAGCAAAACCAAAAGGCGGAGAAGGAATAAGTGGCTCGGGCTTGGAGGTGAAAGTTTGGGATGCAACTTGGAACAACACACAAGATGATGATTCCTTTTTTAGGATGCAAGATACTTAAGTAAGTATACAGTTGTGTTAAAAACGCCACATTGAGCAAATTTGCTAAAAACGAGTAATTTTTGTATTTCCAGCATAAAATTTGTGATACAATAGTCGCTTAGTAGGAATTGAATCACAACAATTCATTTACTAACCAAATTCATGTGAATATCGTGAAAAGACGATTTACGAAAATTTACGATTTAATGAAGGCCTTTTTCTAAATGATGGAAATGATCTACTACCCAGATACCTTATTTAAATACTGTAGGTTCCTACCAGCAATGCAGGCTACAGTCCTAATTTTATCTTCGTATTTTAAGGGATAATTATCATGTAACACCCGGGGCATAGAAAAGGGATACCGAGTTTAATCAGATTAACTACGAGTATCTATGGGTCATTCAAATAATAATTATGAGGATGGCTTTTGATATGATCTCTGCCCGTATGGTATAAGTACAAAGAGATTTTATTAACATTATTTCGTGTTTCATTATTAATAATAATAATAAATAAATATTCCACAAAATTTACCCAAAGCTATCTAGCTTGTGTTATGGAATCAAGATTATGGAATCTAGAAACCTCCTTAGATATTTTTTTTTGTAAACACATACATATTATACATAGAAAAACCCAGACCAATGCAAATATTAAAACATGCATGCAAATATTTGCACTAAACGGGGATCGAATCTATCTATCTATCTATCGAACCCGCGCCTCCTGGGTGGACTACGCATGCACTACTGCCACACCACAGAGGCTGTCAAATAATAGGCTGTTAAAATATGGATATGATCTGCCGTGCCCAAAGTAGAGCACGGCTGTACCGTCCTTTTCTCGAAGCAGTTCAGGCCATTTTCGACCCCCTATAACTTCGTTGTGGATAAAGCTAGAAGCCACAATTTACAATAATCAAACAGACATTGTATAAACACTGTATAATTCTACATAATTTCATTCAATTTAAACTAGCAGTTTAAGAATTATAATGAGTCAAAGTTTCTTAATTTTGTCACTCACTCACTAACTGACTGACCGATCATAAAATTCTAAAGTACTTCGAGCAGACATAGAAGCTTCAAATTTAGAATATAATTAGTGATTAGAGTATACCTAAATCAAGGAAAAACTAAAATATTTTTCAATTTCGGTTCAGTTTACTAGATACATTAACAGCATAAAATAACGCAGTATTACTTAAAGGATTACAGAGTTACATTTGCAGTTAATTTATCAGTGTTACCTGAGTATATTATGTATTTCATGTAATGGAATAATACGTAAAAAATTTAAAAATAAATGTAAAAAAGGATAAAAAGGGATCAGGTGAACCGTGTCATACGTCCATAATGGACGTATGTAACACCACACCAGGGAAATCACACTGGTATAAGAACCTTCTATTGCCCTTCTCGCTTGGAAAAACCAAAGCATGCAGGGAGTTCATTCCAGGCATGAAGTTCTGGGATAGAAGTGATACCGACTTCGTATTTATATGCAAATTTACGTCTTACCCAACAACTCACAATCGTCTTTAAGCCTCAACACTTAAGTACAAATAAGAATCTATAATGCTTTTTTTCTTTCAAAAACCATTCTGAAACTACTTACTCTCTTACCATAAGTGGAACTCTAAATACTAAATTGTTTCAGAAGTACTCTCACTAAGCATATTTATATTGTCATTGTAAGAAGAGTTCAGTTTTTCTCAAGCACTAACAAAAGTACATCGACCTTTAGAACGCAACAAAGTGCTTTATATATCTATATATTGAAACGCTTTGATGGTCACCACCACCACCATTAAAGGTCACAGGACAAATAGGACAACCACATTACTATGTAAGTATTGGTATGTCACTATAATCGTATGGTTTGATTCCTGCCAATTCGGAGGCATTATTTTGTTTGACCGGTAGTTTTAATCACAGTCGTAATTTGAGTACTTGGTGGTGGATTTCACTTGGCTAACATAGCAGAAAGAACTCGTGTAAAGCCAAATTAAATATCGATTAGCAATAAAACATGGCCGTGGGCCTACCATGACGTACTAAAAGCAATCATGTTCTGAGCCGCGGTCCAGGGGGAAAAAGGAAGCTATATATATAGGGTGTATAACTTTATCCGTCTCCAGAGCGATCGCGGCCCAAAACATGTTCGCTTATAGCACAAATGATGGGCACAGAGTAAAATTTACAAATATACTAGTGAAACGGTTTCTCAAATTACAGTGAATGTGTCGCATTGTTATAAATACACAACCTCATTAAATAATAAATAAATATTATACAACATTCTACACAACGCTATCTAGAGCCATGGTAAGCTTTTATAGCTTGTGTTATGGAACCTAGAATGCGGATAAGCATTCTTATTTATTTTTTTGTAGATACATACATATTATACATAGAAATACCCAGACCAATGCAAATAACCATATTCATGCATACAAATATTTGCACTGAGCGGGGATCGAACCCGCGCCTCCTGCGTAGCAGTCGCGTTCACTACCGCCATTCAAATATTACTAATTTCTTCTAATCATATCATTCCATTGTTATAATTACATTGGTTTTTAACCCCCGACGCAAAAACGACGGGGTGTTATAAGTTTGACGTGTCTGTGTGTGTGTGTGTGTCTGTCTGTGGCATCGTAGCACCCAAACGTATGAACCGATTTGGATGTAGTTTTTTTATTTGAAAGGTATATTAGTCGGGAGTGTTCTTAGCTATGTTTTAAAAAAATCGGTCCAAGATGGCCGCCGCCACAACATGTCGGAATACATATTTCTTCATAACTGCCTCAATATGGGTATCAAATGAAAGAGCTTGACTAGTAGATCACTTTAAAAAGTATAAAATAAAAATTAAATTAAATATTTAAAAAACCCCCGTCACAAAAAACACCTCCAAAAAGTTGAAAATAAATGGAGTTTGCCTTTTAACTTTAACGGTTGCCATGTCGGGGGACCTTGAATTGTTCCAATAATTTAACGGAGTGCTTAACCAGTTAGGGTCCCCCGACATGGCAACGGTTAAGTTTAAAGGCAAACTCCATTTATTTTCAACTTTTTGGAGGTGTTTTTTGTGACGGGGTTTTTTAAAATATTTAATTGCTATATGTTCTGTAAGCTATTTTTTAAGAATAAAATAAAAGAAAAGAAGAAAGATACATTGCTGGTTAAAATGTTAATATTACTAAGGAAACTTAACTTTGTGTTTTAAAATATTTAACTACCCGTACACGGCAATAACAAATGATGAAATGAACCATTTCATACTTGAGCTGTGACCGTGACATTAAATAAGTATAGTGACTTTATATTGATCAACCTTAACAATTATGTCTAAATTAAACTAAAAGTTTAATAAAAAACGGTTTTTTTTTTTTTTTTTTTTTTTTTTTTTTATACTGGACACGTCAATTTGACTTCACCTCGCCTGATGTTAAGCTAAAGGCAAAGTCTCGGAAAGAGGGTCACCATCGTAAATCCCTTTGATCAGTAGGTACATTCAAGCACTTCACATTAGCCTGTAAAATTATTTTATATCATATTTCGTAATAGAATACGTATTCTCTCAAAATCATGTCTTGATAACACCTTTTAATTTATAATATACATAAATTTTCTCGATGCTGAAGCACTTTGAAAGTCAAATACAAAGAAAAATTAAATTAAGCTCATTGAATAAAAACTTGCTGAGTTTGTAATCGCAAAGCTTCTTCATTTAATTTAGTTCAGTAACGTCGGTATAAAATCAGTGCGTCTTAGTAGGTACCTCCTCTAACTCTCGATTAAAGCTTTTATCGGAGGACTGATTAAGTGTCGAGACCAGGATGGATTTATTGTAAAAGTTGGCCGTTCGCTGAGGTTAGTGATTCAAGCCCGCACACTTTAGTCGAATAATTGTCTACGTGATCGGAATGGAGGCTTCCTGGCGCCTTTAATAAGATCAGATAAAGAGCTCACGCCGCTGCAGGTGTGTGCGCAGATCTATTCAGTTGTGGCTCAATATCTTTCCCCTCAAACGCGAATTCCTTTTAACTATATTCCCTATTGCAGATATTGATTACGGGTCTCTT
This sequence comes from Eilema sororculum, assembly GCA_914829495.1. NCBI lineage: Eukaryota > Metazoa > Arthropoda > Insecta > Lepidoptera > Erebidae > Eilema > Eilema sororculum. The sequence continues at coordinate 10,843,508 of OU618542.1, forward strand.
TGAAGGCGTATTCTGAAAGCAGATTTAGCATAAAATAATTTAAAAACTTCCGAGGAAAACCAAATGGACAAATATTTACACAGTCCATGCCTCATAATATTCGTCCGCACGCTGTCAACTGATAACGCATTCAGATGACTGCCAGTATTTCCACTTTGAATAATATCAATACTCATTCGTTATGCTTTAAAAACACAAATTTTTGGGCGAATGTGGTGATAATTGGGCATTTTTTAAGTACATAGTGTATAGAACGTCAAATAACAATCAGCTCCAAAAATATATTATGTCATCAGTTACTGAGTGAAAACTTAACATTGGCGTCTCGCCATTGATAATATGTAGTTATTTTATATGTGCTGCACTGGTGATTGTGCTGCAGAAGCCATTAAAAAGAAAAAGTACAGAACGTAATAATCCCTAGTTGTATTCAGATCCCTCCTTGCAACTATTAAATAAAGCAAAAGAAGAATGTATCTGGCTGTAACTCAGCCCCTGACTTTATGACGTAGGTAGGTACAAACTTTACAACGACTATTCGTTTTTACATACTGTAAATTAGGTACTCGAGAACGCTGAAACAATCAATTACTACTAGCTTTACATACACACTTTCATATTTAATTGTAATAACAGATAAAAAATTATAGGTACAATTTTATAAACTAAATCTAATTTTTTTAATAATATCCAAATAACAAGATAATGCGGACGCCGGTGGGCTAATTAATTGATTAATTGCACAAGTCAATAGTACTTATCTTCACAATTTATCATAGAACTGGAGAGTAGGTAGAGCATACTACTCCAACTATTAGGTAATCTGTGATACGACTGCTACGTCCGAGGTTTAACTCGATTTTAGCAATACTTACCCTGCATTGTGTAGATGAAAACCCGCGCCACTGCTGGCATAATGCCTCACTCGCCGATCAGATATTATAGGCTTTTTACCCGACTACGGCGAAGCCAAAAGGAGGGTTATGATTTTAACAGGCTATGTATGTATGTATGTATGTATGTATGTTCATTTGTTCCCTCATGGCTCCTCAACTACTTATTAGAACTAGACAAATGAGGTATCTTTACAAGCGGCTTTGTCGTCCGATGGTTATAGGCTATATGACGTGTCACTCAATCTTGTGTGGCGCCCTCTAGCGCTCATAAGGTACTGTGTAAAAAATTAAATTTGAGATAAATATTCCGTGTTTGGTATCAAATGAAAGGGCTTAAGAAGCATATTTCAAATATGTATAAATTATTAACTTTACCTTGCCCCTAAATAATGTAAATAAAAAATAAAGTTTAAAACTAAAACCCGACTACCGAAAAATCACACTCTAAAATGTAACAAACAAGAAAATATCAAGGATAGCCGTGGTCGTATGCCACTTACTCTAACAAAACAATATATTCTAGGGTAAAGTGGCATACGACCACGGCTATCCTTGATATTTTCTTGTTTGTTACATTTTAGAGTGTGATTTTTCGGTAGTCGGGTTTTAGTTTTAAACTTTTTTATAGTTAATATCACTGTGATATCACCTACCAGCATGAAGACTAACAATTATTTACCAATCACATTTGTCTGAAGAAATTGTTGAACTTTTAATTTTCAATAGGTCAACTTTATTATAACGAACTATTAGACTATAGTCAATGATATTACATACAAAAAAGAGGCAGATATGTTATTAGACTGCGCCTGGTGAAGACGCGAAAACGTCCTAATTGGGACGTATCGCATTTAGTATATGTCTGGCAAACGCCGAGTTGTCACGTATGTAAGCGCATAAAAAAATTGCAATAAAAATGCCACCGTGTATTTTTAAAAATGTACAAATTACGACACTAATATTAATAAAATACGAAGGACCTTCTATCACATGTAAGTACATACAATATTACCGATTTTTTAGTGTATTTCATTAAAATTCGTTTAATAATATTTTTAAAATAATGGCGGCAACGAAAAAGGACAGAAATACTTTTTGATATGAGTACGACAAGGACACAACAACACTGTTTGCATAGATTATCAGTACAGATGCGACATACGATAATTTTCAGTTTACTGCCTACTAAAGTAATAATTTCGACCTGCTGTTCAGTTTTATTTGTTATTTAAAATTGAGTAACAAAATTTTTGTTTTATTTATTTGTTGTCCTTTAAATAATTGTAATAACCTAAATTTTTTTTCAAGGTTTCCAACTAATGAAGTTCGACTTTAAGAGTGGATTGCAATCGTTAAAGAACATGAACACGAAATGAGTTTGACTGGACACCTTCAAAAAGCAGCAGAATTTGTAGCAATCATATTGAAGCCACTGAGAGATATACCTACTTCGAAAAAGGAACATTGCTCAGGAAGAATATAAATAACTGACAAATATACCACTGTTCGGCTTCATTCTGCTCATAAAAATAATCCCAAAATAAAAAACTTTCTAAGAGGCAGAAAAGAAATAAATAAAATTTATTTGAAGGAGTTAATTTTTGATTATAACGTCAGTACGGCACTATGGTTTCATTTTCGAGAAGTTTCCTAATTATCTTTTTGAATTATTATCATTTTCCGAAATAAATAATGACGTATTTTTCACGAATTTAATTTCTTGCCTACCAACGAAATACCCCTTCTGTTCAACAAAATCATAATCTATGCTTCGAAGCGATCCTATGTACAATCGTCCGAATCATTCCGAATTATAGCCATCTTTTTCACTCACGTGCTTATCCCATCTTTCGTACTACTTTACCGCTAATTGTCAACTATTGTGTACTGACAGACTGTTGGATCAGATTTGAGGAGTCAGTTACTATGAACGTAACATATCTTGTATAAAATATCATTGACTATAGTTCTCTACGGCCGTTTCCAATAACATACTTACAGTTGAAGATAGATCGCAGCAGTCAAATTTGACGTATCGGCTGTTTAAATTGAAAACATGGTAACAGATTTTTTGCGGGAAAGCGCATCGCTGTATAATTTTATTTTCGGAAATTGGTGTGAAATAGGAGTTACTATATTTTGAAATTAAACAGCCGAGCACTTTATCCGTAGATGCGATCTATCTTTAACTGTCAGTATGTTATTGGGAACGGCGGTTATCCTTTACCTACTGTCTGAACAAAAATTGCATTGTATGAAATAATGTGCGTGTAATTGTTATAACTCCTACCTATAACTCAAATATGACAATTAATGCCCTATTTTTGTTCGAATAATATTTAACAACAAAGGAGTTGCGAGGATTCGTCCTAGTGATATATTGTCTCTTTGTGTCAGTGAAGTAAGCATCTATGTTTAACCTAAATACTTGTGTGTCGCGTTGAGGACAGATTTTCCCACTGCCATTATCTTTGTTTTTTGTTTGCCTAACATCTAAGTGCAACCATCAATTCATACGGATTAAGTAAGAACCGCAATGATAAAATTACATTACGCAAATGGATGGATATTATATAGGTACTCAGTAGGAGCTAAATTTGTGCATTGCATAGTTGTAGCAGTAGAAGAATGACTTGAGCGAATGGTCTACAGGGTCAAAGTAATAGGACTATGAGTAGGTATAGGTACCTATATTATTATAAGGAACCACTACAGAATAGATAGAAGAGAGATACGTATGGAAGAAAACTAAATAGCTATTTGTCATGTTATGTCCATAAGCAATTTATGTTTTATTTATGTTATATTCACCATGGCACACACCAATTACTTTTCGATGCTTTTCAAAGTTATGTGTGTATTTATCGCAGGTTTATAAGTGTCCGGTTAATGGCAATAGGCTCGCCACCTATTACATTGGGACCTAAACATAAACTGGCGAAATGTGGGTGCTAGCACCTCTGCCTACCCCTTCGGGGAATACAGGCGTGAGTTTATGTTATGTTATATGTTATGTTATAGTTATTTAACATCAAATAATGTAACATTCAATTGAGTTGTGCTAAAGACATTAGATCATAAATGTAAGCACATAAAATTTAAAAGAAAATCATAAAATAAAGTGACTGTGCCTCCAAGATTCGTAACACCTACAATAAAATTCAAAACGGAATGAATATTATCATAAATCGTGACTTACGTTACTTACATTTTATGTTAAATAATAAAAATGAAAGTGTAGTAACTCAATTTAGAGATTTGGATCATTTTTGGAACATAAGAGTATCTAAGTATGTAATACCTAAATGTTTTGTTATTCATCAAATAATGGTCAACATCATCTGTCTTGTAATAAACATAATGGTTGCATGCAACCGTCATCGAACCTAAACTCCATTTTGTACATATAAGTAGGTAACTTACGCAGTAGTTAAAACGATTGAATTTGATTAAAAACTCCATTTTATTATTATTGCTCTCAATAAACTGTTACTGGTGATATTAAACCAGTATTAAACATACTTACTTATTTATTTTACAAGTATCAGAGTTTAGGTGTTGGAATTGGAATTGCCCATTCAATGGTGATCTGGTTTATTACCATTTGCATACCCTTTTTGATGTGGGCGCTCCATGGCCAAAGTGCCTATGGGCAATGGTCATGCCCCTTTATAACTTTTAAGACTCCTTATTAAATTTCATTGTATTGTATTGTACCTACACGTTTAAATGCAACGTGGACTGAAATAAATGCGACTAGTGAGACGAGTTCGATAAAAAAAAAATAAGTAGGTGTATATCGAAAAAGAATAAAATTATCGTAGAGACAGCAGAAATGTGTAGTTTAGGTAATTAGGGTAAGTAATTTGGTTCTAAGTACCTAGGTAATTCCTTTAAAGAACACTGTGTGAAATTTAAAATTTGTCTTTTTTTACAAATTTTTTTTTCATTTGCGTGTCCGTTCAAAATAATCATGATCATCAGGTAAAACTCCACGACGCTAATGAATCGTAATTTATGAGGGCTATACCGGTCAATGTAAGATGATAAGAGACCACAAAAGTTGGTGTGACCCATCATGTATTTTATTAAAAGTATAGACACGGCATGCAGGAACATCGCGGCTTTCAACCATTTTTGAAAGCCGCGATGTTCCTGCATGCCGTGCAACACTAAAAACTATAGGTATAAAAACAATTTATAGCTCCAAACGAATTAATAATTATAATGATGTTTAGCGTAGTGCATTGTCTCTGATTGGTGTCTAAATTCAGGACAATTATTGTCCTAATTTTTTGTTGCCGTTATAGAGTGCAGACAAAGGATCTATAGTTTATAATATATCATTGGGTATGACCTATTCTGTTGTAATGTTCATTTCATATTCGATACGCCAATTTTTTGACATAGATAAAAATTATTTAATTAAATTAGGTACTAGACTTAGAACTGGATTAATATAATACAAGGGGGCGACTGGGTCAATATAATAACAACACGTGACGTACCATATATATCCTACTTCCAGCACGGGACGCTGGAGGCCGAACGGGTGATCTGCCACCCATTTCCCCTATTTCGATACACGTGTACGTGACACAAAGCAGGTTTATAGTTTTATTTTGGTTTAATAATGATTCAAAAGATGATTTGCCTATCACAGTCCATTGCGACATAGACCTCTCCCAATGTTGGGAGGCTTTGGCCTACTGTTTCTACACTGTCTAGACGCGTTGGTATAGGGTCTTATTTCGAGTTTTCCTTCTCTCGGAGTGATATCGTCTCCATATTTTTCCGTTAGTCGCCTCTTACGACACCCTTCAAATGAGATGGGGTGGTGGTGGTTATTCTTTCTCCGTCACCACAAGGATAATTTACAAACAGTAAATAATGGCTTATTGGGCGATTTGCACGAATTGAACTCGCACAATACGTGCGAATCAACCACCCCAAATTTTTTTTTTCTGCAGGCGAGTCGCACTAAGTTAATTTATTGGTATGCGAATCGTTACCTCCTATAAATTATTACTAATGAATAATCAGTACTCCTATCTGCTAATCCTGCTCCTCAATCTTCTTCAATCCTTAATCTCAATAAATAAATCCTCAAGACATGAATGTCGCAAATACTTTATGAATATAATAAAACTTTTTATTAGGCACTTATTTATAAAATATCTAAGCTACCTATATCAATATCTGTATATTAAAATATTGCAAAAAATAAAAATCACAGACGTCTTTATCCTTAGACCGTCGATCACTAAGGACTTATGTGAAGCGCCGACCCGAAAATCTTTATTTATTTGTTGGATCGTAAACATATCGTAAATAAACCATTGACGATACAGAATTTTTTCACACAAAAGGTTCACGATCAATAAACTTCACAATAAATGTACAAAAAAGTAGTTGGTTTTGTAGCCAAGATTATATCAAACTTATAGTTTAATATTAAGCCTAGTTCGTCATTTATTGTTCTACTTTGGATGAATTTTCTTGTAGCTTTATCCGCCGCTTTATTGAAATCATAGAGATAGTAATTTGAACTTCAGTTAGGTACCTAACTTGAATAACAATGATATTAAGTACGTACCCAACTAGCAAAAATATGTCGTGTAGTAGTCGCGGCAACGCAAATTATTCAGCATTTTGGCTCCTAATAGAAGTCGTATAAACGTAATGAAAACGTTTATACAACGCGATTTGGGCCCATTTTATTCAGCAATTCAGTCACATAGACATCGTATAAAGGTAACGGAGTGACTGTTACAAGCTTAAGTTGCGATAACTGTAACTTATATGACTTTTATGTTATGTTTGTTTGTTAAATTAAGCAAGTGCGTCGTGTTGTGTTTTAAAAATTATACAAAATTATAAGTACAATTTATTTAGCAGACATGTTAATTTGTAGGTTGCACCAAATGTAGGTTCGTAAACTCACGCATAGGTTTGCAAAGTATTGCGAAGGTAAGTTTTCTGATGAAATATACTAGGTTGTATCATAAATATTTAACGCCCCCCTTCAATTCTTAGTAATATGAATATAATAACAAATATTTTTTATATCAACATTCATTTGTACACCATTTTTAATGCTAACAGGTCGTATAATAGCTTCTTATACAGCAAATTAGCAGTATAAGCGCCATGATTATATTTTAGGGTTCCTTAGACCTTCCTAAAAAGTTTTCTAAAAAAGATCTTTTGTTTATTTATTTATTCAATCAACCACTTATTGTACACAAGAAAACTAAGACAAGTGATAATTGAGCAGTACAAGCGATTATACGACACTTGGCACTAGGCTTGTAATAGTCGTATGAATGCAACTTATACAACATAATAGCAGTATAAAAGCAACGATGTGGCTTTTATTCGACTGTGTCACAAGAAAGTTATATAATGTGCTTTTACTCGACGAAATAGTAACATAAGGGTCGTATACTAGCGACTTATACAGCAAATCTTATACGACACTTTAGTCATATAAGTATGCAGAGTAAACGTTTACTCAGCATCATTATGTGACCGAAATGCTGAATAACTAAAATGCTATATAAGATGCTTTTATACGACACGTGCTGAATAATTCACACTTACTCGACTTTTATATCACCGAATAGCTGAATAAACTCAACCTTATAAGACTAATTTGCTTGTTGGGTATGTAAGTATGATGTTGTTTATCTATTTTCACCTCTCAATGTAAAGGCTTCCAGATTTTTAATGAATCTACTTTTATTTTATTGGTAACATAGTTTATTTTAAAATTTAACAGCTCAGCCTTACTTTTACACTGTGCGGGCTTAATGGTGAATGAGTATTCACGAAGACCTTCGAAGCCAAGTCGAAACATCAGTCTGTTGATTGATGGATTACGATTTGTCGCAAACTAAAATGCTTTGGTAAATATGATTTCTTAAAATTCATTGAGTTAACCTTCTGTGTATTCTATTCGACTACTAAACTATACCTACAACTAAAAATAAACGTTTTATTAGATGTTAGATTTATCCAAATTAATTTTATTTTATAGTGAAATGAGAAACAATATTTATCTAACTGATTTGTTGGTATACTTACCCTCTGTTCGGTGTAAGTATCAATAGGTCTTAAATAAATAATCAGAAACAAGGGCGGAAGGGCCTAAGCACGGGACATTAACAAGGGTCCAGTCCAATTTTCGTCCTGTCCACGTTGATATATTGAGGGCCGATGTGAAGCCGTTACCCACCGCGCCGACCGACGACACAACTCATTTACTATTTTTACCAGATGCCGAATAAAATAATTGTTTATCGATAATAAAGTTAAAAACAGTTAAAACTTTTGATATAAACTTAGTTATTATTTTTTACTATCGCCCTAAAATTATGATTAATTATATTATGTAATATGTATGTATAATTTTCTACGACAGACTACAAACTGCTGCAGGTACCTACAGACAGCATCAGAAAGATGTTCATGACCAAGTACTCAATATGCTCTTAATTTAGTTTTTTACCCCCTGATAATTTCTGAAGTTTACGCGAATGTCACTCATTGAAATAAAACCACTTTTTACGGATTCTATCGCGATATATTTGTTATTATTACTTTTTAACCCGACGTTTCGGCTGCTTTGCAGCAGCCATTTTCGCGGTGTGACTCCCCCTACCAGTTGACCGATTGTTCTGATATTTTTTGGTACACACCTTTAGTTCGGACAATCTATACATATAAAATTACTTGCCCCGACTTACGAACAGGGCCTCGATGCTACTAAAGCAAAACTATAGTCAAACCACAGAGATTGCAAAAAGCGGTAATACATTATAGCCTTTATGGCGATGCATTTATGTTCAATATTAAATAACTGTTAGCAGAGTGAACAAAAGAGTGTAATGAAACTTTTGTCATTTAATTTTGGACCTTAGTATGTAGAAATAAAGTCTAAACTTTAATGCCGCTTTTTGCAATCTCTGTGGTTTGACAATAGTTTCGCTTTAGTATTATCGAGGCCCTGGCTGACTGATTCATCAACGCAGAGCCTAGGCCGCTGGACCTATAAACTTGAAATTTTGACAATAGATGCATTTATGACGTAAGCATCCATTAGGAAAGGATTCTTGAAAATTGTTCTAATAGAGGGGTAAAATAAGGGAAGGAAGTTTTTATGAAAGTCGCTAGCTAGATGCACTTAATTTCATAAACCTGTGTTTTTGAAGTATTAAAGGAGCACGTGTATCAGCGTTTTTTCAAAATTTAAATACTAAGAGTGTAAAATAGGTGATAAACGTTTGTATGGAAAGTTCGTCATTTTCAAAGTTAGAAGAATGAAACTTCGTACACCTACATCTTTTGAGAAATAAATGAAGAAGTGTATCAGTGTTTTTTTTTACTTCGAGGGTAAAATAGGTGATAAACATTTGTATGGAAAGTTCGTCATTTTCAAAGTTTGAAACATGAAACTTCGTACACGTCTTTTGAAACATAAAAGAACATGTGTTTCAGCGTTTTTCAAAATTTAACTACTACGAGGGTAAAATAGGCGATAAACGTTTTTATGGAAAGTTCGTCATGTTCAATGTTAGAAGCATGAACTTCGTACACCTACGTCTTTTGAGATTTTTTTTGTCTCGATCACCGACATCCACGTGGGCAAAGCCGCGGGCAAAAGCTAGTAATACCATATAAATCAATAAAACAGTTTGGTTTGCTCTTAAAACGAGAGTTTTAAGATCACTTTGAAATTTCGTCGTCAAGATATTTTACAGGCTGACAGACCCAATCGTCAGAGCGAAAAATTCAGGCTTGCGCCTAAATTTTTTTTGGACCTACCTACACCTTTTTATATGTACCTACCACTGGTACTGATTGTTTTGCAAGGGTACCAGTGGTACAATCATAGTCTCAAGAGAGAAACTTCTATCACGAGGTCGGCTACACAGGGCACTACCCTATCTTATAGAGAGCGACTATTTCCTCTCATGTATCTAGGTATGTGTCTTATCGCCACTATTGTGGCACTGCCGCTGTTGAGAGGTGAGGTGAGGTGGGCCACAGAAGAGACGTTTTTGGGTCCGCGTGCTTCTTAAATTTGCAGAGGGCGAATGGTACCACCGACTGAATTCTGACACAGACTACCTACTTACTACCAGCCATAACGTAATCCTAAAAGACAATTTTTAGGTGCCTCGACTAATAAGAGCTGTGAGGGTTAAGTTAAGAGGATAAGAAAATCACTCTGATAGCCAGCAGGACGATTTTTGCTGTTACGCGACTTAGAAGGAAATAGCGAGCTGAAGTTGACTAGGCAACGCGCTCGTGTCTCATGCACATGAGCTAGCTTGCTCTCCCTAAAATGACCACAGTTTTAGTAGCCAAAACCTGTTGAAAGTGCTGGAAGAATTTATGTTATTAAGACCAGCCGAGAAAATATTATGACACTAGCTTTTGCCCGCGGCTCCGCTCGCGTGGATGTCGGTTCCCGGCAATTATTCGAATTCTTCTCAACGTACAAACCTTCCCTGGACTTCCACAAATAATTCAAGACCAAAATTAGCCAAATCGGTTCGTGCGTTCTGGAGTTATAGCGTCAGGAAGGAAAACCCGACTTATTTTTATATAGTAGACTAGCTTTTGCCCGCGGCTCCGCCCGCGTGGATGTCGGTTCCCGGCAATTATTCGAATTTTTCTCGCCGTAAAAACCTTCCCTGGACTTCCACGAATAATTCAAGACCAAAATTAGCCAAATCTTTAAAGGCGTTCTGGAGTTATATCGTCAGGAAGGAAAACCCGACTTATTTTTATATAGTAGATAAATTGTGACACAATAAACAAGTAATGAACATAGCAAAATAATATGAACGAAAGGATTCCAATGCGAGACAAAAAAAACAATGTGTGATAAAAAAAATAAGATACACCACAGAATTCAGTTTCTGCAAGCCAACAAGTTACGAACGAAGCCGGTGTTTTAAAAATTCAGTGTGTACCCAACCGCTACGCTTGCATTTTTCGAGAGTACTAAAGTCTGCTTCGTTTATATTAAAGACCTCTATCTATTCGTTTTATCCACCTCGAAATAATATGCTTTCACTCTAGACGGCTCTTCATCCCGTAAAAGGCGCTTACTTCTAGATACATTACTTATCCAGTGGGAGGAGCTAAAACTATGTATCTACTGAAGCTAATGTATTTTTGAATTTCTAACACGTAGTGATAAGTAGGTAAGTATTAAATTTAGCAGCAATTTATTAAGTGTTTAATGGTTTAGGTCATAGATTATTATATGTTTAGGTACTTACATTTTCAGATAGGTAGGTAGGCACCTAATACAATTTATTATAAACTAGTTTTCTAATTTTACAAAACCGGCCAAGTGCGATTCGGTCTCGCCCATGAAGGGTTCCGTAGCAGCAAGTAACATAATAATATAAAAATGCTCCTAGTAAAATTCTTGTCAATTGTAGGTATGTTCTTTTTATTATTTTAAGTTAGTTGAATGAAAGGCGAAAATTGCTGTTTATAACGTATTAAAAAAAACCACTTACTAGATCTCGTTTGAGCCAATTTTTGGTGGAAGTTTGCATGGCAATCTAAATCATATATTTTTTTTTTTGATTTATCATTCTCTTATTTTAGAAGTTAGAGGGGGGGGGGTACATTATCACGCGCAACCTATTCAGTTTAGAAAAAAATATGTTAGAAACTTATGGGCTTCGTGAAAAGATTTTTTTTTACTTTCAGTAACGAAGTATGCGGACCCCCAAAATTTATTGCTATTTTTTTCTATTTTTGTGTGAAATTCTTAATGCGGTTCACAGAATACATTTACTTACCAAATTTCGATTTCAATGATAGACATGACGAATCTATAAGGGTTCCGTTTTTTGCCATTTGGCTACGGAACCTTAAAATTTATACTATGTTACTTAAATAGACATGACGAATCTATAAGGGTTCCGTTTTTTGCCATTTGGCTACGGAACCTTAAAATTTATACTATGTTACTTAAATAGACATGACGAATCTATAAGGGTTCCGTTTTTTGCCATTTGGCTACGGAACCTTAAAATTTATACTATGTTACTTAAATAGACATGACGAATCTATAAGGGTTCCGTTTTTTGCCATTTGGCTACGGAACCTTAAAATTTATACTATGTTACTTAAATAGACATGACGAATCTATAAGGGTTCCGTTTTTTGCCATTTGGCTACGGAACCTTAAAATTTATACTATGTTACTTAAATTATATTTCAGGGAAATACAAGACCTGCAAGAACACCTGCAAGACCTCGATTTAACGTCTGACCGAGTTCAAACTCCATGTCAATAGAGAGAAATGTGTCTTCTCCAGAGCCAGCGTTAAATACCTAGGCCATGCCATATCTCAACAAGGTATTTGACCGACCCGAAAAAGGTGAAGGCTGTAACTGATATGAAGCAACCAGGGAATCTAAAAGACCACAACCTTCCTATCAACTTGTTCTTGGTTCAGAAAATACCGATTTTTTCAAAATTGCAAAACCATATACCGTTAGACTAGAAAGAACCAAAATTGGTCTTCGGGCTGAGAACAGACCCAAGCATTTTCTGAGCTACTAGCCAGAGCAATTTAAATTTTTATTTATTTATTGGGACAAAAACAGATATACATTCAATGTTATTAACCTAAGGAATGGTTTACATAATTATTTCTTAATGTATATCCCACAACATTGCCCTCGTGTTACTAAAATATGATTGATCATATTTAGGTATTATTATTTAATAGCCATGCATGTAATGTAGGTTAATTATTAATATTATTATTATTATATCCATCACTATACAATTAAATTAAATTAAATTGATACATTATTTTGTGCAGGTTGAGGTGCAATGACGCTTACTATAGATTTTATAAATTTATGTGGCGTCAGCGCAAATATGTCGATGTCCTCAAATTGCTCATTATAAGTCTCGACCAGTCGTCGCATCGGTGATCTCAAACCAGCGTTAGTTCTGCATTTAGGTAGTGGTCATGAAAAGGCGCCTCCTTCTGACGACACGGACATGCACTGTTCGTGGTACGACATAGCAAATGCTGTTGGTCAATGAATTGCAGTCGAAGGCGCCCCTACACAAACCGTATAGTATCATTACTTGTAAAAGTAGTCTTCTACTTTCTAAGGTTGGGAATTTATATATTATCAACAATTGGTCGTATTGCGGTGAGTTCTGAAGTATAAAGCGCGAAGAAATTTACGTTGCACTTTTTCTACTTTGTCTTTGTGCTTCTTGTAATATGGGTCCCAAACGAAAACTGCGTACTCGAGCTGCGGACGAATCAGAGATTTATACAGGTAACTATATGTTTCTGGTCCCTTTTGTTGTCTGTCCCTTTTTGTCCCTTCATTCTGCGTACAGACGCAAGTAACTACGCTTTACGTGCAGTTTTATTACAGGGCGATATCAATCAGGAAAGGCCTATCAAATATGCCAGCCAACTAGCAGACTCCTTAACGCTGCATAACGCAATTGGGTACTCCACCATGGAGAGCGAAGCACTCGCAGTAGGTAGTGTGGACGGTTGAGCGTTTTCGTCCCTACATAGACGGCCAGCCTATCATTATTGGCAGTGACCATCAACCTCTTCAACCTCTCTCCAAGATATATGAATCAAGCTATACCTATAGTATAGATGTTATAAATAAGTAAGTTGTTGACATTTAGACCATTGAATATTTTTTTTGGCAAGGTTTTCTAGCACTTTTACATTATTGGTGTGTACGACCAAGTGTGTAATAAAGTTATATAAAGTAAAAGTATGATAGTTTTTAAAGATTTTATCTGCAAAAGTTAATGTCTAATTGTTGCTGTAACAGTTTTTTTTTTTTCTATCGTGCGATAAATCCCCACGGATACCACCTCCACAGAGCCGGTGGAGGTGATTATGTCGGACTCGAACCGACTAAAACGCACGCCATCTTGGGTCCTTGGTTGCCGGAGGTGAGATTGCCAAAAGCATATCTCTCGCACCCCGACAGACCCAGGACCATCTCTTTCGAGATGGCCCCCTTCGGGTTGTGGGGACCAAAATGTCCCCATATAGCCCCGGTTACGGGGAGGCGCACTTTGCGCCGCCGCCGCGGCCTGCTTCTGCTAGGGTGACAGGCGGCTCCACCGGTCACCCCCAGGCCAGCGCTCATGGAGGACGGAGTTCGTTCTGCGACCTCCGACGTCCGGTTCGCCTTCGCTCTGCACGGGCTTCCCGGGCCCGGAGTCTGGTCCGGACCCGACCGGCCGCCTCCTTCTCGAGCATTACTTGCTCGCAGAAGGAGGCGGCCGCACCCCAAGCGTTTGCGCATCGTACCATCGCTGTGAGCAATGTGACGAGTGTGAGGACTCCCACCCCTAGAGCCGCCACTAGGACCCGCCTCGGCGTGTCCCACGCCGGGCACTCGGTCATCGTGTGCAGCTCTGTGTCCTCGCTCGCATCACAGTGATGGCACTCGGACGTTGGCTCCTTCCGGATCCGACACAGGTAACTCCCGAAACACCCGTGTCCGGTAATCACCTGCGTCAGCCGGTACGAGAGGCTGCCGTGTGGCCTCTCTAGCCATTCCTCCATGATGGGTCTTACCGCCGCTATTACGGCGTGCCCTGCGCTTGGTCGCCCAAGTCGTAGCTCCCATTCCGCTGTCCCTGTGGAGCTGAGACCTCACGGCCCGAATTTCTTCGGGCTCGGGTTCCCGTCCCTGCTCCCGCGCCTCCTTACGATACCGATATAGCAGCGAAAGGGCTCTCGCATCCAGGTTCCACGGTAGGGATCCGGCAAGGAGACTCGCCGCCTCGAAGGATATCGTGCGGTACCCCCTAATGGCCCTGCTGGCCATTGCACGCTGCGGTGCACGCAGCAGACGCGCATTGTGGACCGTCAGGGTGTCCGCCCATATTGGGCACCCATATAGGGCCATGGACCGCACGACTCCCGCTGCTGTAACAGTTAAAAATAATAAAACGACAATTCTGTCAATTAATATATACATCAATAATCAGTCAAATAATATACACATCAAAAAAGTTTGCGATCAATGGCATAAGCTCCTAGAATTCTTTAAATTTAACTTTATCAAGAAAAGATCTATGTTGTATGCTTTCTTTAAATAGGAATACCCTGTTTGAAATTAAAATATAAAACTATTTTTATTATTTATTTAAAAAAATTGAGCCATTAATCATAATGCAATTGTGATAGAAATTTCATAGAAAGAAAAAGACTGTTTAATTAAACTTAAACTACAATTTATTATTAAAAGGTGTAAATTCAATATAAAATAACTCCTCCCCTGGCTCGAACACATGCGGAGATCCTCCTGGGCATGCTGAGGATCATGTTATCCAGCATTTCCTGGGGTAACCTATCCCAATCTTCAATAGCGGCTTCCCTGAGCTCTGGAACTGTCTGGGGATGTGGCTCACGGTTCCATACAGCTCGTTTAAGAGCACCCCACGCGTGCTCTATTGGGTTTAAGTCGGGCGAGCTGGCAGGCCAGTCTAATCGTGTGATATCGTATTCTTGAAGAGCAGCATTGACTCGTTGAGCTCGATGTGCGGGCGCATTATCATCGACGAGTACAAATTGGTGCCCATGGTTTTCTCGGAATGGTTTGACGATATCATCAATAGCAACTGCTTTGTACATGTCTGCTGTCATGAAGCCCCGATACGGGATCAAAGGCGTTCTAGCTCCAATCATAATGCCACCCCAAGACACCGATTTTCCGCCTTGCTGAACTGTTCCAGTGGCAATTCTTTGTCTTTCACGGTCGCCTGGTCTTCTCCAGACACGGACACGTCGGTTATCTGGATGAGTGGAGATTCGGGATTCGTCAACGAAGAGACAGTTTTGCCAAATGTTTTCTTCCTCACCTTGTTCATTTTGCCGAAGTCTAGCCCACTGCAATCTTCGTTGTTGACGTTGCCTGGAATTGAGCGGAGCTCGCCATGACCTTCGTGCTCGTAATCCAGCCTGGTGCAAGCAATTGCGAACGGTCTGCGTGCTAACTTCAAGCCCAGAGGCGGCCCTGACTTCTGCTTTTATTTTAGTGGCGTTGATTGTGGGATCACGGGCTGCCAGCAATCTAATATAGCGCTTTTGGGCAGCTGTCAAAACAGTTGGGTGACCGCTGCGGGGTCGGTCAGCTAAATTCTCCATTCCGTGGTACCTCTGCAACGTAGCCACGACACAGGATTGGGATATAGCAAGTCTGCGTGCTATTACTCTCGTGGTGTATCTTTCTTCCCTCAAAGTGTACTACTTTAGTGTTACTATTTTAGCTCGTAAAACCTCTGATAATCTTCTTGGCATTTTTTCAATCACAACTTTCCGCGAAAAATATCTTGAATCGGTTATAATTCACTAAATCAGATTTCTGAATGAGCGTAAGCTAGGACTGAAAGCCTTTTTGTAAGAAAAAACAATTGAACGGTGTCATTGTTTTGTGTTCTAATTCTTTATTTTTAAATAAAGAATGTAAAAAGAAGAAAAAATCATAATATAATCTACAGTAACAAAAAAGATTGCAGTTTTTCAAAGTGATCGCAAACTTTTTTTGATGTGTGTATATAGATTGAAGTTTAATTTGTCCTCAAAGTTGGTGCTTTTACCTTATTATACCGATATTTAGTTGAATGTTAAAGTAACCCATTATAACGCAATGTGTAATGTATTTATATTACTATGTCTATGGCATGTATGCTTTGTCTATGGCAACATAGACATAAATATACAGACGTGAAGCTACTACGAAATTCATTCATAAAATCATATTAGGAAAACGCCAATTCTCCATCTTGCTTTCCAACGTAGTGGGGATGTAGTAGCACCTGATTGGCCAAATAAAATTGCTAGTGATGCGGTGATAGAATTTTAATTATCGATATCTTCCCAAATATTTAAAGAACGAAGACCACTTTCCATACATAGTGAATGACTTTTGAAATGCCGTTGACTTTTTATTATTCTATCGCATAATGGTACTGGTATTACTGATGAATAGATACTAAAACATTTTTTACAAAAAAAAAACAAAAATATTAAATAAAAATTCGATTTTTTTTTTGTCCAAATCGATTTTATTTTTGTGCCAATGTGTTATGTACCTGGAGTACTACTAAATATATATATATATATATATATATATATATATATATATATATATATATCGTTACTCAAAGACTGTAAAGAATCTTTGTAGATTCTACGTCCTTCTGGGCGAATTATTCGAAACTCCGGCTATCACAAGGAAAGTCTGACAGAAAGCCATAAGCACACTGCAACCTGAGAATACAAATAATCGTTATTCACTTAAGCTAATCACTTAATTTTTTCTTTCAAATGTATAAATTTTTAGTCTGTGCCCTTTTTATATCGATAAGTAGTTATCGACAGTTTACTGGATTCCCTACTAGGCCGCCATACTGCTTTCCATTCATTCATAAAATCCAAGTTTAGGTAGGCAGTTTTTTTTCGTAGGTATGGCACCTCTTGATATACTCTAAGATGGCAAACCATAGACATAAATATACAGACGTGAAGCTACTACGAAATTCATTCATAAAATCATATTAGGAGAACGCCAATTCTCCATCTTCCTTTCCAACGTAGTGGGGATGAAGTAGCACCTGATTGGTCAAATAAAATTGCTAGTGATGCGGTGATAGAATTTTAATTATCGATATTTTCCCAAATATTTAAAGAACGAAGACCACTTTCCATACATAGTGAATGACTTTTGAAATACCGTTGACTTTTTATTATTCTATCGCATAATGGTACTGGTATTACTGAATAATCGGCATCCACTTAAGCTAATCACTTAATTTTTTCTTTCAAATGTATATTTTTTTAGTCTGTGCCCTTTTTATATCGATAAGTAGTTATCGACAGTTTACTGGATTCCCTACTAGGCCGCCATACTGCTTTCCATTCATTCATAAAATCCAAGTTTAGGTAGGCAGTTTTTTTTCGTAGGTATGGCACCTCTTGATATACTCTAAGTGGCAAACATTTCGTTATGTCAAATTTAACTTGACAGTTGGGCAAGCTGTTTCCTGTTGTTGTGTTTTGGACAGTTTTAGAGGATTTTGCATGACATCTTTGAAAGACGGGACAGGTTTTTCTCTTTGATATTGTTTGTTTCATGTTTCTTGAGATGTATAAAGTATTATTCATAATAAGTTATATAAGTGTATAAATATATTTTAATTTACTGCAACATATATTTTTTGTAACAATGGGTGACGGTGATGATTACCCAGTCTTAATTTCTTGTAAAAAATTGAAATCTGAATTTAGTCATCTACAAAAAATACAGATAACCTCTGACACAGTAAGTATAAATCAAGTATTGGTTTTAATTTACATTGAGTCTTATCTATACAAATAAATAAAATTGGAGTGTCTGTTTGTAATATTAAAATAACCGCTTTCTACTACATGCATATGAATGTATATACGGTACACATACCAAAATATATATTTTTAAATTTTTTGTCTGTCTGTCTGTCTGTCTGTCTGTCTGTTTGTTTTGGCTAATCTCTGGAACGGCTGGACCGATTTGGACGGGACTTTCACTGGCAGATTGCTTATGTAATAAGGAGTAACTTAGGCTAAAAAAAAAATGCCACAAACAAAAAAAAACACTGATTTTTTTTATTAAGTACATTCCACGCGGACGAAGTCGCGGGCACAGCTAGTACAACATAAATTTATCTTGTGAGTAACCAAAGTTGTATTTCGTGATGTACAAACAATACAAAGTTTCTGTTTTTTAGTTTTCAGTTGGTCGTGGGTTGAATAACTCAGTAGTAATACCATTTGTAGCTGTGTCGAGAAATAGTTGTACATTTAAAAAAACTGACAATGAGACTTGGATTGTGGAAGACAACAGTAGTTATGGTATTAAAATTAATGGCAAACTCTTGGGCAAGGGTCTTACGCACGCATTGTCTGATGGAGATAATATAGCACTGGAACAGAGTGAGGACTTTTTATATAAGTTTAGAAATCCAGACGATAATGTGTTTGAAATACCAAAGAAGCGTATGAAAATGGAGGAAAAAGGAACAGACTATAATCATATAATAAATGATATGAAAATAAGATTTGAAGAATCACAAACACATGAAATAGAACATATTGAACAAAAGTTAAAAAATGTGAAACAAATGCAAACAACGTCAATGTTACTTAAGAAACAGTTAGATACAGAAATGAACAGTAAAATAAGACAACTGGAAAAGGATTTCACATTGCAAATAGAAAATTTGAAAGGAGAAAGGAATGAAATTGAAAGACAGAAGGCAATACTTCTAGAGGAAAGAGATTTACAGCTTGCCACTATTAAAAACCAAATGGAGGAGAAAATTGTGGCATTGATGGTAAATATATATGAATACTTGTCTTAGACTAGACGGCTCCCATTCTTTTCAAATATATATATCACACACTCTTCACTAGTTCTCTACTTTTCAAACTCATCTCTTGCAGGCCTGCTGGAAGAAATTTCTTAAAGAAATAAGCAGAGCTGGCGCACTCTCTTATCCATTATTCCTATGTTTGATTTTGTGTGTTAATCTGTGTAATACAGCCATTCTATACACTGCTTAGGCAATAAATGCTATTATATAGAATGCATTCTTTTGTTATTGTGTGAAATAAATAGATCTTGGTCTATATTTACAGAAATTCTATTTCTGGATGGTCATAAAAAAAATATCCATTATGTCTTATGCAGCCATAATGGATATTTTTTTATTGCAGGAGCATAAGTGAAATTGCCCATATAACCTAATCTGTCCAAGTCAAACTGTGAACACAGCGCAGTGTCCATACTATAACCACTATTCTAGTTTTTTAATGACCACCTTTTTCATGATGCACTCGGTATTCTATTCTATACATTACCTAGGCATTGTAAATAATACCCGATTATACACATTGCTAGTAACATGTACTTACATAAAAATATACTAAGATTCATAAGTTGTTTTTACTAGGGATGGGCCGAAGTTCGTTTCACATTCGGTTAGACCGAATTTCGGTGAATTAAACAGAACTTCGGCATTCGGCCGAAATTCGGTTCAAAATGAAGAAATTCGTTTCGAAAATGAAATGATTCAAGTATGAGATGAGAGAAGTAAATAAAACAGTCTGTCATAATTTTAAAATCATTTAGTATGTATTATTAAGAAAATCAAATTTCAGAGTAATCAGTCCAATTTGTAAACAATTTTTAAAAATATTTATTACTTAATCTATTTGTATATAAAATTTACCAATGGTAAATTGTGGTGCAGAAACACTAGAGATTCTGCTGTATCTGGGCGAAGTCTGTTACGTTTTTTTTCATATATGTTTCCTGCTTCTGAGAAGAGTTGCTCAGAATATACTGAGCTTCCAGGAGTTGTTAAAAAAAATCGTGCCAAAAAGCTCAGATTAGGAAACTTGTCCTTGTTCTTAGCCCACCAGCTGAATGGACATTGTTCTTTATGCAGCAAACCATCACTCAAATATCTATCTAGTTCAGATGCAATTGGGCTTCTGGTTTCTTTCACATTCGTCGGCTTTGCTGCTGCCAGTTCCTCATAACAGCTCCAGAATGTTTTGTGTGTATCTTCAATGTTCGATTGTGAGGAAGTCTGTGTTGTCTGATAAACTTCATCCTCGTCACTGCTTGAAATTTCCATATCTGCGCTCCTTCTTACATATTCTGCTAGAAAAGCACGTCTGATAAAAGGTACATTGTCTGGGGTAAAAAAATTCATTTTGAAGCGCGGATCCAGTAATGTAGCCAAGGTGTAGTATTTATCATCTTCAATATGCTGAAAACGTCTATCCAACTCATTTTTTAGTGACAACCGAATAGCGTCCGTATTTAAACAAGCCGATTGAACTTCTTCTTTGGCTAAGTATTTCAAAAGTATCATAACGTTGGGAATTACTTCAGATATACAAGAGTATGTGGAGCTGACTTTCTTGGTGACTTCTTCAAAAGGCTTGAGTAAGGACAAACATTCTTTAAGAAGATCCCATTGTCTCTGTCATATTTTGAAAATTTATTGTAGCACTATTGTCTGATATGTACAGAGAAATTGCTCTTTTTTGTTCCAATAACCTCTCAGCCATATAAAATGTACTGTTCCAACGTGTGCTGACGTCTTGGACTAATTGATGTTGTGGTATATGTAGCTCAGTCTGTATCAGCTTTAACTTTTCTTGAGCTGATTTTGAGTGATGGAAGTGAGTTACGATACGACGACTCGCCGTGAAGGTTTCGTTTACATTTTCTTGCTCTTTTATAGCCTTGTCTATTACTCGCTGCAAAGTATGGATGAAGCATTGTTTTCCCACAAAAGGACTCTCATCTACGGCTTTTACAATATTGCGTCCGTTGTCTGTCACCACAGCATTAATTTTCTGTGAAATCTGCCATTCATTAGCTATTTCTTCTATAACACTGCGGATATGTTCCGCCGTATGCTGGACTGCGAATGATTTCATTCGCAGTACTCCGTGGTTCAATTTAAAATCGTTGTCAAGCCAATGCACAGTAAAGCTTAAGAAGCATAACATATTATTGATGCAAGTCCACATATCACTTGTAAATGAAATTGTTTTGGCTGTAGATAACTGATTCAAAATATACTTTTTTAATTGTTCATACAGTTGCGGTAAAATAGTTTCAGTCATGTGTTTACGGCTTGGAATTTGGTATTTAGGCTTTACTACTGCCATTAACCTATTAAATCCAGTATCTTCTAAAATTGATATAGGCTGATTATCTACGGCTATCATTTCTGCAATGGTTTTGTGAATTTCTTGAGATCGTGGATCATCTATCCTCCATTTATTTTCAAAGGAACCTTCGATAGATGCTTGACGTAACGAGGACACACTTATAGGCGCGGCGATCCGTATGTTCGATGTCGAAGCACTAGTAGAAGGCAAGATTGGATTTGGCGTATGAGGTAAACGTTGGATTTGTGTTGTAAACTCTTGATAATGCTTCACTCTAAGATGGTTGGTCAAAGCAGAAGTAGAAGCTGAACGCCCTTTTCCACCACGAGATATTAATGAACTACACAATGTACATTTCACTTTATTTTCTTCATCGGTTTCTGTGTAAAAATTCCAAACATGTGATTTTTTTCTTCCACTCATTATTAAAGTATGCAAAGTCACTTGCAATGAATAAAATATTAAGTATTTGTTACTTTATTCTTCGGTAGTCTACTAGAAATCACGTTAGATATTTATTTATTTAGTGTAAACAATAACGCACGTGTCGCAACGGTAATAATGACGCAATAACTGAACTGATGAAATGAGTGACCGGGAAGCGCGGGGTAGGTACCGCGCGGGGTTGCGGGCGGGCAGCGTAGGCATCGCAGCTTAAACACGTCACAACGTGTCCATCTCAAGAAAGCGGAGTTGCAGCAACCGAAATTCGGCCGAACTTCGGCCGAATTTTTTATTTTTGCCGAATGTTCAGCCGAAGTTCGTATTCGGTACAAATTACATTCGGCCCATCTCTAGTTTTTACTGATAATAATATTATTTATTTTTATTTCAGGAGCAAGTTCAAAAGCATAATGAAACAGAAACTGAACTTTTAATGGAAAACAGTTCATTAAAAGAGAAACTGGAGAAGGAAAGAAAAGAATTCCTGACAGAACTTAGTCGGGAGAACTCATCAAAAAAAGATATGTTGGAAAAATTAGAGGCCAAAATAAGAGAACAAGAAGAAGTTAGAGCAAAGGAGAGGGAGGAAGCTTTACAATTACTTCATAGAGAAGTAGAGAAGCTAAAAGATGCTAAAGAAAAGGTTATATATAAAGGGAATATACTTGCTTACATATTGAATACATATAAATATATATCAAAGGATAATAGTAGCTGTCTATGTGTTCTGACATGGCAGCAGTTCAAAAATACCCAAACACATTATGATTATATTTGATGTTTTAAAAAAAAATCAAAACAAAATAAACTAACAAGCTTCTGTAGCAGTTTATGTTCAAACACTGGCACTTGGCTCTATGCTGCAAACATAACTGGTGCATATTCTATCTGGTCAAGAAGATCAATACAAAAGCGTAGAATCCATTCTATATTATTGTCAAAACAATCATGTATACATTGTAACCATGTCTGTTTACTTGGATTGAAATAATTCTACGGCTATTAATTTATCTACTTTCTGATAACAAAACACAGATTTAATAAACTAAAATGATTTACATACGTCAATTATAATGAACTGATGTTGAGTGGTTTACTTTATATCCAATCAATTTTGTCAACCCCAGATATTTAAATATGTAAAAATGTTATGTACTGTACAGTCAGAGTAAAAGATTTGTCACCTTAAGTTGACATTTGCCCTGACTCCAAGTTACAAGCTTTGTATGTAACTAGCGGGATCCCCGGGAGTGTGAGTGGGAATTATGTATAGACATAATGACAATAGTTACCGTTGAATGTACCTACAGCGTTGTCGCTGTGTTATCGCGTTGCTGTTGTTTTTCGCTACGGAGATACAATCTTAACACCTAATGAAGTGCATAAAAAAATATTATGTTTAAAAATTTATCACACATTTCATTTATTGCTACTTTTATTTTTAATAGCAAATAAAAGAAATAGAGGAGCAAAAGAAACAAAGAGAAATGGAACTGAAAAATGAATTGGACTCTATAAGAGATAATCTACAAGAAAAAGTCTTGCAAACAGAACAAGAGAAATTAAAAACTGAACAGTTGCTCAATGAACAATTGGAGCAAATGAAGAAAATGAGTGATGAAGAGAAAATTAGGATAAACAAACTGGTAATATGTTTTTCATTATACAAAGAGAACTGAAAAATAAAAGAAATATTACTCACCCTTGTTGTATTTTTGTGCTTTGCTTTACATAAAAATATTTTACAGATGAAAGAAAGAGAAGAAATACAAAATAAATTAGCAGAAGCACAAACAAATGCAGCAAAGTCGCTTGAAGAACTAGCGGTAATACATTTGTTTATTATCTAAAAGCTCCTATACTTCGGCACATAGATCTTGAACCTAAAATGTACTCAAAATGTGATGTACGCGTTTCTTGAGTGTCCTTCGAGGATAGCACAGGTTGCTACTGCAGTGGTTGACCTCAGATTTACCAAGCACAGATTATTACAAAATAATCCGCGCGCTAGGGCCTCGTTTGTCTCGCGACTTAGGTTCAAAATATGTGTCTCGACGTTTACCATATCATTGAAGATTTAATTCTAAAAAGTGTTTTGACGTTTTTATGTAGACACGAGTGACAGAGAGAGAAACCGAGTTAGCAGCATTAGCTGCCGAACGAATTCAGAAACAAGCAGAACAATCAAGTGAAGTCATCAGTACATTACAAGGACAACTAGAGGCAGTGAGTAACATTGTATTAAATTAGAATAAGTTTTCCAGGTCAAATGAGTGTATTGATAAATATAAATAAATAAATATTCCACAACATTCTACACAATGCTATCTAGACCCATGGTAAGCTTTTATAGCTTACATACTTATATACTTTTTCTTTTTGTAAATACATACACATTATACATAGAAACACCCAGACCAATGCAAATAGCCATATTCATGCATACAAATATTTGAACTGAGCGGGAATCGAACCCGCGCCTCCTGCGTGGCAGTCGCGTGAGCTACCGCCACGCCACAGAGGCTGTCTGAATTACTAATAGCTTTACAATTAAAAAATATATACATTATTACAATATTTACAGGTTAAAAACCAATTGCAATTGGTAGAATCGGAAAAAAATAGCATTTTAGAAAATATTTGTGATAATAGTACTGGTGAAGGCACATCGAAACAAACTGTGTTATCTGAAGTAGGCGAAATCATGGAGAGTGAACTGCAGTGCAGTATCTGTGCTGAGCTCTTTGTTTCAGCAACAACACTTAACTGCTCTCATACATTTTGCAAGTATTGTATCACAATGTGGAAAAAGAAGAAAAAAGATTGTCCAATATGCAGGTAAAAAATTTCATTTCGCTTACTATGGCCATCATCATCTTAGCGGTGTTCTTCGAAACCCGTGGTCCGCTTTACAGGCTTTTTTTTTGAAAATTTATAAGAATTACAGGCTTAATTCAAAATAGACTCTGACCAACGAAAGATGGCGCAGAAAGTTGGCGCCAAATTAGATAAACCTACAGGTTGCTACACTTTCTTGACTCTGGCCATGTATTTTTGTTTTCAGAGCTCCTATAATATCGGAATGTAAAAGTTTAGTACTAGACACATTCATTGAGAAAATGGTACAAAACCTAAATGAAGAGATGAAGGAAAAACGAAAAGATATACTTAAAAGTCGAGAAGGTAATAATTTATTCACATATTTATGTAAATTGTGTCAACAATGCAGCTTCATAATACAAGGGAAGTTTTCTCGCGACTACTTATCATCGCAATGGTGACTAGTCTTTGAATTGATTGGTAATGAAAGAAAAAACAGTTACTTAACATTAGGCCGTCCGTTGTGTTGAACGTACGCCAGTCGCTATTACCCTTGTGACATGCTGATCGTACAAATAAGTAGCGCAAGGCTGCGCCAAGCGCCAAATAACTCGCCCATCACGAAATTTGTTCGCAATACGTAGCTTGCCACAGATGCACCCGACTGGCGCACGCTCAACGCAGCGGACTGCATTTGTATTGAAACAACTACCTACTTATCTTACTTCGCACCAAAAAGACAAGATTGTAGGTGCCTGGCTCAACCGCCAAGCATCATGTCTACCTCTAGTACTTCTAACCCTGCCTTAAAAAAGACAATACATGGGTACATTATTTTATTGAGTCTTATATCACAGTCTAACAATGGTAATATGGTGGGAATATTTTGATATTATACGTGTGCGTGGATACTTATCTTATCTTCTTAATATATATAAATCTCGTGTCACAATGTTTGTCCTCAATGGACTCCTAAACCACTTAACCGATTATAATAAAATTCGCACACCATGTGCAGTTCGATCCAACTTGAGAGATAGGATAGTTTAAATCTTAATTTAGCTATAAGTGACAACCACGCGGGCGGAGCCGCGGGCAACAGCTAGTACGACTATAATGTTCACTACAAATCTAGGTTTCGATTCTACTAAAGTATTACATTTTAGACTTAAAAACTGTACACTTAAAGTCCATAATTATATGCAATTTTACAGAAGAATGGAAAAGTGTAATGAAATTATTTTCTTTTCGACTTTGAAAATTGACAGTTTTTGCAGTTGTGGTATGATAGTAAAAATAAATAAATAAACAAATATTCCACAACATTCTTCACAACGCTATCTAGACCCCAAGCTTAACTAGCTTGTGTTATGGAATCTAGAATGGGGATAAACATACTAAGAGACTTGTAAATACATATACATTATACATAGAAACACCAATGCAAATAGCCATATTCATGCATACAAATATTTGCATCGCGTCTCCTGCCTGACAGTCGCGTACCCTACCGCCCACAAAGGCTGTCAAAAATAGTGATTTTGCTTTAATAAAATCGAGGGCCTGCTTATTCACCCATGGCACATTTCATGGGGATGAAATTCATTTTCTATGTATAAACCATAACATAGCATGTTGAACTAACTTCATGAACATCAACATATCACCAACTAACACAGAGAGAACCCATCTACGGTGATAATTGGCGATACCTTGATCTTCACTATGATTAAGTACGTACCTCTAACTAAACAATAACATTTCAATAAGCAACGCATAAAATATATTTATCCTATAAAGGTGGTTTTACTCCGACGAGGCGTGAATGGGCATGAATTAAAATCAGTCTTCGTTAATAGAGAGAGACCGTAAGGATTCTCGATGGTCAGTGTGAGATATCTGTTTTACAAAGTAAATACATAAAGTCCAGCATTGTACTAACAAGTATTTCAAAATTCTCGCTGCGCACATTCACGCGCATCTAGACCTTTTACACCAAAGATAGACAGGGCGTGGATAAAAATTTTGCCTTACATTTATATTCTCGAACAGCCCTTCAACGCCTCGCCGGTATAGATTTACGTTATATATGTTACCGGAAATGTGTATAATCCGGTATTCTATACAATTCCTAGGAATTCTATACAATGCCGAGTGCGCAGCAGGTAATGTATGAAATGGTATCAAAGAATATTGATGGTGGTTATAAAAAATGCAACCACTTAGGCTAATGCTGGAGCTTCGCTTGCGCTTCAGTCTTCTAACCTATAATATATCCAGGTCGGGGCGCAGTGTCCACACCACGCAATTTAACTTAGATAGATTAGGTTAGAAGATTGGTTGGTTATTTTTTTTTATTCATTCAAAAATATAAATTTTCCACAAAATCATCCGCAAATATAGACAATAACCCATTTATTTCACACATTGCCGGTGGAACTGCAGGCATTCTATGTATTAACACACATTTCCTAGGATTTGTATACAATTCCTTGATTTCATACATTTCCGGTAACATATACACTGATCCACATTTCAGTTGCATACCTACATGCTATAGAATTCGTTAAAATAGTTATTTAACACTATAAATATATCTATGTATGTAAATATTGTAACGCATTTCTTTCTTGTTTCTTTATCTTAGGAACTAGTGGTTCTAATTATTAACAAAATAGTTTTGTGTTGAATAGTCCGTAAGTACCTATATCGAGGAAGGTTATAACGCTATTAGGCTATAAGGCTATTATTATTTTTTTATTTATTTATATATGGCTTAACGGTACGAAGCATGCCACGTGCAAAAAACCCGTCAAGTATGCAACGGGCTTAAGTTTAAAGATAAAGTCGTGTTGGTTCCCAGTGGAGAAGAATAGGACCACCCCAGCTCTTCCTATGGGTGTCGTAAAAGCGACTATGTTATGGGGCTGTTCTCCATCCGATAGTAAACAAGTTCAAGACAAAAGGTCTGCTTGTCGGCAATAAGTTCACCCTCTGTTACGTCGTGGGGCCGAAAATAATTATTGATGAAACGTGAGTGCTAATACACCTCTGCTTACCCCTTCGGGGATTTGAGACGTGAGTATATGTATGTGTGTATGTATGGAAATTAATATTTCCTTGTTCACAACGTTAGATCCGAATCACTATCACGGTTCCTATGCATTAACACCACATTCAGCCTCGTGCCCGTTCCGTCCGAGTAAAAACCCGTCACGTATGCAACGGCCTTTATTCCGTACACAACACGACGATCGACGATGTTATCCGATGAAAGTAGGTAAAAGAATCCATAACTATAAAAGCAAGGCTATAATAGTTGACACGTACCTAACTATTGCTCGATTTATATACCTATATGTATCTTGAACCAAAATCGCAAAATATAAACGACCCTGGTGCACACAAATTGTTTTAACTGCACTAGGTGCTATCTTCAAAATCCATACTAATATTATAAATGCGAAAGTAACTCTGTCTGTCTGTCTGTCTGTCTGTCTGTATGTTACGCTTTCACGCCTAAACCACTGAACCGATTTTGATGAAGTTTGGTACAGGGGTAGATTAGACCTTGAGAAAGGACATAGGCTATGTTTGGTCGCGATAACCGACATCCACGCGGGCGGAGCCGCGGGCAAAAGCTAGTACCTACATAAAAGAAGCGCGCGTATGGAGCACATTTTATGGCCAATGTGAAACAAGCTATACAACAGTGTGATTGATTATACGTTATGCTATAATTTGCAAGGAATACCCTCAATATTCGTTGCTAATTATTATCGAAACGCATGTAAGTTCAGACAGGCTACTTTTCGCTAGTCAGCTGTTATTCGTATTAAAATAATAATTGACTGAAGAAAGATCTATTACTGAATAGACTAGGGGCCTTAGAACCTTAGTCCATCCCACAAGTTCTTTCGGAATTAACATTGCTCGTTATAACATTGTATTAATTATTGTTCTATCTCTGTGACCTGCTTGCTTAATATTATTATAATTATTACGCCATATTATTTACTTTTATACATTTTTCAATGGACTTATGTTGCTTTTAAACTAATACACGGTACTAGTATACCCTGAAGTATAATTATCCACCACTTCAGTACATTTAGTTTACAAGGGCTGTAAATCTTTACTAATCAAATCAAGACTGGGTCTGCTGTTAATAATCGAAATTATTTAAAATTGACATAGGAGATTGAATCAGAGGGATTGATTCAATGCAAACGAATTTGTTACTAAGCTTATAAAATAATATTAATAGCTTTATGAAGCTGTGTTGTTTACAGAACTCGAGTCGCAGCTGGCCCTGAAGACCGACACACAAACTGGCCGGTATGCTTACTTACTAAACAAAGATTAATACATGCCTATGAAGTTGGAATCAAGTCAAGTTGCCTAAAATATAGATGAATACAAAATCAAAGGGGATGCTTTTCAACGTTATCACTTATTTTACCCTCGAACCCAACATTCCAACTTTATATTGCACATAACATTAGATTTGTACAGTAACAGGACAACTGCTGTGAAGTCCCGGATTCGACTCCCGGATTGAGCAAATAAATGTATTTATTGAGTATTTCTCAGAATAACTCACTCAGACCGAAAATATTTGAGTATTAATACCTCCCAAAAATTCCTCTTACTGTTTAAAACTACCAAAGCAATGTTCATCAAAACCCTAATCAAAAACATCAATTTCCATAGAATCTCATGTATAACTATTTATATTAATATATGCTATTTTTTACAGTCGAAGAAATAGCTCTTCAGAATCCGAGGGCTTTGAGTACTCCTTCGACGAGGAGGAGGGGGAGGAGGAACAGGAATACGAGGACTACGAGTGAGTTATAAACTTTAAGCACTTCGGCTCAGTCAGCGCCAGAAATATATTGACGTACAGAGTTTCAAAATGATCTGAAAACCAAGATTAATTAAATTAAATTGTTTTATTGATTTAAATTGTGTTATTGTGTGAACTGAAGGTGTGTACTAAATATCAGAACAATCTGTCAACAGCAACCAAGGAATTAAGATCATTTTGAGCACTTTGTTCGTCAACATCTTTCTGATGCTGACTGTACCATGTACAGTCCACAAAAGAGATCCGGTTGCACCTTTAAATATAACTTTATATTATGTAAACGTGGAACACTGTCTTCTTTGTCTACTGTAGTGTCCGTGTCAGTGACAAAGGATTTCCGGTTCTTGCGTTCTGAAATTTATTTACTTTCCATCATAATAAAGAGTTCCGGTACAGAAAACACACTTAGTAAAATGTGCACAAGACAAAATTTACTGATGGGTATTAGAAAAAAATTAAAAAATTAAAATTCGCAGCGTCTGTACCTCTACTTTATTTTCGTGTGTGATTTCAGTGAATATCCCGGATACGGTAGGCACTATGGCTACTCCGATGATTCCTTCGGTGGATCTGACGACGACGATGCCATCTCAATCGAATCTGATGGAACCCCTCAATCTGGCGAGACCAATGATGCATCAACTACACGTATGTCTTTTAACATTATTATCCGATTAGCTTCTTATTTGCGTGAATATAATATACTATACTTACTATATACACTAACCACCTCCTAAATGTCTGTCACATCAACGCACAGAGTTTGCCAAAGCACTATAGTGAGTTTATACAGACTTTCAGTGACTGTAATGTTCATGCCGTCCTGATTTCAGAAAGCTGGTTCAAACCACACCATCTCTCCCCTATTTACCCTCTCCCTGGTTTCATTCTCATCCGTAATGATCGAGTCGACGAGAGCGAGACTAGGGGAGGCGGCGTTGCTATATATCTTCGTGCTGATTTTCCCTTCAAAATTCTAGCCTCCTCTCCTTCCAACTCTAATACTACAGCTGAGTATATTTTCCTTGAGGTTATGGTCAAGGGCGCGAGAACCGCACTAGGCGTCGTCTACAGCCCACCTGCAGTTAATTACTTTGGCTGTCTCGAGGCAATCTTGGAAACTTTGGGAACGGAGTACGAACATCACATAATCATGGGCGATCTCAACACGGATCTCTTATCCCCCCCAAACGCCGCGCTACCGTAAGCTGATTGACATTGTCCAGTCTGTTAATCTAAACATCCTGCCTCTTCAAGCTACCCACCAAAATGTGGGAACGGAGGATACTTGGTTGGACGTAATGCTGACATCCAACCTATCTCCCGTCTCGTCACACGGTCAACACCCGGCGCCAGCTTTTTCTCGACACGATCTCATGTTTCTGTCATATGTCCTTAAACCACCGAAACGCCAACCTCGTATCTTGCTCTTGCGTAATTTTGGACGCATGGACGTTGAGCAACTAAGTAAGGATGCTTCAGCATTGAGCTAGGACTGCATTTGTGAGGCCACCTCAGTAGATGAAAAAGTTCGTATCTTTAATAACGTGGTCACCAGCCTATACGACACTCACGCTCCGTTCAGGAGAGTTAAAATAAAACGTCCTCCTGCGCCGTGGATAACACAGGAGGTTCGTATGGCAATGCGTCATAGGGATCGGGTGTTTTCCAAGTACCGTAAGGACAAGCGTGACGAAACGTGGGTGCTCTTCAAAGCCGCCAGAAATCGGTGTAACCAGATGATGCGCAATGCCAAACGCCGCTATATCCTTAACAATATCAATACATCTTCCCCCGCCAGCATTTGGAAGTTCCTGGGGACTCTAGGTATTGGCAAACAGCGATGCTCTGAAGCCCCGTGTTCTATTGGTTTGGACGACATCAATCGTCATTTCACAACTTTTACCCCCTCTGAGTCACCAAACCAAGAGCTGCACAATAGACTTCCTTAAAAGCTTACCACGTCCCAACATCGCGGCTTTCGAATTTTCTCCGGTTGCACCGAGTGAGGTCAAAAAAACTATAGGTACTTTCCATCAAATCAAGTGCTGTGGGCCCTGACAATATTAGTCGCCGTATGATAACTCCTATCCTGGACCATCTTCTGCCTGTAATCACCCATATTATAAATTATTCCTTAGACTCTGGACAGTTCCCCTCCATTTGGCGTAAAGCCTTTGTTATACCCCTTCCGAAAAACTCAAATCCATCCCTTCCCAATCACTTTCGTCCCATCAGTCTTCTGCCCTTCCTATCCAAGGTGCTCGAGGCCTGTGTGCACAAACAGCTGTCAACTTTTATTTATAGCAACAATTTGTTGAATCCCCTACAATCTGGATTCAGGCCCGTTCACAGCACTAGTGAAGCAAAAGTGACCGAGGATATTAGGGCAGGCATGGAAAACACCAAACTCACAGTACTAGCACTGGTTGATTTCTCTAATTCCTTCAATACGGTCAACCACGACCTTCTTTTAAACACCCTATCGCACTTTATGATCTCACCGGTCGCACTGGAATGGTTCTCTAGTTATCTTCAGGGGCGACAGCAGGCTGTCCGTCGCGATGATACTTTATCGTGTTGGTGTGACATTGACGCTGGCGTCCCTCAAGGCGGTATTTTATCTCCCTTATTATTCTCCATTTTCATAAATCTCGTAACTCAAAAACTTCAATGTGCGTATCATTTGTACGCCGATGACCTGCAACTGTACGCCCAAGCGGGGGTGATTGATTTGTGCTCTGCAATCAACAAAGTCAATCAGGACTTAGAGCATATCAACAGCTAGTCGAGCCAATTTGGACTGATGGTCAATCCAAGTAAGTGCCAGGCCATAATCATAGGGAACCCACATTTACGGAGACAGGTGGACGAGGCAAACCTTCCGCCCATTACTCTCAATGGTGTAGTTATACCCGTAAGCCCGTCTGTCAAAGACCTCGGCTTGGTTATTGACTCTACCCTGAGCTGGACTGATCAGGTGTCCCGCGTGTGTCAGAAAATTACTGGTTCGCTTCGAGCATTTTATGGTCTACGGAGCCTCCTACCTATCAACACCAAAGCAATGATTGTGCAGGCATTACTTTTCCCCGTACTTGATTATGGTGATGTTTGTTACTTCGACCTGAATGTAGACTATATCAACAAATTTGACCGTCTTCTAAATAACTGTATCAGGTTTGTCTTCAACCTCCGCAAGTATGACCATGTGTCTGCATGCCGGTCACAATTAAATTGGTTACCGATACGTCAGCGTCGGAACCATCGTGCCCTTACCACTCTTTATACTATACTTACTTCTCCTAATTCTCCCTCTTGCCTCTCCCCATATTTTCAATATCTTGGCGCAAATCAAGACAGAAACCTTCGCTCAGCCAATAACCTCGTCTTACGCTGTCCCTCTCATCGCACCGACTTCATCCACTCTTCCTTTCCTGTACAATCCATATTCCTTTGGAACGAGCTACCTCTTGGGATCAGGATGGCCACCAGCCTTACTATTTACTTACTATTTATTATTTTTATGTAGGTATACTATACTACTATTTTATGTATTGTTATTAGTTCTGTTATATTTGTTATTATTATATGTGTATAAGTATCAATTACTCTGCAGCTTATTTATTATGTGCTCTATTGTATATTTAGTTACCGTTCATAATGCACCTACTTTGATTTCTCTGCACCACCTATGAGGTTGACTGGTAGAGAATACCTACGGCATTAAGTCCGCCTGTGTACATAAGTGCATAAAGTTTAAATAAATAAATAATTCTACCTATCCATCGAATTTCTAAAGTCTGTACAGGACAGCGATTTGGAGTTCTTGAAGATGGATTTACAACAAAAGAGCGAATGCTCATTCTATCCGTCAAATTCTTTTAGTGACAGAACATCCATTCGTTGTTATAAAATAAGGAAAATTAAAAAAAATATATACTTATATTTTTCTCTCTGGCTGTTCTCCATCCGACAGTAAACATACAGCCCATAACTAAGCGCCCGTTTGACGGCAGTAGGCTCGCCCCCTATTACGTACCGAAACTCATAATTGGCGAAATGTGGGTGTTAATACACCTCTCCCTACTCCTTCGGGTATGTATGAGCATAATATTTATATGTATTAAAAATTTAACAAATAATGCTGTTAGAATGGTCTTGTTCGAGCTCTAGCTCTATGTTCGTTGGGTCTAAATCCATCTTTACACAAACTTAAAACTTGTAACATCGATCTTCTAGAAAAAATATTAAGTATTATTATTACAAGGTTATTATCAGTTTTTTTTAATTTTCAGAACCCTCTCGCTCAGTTCCTTCAAGAGTCGTGGAGGGCATACCCGGATCATATTATGGTGGTTACGGACGCTGCTTCCATTGTGGAGCACGCGGGCACTGGGCGCCCGGCTGCCCCCTAAGATAAGGAATTTTGAGAGTGACACACCTACAGTACATACCTAATGGTGCCAACCCCAACAAGTGATCTTAAGACATACTTAGAAGAAGTATACTAATATTTTGAACAATAACTACGTGTGTGTAAGTGCCATTATAAAGAAAATTCAACGTCACATAGGGTGTGTATAGACAGTTTATTTATCGTGATCCTTTCTATATTATATTTTGATGGGATTTATAATACTGTTACAATATTGTTGTGCAAACGCCTATATTAGTGGATCACGATACTTAATTGCAATATTTATTGCTTGTCTATGCGCCCATACAAAGGTCTTCAACTTAAATAAGAGACAGACAATTACTGATAGTGATATCTTTTTATTTGTATTATTATTATTAAAAGTTTACGATTTCAATATGATATGTACATATAAATGTTATTGATAGTTGGAATAAATATGTTATTATATTTATCTACCTACTACATAATTCAAATGAAAGAAAATAAAAAAATCTTTTTGAAAAATTAAGTAAGTATAATATTATAGTTAAGTAATTGCTGGGTTATCAAAAAAATGCTAAACTGAAAAAGACTAAACCTAAACCAATATACTTACGATCACAACACTAATCTACTCCTCGTCTTTTTGGGTTGACTTATACGTACCGCCGTCTAAGTTCTGAAGGAGATAAGCCTGCGTCAGATGCACTCGATAAAGTAATTTTTTTTTAATTAGAAATGAAAGTAGAGGTCAACGCGAGTCTATTATAAAGGTACGTATTATTGATCGATTAATTTATCGGTAACCTCTGTGGTGAAGCAGTAGATCGTTCGACCGCTAAGACAGAAGTCGGGGTCGGTTCCCGCTCACTGCAAATATTTGTATGCATGAATATTGATTATGGGTATTTGCATTGATCTGGTCGTGCCCCTGAGAGCACGTTAAGCCGAAGGTCCCATCCCGGCTACCATACGAACATCTATGGCAGTCCGTTATGTGGAGTTTGAGCCCTAAAAAGTCCGACTGACTAGTCTAACTACAAAACTTTGATATAGCCAATCGATTGTGAAGGTCAGACGGCCGTCGCTTCACGGAAAATATCGAAGTTCAGCTGCATCTTATTTAGACCAGAAAGTCCACCCCAACCGAGTTGCGAAAAGACTCTTTTTTTTTTTTTTTTTTTTTTTACGTGCGGAAATCCCC
Organism: Eilema sororculum; assembly: GCA_914829495.1. Lineage (NCBI taxonomy): Eukaryota > Metazoa > Arthropoda > Insecta > Lepidoptera > Erebidae > Eilema > Eilema sororculum. The sequence continues at coordinate 10,878,921 of OU618542.1, forward strand.
TCGGATACCCCCCTGCCGGAGCCGGAAGGGGAGGTTATGTCGGACTCGAACCGACTAAAACCGCACGCCGACTGTGGGTCGTGGTGCTAGGCCGGAGGTGAGGTTGTCATCGACATATCCCTCGCACCCCGGCGGACCCAGGGCCATCACTTATGGTTTAGCCCTCCTCGGGAGGGGGGACAACGGTGTCCCCGACTCGCCCCCGGAATGGGGAGGCGCGCTTCTCAGCGCGCCGTCGCCGTGGCCTGCTTCTGCTGGGGTGACAGGCGGCTTCACCCGTCACCCCCAGGCCCGCGCTCATGGGGGACGGAGGTCAGTCAGTGCCCTCCGACGCCCGAGTTGCCTGTGCGCGCGGGCAGCGCGGTTCGCGAGTCTCGCTCGTTCGCGCTGCCTCTCCCGTTCCGCCGTCTCCTTCACGACCATTACCTGCTCGCTGAAGGAGACGCCGGCCGCCCACGCGTCCGCACAGCGGACCATTGCTGTGAGCAGGGAGGCGAGGGTAAGAACTCTCACTCCCAGGGCCGCCACTAGTTCTCGCCTCTGTCCGGCCCATGAGTTGCGAAAAGACTCAGAGGGTGATGATATTATTTGTTTATTGGGTTCAGAAACAAACTGTTGGTTATAAGTTTAGCGAATTTCGTTTTCTGAGTTACACTATCGCAACTTTACGTTACTGAACTAACTGGGTAGGTACAAGCACAAGTACCTGCTAAAATATAAATAAAATAGACTATTGGCCTAAAATTACATAGACTGTCGTGTTGTGACTGAGACTGTGTTCATTGCAACCTTTTGTTATGGCGTATAATACTATTAACGGTACTTACATACTTCACATACGAGTAGTAAGCCTCTATATTGTCAGAAAATTGTTATAATATTACTGTCTAAATAGATCTTTTTTATGTTTAAGTTGTCATTACTAGAGATGCTACGAATATTTGGTATTCGTCTGAACACCGATGTATCATGAAAAGGAAGAAACATAATAGGTATTCCTTTTCCTTTAGGGTCAATCCTCATTGAAAGAGCAGTGGCGCGCAGTGGCTTTTTGAGGCAAAATATTCAAACTATTTTTTCTACGCGGGAAAAGTTCATACTCTTTTGAAGGCGAAAGAAAGGCCGCGCGTGGCATTGCGACGCCATGCGGCCTCGTGCGCTTACTAGCGTTCCTTTCTAGTAGGTACAATAGTCGGGCCGCCAAATGCCGCTGCTCTTCCAATTGGGATTGACCCTCACTATCAAATTCCTAAATATTTCCTTTTTTTCCCTACCTCACGAGATCTCACTGTTAAGCCGCAATCTTATTATCTCTGACGTGTCGTGTCGTGACGCATTAGAAGTTATCGATTATAGCTCGATTCAAACTTAATGGGACTCGGAAGTTCGTGCGAATACGACACTGCCGGAGTTCTGGCCAATGGCGTTTGAGAGAAGTCAAAGGCCAATCGGCTTGAACTTGTGCAATGTCACTCGTACGAACTTCCGAACCGCCTTTAAGTTTGAATCAAGTTATACATTACATGTTTTATTTTGTTGTGTTTGTACATTTCACTCGTCGCATCAGAACAGAAGCGAGTAGAGCGACGAGGACGGAATGACACGATTTGGTAAGGCATCAGTACTCGCTTCCTTAAGACAGGTCTTCGCTGTGAAATATTCGGCGCCTCGGTCAAATTTTCAACATTTGGCCAAACTATCGTGGTATCTCTAGTCATAACATGATGCAGGGATTTTTCTTCAGTGTAAGTTCTCCGACAGAATTTTGTACACAACTATGATTGATATATATTTTTCATTATATCTTTGTATTTTTAGATTTATGTAAAATCGAGTGGAAAATAAATCATTGTTAATTACGATATTATTAATTTGATGCCTTTTCAAATACCTAAGGTCCACATTACTCTAAAACGCTCCCTTAAGTTTATAATATGTGTGTAAATTTATAAGCAATAGCCTTGAGCTAAAAGAGTACTGCTCCTCAGCTTTCCTGGACGTTCAACAAGCATTCGATCGAGTATGGCACAAGGGGCACTTATGCAAGATCAAGTCACTTCTCCCTCACACCTTCTATGGAATCCTAGAGTCTTATATCACCGATAGAATATTCCAAGTGAAAGAGATGGATTATACATCAGGTTTCCATGATATACTTGCAGGGGTACCTCAAGGCCCTGTACTTGGCCCAGTGCTGTACACCATATTTACCTCAGATCTACCGCATACCCCTGGAGTCAGTATTGCAACCTATGCAGACGATACGGCAATCCTAGCTTCGAGTAAACAACCAGAAGAAGCCACGTTAAAGCTGCAGCGAAGCCTAAATGAACAAAGCAACTGATTCGATAGGTGGAGAATTAGGGTGAACACTGGCAAATCACTACAAGTGACATTCACATTGCGAAGAAAGACATGCTCCTGTAAACCTAGGAGGAAAGGAACTGCCTCAGAGTGACACAATTAAATATCTTGGACTGCACTTGGACCGTAGATTGACATGGCAAAAACACATTGAAACAAAACGGCGTGAGATCAACATTAAATATAAGAGGCTGCACTGGTTACTGGGTAGAAACGCGAAATTGTCCATCGACAACAAACTCCTCATCTACAATGCTGTTATAAAACCCGTCTGGACCTACGGAATTCAATTGTGGGGAGCTACATACGACTCTAACAAAACTAAAATTCAAAGAACACAAAACTAAATTACCTTAAACAAATAAGCAACTCGCCTTGGTTCATAAGAAACGCTGAAGTACATGAACACCTGGGCATACCTACAGTCAAGGAGGAAATAAAAGTATACGCTCAGAAGTACAAGGCTAGGCTGGAAAATCATCCTAACCACCTAGCTGTTCAACTCACTACCAGAGTATATAAACCGTCTCAAAAGACGAAGAACCCTGGAGCTCACTGAGCTAATATTATTATGGTAGACCTAATGAGGAATATCTCCACCCGCCTCCGTGCCACCCGCATATCATCCTACAACTCATCTGCTCATAGTCAGAAGACTGATTGCACGATCCGCTCTTGGAAAAAGAAAATTATAATATAGATCGGTCCGCATGACACTAAAACCAGCCTCAGGGACTTTTATATCAAAGACAACACAGGTTCAAGTTAAAATAAAAAATGCACATTCGGCAACAAAATTTATTTAAAAGAAATTGAAACAACAATTTATATAGGTATGTAATTAAAACTATATGTAATAATAATTATGAAAAAATATAAGTCCATATTGTGCTCCGAATGTCGAACTTACTAAAAGGTTTTGTTATAACCCAAATCATCAAAGTAGGTTTGGTTAAAATTACACTTCACAATTATGCTAAAAAATGGAAAGTAACGTCAATTTTTTTTTCATATGGTTAAAATAAATCTAAACTATACTTACACAAGGACATTATGTTATGGAAGCGTAAGTACCCACGATATGCAATTTAAATGTTACCTACAATGAATGTGCTAGTGATAATGTAAAGATATGAAAAAATTGAAGAGCAATGAAGATAAAAGGAAGTTGTCGACTCCAATATTATCAGCTTATCCGCAGTATTGCAACGGTGCCTTCAATGAGCAATTTAACTGTAAGAAAAACTACTAAATGGGTAACTGATATGGAAACTAAACTAAAAATTTGATCGCCCAGCCACAAAATACTAAGTGTACACTGCTCTGCTCCAACAACCAATCAATCAATCAAAGAATCAAGAATCAATCAATTCTATACATACATGACAGCCTCTGTGGCGTAGCGGTAGTGCACGCGACTGCCACGCAGGAGGCGCGGGTTCGATTCCCGCTCAGTGCAAATATTTGTATGCATGAATATGACTATTTGCATTGGTCTGGGTATTATGTATAATATGTATGTATTTACAAAAAAAAAGTATTTAAGTATGTTTATCCGCATTCTAGATTCCATAACACAAGCTATAAAAGCTTACCATGGGTCTAGATAGCGTTGTGTAGAATGTTGTGTAATATGGAATATTGGAATATACCTAGTGATAAGGCTATTTGATTATTTTGAACATTTATAGGAAGTGCATTTAATTTCACATTTCATGATGATTATATGGATACTCGCAGTACCTACCACCATACCCCTCTTATTCCTCTCTTTTGCTGTTTAATTGCTACTTGCTAGTTTAAGAGGTATTAGGTAGGTATGTATACATAAGTCTTTCACTGTGAGTAAAAATAGTAGTGTTAATAAGTACCAGGTTAGCATCTGATACGGGTCTTGTAAAAGTACGCTAATAAAATACAAATACGACGTCTAATACCACTTGTTCGTGCTGTATATAACTATAATAATAAATACTCACGAATCGAATTATCACTAAGAATCGAATTAAATTGAAACAATATTATGGACCTACTAATCTATGTAAGAATTCGACTTTATTACCACCAGTCATTGAACTTGGGTTATTTATGTATTACTTACTGATATTATTATGTCTAACGTGAGTTTGTAATAATTTATTTATCAAAATCTCACGTTTTAAATGAGACTCTTGAAGCAACATTTTCTATGACAGAATCTAAAAATTGCAACTACAATAAACTCAATCCCTATTTTTCTGGTGTCCATTTTCTAATGTGATTAACCTAACATTTCTGCTTACTGAGTATTTAACAAAGAAAATTATTACAAACCAGCTAGAAGACAATTAAACAAATTATTGATAGGTAAATTTAAAAAGCATTCGCTAACGGTTTCCTAAAATGCCAGATCTTTGGTGGTCAACTATCTAGTTGGTACCAGTTCTAAATCGCACTAATAAGATTGAAGCAAAGTATATACAATATGTTTATCTAAATGAAATTAAATATACATTTCTTGAGTGATGATTTTTTCTTGAATTACGAAATAAATATTAGAAATAGTGGCATGATCAAAATAGAAAATTGTAAGCATCCCATTACTGTAAATAAAATCATTAACGTGTTAATGTAACGTATCCAAACATATCTTTATTACTCCCACAGTGTGTCACATTTCAGAATATTAAGAATACGACAATATGAAGCTTGCTTGGTTTATTTATATTGGATACATTAGACGTTTAGTTACACTTCCTATTACAATAATAGAGCGCATCGACTTATTTAAAAAAAAAGATGGGCACATTTTTTGCACCAGTGGGTACATGAACAATTAAAACCATGTAGACAGCAATGCTCAATGTTGGCAAAAGCAGGTAAGTACCTACCTACCTACCTAACCATACAAAAAAATTAACAATGTTTGAATGTAATTGCTATGATTAAATTTCAATGTCAATCATTTATGGTAAAATCTTTTTAAAGAGATACTATAGCACAACTGGATTTTTCTTTTCAATGTAACTATTCATACTGTTATCAGATTTAATATCTTACTGCTTGCTTTATCCCAACATAGTGTAGATATTAGATACAGAGACGTGACGCAATAATATCACATTTAACGACATTAGAACTAAATTTGTGAATGACGGTTGCTATTATCTAGGGCTTTTACATTTGTGGCAAGTACGCCCGTTAGCAAACTGACTAACATATTACTTAGTATTCAACATTTTTGTTTCAAACCAGCAAGCATATAGAAAGAAACTGTATAAATGGCATGTTATTATAGGTATACGATACATAATATCCATACATGTATAACACCTTCCTCAGTTCTTACGGCAGTAAATACAATATACTAATACCCTTTGATAAATTAATATATTAAAAAATTAAAAAAACTGTAATATACGACAATAAAATTAAGAAACAATAATTAATAATGAATGACAATAACACAACCATATACATAGGTACACAAGCATTTTTTTTTTATTACAATATACATTACATATTGCTAAAATGTGTAAATGTCTTTTCATGTTCCAACTAAAACAATTTTTGACTAAATCAAATGCTATCATTTTTTGTTTTTATTCCATAGGTAATAAGTGTAGCCATCAAGTCACTTTAAGGCGACGTATAAGACGTATAAGATGGGAAATCTGAATCATATCGGGCGTGTCTGGGCATTCCCCCTGTAAGGGAAAGACTGCGGGTTCGAGTCCCGCCCGAGAAGATTCTTTTTCCCTATGTATTTGATTTGTATAGTTAGCATACTTAATGCTGTAAAAATTCATTCAAAAGTTACTTGTTTTGTAGAATCGCTCGTGTGGCGTTTTTAGCCCCGCTGTTAAATATTCCATATCTATATAGATAATGTTTTCCTTTGTTTAATGTGACCTCTGTTTTACAACTAGGTAGACAGTAGGTACATACTGCTGAATATTATACAAAATTTACTCAAAATCATGTTTCAACGCACAATGATAACCATGTCTTTAGATAAAACAGATAAAATAATAACATGAATGTGTTAGTCTAAGCCTTACTAGACTATGAGATAGTAATTATGGGTGAATCAAATAGTAGACAATAACATAATGTGCATGACAAAAATGACTGTAGAACTTTTAGCTAATAAATGTACATTTTTTATTATCAATTGCCTTATAATGATATTACCTAATATATAATAATGTAAACATATATTATTTAAGTGTTATATATTATTCATTTGCACAATACTGAAATTTTTCCAAGTTATATGTCACCATGTTATCATAATACAATTAACTATAGCTCACAAGCATCCATACCCATGAATCTGATATTTGTATTTCTTTCAAATTACATGGATAGTGGTATGTTTAGAATAAATACATTGCACTAGAACTTCAGTAATCATTAATCATAAATATCAATTTGTACAACTCCGGTTATACAATAATTATACATACAGTAATTTACTAATCATATTATGATCAACTTGAGGTAGTCTATGACTACAATATGGTGAATACAATCAAATTTAATCATTCTTTTTGTCACCAGTTTCTTCTTTTTCTGTAATTGCTGGGGTACCACTTTTAGCCAACTTTTGTTGTTCCTCCATTTCACCAGAGAATCCAAATTCATTAACACGCTTGTGGTCAACCTTGTAAATCCACCGCTGATATAAGAAGATAAAGAACACAATATCTGAAAGAATTAATAATTGCTTAAATAGTGTACACAAAAAAGTTTTGTCTAAAATGTTGCTACATAATAATTTATTTTTCCAAAAGCAAAAGGATTAATTTAGAGATTATAGATTGAAGTTATTGTAAAACTTCACATCGAACCTTTAAAATATCATATTGAAAAGAGAAAGTATTGATAATTTTCATTTTCACTCAAAGTTAGTCTTTCATCTTAACATACAACTTAGTCAGAATTTGTTAAACTTCAAAGAATGTAACTGTAAGTCCACCCTTGATTAAACTAGAAATTTATTGGAGAATGTTAAAATTATCTCTTAAAACCCTGATGTAAACTTACCATCTCTGAAGCAACCCAAACGGTACATAGTTGGCATCTTGATAACAAAGGCAAAAATATCATCTATGAATGTGTTAAGGAACTTGTATGTCATCATTCTCCATGGCAGATGTGCAACTGACTTTAACTTGTAGTTGATGAACAGCTGTGGTGTCATCATAATGAATCCAAATGTTAATAAATATCCATACATCATGTTCAAGACAAATGAATACCACCCTTTATGCTCTTGGTACAACAATGAATAAACACCATATCCTATGAGAAGCGGAAAGCATGCCCAACTTAGGTAACGGAAGGCAAGTATATCATATTGCTTCGTACTAGATTCTACATAAGATCCTTTATCAGTAAATGAAAGCTTTGGTATACCAAATATACGACTTTCTCTGTTTATCTTGACATCCATTACTTTATTTATCTTCCATATCTCAATCATTAAACCTATGAAGCATGAAATTCTAACCATGACATTGGTCTCATTGTCTAAAACATACAGTAACACAACAGTGGACTGAAAGACATTGAAAAATACTGATCTCACAGAAAGACCTTCAAGTGATTGCCTATTATTCCAAAACTGAATGTCATTCTTGAAAGCAAGCAGTTCAAATATTGAATGTAGAATAGATACAGATATTGTAAGGCCTAATAAATATGGTGAGGTATCTAAAAGTAATTCCTTCACTGTGTCTTGTTCTTCATCTTGTTCTTCAGCACCTAAAGCAGAGAACATGCTCAATTTGTCTCTCATAGCTTGTGCTGTATACAACTGCCATTTAAACAGACTCAGAGGCTGAAACACCAGCTCCAGCTCCAGAACTTCTGTTGTTTTATTTATAGGCACATAATCTCGCATCATATTCCAATAATCATTTAAGAATACTGCAGGCTTATATTGTTTACCATCGGGCAAAAAGTAAATAAATTCATCTAATGGAGGAGGGACACTACCCTGCATCCAATTGGTTTGGTCTGTTACCAAATTAATGGTCAAGTTGGGATGCCAATGTGACACTATTTCTTCTTTTAGTGTTTCAGCCTTGATAATTTCTTCTGCAGACTTTTCTGTTTGTCCTGTCAATAAGTTGTGAGTTTTGAGATAACGCAATTTTTTGAATTTGTTCAACATCTTTTTGCCATAGGTAATGTATGGTCCACCATAGTTTTCTTTATTTTTTGGATCTGGTGATTTACCTGCCTGAACTACATAAATATGAAGGTATATGGATCCATTATTTTTAAGTGCTTCTGAAGGTGTTATGGTAGTAGAGTGACTAAATGATCCATCTTGATTGGGTCCACCAAACCAATCACCATACATAATTCCAGTATGTTTCCAAACTAAATCAGAATCATCAATATTTCCATAAAACTCTTTCTCAGATATATAGCAATACATATCTAACATTGTTCCATTAGCAAACATATTTACAGCAGGTACTCGTGGAGTTCCCGTAGGACTACTTAGGTCTGCCTTAGGTGCAGACGATTGACGAAACATTGATGTTATAAAATAAACAACCAATGCTCGTATAATCAATGATTTAGTGACAGCAAAAAAGGACTCCATTTTTGTTGGTTGCATTCTGCGACGTTGTTCGTCAATTTGGGCATTGATCTAGAACAAATAATAATGTAAAACTAAAATGCAGGTGAATACTCGAGACATTATAAGGTTAGCTTTAATATAAATAATTGTAACTCGACAACTTGCACAAATCAATCTGAATATAATCCTTGCCGGTGAATTATTTCAAATGTATGAAGTGATAATTTCATCAAAATATATTAAACTTACATCAACTTCTTGAGAAGATCCATTTTCCACAACACTATTTTCAGTGGCGACCTCGCCAGCAGTTTTATCTGATTGACTATTGCTAGTACTGTCTGCCATTTTATGTCTTGCAATTATTTCAAATTATAATTATCTGCAAAGACAATCCGACATGATACTACGACACTAAAATGATATTGCCAAATTGGATGAATTTATCGTGACTAAATATCCAATAAAGATAAATGCTGCTTAGAGACTAGAGAGAAATATAGAGTGAGAGAGTCTATGTTCAAGTATTTGACTTTAGTCTATGATACTCTTAGCCTTTTGAGCCAGTGACATAGCCGCATGGTTACACATGGTCGGTACGTTTCAGAACTTATTTTCAGTTTCAAATATTTAAAATATTCTTAAGAAATAGCTTTTTATTCAATTCTGTAGGCACTTACGGGCGCCAGTGCACCAGACACGACCAGAGGCGGGTTATTTACATGACAAAAGCTTGGCTGGCTAATTGACATTATATAAGTAACAATGTAAGTTAAATGTAAAATAAACATTACTTAACACGATGTTTAAATTAAAAAAATATGTCTATTTGCCTTAACTCTTGAATATTGCCATTACTATATTTTTATCTATGGCCATACCTATCTAGACTCTGGCCAACGAAAGATGTCAAAGATGGCGCAAAAGTTGGCGCCAAATTTGAGAAACCAACAGGTTGCAACACTGACTAGACTCTGGCCATACATTGTACCATAATAGCATAGATATTTATAATAATCTATGGCATAGATTATTAGGGTAATAGGTAGCTTGTTATTAGGCTAGTTTTCATGCATGCAGGCCTTCTAGGAAAAAATCATAGACTTAGAATACACTACCTACGTTTTTTTGTTTTCTCTATCTAGGAAAAGGATTCTAGTATAGACTCAGTTATTTCGTTTTTTTTAATGATTTTATGACAATGGTGGTTTTTAGGTTTAGTATTTTTATGATATTACTTTAGTTAAAATGATTGATGACGATGATGATGGATTAATGATGTTGATAATGATGTTGATGATGATGCTCCCTGGGGATGTTTGGATTGAATAAGTAGAGTCATAATTCACTGTAATATGCTACTTTCGTCATAGGATAATAATGCGAAAAAGAATATTGCCTACAAATAACCTTCCTCGATAAATAGTCTATTCAAAACAAAATGATTTTACGAATCGGATCCACTGGCCCGATTTGTAAGATTCCTGTTCCCAAGATTTCTAGTGAAAGGTAAGGCAGTGGCAATGAAGTCTGTGAGCGCGAAGTAACGTGAGGTCATATGCCCGATAAGCCCTGACCAAACCGGCTTATTCCACTTTTCCCTGTTGACAATCCCCGTTGATGGGGATTATTGAACTTTTTGTTCACTATTCCCCGTTGACGCAAAATTTTTCAATAATGGGGATTAGTGAACTAAAAAGTTCGTTCGTGACTGAATTTCTTGTCCTGAATCGCTTGCTGAATTTAGGATTTAGGAAGGTGTAATACCCCTTTTACTGTAAGAAACTTTCAAGTGATTTTATACGCTTAGCGTTAGCGCACACCAAACTGCATTTCGCTTACGCATGGTCGAGCAGAATCTTGAATGCTCGAGCATGCAGCCTGCATGCACGCTCCTGCGCGGGTACCCGAGCGCGCTCGCGCGAGCAGTCACATAGGGTGTACTATGCCAAATAATCGAATATCAATTGATCGACCACTATAAATCGAACATCCAAATACTCGAACGTTCATGAAATCGAAAGTTTAATATATCGAACATTCAATATATCGTACACTCAATACATCGACTATTCAAAATATCGAATGTTTGTTTATGTTAATATTATAAATGCGAAAGTAACTCTGTCTGTCTGTCTGTATGTTACGCTTTCACGCCTAAACCACAGAACCGATTTTGATGAAAGGAGAACATTCACTCGTCATACTTATTTGGGCTAATTTTGAAAGTGCCGGCCAACGGAAAAAAAGTTAGTATTGTTATTGAATATAACAAAATAAACATTTTTTATTACTAGACCAAAACTCTGCGTCAGCTCTGAGAGATAATATGTAACTTCAAAAGTTTGTGAAAAAATCGTAATTACTGCAATATTTTGTCGTAATAGCGAGCCAGAATGTAAAAAAAAGGTCTCAGGTACCTCACGGGCGGTCAGCGGGTGCGCCTGCGCCACATGCCATCTCGCTCGCACTTACGGTGTAGCGTACTCCGCCTGGCGGATGGGGCCAGGCGGGGGGCGGGCGCCGCTGTACCGGCCGGCATTGTTTTGTTTAGTCACGAACTTAGTTATCCATGCAACTTCTGTTACATCGGACGGCTACCAATCGAGTTTTCTCACTTGTTTCTTTTGAGTTATCGTGTTTTGACATAATGTCACAAATGTTGTGTATACAATGTTGTCAACCGTGTGAGGGTCGAAGGACATATACGTGGACTTCACGAGAGGAGCAACATAGTGACATGGCGCAGATAGTTATTGAAGGACTGATTGAGAGACAGGTAATTATGTTATTCATTTTTTAATAGATATTATCCTAAATAATGGGCAGCTTCACCTAAACGATTAACAACGCATAATTAAAGCATATTGTTAGATTCGTCTTGGCAACACAATGGTTCTCATGGCGGCTATACACACTCGTCGACACAGGCCGAGTGTGTACAGGGAGCACTCGTCTCATCTCGGTCGCTCTCGGTAGCGTGTCGGTATTTTTATTTAGTCGCCCACAGAAAGTTTTTAATAAACAGACGTTTCACTATGGGGGGTCTGTCTAATGAACGCGAATTACAGTTTTTGGGGTGCTATCAGACAGCAGCCGTTTTTTGGAATTCTAAGAATGTGAAACACGAAGATAAGCAATGTATTCATGATGCTTGGGCGCGAATAAGTTTTCTTTGTATATTAAATGTTTAAAAGGTTATAATGAAAGCTTATGGCGCAAAGATAAACAGCAGCAACAATTCTACGTCCATTGTCAAGGGAGTTATACGAGACTCTGTGCTAACGAGTGTGTACAGGCATGTTCTCGAAGAGCCTTCTCGGTCGAGGCTCTCGATGAGTGTGTAGAGGTCGCTCGCATCATAACTTTGCGTCAGCGAAGTTACCAACAAGTCTTATTGGAGGATCGCTAATCATTTTATTTTTTATTGTTTTCAGGAAGAACCGACAGATCACATTTGTCGACCATGTTGGCAAAGAGTTGAAAGGGCTTATGAACGAAGAATTAGTGACGCAAATCAAGTTGTCAATGCTCCTGCACCAGATGAACCTGCTGCGCAGGTAAATCGTCTCCATCCAACACTAACATTAACTGGATATCTTCGTACTCCAAACACAACTGCGAATTGTGTTTTTCAACATTGTCAGAATGGGACTCGCCTTAGAGTTCCGAATAATGTTGTAATTCGTCAGATCGTACGCTATAACCTCATTGTACCAGAAAATGCTCGAGTATGTCAAGAACATTTGGAGGGAAACCTCTGGCATACACTTCCTCTTCAAGATAATCTCAGAGAAGATTTTACGGCCTCGGAGATAGTTAATGCTCTTAATATTATGCGTAATCATATTACAGAAGATATTCTCGACTTTGAGCAATATGAGCTAATAAATCCTAACGAATTCCATACTTGGATTGGGCTTACACATGAACAATTTTTGAATTTAATTAATCATACGCCCAGCCTAAATGATAACAGGTTTAAAAAAACTATACTGGCTGCAACTTTAGCAAAACTGCGTACAGGGGATTCCAACGCTAGGCTGGCATTAATTTTCAGAACAAGCGAATCTCGTTTTCGAAGATTATTAATTTTAGGTCGAGAAGCCCTATTGCAAGACTTTGTTCCTACCCATTTAGGGTTTGATCACATGAATCGACAAGATGTGGCACAACTTGTTAATACCCGAATCATTATTTGGAAATCCTGAGAGCTCTATCGAGCATAGAAATGCTATCGTCATTTGTGATGGTACATATATATATAATCAAAAAAGTTCAAACTATCTTTTTCAAAGACTCACGTACAGTCACCATAAATATCGGAACCTAACGAAACCTTTTTTATTTGTGTGCTGCGATGGTCATATTATTGAGGTATCTGGTCCACATGCTGCGACGACTTCCGATGCTCACATAATGAACTCAATTCTTCAGGATGAAGAAAGCGTATTTCACTGGTTCCATAGACCAGGGGACGTGTTTATTTTGGATCGTGGTTTTAGAGATGCAGAGTTGACTCTACGGTCACATGGATACTCAGTGCATATGCCCCAGACAAAGGATGCTAACGAAATACAACTGTCTACAGTACAAGCCAACAAGACCCGCCTTGTCACCTTATGCCGCTGGGTGGTAGAAATAGTTAACGGACGATTTAAAAGAGATTTTAGACTGCTAAGAATAGTCCATAGCAATCTTGCCTTACCGGATATGATCGACTATTTTAGGATTGCTGCAGCATTATTAAATGCATATCATCGGCTGATTACGGACAATGTCAGAGCCCCAGCGTTTTTTAGAAATAGTAAGAGAAAGGATGGGTATTCCAAATATACTAGGCGATATAGTAAATACTTACAATTATAACCGAAGACGGGCACAGTTTGTGCGAATCGACACGCCGTCTGAAATTCCATTCCCTATGTTAACGGAGGAAGACCTTATTTTATTCGCAGTCGGTATTTACCAAATAAAACAGGCCCGAAGTTATTATGCAGAGCACATCCAGGGCACTGGTAGATTTACCATTGAACTTGGGGGAGAAATACCCGCTGAACATCTACGTGAGGTTGAAGAAAGAGAATTTTGCCTACTTCGAGCCCGAATTCAATCACGGCATGTTCGTTTAAGAACATATAATGTTTATATATGTGCTGATACAACTCTCACGGGCAGGCAAGCCATAGCGCATTATTATTGCACCTGCCTTAATGGCAAAAGAACTGTCGGTTGCTGCTCCCATGTGATGTGTATTGTGTGGTACTTGGGGTATGCAAGGCACCTTCCTGTGATAAACATTCCTGCTGAAGGCTTAGAGGATATGTTTTTGGATATGAGCTGGCGAACTTTAAATAATAAATACAAAATTGCATTTTAACAGTTAGTGTTTTTGTTTTCACCTATTTTTTTTTTCGGATTAATCGCATTTCGTCAGTACCAGAACTGCGGGACAGACACAGTTTCCATACGAGACCGTAAAGCCAATTTAGACTACCATAACAGAAGCAATATAGTAGTTATTAGACAATACTTAGACAATACTAGCTTGTTTTATGTACACTTTACACTAAATATTTAACCCTAAATAAAATCTCAAGGAATCTATTTAGAACTTTGGTGTAGTAATAAAAAATGCTTACAATGTTGTGTTCTATCAAAGTCAAGCATTTTTTTTTAGTGGCCGCATAAATAAAAATTAGCCCAATCTGAATGATCGCCTTTGGTGTAGGGAGGGATAGGTTAGACCTTGAGAAGGGACATAGGCTATTTTTGGTCGCGATGACCGACATCCACGCGGGCGGAGCCGCGGGCAAAAGCTAGTGTTCGATATATTAAACATTCGATTTCATGAACGTTTGAATATTTGGATAGTCGATTTATAGTGGTCGATCAATTGGTATTCGATTTGGCATAGTACACCCGTCACATACGCGAGCGTGGTCGAGTAACAAATCTAGACGTAATATGTATGTTCATTTTGTAATGTATGCATATATAATGTAATAAATACATAAAAAAAAATTATCGTGCGCAAAATCCCCACGGAGCCGGTGGAGGCGGTTATGTCGGACTCCAACCGACTAAAACGCACGCCGTCTTGGGTCCTTGGTTGCCGGAGGTGAGATTGCCAAAAGCTTATCTCCCGCACCCCGGCAGACCCAGGACCATCTCTTTCGAGATGGTCCGCTTCGGCTTGTGGGGACCTCGGTGTCCCCTACTAGCCCCGGGTCGGGGAGGCGCACTCAGCGCCGCCGCCTGCTTCTGCTAGGGTGATAGGCGGCTCCACCGGTCACCCCCAGGTCAGCGACATACATAAGGTTGATATTAAACTAACACGTAAAAGTGCGCGAACGAACTGCAGTTTGGTGTGCTCCAACGCTTAGTAATAAACATTCTCCATCAAAGAGTATAATATAAGAGTTTCTACATTGCCAAGAAGAGTCAATGGTCTGATGATCGTTGCAAAGGATATAATTTATGCTACTCTTTAAAAAAAATTAACCGCAGAGTCTATTTTGGTGGGATATGCTAACTATTCAAATCGATTAAGATAGTAAAATGTGAATCGCTCGGGCGGGACTCGAACTCGCGATCTTTCCCTTACGGGGGGAATGCTCTGACCACTAAGCCACCGAGCTACGCCTGAATCAATCCAAATTTTTCCTTTATTTAACCGTCTTTTTGGGCAACGTTGGAGCCATCAACTGACACTTTTACGAACTCTCGGAACGAATGAATGATTTTGCAATCATTTTCAAACATTGAAATTTTATTACTCTGCCCAAACATTTGAAGGTCTTAATGAATCTTATATTATTTTTACTTCGGCGACTTAAATAATAGACAACATCGTAATATTTAATGGTTTATTTGAAACACAAAATTGAAAGACTGACAGTTAATCGGACCCAAAATGTATTCGGAACCTTATCTTGAATGTTCAGAGTCCCAAACCATTAAGAAATTAGTTTCGACAACATTAAACAAAACATAAAAATATTACTAACAGCAAGTCACTTTATAAAGTTCTCCTAGAATCTACTCAGTAATACTCAGATTCTGTAGTGCAGATGCTGAAATTCCGACACTGGTTTCCATCACAGAGATTTCATTACCTACATCTTGAAGATTACTTAAAAACAAAGACATATCCTACTTCTTTTCTAGCAATGTAAATGGATGCATGATTTCCTGCCTATAATTATAACAGGCCTTAAACTGCTTGTGCTTGCAAATTATACCTTCTTTGAAAAGGTATTTCTCCTTTTCACTTGCATACATCACCTCGCATTGTTCCAAGCGGTCCTCTGTACAATCTGTCATAATAAGGTATAATTTTATAGGCACAAGATAAGAGACCACATTAAATGGCAACAGTCCACAAAATATCTTTCTACTTATACATCCTCAGTAGCCTACATGTTAGGATCCAAGTGTACCATGTATTATGAAACCTACAACACAACTACCTACTTATTAAAAAAATACATACTTTATAAATTAAATTGTTATGCATCACAAAGATTTAGGCATAAATGGAAAACTTAAACATTAAGTACCTATATAATCTACATGTGTTATATTATGATAAGTATGCTACATCGCTTCTGTATTGTGTCAATTCAATTGATAAGCCTTATTACAATTTCAGTGGAATCTGTACAAGTATGAAAAAGTAAAACAAATATATAATGGAATTTCCGTCACATTTTAAACTTTTTCTTCCGTAATACCTTAGGGAGAATATTATGTCGACCCTCAAACACTCACATACAATTATTTACTTACAATACATTGTGAACTGCCACCATTTCTAAGTTTAGCTACATTTAATCTTGCATTTCTTCCGGCAACTCATGAGGATTGAGGATCCCTGGAACTGACAACTGGACTCTCCGTTTCTCCTCCTGAGCTTGACGAAGTGCAAACAAACGTTCCTCCAGGTACAAATCACTGTCATCCTCACCAGTGTATTCCTGAAATCATTAAAATTTATATATGTTAAAATAGTTCCTGCATCATAATAATACAGTTCGAAAGCCCACATTTGACAACTATCAGATCCATCCCGTTAGCTGCTAATAGCCTATTAGCTCTATTGTTAGCAGCGACATTGCAAGAGTGCAACACCACCATTTAGTCTGAGTATAACACTGTCCCGCGCCGCAGAATGGTCTCCATGAGCACGGGCCTGGAGGCAAAGGTTTTGAGTAAATCGTCACATCGCCCTAGCTGTCGCTAAAACATGGTGGAATCAATGTACTTTATTTATTTTAGTCCCTTGTATTAATGGGCAGATAGGGTCTGTTGACCAATGGAGCTCTGAATCGTAGCGATTCCCTTACTACGGCGCACTTGGTTAAGGCTAGGCAGACGTGAAACAGTACCGTTCAGTCTTTTTGATCGCGATGTAACCCTACACGCTACAAAAAAAGAATCCCACGTCATAGAATAAGGAACTAAAGGCCCGTTCTCACTTTACCTCCACGCGCTATGGGACGGCTACGTTACTTCGGGTGTCGTCGTGTACTCGTGACGATGCGTGAATCAAAAATCTTGGTAATAATAGATATAGAAATAACAGTGACTCATACAAATGACTCAGACATCAATTAGCAAATAGAACTTATTTTTCATAGTTTGGCGCATGATTAGATGCGGATGAGGCGTCGAATCACTGATTGAATTAAATTTAGAAAAAGAAAGAAAGAAAGAAAGAAAAATATTTTATTTAAGTACCACACAGCGTGCATCATACAAACGCCTGTTTATCCCTTAAAAGGCTGTCAGATAGCAATTGGCGTGGCCCAAAAAAGAAATCCGGGACCCTCATATGTAAGAGCGAGTCATATGACATCAAATTGGCATATATTTTTGACTGACTGAATATTTGCTCAACCTGAAAATCGCAATCAGATTGTTTATTCAAGAAGTTCTATGTTAAAAAAAAAACTTCTTATAATATCTACTTATAATGTTTAATTACTTCAATGCAACCTTGACTTGAACACGTCAGCTTTAATTTTAGTGGTATTAAATTATTATTTTATTTAAATGTATCATCCATGTCATAAACATAATAGCGGTTTTTTTTTTCATTACTAGTGTAGCAAACAAGTACAACGCCTAACGGATGGTATGTAATTACTGTGTCTTATATGCTTTGAGAGCTAAAAATGATACTTAGTTTAAAAAGGACTGGCAAAATACTTTTGCATTGAAAAAGATTGGTGGATATCATATGCATCCATAGCAATATAAAATAACATAGTAAAGCACATCTCTGGTGGAAAAGCAGCCTTATAGTGTTATATTAGTAAATTCTCAGTAACCAGACTCAGAATAAAGGGCCACCTTGATGGTAAGACGTGTGCATCATATTGCCCATTAAACACACATTTGCGGCTTATTCCACTTTTACCCATTGACAATCCCCGTTGATGGGGATTATTGAACTTTTTGTTCATTATTCCCCGTTGACGCCAAAAAATTATTTAATGGGGATTAGTGAACTAAAAACTTCAATAATCCCCATTAGGTATGTTAAAAATAAAATACTATTAATGAATTATCTACTTTTTATTTTTTATAAGGTAAGGGCTGAATTATACAATAATATTGACAGCCTCTGTGGCGCGGCGGTAGTGCACACGACTGCCACGCAGAGGGGCGCGGGTTCGATTCCCGCTCAATGTAAATATTTGTATGCACGAATATGGCTATTTGCATTGGTCTGGGTGTTTCTATGTATAATATGTATGTATTTACAAAAAAAAAGTATATAAGTATGTTTATCCGCGTTCTAGATTCAATAACACAAGCTATAAAAGCTTACTATGGGTCTAGATAGCATTGTGTAGAATGTTGTGGAATATTTATATATATTTATATAATAATAACGGGAATTAACGCGATCATGGTATAGATACATACATACCTTTCATTAAAAAGGTTGAGGAATCATTACCTCAGGTTGGTTAGGTTGGGTTTTTATACAAATAATCAATAATTCAGCCCTTACCTTTTAAAAAGTAAATGATTCATTTATAGTATTTAATTTTTAACATACCTAATGGGGATTATTGAACTTTTTACTTCTAATTGAATTTATCGTGACGGGGATTAGTGAACTGTTTAGTTCACTTATCCCAATTAAATTTATTTTAGTGCATCAACAGGGAATAGTGAACAAAAAGTTCAATAATCCCCATCAACGGGGATTGTCAATGGGGAAAAGTGGAATAAGCCACATTTGGAGTCTAGGGTCCGCTTTGCCAGTCCAACTGTGGATTTGGCTGAACTGCGATATTTTCTGTGAAGCGACTGCCATATGAGCTCCACAACCAAAAGGCGGTATCGAAATATTGCAGTTAGACCAGTTGTTGAACTTGACAACTACCCATAGCGACTGCCATGGATATTTGTATAGGAACCAGGGCTGGCTTAACGTGTTCTCCGTGGCACGACTAGTCCAATGCAAATACCCATATTTATGCATACAAATATTGGAACGGGGTTCGAACCCGCGCCTCCTGCGTAGCGGTAGTTTCCGCTACGCCACAGAGCTGTCTGCCTAGGGCTGGCGATCTCTTTGGATAGCTATAGGTAAGTATGTAAAAGATATTTTTTTAATTAATGACATTCCCATCTAGCTACTGTTGCTGTCTACAAATTATAAATTGTACTAACCCTTATTTGAACTAAGAAATCTCTTAGATGATCCTTAAATGCTGGGATGTCCTGATTCAAGTTGAATAATCCTTGAACAGTGATTTTAATTTGATTGTCACTTAAATGTGCAAAAGCCCGTTTGAGAAGATTTGCAACATATTCCTGAAACAATGTGATATATTATAGTAAGTTAATATTAAAAACTGAAAAATTATTATTCAAAGGTCTACAATAGTAGCAGTATTCCAGAGTAAACATTCTTACCTGTATATATAGGACATTGTCTGGAGTAGGACCAAGTGGTACTGTAACCCTGCCTGCCTCCACCAGGGAAAATACATATGCTAAGATAGTAGCATGCATTGTGAGCCCTGCACCATGGGACGTGTCGGTCACTACACTGAACACATGCTCTAAGATGTCACACAGGTATGTCTGGTAAAAGCTCTGTGCTGCCTGTGGGTGTTGCTCAACATTATGGAGCAATCTGTATAATATTTGCAAACCTGTGTCTGCTACATTTCTCATTGTATGCTTAAATGCCCAAATTATGGAATCCAATACCAATTTGAATTGTGCTGGAGGTATACTTAGGAATGCCTTAAAACAATGTGTGTTAACTGCCTGCAATAACAGGAAGAACTCTGTCCTGTGCTCAGGGTATTCTTCAAAGTCTTTGTTAATCATTTCAAGGGTACATTCAAAAACAGCATCAAATATCTTAGGCACTTCAGAAGTAATGTGCCCTCCAAGTTTATAAACAATAGCAGCCATGCATGATAACACTTCAGGTTCTCGCGCATCTGGTACTGCTGTTCTTTGGTAATCTAAGAGGACTGCGTCTAGAAGCGGAGGAATGAAATTTTCCAAAACCATGCTATTGTCTGAGGAGCGTGATACCCAACTTGCAATCAACTTTAAGGTCTCTTTCTTGATTATACGCATATTCTTAATAAGTGGTTGCTTTGTCACAACCACCCCATTCAGTGCAATTGCCTGACTTATGTTTTCTGACATTACTTTATAGACATTGAGCATGTCTAAGTATATTCTCCCCAATTGCACAACATATGGATGTCCCAGGGCACGGCAGGCACGTACATTTGTCTTCAGAATACTAACAAGCTGCTTAACAGCTTCAGGGTCCTTCAGAATATCTACATTGTGTGAAGCTTGAGATATGATATCATCCCAAACTTGGTTAGGCAGCAACATATATTTTTCAATAAGCTGCTCTTGGGCAACTTGATCCACTTGTGCACTGATCATGTATCCTACAGCTTCATAGAATGTGTGGACTTGAAGTGTTTGTAAATCACAGATAATGGAACTGATTGTGCTTAATATTTCTTCAATAAATGGACAAGCCTCTCCAACTTGAGTAGTAACAAAGTGTCGACGGCACTTGATTGCAATCTTGATGAAGGTGTCACAGGCCATATCTTGAACACCATCATGAGTTTCATGCATGAATTCAAAAAGTTTATTCACAACAGTTTTTAAAAACTTCCAGTGCGCTCTTAGGAATCTAGGATACTGCCCCACTACATACATAATGTTGCTAGCAATTATAGCCTTATTATCTTTACCTTTCTTCTGTTCGCACAAGCCCAAAAGTTCTTTGATGACAACAACAAGGAATCGTTTTTCATCGTCTTCATACAATGCTCCAGAGATTGATCCAATGGCCCAGCACAATGTGTTTAAGTTCTTCCAAGACCACTCAGTGCCATTTACTTGATTTTGTAGCTTTTCTGTCATAATACGTTCTGTATCTTGGCAGTCCAAATGTGTCAAATAAACTAAAGTTTCTCTCATATTCTTATACAAATTAATAGAATCAGTATCCTTCATAAATTCTCGCACAACTTCACCATTCTCATTTTCAACCACTAATACTTCTTCTGGTTTAGCCATTCTAGAGATCATTATGTAGCGAACACTGCTCAGCACATCAGCATACAATGCTTTCCTGCCCATGCTCTTCCCAAGTGCACATAAGGTGGAGGGACAAGGTTCCATCTTATATAAATCAGCAGTTATAGAGTTCCAAAACTCTAAACATATCTTAAAGATCTCCACTTCTTCTACTTCAGATATCAACACGAGATATCGGAAAGCTTTTATTAGAACAACTGTAAGTCCCTTCCTTTCAATGAGCTGTCCATGTTCTTTCAAGTATGTGCAAAGAAATAAAGCAAGGTTTTGAATAAACACTTGCTCTTGATCTCGACCAGCCGCATATGCTTCACGTATGTTGGTAGTGAGAGGTAACATGGCTTCAAGCTGTTCCATGGTGCTCAATAGCAAAAACACAAAATCATCCTCATAGTTACTTACTGTTACACCTGCAATCTCTGTTAAGCAGCTTAAAGTAATGTTACGAAACATTGGAACATTTAAAAACTTATAAATGAGTGTGCTTATTAGTTTCATTTCAAAAATGTAGCCAAGAGGTATCCAATTTAGAAACCTTAAAAGTGTATGAAGCGTTGCATCAACTAGTGGAGCATTTTGTGAATTTTCAAGGACAAACTGACAAAGTTGGAATATTTGACTGAATTCAGAACACATGGTGTCTTTTAAATGTTTGGCTTTTGTCTGTGTGAGCTGCCCTGTACTGAATACAAACACTTCTTCACTGAGCAATTTTAAAATAACCATGTTGTTTTGACAAAGGCTCTCGTTGGTCTTGGAAGCACCCACAATGTCACTTATGAAAGTTTCCCAATTGTGAGGCCATTCTCTTTTTAACACTTGAATCAAAATCATATTCAGTTTTTTCAAATACACCTTGTTGTTGTCCATTACTGTAGGATCTGAAGAATTCTTGATAATAAGGCCAACAATGTATTTCTTTATACCTTCACATTGATTTCGGGGTAATATTTTCCATCGGGTTTGTATTACTTGTTCTAATATTTGTAAGGCATAGTATTTTGTTTCCTGATTTTGTGAATACTCCAATATAGTATCAACACGAGTCCAAGCATCTGGGTGTTCTTTGAGTGCAGTCAATATCTCCTGTGCAGTGCGTTGTTGTTCTCCAACGGTAGAATACAAACATCCAACAATATTGTCAAGAAGAGTGATATCAAGTTTTTGGTTGAAATCCAAAAGTTTGGCAGCTTGTTGCTCTAAAGTTGCCATTCTGTGTGTTACAACTTATTTAAATTTGTTCCCCTTAATGAAAATCAAGACTGGGATATTTTTCTCACATTCATTCCTCACCATACGTATCACTGCAAAAAACAATTTTTGTTAGATAGGACTTGTAGACTAGTTATAACCTCTATATGATGCAAAGACATTATACGAAGTTTATGAGTAATTATTACTATGTACCATGACAAATACCACATGCCCTGTTCACAAAGATTGTGTAGTAAATATAAATAAGATAATTACAAGAGCCCTTTCGTTATACAAGAAAATATAGAGCACACACCCCGCGTAGATATTGGGAATATTGCGCGGAATCATAACATTGTTTATTAGACAAGAAATCACACAGGGCGTTCTTGCAAGAAAAGCGAAACGGTCATTTGTTGTAACTAAACTTATTAACAACTTACCCGAGAAAATAATTTGCGGCGCAATCAGTCTAACGCACTACCATACATACTAATCCGTTGTTTTCGTGAAGCTTGAAAAAGCTTACACGCATATTGTCTATGTTTATTTTTTGGTTGACTCGTATTACTAAATTTTTATAAAGCAACTTTGTCACTACAAAACAAAACTGTGTAGGGCTAATATTTTTTAATTATTTATATTTTTAAATTAATTTTTAATGACTTTACAACATTATTTGATATTTTTATTACTAAAATGACCATAGGGTACAGAAGAATTGTTTTTATTTTAAAAAGCCTAGTATATTGAGCGTTAGGCAATCTTTAGTCGCTTTTATAATGTACTATCGTACGACACAACACGATTCTAGATTAATTCAGTGACTCAAATCGTAACTGGCTATGGAAAGTAGAACCAGTAGTAGACACTGCACCAATAGTAAACACTGCACCAATAGTAGACACCACACCAATAGTAGACTCTGCACCAATAGCAGACACTGCACCAATAATAAACATTTCACCAATAGTAGACACTGCACCAACAGTAGACACTTTTGAAAATAAATTAATCTTTATTTTATGACAAGTACCTAACCATTTGGTTTACAAGAGCACTTGACACAAAGGTTGAGCGCGCACTGCGAATTTGAACCTTTTTGCCGCCCACTGAGTGACGGCCGAGTTTTTATAAACAAACTTATTGTTGTTAATCTATGTCGAATTTCGAATCTGGTGATTGGGCGCTTTTATAATAAGGTCACATACGGGCACAACGACCACAGACTAGGATGCAACGCACACCAAACTGCAATTTGCTCGCGCACTTTTTAAATGTTATTTAAATTTCAACCTTATTTAATGTCCCATAAATTGCAACATTGATTGCTATAAATCGCTCAAGCAGTCAAGTATTGCATTCTGCAATTTCAGTGCGTGCCAACGCAGAACGGACGTGGGCGCAGACTGTTCGGAATTCAAATAAATAATATAGGGATGAATGTCCTAGTGTCCATACATCAATTAAGATAACAAAATATCATAGACAAAGTAAAGTACTACAAATATCAAACAAAATAATTACAAGCCGGTAAAACGTAAAGACGAAGTTAATATTTAATAACAAATAAATCTTTGATTTGAATTATGTAAAATCTTGGGTTTGTAAGCATGGCATTGATTGAATACAAACGCTACTTTCCTATAGATAGCATACAAAAAGTATGTGATCTTTTTGAGGAGCAATTGCGCAGTGAGAGAGAAGCCGATTTAGCTTTATTTTCAATCATCATTGGAGCAGTTGAAAATAATCTAACAAATGTCAAAAATTGCGATAAGGATGTAAACCTGACAAATAAGTTTACTAAAATGAAATTTCCATCAGTTGAATGGGAGGAAGTACGCTCACTGCATGAACGGTTTATCTCTTTGATGCGTGGAGGCGTTGATGCGAAACTCCTAAATGGCATATATGCATCTCGGGATCTAGTGAAAAGAGTCGCAGATGTGGTCTGGAACTCATTGACTCGGAGCTATTACAAAGATAGGGCTCATTTGCAGTCTATTTACAGTTTTCTTACAGGAAACAAGCTTGATTGTTTTGGTGTAGCATTTGCGGTCACTGCTGGTTGTCAGGTTCTTGGTAAGCAGGATGTACATCTTGCCTTATCAGAAGATCACGCTTGGGTTGTATTTGGCAAAGATGGCACTGAAACTGCTGAGGTGTGTAATTTAGTAAATGATATTAAAATATCCTATTTAATGCCAAGTTCGATTGAAGTAATCATAATTCTAACTTTTTTTAGGTAACTTGGCATGGCAAAGGAAATGAGGATAAGAGAGGTAGATCAGTTGGTGATGGTGTATCTGCTAGATCATGGCTGTATGTGGCCGGTAAACCAGTAATATGTAGCAGAGTAATGGAGCTAGCTGCTCTTGTATCATCAATAAACCCAACTTTAACAGCTACAATTGATGTCCATGAGCTAGCACTAATGCAATACAGACTCCTATGGTTATTGTATGATATGGGTAAGTACTCTGTAATAATAGGAAGAGAGAGAGAGATATGTATATCCACACACCTCCTGCCTCTAGATCCAAGCAAGCCAATCTTGTTTGTACCACTCTGCTGCTTAAAAACTATGAAAATCTAGACTTGTCATCATTGTAGATAGTAGATCAGTTAGTTAGCTTAGTGCTAATTCGAACGATTCTAAAAAAAATAAAGTAAATATCATTTTCATTTTATAATGATGTGCAAAAACTTTCACTGCAATAATAATACCAATGACAATGTTTTTCAGGTCATTTAGATGCCTACCCTATGGCCTTAGGTAATCTAGGAGATCTGGGTGAGTACTTGAGGATATCTGATTGCTCAGGGGATAATGAAGGAATCTTACCTATTCCTGATGATGTTATCAGTGCTCGGTCAGATGGCCTGCCTAGACCCGATGCTGCTACACTGTACACCCAGGCCATTCGGTCATCTAGAACAAACTATGAGGACAGGCATGTTTATCCCTACACTTTTCAAGGAGGATACTATCATCGTCAAAAGATGTATAAAGAAGCTTTCCATGCATGGGCATGTGCTGGAGATGTTATTCGACAGTAAGTATAGTTTTAAAACTAATTTTGCTGTATTCATTAATAATACTGTAATTAATCAATTCATATCAGCGCAGTAATATTAAAGTAGCAAAAAGAATTTACTATCAAAAATATTTGAACATTATAAAATGAACTACTACTTATGTAGATACACAGATTACACAGATCTCTCAAGTCAGTTGGGTTGGTTGGGTTTATCTACGAAATGACTGAACTTTGATATATTCCTTGAAGGAACTGCCATAT
This sequence comes from Eilema sororculum, assembly GCA_914829495.1. NCBI lineage: Eukaryota > Metazoa > Arthropoda > Insecta > Lepidoptera > Erebidae > Eilema > Eilema sororculum. The sequence goes on from OU618542.1 coordinate 10,904,976, forward strand.
GACCAATGAATCTCCATAAATAAGTACCGGTTTCTGTAGTATTTTTTGATATGATCAAGGCCTTTGATTTTGTGGACCTAAAGTTGTTGCTGATAAAATTATAGTATCAGAGATCCAGCCTTAAACTGGTTAAGAAGCTATGCAAATAATAGGAAATAGTTGTGTGGAAACACACTTGTATGCACTTCCTATAATCTAAACATTGTGTCTATGAGTCTGGTATACCACAGGGTAGCATTTTGGGACCATTATTGTTTTTTATCTAGATCAACTATCTACCATCCCTTACTGTGCATCTATTATAATTGTAAATAAGATAAACTATCTTTGTTTATAATTATGATTGCTCATATTAATTATAAGGCCATTCCTAATAATAAAATAGTTTCTATTTTACAATAGTTGGAAATTAAAAGTCCTCATGCCAATGCATCTCAAAGACAAAATATTATCAATTTACCAATTTCAATAAATATTATTAACTGTACATAAAGATTGATGAATATTGTTGAATTGATGAAACTTGCCCTAGGTACTGTGAAATTCTCATTAATGATTTTATTTTATGATTCACTTGATGTTTAAACTTTGCAGCTACAATTACTCTCGAGATGATGAAGAGATTTACAAGGAGTTCTCTGAAATAGCAAATGAGTTAATTCCACAACTGATGAAAGCTGAAAGCTCAGGGCATTCTGCAAGATCCATTCTGAAAGATCCTGAGTGCTTTGCTTCTCTTCTTAGGTATGTGTATAACATCAGAATCTCTTGGTATTCCAGAACATAATAAAATTGTACATTTGTGACAATATATTTTATATATAAATTCCAGATTTTATGATGGCATTTGCAAATGGGAAGAGGGTAGTCAGACTCCTATTCTCCATATAGGTTGGGCCAAACCTCTTGTAAGTACCATCTCTAAATTTGATGCAGAAGTAAGGGCACAGGTGCACATAATATGTAAACCAGACACAGAGGGTCACACAGAAGCCAATAAAACTGAAAGTACAGATAAAACTGACAAAGAGGGAGAAAATGACAAATGGAATAATAACTCGGAAAATACAGAGATGACTGTGCGTGAACAACTAACGGCTGCAGTAAACAGCCGACCACGAGTCACACTGTACAGTCATAAAATGGCAGCACTGAAACCTTTGCTGCTAGCTGAAAGATTGAACACCCATGCCCTGCAACTCCAGTTGACTGCACAGAGTCAATTACAGCGACCGCAACCGCCGACTAAGAAACGAGACGACGATGATTCTAATCATTCTATGCCAACAGCACGCGCCAAACGAGCACGTCGAGAACGCTGAAAAATATATATATATTATATATATTGGAAACCGAATACGCTTCTCTGTCAGACTGGTACCTACCGTTGTACCTAAATGGGTGATGTATACAAAATATTTAAAGTAGTTATAAATTATGTGTTTCTATTAGATTGTTAATGTCGTATATCCATATATTTTCGGTGTAAATTAAGTAATGTATTTTTAGAGCTTGACATTTTTGAGTAGATTATTTAATTGTTACACTATTATAGTACCTAATATTGTTGTCAAGGATAAAATCATTTAGTCAGTAATGTAAGAACATTTGTTTTCCCAGATGCAGTGTTACATCCATATTCCTTGTGTTATTTAAATTATTACTTATGACTTGTTTGTACAGACATGTTATAAACAGGCCCCCCTTAAGTACTCTGGGCAAGCACTTAGAATCCTACGTTCTATGGGACTCATAACTCCAGTTAGATATAGCAATAAAAAAATGTATATATGCCAAAAAAGAAACGATTAGTAAGTCACTATAAAATTTAACTCGCGGTTCCGCCCGTAAGGATGTCCTTTATCGCGAGCAAACATAGTCTCAAGGTCTAATCTAACCCAATACCATATTTCATCAAAATAGATTCAGTGGTTTAGGCGTGAAAGCGTAACATACAGACAGACAGAGTTACTTTTGCATTAATAATATTATTATGGATGGGTAACAAATATGTACTACAAACTCAGACTAACTACTTCAAAGAGTTTATCCTCTGTCGTATTTTAATCATAATATTGGCCCCATTGTGCTAAAGTTAAGGGTTTAAGTCAAAGTATAAAATGTGAATCATTACTTATGCTTGAATGATAGTATTGAAGCAGACCCCATTATCTCGCAATATTCTGCCCTTTACTTTGATGCATTCAACACTATTTTAATCTTATGAATCTTATGATAGTATTGTCTTTTGTTATATTAAAAGGTACGATATATCGTACTACGCATGTACCTACGTTATATGTTTTAATGTGTAGTATAAATCTACATATGAATACCTGACCTTATTGTATAAATTTAATTATGTTAATGAAATAGGGATGTTAACTATCTACCTATTTTTTTTATTCGCGAGAAATGACCAGTGGCCCGAGTGAAAAATAATCGTATTCGTAACGTAAATATATCGAGAGAACTAAGCATTGCGATTGGCCGCTTTTTTTTTTATCGTGCGATTAATCCCCACGGATACCACCCCCACAGAGCCGGTGGGGGTGGTTATGTCGGACTCGAACCGACCAAAACGCACTTCGTCTTGAGTCCTTGGTTGCCGGAGGTGAGATTGCCAAAAGCATATCTCTCGCACCCCGACAGACCCAGGACCATCTCTTTCGAGATGGCCCCCTTCGGGTTGTGGGGATCACAATGTCCCCATCTAGCCCCGGTTACGGGGAGGCGCACTTTGCGCCGCCGCCGCGGCCTGCTTCTGTTAGGGTGACAGGCGGCTCCACCGTCACCCCCAGGCCAGCGCTCATGGAGGACGGAGGTCGTTCTGCGACCTCCGACGTCCGGTTCGCCTTCGCTCTGCACGGGCTTCCCGGGCCCGGCCAAGCGTTTGCGTATCGTACCAGCGATTGGCCGCTTACCCACTGTCAACCTGTGATGCCAATCACAGCCCCGTTCTCTCGATAAGTTACTTACTTACTTCCAGCGGGGGACGCCGTCGACCGGACGGGTGATCTGTCCTTTTTGTGGGCCATTTCACCCAAATCCCCTATGCCTCCCCTGGGGAGGCCAAGGGGGCATCCGGCAATCACGGTGCTCCGTCGAACCTACCTGTTTCTTTGCAGAATCTTACGATCTGTTCCACCTTCAGATCCTCGAGGTCTGGTGTTTCTAATGTGTCCGTCCCCATATTTTCCCATCTTGCTCTTGAGTACATGGGACATTTGGCAAGCAGGTGGAGGCTGGTTTCCTCGGCCTCCATGCACTCTGGGCATTTGGGGTCGGTTTTCACGCCTATAAGTGTCAGGTGCCTGTTTAGTCGACAGTGTCCTGTTATTACTTCTATAACCAGCCTCATGTTTCTCCTGGAGTTTCAACAGTTGGCTTGATTTCTTCGTGTCCATGCTTTTTATGAAGATCTTCGACTGTCTCATGACAGGCGAGGACTTCCATCTTCGATTTGTTTCGGCGACTATGCTGTGACCTATCACTCCCTTTGTGATTTTGTGGGCTATGGGCAGTCTTGGTTTAGGGCCCACCTGGTTCACGTCAGCTCCTTTTCTGGCCAGTTCGTCAGCGATTTCGTTGCCCGTATTTCCCTCGTGTCCGGGTACCCAGGCAAGTGTTACGTCTAGCTTCCTGGTCAGTTTTTCCAGTAATTTCTTGCATTCCTTGACAAGTGCTGATGTTGTTTCTGTTCTGTCAAGTGCCTTCAGTGCCGCCTGGCTATCGCTATAGATGGTTACCTTTCCTTCGTCTTTAAGGCGGCTCACCATTTCCTCGCATTCCATTATAGCATAGATTTCTGATTGGAAGACACTTGCATATTTGCCTAGGGAGATTGTCCTGTTCATTACTGTTCCGTTTCCACGTTTTATGTGTATTCCAGAACCAGAGAGTTTGGTGGGTCCTCATCGCGCCGGTAGTCATTAGTGTTGTTTGTTTTTCCCTATATGGGTTGTGTGCCACCATACTAGGGATCCGTGGAGTATCCTTGGCAGAATTATATTTCCACAGCACCATGGCTGGTTTCATACCCCAGCTTCTGCCTATGGCTCTTTTGCATTGCATCATGGCCATTTTTGCTCTTGAGCATGCATTTCTTATGTGTGTTTTGAAGGTCAGTTTTCTGTCAAATGTTACTCCGAGATATTTAACCTCCTTCACCACTTCGAGGTTTTGGTTATCTAGTTTTATTGGTTCAGAGCATCCAATTTTCCTTTTTTGGGTGAATAAGACAACTTTGGTTTTGTCAGGGTTTAGGTTTAGGCCTTTACTCCTGCAAGATTCTAGTGCTACTTTTAGCCCTCTGTTCATGATGTTGCATATGACGCTGAGGACTTTTCCTGTGACCAGGAGCACACCATTATCAGAGTATGCCTGTGTGTATATGTGCATCCTGTTGATCTTGTCGACTAGCTCGTCTATTAGCAGGCCCATAGTAGTGGTGATAGACATCCTCCTTGTGGAAAGCTTCTTTTGGCCACTACTGTTCGTCTTGTACCTGCTATCTCTGCATGTATCAGTCGGTGTTTCAGCATGTTTTTCACTCATCCTGATATATTTTTGTTAATTCCTTCCCGATTCAGGGCTTCCTCTATCGAGGTTGGGGTGGCTCTGTCGAATGCACCCCTCCACGTCAAAGAAACAGCCAAGTGCGTATTCTTTGTTACTTAGCGATCTCTGCACTCTGTTGGTCAGCGTGTGTAGGGCAGTCTCGATCGATTTACCCTCCATGTAAGCGTGTTGGTTTCTGTGTAGAGGAGATCCGCTGTTAGCCACTTGTTCTCTGATCAGTCTATCTAATATCTTCTCTAGAGTTTTTAGTAAGAATGAGGAGAGACTTATGCATCTGAAAGCCTTGGCGTCTTGATACGTGGCCTTCCCAGGTGTCGGTATGAAGACTGCTCTTACCTCTCCATCTTTTTGGGATGTACTGATTTCTGATGCTGCAATTGTACAAAGCAAAAGATATCGTCCGGTCCCGCTGCCTTATAGGGCTGGAACGAATTCACGCTCCACTGTAGGTGCTCCATTGTGATTTGTGTCTCCTCCCCCGTTCCACCCGCCGGGTGCATGTTGGTAGACATTTCATCATCTGTGTATTCTTCACATTCCGGGAAGTGAGTGCTGAGCATCAGTTCCAGAATCTTATCCGGATCAGAGATTAGTTCGTCTCCGCTTTTAATGCTGCCTAATTTGCAGGTGCCATTTTTGGGGAACATCTTTGTAGTCTCGCTGCGTCGGGGTATATCTCTACGACCTCGCAGAACGCTTTCCAGCTTTTCCTGTTCTCCCTCTTGCAGTCCTTTTTGAAGGCGTTTCTTTCTGTCTTATAAGTGAGCCAGGAGCTCTCGTCGCCCTTCCTCTAGGTTACTCTGAGGGCTCTTCTTGTCTTTTTTCTTTTCTTTTCGAGTGCTTTTGTCCACCATGGTTGTCCTTTACCTGGTTTGATCTCTTTTAGTGGGCATGCATTGTGATATGCTCCTCTCAGTTTCATCCAGTCGGTTGGCTTCTCTTTCTAAGTCTTCAGCCCCTTTTAGGAGGTCTCGATCGATTGGGCTTCACTTCTCAACATCGGTTTTGTATGTTGCCCAGTCGGTTTTCCTTGCATTTCTGGTTAGAGTCTTCTCGATTTTGGCACCCAGGCAGAAAGTTATGCGTCTGTGGTCCGATTTCGAGTCTCTTTCGTCTTCTTTTCAGTCTGTGATGTGCTGGCTTATCCTGTCAGTTGTTATGGTGATGTCCAGCACCTCTTCTCTGGCCTTTGTTACGAAGCTGGGCGTATTGCCCTCGTTCAGTATGTCAAAGCCTGTTGAGCTAATGAAATCTAACAGTAAGTCACCTTTAGTATTGCAGTCCGTGCTGCCCCACACCACGGGGTGGGAGTTCGCATCGCAACCTAGAATAATAGGAATGTTCTTACCGTTATATTTCCTTGTGATATCGTCCATTTCCGGAGTCGGGGGTCTGTAGTCCATCTCGCTTGGTATGTATGTGGAGACTAGTAGTACCCTCTCTCTGGCACCTGTGTTTAGCTGGATTGTCGCTGTGGCACTAGCTAGGTCACTGTAACAATCTGCCTTTATTATTCCTAACGATCTTGCACTATTGCTGACGTATGCATGCCCTGGGAGTTGACTCACCGCCGTCGTGCATGGTAGATGATCTCTCCTCCCAAGGAGTCGAGCCCAGAAATGCGTCCTTTGACGACGTATGGCTCTTGCAATAGTGCGATGTCTATTTTCTCATCCATCACATGTCTGCAGAACTCTATCATGGCATCGCAGCAGTGGTGAAGATTAACTTGAACTATTTTTATTTTGTTTGTGTGTTTTTGTGGTGTGTTAATGTGTGTGTTCATTTGTTAGTGTATGATGTTTGTGTGTGTATGTGAGTTTCTTTGTCCCGCCCTTTAACTCGCTAAGAGGGCGGGCTACCCCCCAGCCAGTGCGGTTGCAGCAATGCTACACTTTCCGGGGGGGTCCCGCCGCTACGTGGCGTAGGGAGGGGGTGTATAGTGATTGTCTGTCCTGGGCGAAACTGTCTGCGGGGTGTAAGGCTGTCAGTCGGACCCTCTTTCGAGTGTTCCGCCGCAGCATCCCGTTTTCCGACTGCTGGTTGTGCCCTGCTTGTGTTGGTCGCTTGTTGTGTGCTGATTGGGTTGGGGCGCTGTTGATTCGGTATGCCTTCGTCAGTGGTCCTCCTCTACGGAGTGTCCAACTGAGCGTTACTGCCGCTTTCAACAGGCTCTTCACCCGGTGTTTGTTTGTGTGTAGGTGGACCGGGAGGCTTTCCAGGGACTGGGTTGTTGGTCCCTTTGCCCATGACTCGACCATATACCTGTGTGACTTGATAATTAAGCCACACGTTAAGCCCCTTCTTCGGGTACTCCTACCACCAGGCTTGTTCCAAGGGGCATAGCCTCTTTGCGGATGAGGGTCCACTCTGATATCTTCAGGTCTGCCCGGTGTCCGTTCTGGAGCTTGATTAGACCTAGTGGGTCTAGGCGCTTGCCCACCACGTTTCCGGGCAGCCATATGGATATTTTGTGGGCCTCGAGTCTTTTTGGTATCAGCTGGACACCATTATGCTCTCCGAGGTCGCAACTCAGGAGCCATAACATCGCCCCCTCGTTTATCGGGCTGACTAGGGAGGGAGTAGCCTTCGGCTACTAGTCCCGATGCGGAGAACGATAGGTTTAGGCTGTTGACTCCGTTGATCGCTGCTTCCTCTATCCTGTCTACCTGCCTTTCTCTGATTGCAGCAGCGGTGGCTTTGTCCATCTTAGCGCCGTCCCCCCGCACGATGTTCACGGAGAGATCACTCTGACCCGTAGTAGGTCTTCGTAATCCCTCGTTCCGCGGATCCTGTTTGGGTCGCTTCGGTGGTCGTTGCTGAGTCCGCTCTTCAGGGTCTGTCCCCTGCCTTTTAAGGTTGGTGGCTCTCCGTACGTCCTCTCCGCCTCTCGGTGTAGATGTCACCGCTTTGGTCGACGTTCCGGGTTCGGTTAGGCCAGCTCTTGCCTCCTCCCTTTTCCTTCTTGCGTGCTCTCTCCTTCGTCGGAGATCCACTCGCCTTCCTCACTCTGAGTGCTAATCTCCTCTATGAGCGTAAGGTCATACCCGAGACTGTCGGGACGACTCAATACGTCGAGGGTCTTGGTGTTGTCTTTTTGTTTTTCATCTTTTAATTGCGCCGATGTGCTCTACCCAGAATACGAGGGGCAGCCTGGACCACTTAATGGTCTAGGGAGGGATTCTCCAGTGTTGCCGGGGTAGATTTTTATTTTTATCTGAGCTTTTTTCCATATTTTCGATGGTCCGGGATTGCCGGGTCGTATATAAGTTGTTTATAATATATACATGGACGATTACATAGAAATAATATATGCCACTCTTTTTGGGGGTATTTAGTGCCCCATGGCCTGTGGCGACCGGGTCGGGTTAGTTGACCGCCGTCCGTTGTTTGGCGTTGTTGCTCAATTAGCACCACCCGGGGGACACGTGTAGGGTAGACCTAGGAATAGGTGGTACGTTGAGCAACCACCCCCCCTCTCGATAAGTTACAAATACGAATATTTTTCGTGATCAACTGTTAAAGCAATAGAATGCAAGAACTGCAAAGCAATACGATGATAATATAACGAACTGCTAAGGTGAAATTTTCTCATTACAAAGAGCTTTAAGTATATTTGTCTTAGAAAATTGAAAAAGCCGCCCTAAAATTGTTACCAGTAGACGCCGCGCCGTCACGCGCTTGTATACCGTTTTGTATGGAGCGCAAGAGAATTTCGCAATTTCATTTATCTCTGTCTACATTGTGTCTACACGTGTATAGTTTATTGGACATTATACTTGATGCCCGGACATTATGCCGAATACCCAACTCTATCAGGCATCTAACTTAATAACAATAAGTTATAAATTCGGACTATTTTACGCCGCACTAGTGTTATTTGTAGATCCAAAAATTCATGTAGGTATAGCAAACATTATAATTTTGCTAATAAAAATCCTTAGAGGCTGCCGTTGGAATGTAATACGGGCTTTCAACGTGACGACTAAGATATTATCAGCACTTTACAACTCTTTGTGACAATTTATTTTTTATGAACTACACTTTTCCCATTACTACTTAATAAATTAATATTCGTCTTTTAAATTAAAAATGGAGATATCTAATATATAAAATTGTTACGGTCGTCACTAAGTGACGTAAGATCATAAGATGAATATTTTTACATTATACTCGTGATCTCTACGCAACAAATATAACCAAAATAATACTCGTTTACAATTTTTTTTTAATTTAACGTTGATCACATTTTGATTAAATTTGTTGTAAAGAGATTTAATTTATAATCTTGATAGTGGTACAAAGTAATATTGATTAAAAAATATTTTTAATGTCTATGTGTTATAATATGCCATGATCATGAAGCTATAAAATATTGTTAATTCCATGTAAATATCCAGGAACACCATTCCTTTTTATTTGGTAGGTACTTATTATTTTTTCTTTAAGTAGGTTGTATTTATATTCGACACTCGTCGATTAAAATGTTATTACCCATAAATTGCATAATATTCTGTAATTGTATTTTAGTAATGCCTGCATTATGAAAATAGAACTCGTAGTTTTTATGTTACATTACATAATATTTTTTTATTGTGTCGGTGACTGGTAAATTATTTGGTCACGTAGGTAAGTGATTAGTTTTGTCTACAGTTAGTCTAGTAATATCTGTGAGATGTTTTGTGTGATAGTTAAGCATTTACATCACTGTAAAATTGTAGAATCCTAAGGTATATTAAGAAATTCTCAGTAACTGTGAAAAGCAGTACATGGAGTAGTAACGTAGGTGCATTTTCATTGATGGATTTTGTGCATTTACTGTGTACCTACGTACTTCGGTGATAATTTTGTGAGACAGTAACAAACTGTATTACTAGTTTATTATGTATTACTTCTAAAATATACCTCTCTATCTAGTCTGTATTAAGTTGCTAACAGACGATTGAAACCACCTAGAACAAGCTTGCATTTATTTAGTGATATGAATTGAATGTAAAACATTCGCTATCTTAGTGCCTTTATTTCTAACTTGAAACATTACTTGAATGTTGTCAAACTTCTTTCGGGTTCATTTGGCCTAGTGTGTAAAGATGAAGCAATTTCATGACTGTATTTATATCATGAAAAGGGGATTACTTGCATCTTTTATACGAAGGCGGTAAAGTAAATAAATTATTTGAATCTAATAAACAAACATTCATTTCGAATTAGCAGATTACCCTTGAATTTGGTTCAATAATTTTCTGGTAGTGGTAACTATGGTGTTTATAATATACCTAACAATAATGCTATCTATAGCTAATATATAATAGGTACCTACGATTAAAGTCTATGCTGGTTAAGTCAATTTGTCGGCCTTTGTCGGATACTTTAATACTTTCAGGCAACTTTGATTTTGACAGAGTCCGACAAATCTGTCTCTATGCTATTTCAAATTTATCCAATCAAAAGTGACCAAATTAGACGGGGCATGCAGGCATTATCATAATATCACTAACCTTTAAAAGGAGTTAGGTACCGCTCTTATTTCAGGTTAGTGACTGAATGAACTTTCTATTATTAAAAAATACGACATCTAATTGCTATAATAGCCCTAGTTATTGCATATCTCGTAGACGTAAATATTACGGCCGAAACAAGTTTAAAGTCATGCTGAGTCATGAAGTCATGACTGACTATCGCCAGAACTGCTCCTAAAAGGTAGCCGCTAGTCCCGTCGTCGCCGTCGCACAGTCCCGGGCGGCGCACACTGGTCCGGGCTTTTAAAGTAGGACGTAGCTACCTACGCGTAGGTACGGTCTAAGATGTCAAAATAATTGTTTTGGATAGGAAATATCGTGCTGATTAACATTTAGTACCACAAATTTTCGTTAAAATGACTCCTTCATGCCTAAAAAAATAATTAAAAAAAAAATATTGTGTTCAATTTCTCCGTTCAGTATCAAAGTTTATAGGTCTAACCCATGAATCTGTATACTAACTGGATTGCTTACTGTAAAATACAATAATTACAAATTTAAACCCAACTATAATGACATAAGGTACATTTTTCATCGTCTCGGTGAAAGTAGAAAAATCGAGCCGAGCGAGATAGCCAAAAAGTAGTAGTCTGGCCCTGTCTAACAACTTGCCATAGTAAATGTAATTCTTTTTGGTCGTAAATGGTATTTTTTTAAAAATTTTGCCTATATTTGTGCGTTATGTTTTTGTGATGAAACTTTGCATAAAAATACTTAAACTATCAATATACAATGGTTTGACCATCTTTTATGAAGTTGTACAAAGTAATACTCTTATTCTAAATGTTATGAGAGTGACATTGGTGGCCTTTCAAAATTCTTAAACGGCAACATTGTTTGAAATAAAAACATGATAAAAACAGTCGACGTACTTTAGAAAGAGATGCACTACTACTTTGAAGCCTCTCTTTCGGCTCGTTTTTCTGTTCATAGTGCTCAGTCCAGTTAGTATAAAGGTTCATGGTCTAACCTTAATAAATTATTATATTATATATACTGATAAGTGACTATGGCCCTTAGTACGACAGTGGAAACGACTTAGTGGAAATGGAATGCAAAACATCAAAGAACAAAAAGAAAAGGAGACTCCATATAGCAACATTGAATACAAGATCATTAAAGTCAAAAGAATGTTTAACAGAACTCGAACACGCGTTAAATAACATTAATTGGGATATTCTTGGTATGAGTGACGTAAGAAACGAACGTCGAACGAAAATATTGAAGAACATAAAGAATACATAATGTACCATAAGAATGAAATAACGGGAACATACGGCGTAGGCTTCTTTGTGAAAAAATATCTGAAAAATAACATAATAGAATTTAAAGGGGTCTCAGACAGGATAGCTGTCTTAAACATTATACTTCCTGGTCACAAACACCCGATATCAATTGTTCAAGTATACGCGCCTACAGAAGAAGCGAAAAAAGAAATTAAAAATAGCTTTTACGAAAGCCTAAATGAGACGATGGAGACCCTGTATAATAGCTTTATTGTGATGGGAGACTTTAATAGCCAAATTGGTCAACGAGTAAAGTACGAAGATAAAACCCTTGGACCTTACACAACCGGCAAGCGAAACGATAATGGACAAAGATTGATAAACTACGCGTTAGAACATAACTTACATATTATGAATACGTTTTATAAAAGAAAATTCAAAAGAAAATGGACATGGGAATCTCCCGACGGCAAAACAAGAAATGAGATAGATTTCATAACTACTAATAAACCGAAACTTTTCTTAAACGTGGAAGTCCTCAACAATTTTAATTATTTTACTGATCACAGATTACTACGAGGTCAATTACACCTAAATGAACCTAAACATTCTAGGAAACATATAAACAATACTAAACAACCAATCACTCTACCATTACCAAGCTATGTTCTAGAATCCCTAAAAAATAAATTAATACCAATAAGTGAACCAAGATCAGTCCAAGAAAAATATGATATCTTAGAAGAAGAATTAAAAGGAATTAACAAAATTGTAGAAAAAGTCAAACAATCTAAAGACAGAATAGGATCTGAAGCAAGAAGACTAATAAAACAAAGAGCACTTTTATTCAAGAACAGGAATAACAATAGACAAAACATAACTAAAATAAGTAAAGAAATACACACCGAAATAAGGAAATACAGAAATACACAAAAAACTAAGTTAATTCAATTTAATATAACAAAATTGGGTGGAATTAAGAATGCGTGGAAAGAACTTCAAGACCACACAAACTGGATTACAACCGTAACACATCACAAATCTCAAAAACATAAATCTAAAAGAAACCAAATATTGGATACAGCAACTGATTTCTATCGCGATCTTTATCATGACGAACCAAGTACAACAATCACAAGAAGCGAAACAGTCATAAATACTGAAGAAGAACCGGTTCCTAATATTTTGAAAGATGAGGTTAGGAAAGCCATCAAATCACAGAAAAATGGTAAAACACCCGGAGAAGACAATATCTCAAATGAACTTTTGAAAGGACTATCAGAGACTGTCTTGGACACACTAACAAACCTTTTTAATGAGATCTTAAGAACCGAATATGTGCCTCTACAATGGACCACATCTACTATAATATTGCTTCATAAAAAAGGGAGAACAGATGACATATCGAACTATAGACCCATTTCGCTAATGTCAAATTTATACAAAATTTTCTCAAAGATAATACTGGACCGGATAACAAAGACCATAGACGAAAATCAGCCGAAAGAACAGGCAGGGTTCCGAAGTGGCTTCTCAACCATCGACCACATCCATACCATCAAACAAATGATCCAAAAATGCAATGAATATGGAATAAACTACTACTTAGCGTTTATAGATTACATTAAGGCATTTGATTCTCTAAAACATGATAAAATATGGGAGACTCTCACCGCACAAAGGGTCCACAGTAAATACGCTAACATAATAAAGAACATATATTTAAACATGACAGCTAAAATACGCACAGAAAAAGTAGGGAAATGTTTCCCCATTACGAGGGGAGTTAGACAGGGAGATCCCTTATCACCAAAACTGTTTTTGGCAACCCTGGAACATATATTTCGACAACTGGAATGGAATGAATATGGTATCAAGGTAAATGGAGTCCTACTTAATCATCTAAGATTCGCAGATGATATTGTATTAATATGTAGTGACCCAAACACTCTGAAGGTTATGATTGAGCAACTGATAAACGAAAGCGAAAAGGTAGGACTATCAATAAATACCAGTAAAACAAAGTTAATGACAAACTACGTCCAAACTCCCATCAAACCTGGAAATACTGCTGAACTGGAATATGTAAATGAATATACATACTTAGGCCAAATAATATCTCCAACAGATATCACAACGAAAGAAATTCAAAACAGAATAAACCTAGGATGGAAGAGATACTGGGCTCTAAAAGATGTCATGAAAAATTCGGATGTACCAATAGAAGGGAAGAAGAAAATATTTAATACATGCATTCTACCAAGTATAACCTATGGATGTCAGACATGGAGTTGTACAAAGAAAAATATCAAATCACTACAAACTTGTCAACACAGAATGGAAAGAAGCATACTCAACATAAAATTAAAAGACAAAATTAGGTTACAGACAATAAGAAGACAAACCAAGCTTATAGATATAAAATATCAAATAAAACAACTGAAATGGAAATGGGCAGGACATTTAACGAGAAGTAAGACAGAAAAATGGACAAATGAAGTGACAGTATGGTGCCCTAGATATAAAAAGAGAAGGAAAGGAGGACAGCACCGAAGATGGGAAGATGATATCAAGAAGGTAGCAGGATCATGTTGGATGAGGGTAGCAAGGGATAGATCTTTGTAGAGAATATTTGGGGAGGCCTATGCCAAAGAGCAAGACAATCACGAAACCGGTGTCTAATATCAATAATAACATTAAAATAGGTACGTTGCTTTCATAAATAAACAACCAAGATTAATATTAATAGTATAGGTATAAGTAGTTATAAGATGAAATGTAACATATAAGATTGTTAATAAAGGCTTTATAATTATTATTTAGGCTTTATTTTTTTTTTATTTTTTTTTTTATTATTATTATTATTAGTACGACAACATGAAAATTTACGCGTATCCCTGGGGTCTTGGGGTCCACAATGCTTCAAAGTAGAAATTTTTTATATTGAACTCAATTTAAAATCATATATTTTAATATTTAAATTTTAAAATTTACTTAGTTACCCACATAAAATGCATTTGTTGTATTATACATATTAATTAATGTAAATAATCTTATTTCGGTACTTTAAATCACGTGACGAACCCGAACGAGCACGTTCACTACTTTAAATTGACTGAGAGTATTTAGCCGGCATATAGCCTCTGGTCCACTGCGTTATTTTCTTGAAAATTCTAAACATGTGACGCAAAAGTTAGTGACAGATATGAATTGCTGCAAATCCGACGTACCCATGGAGGATACCCTTCGATACCCCTCGGATTCCGAATCCAACGCTCTTGATTTTGACACACGGTTTCAAAGTTCGCGCATGCGAAATCACGTTGTTGTGTTAAGTAATTAGATCAAAAATAAATCAGGGATTTCGCACATCCTTTCTGCACGAACCAATCAGATTAGCGTACACACTCGAAAAACTAACTTTTGGGTGTAAACTAGGGTTGCCAGATGCAGGCATTTCATTTCCGGAACAATTCGGGGGTTACGCATTCGGTCAATAGGAAAATATACAAAAAAGGTAAACCTCGCTTTTACTTATTCATTAAAATAAAACTTTGAAAAAAAATAATTTGGTATGAAAACAACAACTACCTACTATCATTGTGTGAAAAATAAAACTTAAAACAAAAATTGAGATCGTTTGCTTGCTCATTCAATCGCTTAATAAAATAAACTTTGGTAGAAAATCAACATCAGATTACAATATTAAACATAAAAACCACTTTTAAAACGAAACTTAAATACTTCTCTTTTGCTTATTAAATAAACTCGAATATTACAATCGCAATTATTTTGGCTCAGTAAATTAATCAAACGATAAACCTACTACTTTTTTAAGTATTTGTCACTGGATTCTACCCGCGGCCGCCCGCCACCCTCTCTCTTCTTCCATGACTCGAACGCGAAGCGTGCGCTTGCGCGGTAGGTATTCGAAATCCGGGACTATAAAGTGTAATTCCTGGACACTGGACAAGACACGTAATTCCGGGACAATCCCGGATTTCCCGGCCATCTGGCAACCCTAGTGTAAACTCATGGTTAAAGCTACAGAAAGATGCAGCAATAAACAATATTGTCACATATCCTTTTTTAAATAAATATATAAATTCTATACATAGACATAAATATTAAGATTCTATAGACAGTACATTGCATGACAAGGGAACATAATAGTATTTTTACGGCGAGGGCGCTAGGTAGGTAGGTACTTTAAAGCACGAGCGAAGTGAAGGATTCTGGAATTGAATCCTAGTGCAGCGAGGTACATCGCCAGAGGGAAAAATAATTTGCTTTTGATTCATATAGGTAGGTACTCTACTTTTCATCCCCTTTCTTTTCTGTGATAAAATTGTACCTACTGATTACAAGAACAGAGACATATTCGCGTGCTTTTGTTTTTTTTAGTTAGCATGTCCCCACCGTCCGTCGTACAGCCAACACGTAGGTACAAGCAACAATTTGCGTTCGACTTCTATGAACGATATTATTCAAAATTCAAGTCATTATTCCGCCTGCTCAAAAGTTCATTAATAAAAAAGAGCTATTTCGCTCCACTTATAGAAAAGATGTAAATACTATTTATTCATTTTAATTTTTCTTCCCTTTTTTGTTTGCCAAAGGATGACTAAATGTAAACTTTCTGCATTTGTAGATTATGGAGGAAATGAATGTAAATGACGATTCTGCGTGTGTATTTTCTGCGACATGAAGGTGTAGAACCTTTTTGATTATTATGATATGAAAGTTATGCCAAAAGATGATTCTGACCCTTGATTCTGACTTATAAAATTATGTGTTATTTATTAGTAGGTATATGCCAAACCTTTTTCTGCGAAATGAAGTTTATGCCATGCGTTGTTATGCGGAACAAAATTATGATATAAAAATTTCGGTAAAACAGGGGGGAACCATTTAAGACCATTATACCATTTCATCAGGGGCTCCCCCTGATCAAATCGTTTGTTTCCTGTAGACATTGGGATGTGTCTACATACATTTAGCATAATAACGGACATGAAATAATTTTCGTGGAATAATATAAACATTTCCGTCATGAATGATAGCACAATGTAATTATTGTTAACGCTTGGCCACGGACTGTGGCGTCGGGCGGTGTGTCCCGCGGCACTAGCGACTGAAAGCGACTAAATCGCACTGGCAATGGCATGAGTAGCATTCTCGGAAAGTTTCTATTTTTTTTTCTTGCTAACTCTTATTGCCTTCCGTCGCTGCCGCACGCTGACCACTCAAATCCATGACCAAGCTGCTAAGCAAAAAAGTAACAGTAGGTAAGTATGTCACTTTGTAAGATTTTGCTAATTTAAAGATAAATACGGGTCTTTCAAACACTGAAGAGAAGTGAACAGAAATAAAATGGTTAGTAGTAAGTAAACCATTTATTTCACATAATTTTAAGTAGGTACCTACCTAACTAGATATAATCAGGATGATTCTGCATAGTAATTTCCAGGCAGGTACACTGTTATAGTCCATACTTTCAATTAAAGAAACTAACTGCTGAGTAATGTAATCTGACCATTTTATTTCTATGCACCCCTTAATTTTTATTCAACCCGGTAATTTATTTCATTCTGTATAACATTCCTGTAATGTTGAAAATCGATACAATCGATGGTAATAGAGCTGTTTCAATTTGTAAGAATGAAAAGAAAAATGATTATACAAAAGTCTGCCCAAAATCTTCTTATTATTTAAAAATAATGTTATGTATGTTATTTGAGTTTTGAATTTATGTTGTAGGCAACAAGCATCCCTGAGAAAGGTTATCTAGTTTTTTTTTTACTAAGGGGGTAAAATAATGAATGAACGTTTGTATGGAAGTCTGTCATTATCATTATCGAAACTAGAAGCAAGAATTTTCAAATAGTACGTTATGCTTGCGTTTTTTAAAATGAATAGGGTAGGGTGTCTCACAGTGAACCGGGTAAATTTCAAAGTCTTGTAGCGTGCTCGTTTTTCGTTAAATGGCTATAATTTTTTGTGTTTTGTTAGTGAATTTATTTGGCTACAATTATACAATAACTTATTGTTTAAATTCCTTTTGGTTTCAGAGTAATGAAAGAATTTATGGAAAACCAGATTTGGTTCAATGTGTCCATCGGGATGTACACATTTAACCGGGGTATTTTCCACATTGAACCACCTTATTAGCCAGATATATTTAGACTTATTTGCATTTAAATTACTTTATAATAAAATAAAAAACTTGAGTTCGATATTAGATATTTACTATTATAGGTGCCTTTACTGCCCCGTTTCAAAAATACACTATTTTTGAAACGGGGCAATATAGGCAGGTTACCTTAAGCGTTGTAGTTACAGCAAAAAGTTATTTCCGTGTCAGTTATTATTTACGAATTTCTGGTAAAATGGACTTAATAGAAGCTTAATTGTCAATAATCAAAACGCGGGAGCTTCATCAATGTGATTGGCACAATGCCGTATTGGCTACCTACTTATTGCCAAAATGCAGCTCTCGCGTTCCTATTATTGTCAATTATGCTCCAAATAAGTACATTTATCACTATTAGAAGACAGTTTACCAGAAATTCTCAATTATCGAAGACACGAATTTTCTCAGCTCACACTAAGAACGACATACAAATATTAGCATCAAACTGGAAATTTACAGGTAAAATCTATTTATATTTACTTTTCAGCCAATCCTACCTACTTCCTATCCAAAACAAGAAGTTTAATCATTGTACATTGGGATTTTCTTGCTGAAATGTATGGGAAACGTTTTTGACAATTTCTGTCTTTCCTAGTACTCAAAGCTCCCATAGTCTTTTGATCCCCACATGAAATAGGATCGATTGGCACCAAAAAAATTTTTTATACTTAGCATTTTTCTTGCTGACTGTACGATTTTTTTCGAAAATCTGTGAATACGGTTCAAAATTGGGAATTAGGGAAGGTCTCCTAAGAACATTTTACTGTAACTACGATGGTTAAGGTCTACTACTGCCCCGTTTCAAAAATACACCCTGTAGAGCTTCATGGTTTCACAATGTAATGAATCTTCATTAGTACCTACTAACACTACCTACCTGAACAATATTTTTTGTCTCAAAATACCTACTTAACTCTAAAATCTTATACAACCTAAAGAAGGTACGTTATGCATCACAAAACAAAGTAATCAAAATAATTACTATCTCAGTCTACATTTTAACCACTGGGGTTACACAGTGAACCATGGTTCAAAGTGTACCACCCAAAAGTGGCTCATTGTAGGACAGACCACGTTTTAATAATTAACCTCATAATTTTACTGGGAAACAATATCGCAGTGTAACGAATTACGATGCATTTATATGTTGGATTATTATGTAAAACAGGGTTTATATAAAGAAATCAATATCGTTTACAGCAAAAGCGTGAAAAAAGAAAGAAACTTGCAGAAAAAACTAACTTTTTGAGATAATTTTCGTAAAAATGCTTCTTACAAAACCTCTTCGCCCGCTATCGCCACGCAAACTAGTGGGCAGAAAGGGAAGGTAAATATCTCTCTTTTACCCATATTAGCCCAGTTTGGCAATGTCGCATTTCCGAAATAAGTAGGTGGTTAAATGAAGCTGCCTGGTTCATTGTGAGACACCCGACCCTACATATCCAGTGATTTTTCAAAATGTCACTGCTAAGAACAAAGGATGACGAGTAATCGACGAACGGTTAAAACGAGTTCTAGGTATTTGTCTTTAAATGCTAGAAGCGTGAAATTATATAGTTATGTCTTTCTAGAATTAAATTAATACGTGTACCTACCAGCGTTTTTGAATTGTCACTACTAAGCGAGTAAAATAGGGATGAATGCTTGTATGGAAAATCTAATTTGCCAAGATACTGCTTCTAGTCGTTAAACACAGATACACATGTACCTACAGTTATTTCAAACTAGAAATATGAAGTTCAGAGTTGTCGGGACATGGTTTGGTAAATTGGGTACTAACCATAATTATTGCACTAGGACCAGAGACGTATTAGGGCCAAGGGGGCCAGGGCCCGGGGCGGCAGGCTGCAAGGGACCGCAATGCCCCGAGCCGTCGTCGGTCTACCTTTGGGTGCCTTTTAGGGTCAAGTTTACGCACAATAATTTTTATTTTAATCTTTATTTACGGAACTTAGCCACAATATGACTTTTCACCTTTTTGTGATTTAATCTGATATGTATTTGACCCTTTAAAAATCTAAATTTTATTTCTCCCAAACTTTTGGGGTAAAATATTGAACTGGTATTGCGCATTATAATATTATCTACACGATTCATGTACTTACATAATACATATTAATAGTTACTTACCTACTATTTTATACTTGAACGTTTAGTATATGATACAATTCTATGTAAAACTACAATGTTTGGCAGTATTATATCTAGTCTATCAATCAGCAGGTGTACATTGTGTACCTACAGCCTAGCAGGTGAAGTAAGCTTGGGCTTAAAAATCTTAGGGGGACCCCATAAACAAAATTTAGGCCACAGGAACGTAAAAACTTAGCATAGCAAAAGTCAATATTTTTCATTTTTTTCGATCCCTTTTACTGGCAGAATTGCAAGTTTAGGTACCTACATGTTAATAGTGTTATACTATAGCAAATAGGACAAGGAATGAGAAAAAAAGGTTAGAAAGCCGGATCGCTAAAGACTTGGAGAAATTGAACTCGTTATGACCCGTTCCATACAAAGAAAACTGAAAATGTTTTTTTTTACCCAAACCATAAGCATTGAGAAAATTACGTAAATTACGTAGATATAGGTGTACCATAATCTCATGGCAAATAGCAAATTAGAAAATTGTAAAGTGCAATACTGGGGAAATTGGATTAAACTATCTTGATACTTTTAAATTGTGGGGAAAATATATTTATTTTTAAACAATACACAGGGACTATACATACCACAATAAATTACTAAAATAAAATAAAAACCGAAAATTGAGTAATATTTGTTGATTCAACCTTAAAAGTACGCCTCGTCCATTCTATCAGCTATTATCTATTCACTTAGCGACGAACCCCATATTGGAGTTCATTCCACAGCTTGAGCGTACGTGGGATGAAGTTCCTTTCATACCGCACGGTGCGCACCGTATTCGGATGCAATGTGTGGGGATGAATTCCCTGTCTATGGCGAGCGGTGCGATGATAGAATGTAGCTGTGGGCATCATGTCAAATAATTCATCTGAGCACAAACCATTATATAGGCGGTAGAAAACACACAGTGAGGCAAAGTCCCTCCCGAGGCTGAGAGGTTCAACATCGCCTGCGAGTATGGGACTGTCGACGAGCCTCAACGCACGTCTTTGCACCGAGTCGAAAGGGTTAAGCTGGCGTGCGGGAGCTCCGGCAAAAAGACGACAGCAGTACTCCATGTGGGGCCGAACCTGTGCCTTATAAAGAAGGAGTCTTACCTACCTATTTACTTTTTTGAAATATAACTGATAAGGGGAACCACGAGTCCAGGGGGAAAAAAAGTCTGCCGGTAACATACCATATTACTTCTTATTCGTTAAAATTGGTCAAGAGTGAATCGGAGGGACCACGAGCGAATGCGATTTACTCGTGGTCCCCCCAGGGGAACATCATCGGGGGACCACGAGTCCAGGGGGGCCAAATTATTGGTCAAACCGCTACAAAGACCAGAAACTTTGAAATTATAAAATATTTGACATTATGGTGTATTGTGTGGTGGTGTATTCGACAAAGTGGACTGGAAGCTCATGATGAAGGCACTTCAAGAAGCGGGGGTAGACTATAGAGATAGAAGGATCATTATGGAACTATACAGGGAACAGGAAACATTGATTGAAGTTAATGGAGAAAGGGCAACAGCAAGAATCCGCCAGGGCGTAAGACAGGGATGTCCTCTATCACCACTTATTTTCAACATATTCATAGAGAATGCTATTAAAGAAATTAAAGAGAGTTCTAGTGGGGGGGTTAAATTCAATGGGGAAAGTATTAAATTTATTAGATTTGCAGATGACATTGCTGCTCTAGCAGAAAACGGCAATGAGTTACAGGACCTGATGAGCACGGTGGGCAATGTTTTTCAAAAATACCGACTAAAAATTAACAGTAAGAAAACTAAAACCATGGTAACTTCAAAACATCCATCGATACAGAGACCTATTGTACTAAATAACAACAACTTAGAGCAAGTGGATAGTTTTAGGTATCTCGGTAGTATTTTGAACAGTGACTCGCGGTGTTCACAGGATATAGTGGCCAGAATTGCAATAGCTAAGCAAGCATTCAACAACAAGAAGCATTTACTCAAGACAAAAAATATTTCATTATTAATAAGGAAAAGATTCATAAAAACTTATGTTTGGAGCATTGCACTCTATGGATGTGAGACATGGATAATGACAAAGGGGGACAGAGACAGGCTGGAAGCATTCGAAATGTGGTGCTGGAGAAGAATGGAGGGGATAAGCTGGACAGAAAAGATGACGAACGAAAGAGTACTAAATAGGGTGCAAGAGGGAAGGTCTTTATTGAGAATAATCGAGAACCGAAGAGGAACGATGATTGGCCACCTGATAAGACATGACTTGTTCATAAGAAACATCATAGAGGGGAAGGTAGAAGGAAAGAGAGGAAGAGGTAGGCCAAGAGGAACATTTATGGCACAGATAAAGGAAAAGATACAAGTCACATCGTATCAGGAGGTGAAAGGATTGGCGGAGCAGAGAGAAGAGTGGCGATTACTCCACCGACAAGAGCGTAGCTCTTAAGTTCCAGAGAGAGAGAGAGATGGTGTATATCAATGTCAAACTTTGTGAACTTTGTATGCCGGTCAGACTTGTGCGCATATAAACAAATAGTCGTACAAAAGTTTCACCTCTGTGAGAGCACCGAATTTGACGTGGTGACATCAACATTCCCATGGTAGACGAGAGAAGATTTCATTGCCATAAAGAAAAATTAAAAAAAAAGAAAGTTGATCCCTGAGCTAAGGCCCGGCATTCATTGACGTAAGTAGGTATAAATAATCTGTGGTGTAGGCGATTTAGTTTTTTTTAGTCTATGGCATTTATTTATTATCACAGATTAGAAGATATGTACTACGTACAGATAAGACAGTCATTGAACAAAAACTGAATCGTAAGGAGCGGGTCCGCATCGCATACCATCATGTCATATTGACGTGACGATGACGTGACGTAGATTTAAAAAAAAAGTGAGCTGCGTGTAGGGCAGGCCATATTCATATTTTTACCTAATAACGATATCGATAATAGTGATGTCGTTAGTCGATAGCCCATTCTATGTTGGGGTGTTGTATGATTTATATTTTTATATTTGGTACTAGACACAGAATGAAACAATAGTTTATTTTTTATTAATTCTATATTTGGAGAAGAAACGGCGCAAGAAACACACTAGCACTTTACAGACATCAATTTACAAAAAGTGATATCTTAACACTAAATATGGACAAATGTACATTTGTCTCGTGTTAAGATAATTAAAGTATATAAAAAAACTAATAACAAAATAATTAACCTTAACAAAAAATAAAGACTAAGAAGTTCGCGTGCATAATTAAGCACTATGCCGTAATTACAGCAATTTATAATAATAATAATATAATAATATTAATATATTTTTATTTCAGAATTTCTTCCATAAATTTGTTAGTAAAAAACTTACAACTAATGTTAGTAGATAATAAAACAAAACAATGAAAATGTTACACAGTTTGGGTGCACCACCCCGAACCTGGGGCGGTATCAGACTTTATTGCATGCAATTGAATCCACCGCCCCAGGATCGGGGAGTCCCACCGATCAACCAACGCTTTAAGGATGGTATTGGGACTGCCGCGGGTACGGCGTAAAAGTGAGGCGCTTCTTATGCGCATGATCGCCGAAAAACTGTCCACGTTTGCCTCGGCAAACATGGCAGATGCGCTACAAAAACGCGGCAGTCCCATTAGCACCCGGAACGCGTTGTTGTATTGTATACGCAGATCGTTGTATACCTTCTGGGTAAAGCTCACCCACAGGCCGCACGTATAAAAATACTGGCAGAAAGCCTTAAAAAGCTGACGCTTGACGTGCCTGTTACAGTGTGCAAACCTGTGGGCCAGCATGCCACATCGGATAGCCAAGGACCTGCGCTCCTGCTCAATGTCAGCGTTATCTTTTAAATCCTCCGAGACCCAGTGGCCCAAATACTTAAATTTAGCAACTCTTTTTAGCGGTGTACCACACAACATGACTGGTGGTATTCTGTTAAAACCTTTCGTACCTGCTTTGAAAAGCATGAACTCGCTCTTGAGTGCGTTATATTTGAGCCCATGAGCCTCGGCATAAGACTCACAAATTTTAATAAGTCTCCTGAGGGCACTAATCGATGGGCTCAACAGCACCATATCATCAGCATAGCTTATATTATTGATACAAATACCATCAATATGACACCCGATACCAGTGCCGCTGAGCTCATCGATCAGACCGTTCATGTATAGGTTAAAAAGTGCGGGCGAGGTTAACCCTCCCTGCCTAACGCCGCACTCCAACCTGTACTCTGCTGAATAGAATTCAGCCCACCTTACACGATTTTGTTGGTTGTCATACCAATATCTAAACAATTGAATTATTTCCGGCGGTACACTTGTATCGCGTTCCCATTTAGCCCATAGCACATTATATGACACCAGGTCAAATGCCTTTGATAGGTCCAGGTAACAGGCGTACACAGGCGTATTTCTTGCTGTATAGTACTGCACAGTCTGCTTGAGACAAAGAATAGCGCTCTCTGTTGACAATCCGGGTCGAAACCCGAATTGAGCATCATTAATTATTAGATGTTTTTCTAGTTGGCCTTCAAGCAGACTGTCCAGCACCTTAGCAATCACAGTTGCCAACGAGATAGGCCTATAATTGGCTAATCTTGAAGAGTCACCGGTTTTATTTTTGACAATAGGTACCACAACAGTGCGCATTAATTCATCGGGTACGTATGAATGACCCATACATAAGTTAAAGAACATTGACAGAATGCGAGGCAAGTGTACCCCCGCATGCTGCAGGTGCTCGATGCTGAGACCGTCGTGTCCGGGCGACTTACCTCTCACCATGTTCTTTATTATGGTCCCGACTTGTTTCGCCGTAAACGTTACGCCGCGCTCGCCACAGACGGCCTCAGGACCAGGCACGGGCAACGGCTGAGAATTTAAAGGCACCTGTATTTCAAAATGTTGGCGGAACAGGTCCCCTATCCCGCACGGATTGCACACACCCTCAACACTCACAGGTAGGCCCGGCCTGGGACACAATCTATTAGTAGATTTCCAGAATTTACTAAAATCTTTATTTAAGTGATGTTTAGCTAAAATGTCCATTTTTATTTGGTTTTGATGAGCTTGGCACCATTTCAACTTTGACTTGAATATTTTTCTGGATTCAGTCATACCCGTAAAAGCTGCGCCTTGTGTAGGCTTACCGTTCAGTATCCAGGTTTTGTATGCAAGCCGGGCCCGCCCGTGTGCGTTGCGAACGTACCTATTCCACCCGATAACATGTTTATGTTTACGCCGTCCAATCGCTTTGTCATAATAACTGCACTCAGCCGCCTTCACTAGTACACTTACAATATTATTATACATTTCATCTAGTAGTTTCAAATGGCTAGCATTAGTACACATTCTATCACAACATTTATTAAATTCTACATGAAAGTCAATTTGTTTAAAATGTAAATGACAATAACTGTGATATTTATCAATTTGAATAACATCCCGTTCACCCCAAATAGTGGTCTGCTGCCAGGGCCTGCACCATGCTCAACCCAGACATTTCTTCATTTTTTTCAATAATCTGCCTTTTGGGGACAAACATTTAATACTGCTTGTCAAACGCACTCTTCTAGACTTCACAGCTGAAAAAAAGTTTAGCTTTAGTAATATAATATTTCACCACACTTTAATGACTCAATTGGTGGCCTTATCACACTAGGCAATCTCTTGGAATATCTTTCACAACATGGGACGGGACGGAGATTAGTAGGTAGAGATATATAATTATTACCCTTAAGCAGTGCAGTAAGATAACATGTAATAGAAGATTAACAAGTTATAATAAAAACAATCAAAATTTATGAAAATCTCATGTCAGTAATATTATGTACGTTGATAAATGTAGTACAAATATTGCACAAATTATAAACAATTTATTCTATGTGATTTTACTTATGTTCCAAGACATTCTATCATTGTTCTGCTTTTGATAACTCATTAATTTAGGGAGGTTATAGGAGAAATTGCTTTACAATATCCATGTAAAGCAATTTCTCCATTCAGCTTTTTAATGTTATTTTAATTACAATACATCCATATCGTAATTGTTAAACTGAAGATAAATAAATATCAAGAATCTTTGGTTGTAGTAACCACTTTACCTACAGCCTCCGTGACGTGGCGGTAGTGAACGCGGCCGCTACGCAGGAGGCGCGGGTTCGATCCTCGCTCAGTGCAAATATTTGTATGCTTATATTTGACTATTTGCATTGGTCTAGTCGTGCCTCGGAAAGCACGTTAAGCCGTCGGTCCCGGTCGCCATACGAACATGTATAATGGTAGTAGTAGTAACAACTTTACCTATGGTACAGGTAGCGGCACATAAGTCTAGCGGTGAAAAAAGGTGGAAGGGATGTTTGCGCATAGGTACAGTCGCGTACTTAATTGTTAGGTATCTACTATTACAATATCTTAATAATAAAGGAAGTGTTTTTGTTTGTCATTTTTCTATGTCTAAGCTAGTAGGTATCTTATGTATAACAGATATTTATATACTTATATATACCGATATATATACCGATTTTCATGAAATTTTGTGTACTGATACAGTTTTGCATTTTAAGTTCATCTGTGCAGTGAATTTTCTGTAAAAATATAATTAAAATAACATTGAAAATAATGTTTGATAATTTTTATTTAATAATAATCATGCAGAGTCTGATGACGATGACGTTAGCACGCCTTTCATTAAATTGCCGTCTATCTCACTTTTAATCTGTTTTAATGAATCAATTAATCTACTAATTTCTGTATTTAAAAAAAATGCACATCATATCATCTTCTCAAAATAGTATCTGTTTAGGCATATTCACTGTCTCAAATCAACGCAAATACATAAAAATAAACAATAACAGTCAATAAAAAACAAACTGAAACTTAATAGAAAACCACAACAAT
Source organism: Eilema sororculum (assembly GCA_914829495.1). Lineage (NCBI taxonomy): Eukaryota > Metazoa > Arthropoda > Insecta > Lepidoptera > Erebidae > Eilema > Eilema sororculum. The sequence continues at coordinate 10,931,532 of OU618542.1, forward strand.
TAACAGTACCTAATTATTGTAATGAATAACAATACAATACAATTTACGCGACTGTACACAAGACGAGAACGGTGCGTCGTATCGGCGCGCGGGACGAAGTACGGCCGGAAAGCCAATAAGCGCTCGCGCACGCCCGCCCGCGCCCTTTGTCTCCCCCGGGGTACCTTATTTTCGACTTCTGCGCATAAACTGTCACCGCTAGACTTACGTGCCGCTACCTATAGACCATAGATATGCTGATAAGATGAAGATGCCATCCATATCGTATCAGGCAGTCAAGCTGAGTGTCACCACTGTTAACATGGTACATGTTTACGATAGTGACCCTTTTTTCCAGACTTTGCATGTAGCTTAATGAGGTAACGACGTAACGAAAAATTAACCAAAACCTTTTTTTTTATACTGGACACGTCAATTTGACTTCACCTCGCCTGATGTTAAGCTAAAGGCAAAGTCTCGGAATACATTCATATATTTATATATAATAACGACAAGAAGTGAATAGAGCATACATACTGATGTAGAGGGCAAGGTACGGTCTTGTTCTGAAACATTTGTTATTTTGGGAATTTTTGCAGGTTGTGGGTAAGAATCACTCGATGACGGCCTCTTGCAATATGTGTGATCTAACATTGTTGACATTTTCACACAAGTGTGATCAGTTTCAACTGAAATTTAACAATTATAACAATCAGTGCTTTAATTTGTGACAAGCCAACAATACAAAAATTGTAAAAAGTATTATTACAAGAGTTAGGTTAGTACCTATTTAACTCTAGTGAGTTGTATAGGTTATTCAAACAACTAACCTGGCATGTCTAGCATTATAAAGTCTTTTCTTGCCAATGAGACATTTTGGTTCAAATTGTCTTGAACAAATCTTCCTTTCTCTAAGTCAACTGTACAAGTCCTGGGCAATATGGTGCGAGCTGATTGAGCCACTTGCGTTGTAAGGTTTCGTTTCGAGGTAATCGATACAAAGTTTCATCGTACAGTAAGCTTCAGAGAAAAGGAACCCCCCTTGATAATAGTTTTATTCTCAAGGGGGGTTCCTTTTCTCTGAAGCTTACTGTACTTGGTCTTCCGACACGACGGTACACAACATTCAATGAACGGCATTTTCAAAGTAAAAATTGCAGAGCAAACAGGCAGATACAATTTGGAGAGCGTATAAGCACAGTTTGAGATATTGAGAGGATAAGCGGAACGGAAATTATTGGTAAAATATATAGGTAATAATTAAATTCAAACAATACTGAACGTCAACTGAACGCTGAGTGACAATTTTACTGTCAAACTATGCTGTCAAATGTCAGTTGGCACCCTACCTCACTATCGGCCTCTGCAGGCGTTTCGTGCGAACCCAAACTCCTAATGCCTTTTGACATTCTATGAGCTGTCAATGCCGTGATTTATTATTATTAAAATTAATTAAATTTGTTTTTGTCGCTATCACAAATTACAAAAATATTCAATACGTACTTATTGATTTGATTTAAATAAATATTATACATTATATCAAATTTAATAATGAATGCTATTCACAATGAAAAACAAATAAAACGTTACCGGAAAAAATATAAGTTCATGAAAATGCGAATCAAAAGTCTCATTTTAGTGAGTACATTTTGCTAACCTTAACTTGTTCATTATAGATATTATGATTTTACTCCTATTTTAAGCACCTACGGCCGGCGTACAAGTATGTGGTATTTGAGTTTTTTTTGTTTAGGGTCTATTTTCTCTTAAATACAGTGCAGGCAAGTCTGATGGTGAGATACGAGAAGATTTAATACTTCCTAACTATCACTCTACTGTTGGGGCGTAGAAATCATCTACGTCCTAATACTGCTACTGGTGGGGACGCTGCTGATTGAACAGGTGACCAGCCCTTGTGTATGGGCCATCTTACCCATATCCCTTATACAACGACTGTCCGCGTTCACTGGGTGCTACAACGCCGCAGAGACTATCATACATACAGCAGCAGCAACCAAGCACACATAATATATTTGCTGTCATCATCATAGCGTTGCTCACAATTGCATATGAGGTTTTAACATCGGACCCAGGAGGAGCCACTTATTCTTTACTTCCACTACGGTCTGCCATATCCGACAATCAGCAAAATCCGACAGTTAGCAGCTAACTTGTCTCCCCAAAAACATCCTTTTAAAATAAATAGCAAAGCATGCATAGTTTTTATATAATTTTGTAAAGGTGATATAATGTCGAGCAGTAGATTAAAATGCTTACCGTGTGCCCTGTAGCTTTTAATATGGAATAGTTACTTAAAATGTTAATAATTTTTATTACAGGAAAATGCTGCATTATGTGATGAAGTAGCAAGAGTTCAAGAAAGCATTTTAATAGTTAAAGATGAAAGACGGTTTTTGCTTCATAAACTTATGGAGTATGAGAATGACTCTGAGCAGTTTTACTATAAAAATGAGCCTGTGATAACATCCAATGGTTCTAAAACCAAAATAAAGAAACGGCAAAGTTGTGAGGACACTAGATAACAACAACTGTGATAAATAACTTAACTAGGTCTACATTACCTTCATTCACTAGGTACACCTCAATGCTACTTCAAAAATGTAAGTTTATAATATTGCCACTACTATCTAAGGCTCTATGCCACCATAAATCTTTCAATCACTGTCTAAATCTTTAAGCCTCCTGTGTCCTTGAGAAAAAATTCTATAAACCAGGAGAGGTTTCAGAAAAATTAGTGAAGTTCCTAGAATTTACTTACTTAGTGCCAGCAGGGGATGCCGCGGCCGGATGGGAAGTTACCTAGTATATTAATTATTAAGTAATAATTAAGTTTTTATTCAATTATTATGCTAACTATACAATTCGATTATATCAGGAAAAATTAATTGCTCAGGTGGGGCTTGAAGCCACGACCTTTTCCTTACAGGGGGAATGCTCTTACCAACTGAACTACTGAGCCACACCTAACCCATTTAAAATTTCCTTTCCACATATATTCGTCTGCAAGGCAACAGTGGTGTCATCTACCAACACTCTTGTGAACTGTTGGAACCAATGAATGATCCCACCTGAGCAATAAATTTTTCCTGATGTAATCAAATTTTGATTCAGTTGTTTTATCAAAGTTACATGACTACTATCTTCTTCTTAAAATGTGGTGGCAATGTTAACAAAATAAAGTAGGTGTTGGTACTGAATTGGATTGCCATGTGGATAATTTGTCTTAATTAAAAACTCATTTATTCTTGTAGATCTCATTTGGCTAGCATTAAATCTAATGAATGACAATTTTTGTGTTGATTCTGAAAGGTTACAACTTGTTTTCTATGAGTTACAATTTACTTAAGACAAGCTTTTGCCCGCGGCTCCGCCCGCGTGGTTATCAGTTATCGCGACCAAACCATAGCCTATGCCCTTTCTCATGGTTTAATCTACCCCATAGTCTATACCTATACCAAAGTCCATCACAATAGGTTCAGTGGTTTAGGCGTGAAAGCGTGACAGACAGTTACTTTCGCATTTATAATATTAGTATGGATTTCAAAGCTATTTAAATATTTAAAGAAATTCTTTATTTGCCTATAGATTTAGGTCAGAAAATGTGAACATTCAAGATAGGACTGACTGACCGACTGGTTCATCAACGCGGAACCATAAACGCTGGACCTAAATACTTGAAATTTTGACAGTAGACGCATTTTATGTTATAGCATCCACTAAGAAAGGAATTTTGGAAATTCTGCTAATGAAAGGAGTAAAATAAGTGAAGTAGTTTGTATGAAAGTCTGTTATTTTCAGAGCTAGATGCACTATTTCATAAACCTGTGTCTTATAAGAAATAAATGAACATTGTGTATCAGCGTTATTCAAAATTTTACTACTAAGAGGGTAAAATATGTGAAAAACATTTGTAAGGAAAGTTCATTTAGGTCACTATAAAATATGGAATCCGAAATATTCCTGGGCGAAGCCAGGACGGGTCAGCTAGTATATACGTAATATAGTTACTATGTTTTTCTTTTCAGATGTTGATAAATCTAAAAATTTTTATGTTGTTGGTATCCATACATCCATCCATCAGCATTTGGTTACTGTTCATCCATTGATGTTTCTATATTATGATAGTAGTTTTTAGATGTGCATTAAATATTATATTATGTACCATTATTTTTATTAATTACCTTATTGTTATACTAAGGATAATAAAATTAACGGATGGGAGAATGACACATTTATTTTAGTTGACTTAATGAACAGTATGAGAACAATAAAAGTATTAATGTCTTAACTATGTTTCATTGCTATCATCATCATCATCATCATCACCAAATGACAATAACTGTTGGTTATTTTTTTTAATGGATTCTTTACTACTAGGTTTAGTTTCACGCTTCTTTTTACTAGCTGGCTCTGTTAATGACACTTCTTTAGGTTTAAATATAACCCGTTTATTTAAATCTGCTTTTGTCTCCGCTTCCTCTTTCTCCATTTTTTTCTTCTCAATCTCTGCTTGTTCTGCTGTCAAGTCTCCATCCTTTAAAACTACCACTTGTGGCTGTTCACTGTCATCATCATCTACGAAGTCTTCTTCAGCGTTCATAAGATTATCAAACTTATGATTTTTATCATCATAGCCCGCTTGCCTTTTAAGAACCTTCAAAAACTCTGGATCTTCTGGTTTTATGTAGTTTACATTCCTTTTTCGGTTCATTTTGATATCGATACTATGTATTATTTAGCTATATTGATTAAATTTGATCGAAATCTTTCACGATCACGGATCAACATAAATAAAACAATAACATTTTTCCGAGTTCCCCTGTCTGTCACTGTCCGTCTGACATGACAAATGACAAGTATGACAACACAATCTATGTATATGTTACCGGAAATGTATGAAATCAAGGAATTGTATACAAATCCTAGGAAATGTGTGTTAATACATAGAATTCCTGCAGTTCCACCAGAAATGTGTGAAATAAATGGGTTATTGTCTATATTTGCGGATGATTTTGTGGAAAATTTATATTTTTGAATGAATAAAAAAAAATAACCACGAAGATCAATGCGGGAGCTTCGCTCCGCTCCGCTCCCGCATTAATCTTCTACTTGAAAAATTAGTTGCTACTTCATGGTAAATAAAAATAAACACTCACGTTCAATTATTGGATCATATATTATATCACAAAAACATACACACGCTAATAAAAATAAAGCAACCTTATCAACACATTATTAACAAATACTATCACTTTACATAATTATAAAAAACATGTTATTTCGTCAAAACCTTTCTTATAATATAAAATTTCTGTCTAGAATTTTACCTAGCTCCAAAAACATTTAAATTCAAATATGACATCTGACATTTACTTTTTAATCAAATCAGCCATAAACAAAGAGTATGAAATTCCAACAATTAAAAACTCTTCAACATCCCCTCTGAATTTCATACCTTAAATTAATATCTCAAATTAATTAACTCCTCTGTTACTAACTCAAATACAACCCATATATAAGTCCCTACCTATCACCTACCTATATCTAAATACATATTAAATAAAAACACCCCTTAATAACTTTCAAATAAACACCAACAACTATATCTATAATAAGAAAATAAATAATAATAAAATTTGGAATTAAAGACCAAAAACACTTAAAATTATTCACCATTCTATTAATCATCAATAATCACTCGAGTTCATTGATCACTCACTAAAAACTTCCTTAAACGTAAAAACTTTGTTCTGTCTAGTCCTTTAGTTAAAATATCTGCTATATTTAAATTGGTTTGACAATAATAAATTTCAATTAATTTTTCATCTATTTTCTCTTCAATAAAATGATATTTGACATCAATATGTTTACTCCGTCTATTGAAAATTCCATTTTTAATCAAAACAATTGCCGATTGGTTATCTACATACAACTCAGTTTTAGGAGTTTTACCAGTTAATTCTCTGAACAAACTTTGAACATACAACAGATCTTTAATACATTCGGCTGCTGAGATGTATTCAGCCTCTGTACTAGAAAGAGCAGTGACAGACTGCTTACGTGAACACCAATGTATCGGTCCACCGCTATACAAAATTATGAACCCAGTCGTGCTTTTCCGAGTATCTGGGTCGCCAGCGAAATCTGCATCACAGTAAGCTCTGAGTGTAAAATCACTCCCCTGTGAATATTGAATACCCGAAGAAATTGAATTTTTAATATACCTAAAAATGTTTTTAATATTACCAAAATCATTTAAATTAGGACTTTCCTGATGCCTACTACAGTAACCAACGTGAAATGAAATGTCCAATCTAGTTCTGTTAACTAAATATAAAAGAGATCCCACAAGCTGTCTGTATTGATGCACATCACTAATATTACTCTTCCCCTCTTGATGTGTATCAATCAAAATATCAGGATGAACACTTTCTTTAAGATCACTATAACCAAATCTTTGTAAAAGTTGTTCAATATATGTCTTTTGATATATTTTAATTAAATTCTCCTTAACAGAAATATCAATACCAATAAACTTTTCAACCTTATCAAATTTTTTCATCTCAAATTCTTTTTCTAAATCGGTTATAATTCTATTTAATTCCGATTCATTTTTTCCAATTAATAGTCCATCATCAACATAAATTGCTAAATAAATCTCTTTTTCCCTACAAACAAATAAACATGGATCTTGTTTTAATTGTATAAAACCTAATTTCTTCAAATAATTTGTCAACCTAATATTCCACATAAGCGGCGCCTGTTTAAGACCGTATAAACTCTTCTTGAGTTTACAAATTTTATCTTTATTTAGATTATACCCTAACGGAACCTCCATAAAAATATCCTCTTCTAATTCACCATATAAAAACGCAGTTTTAACATCAAATTGCTTTATTCTGTAACCTTTTTGTCCCGCAATTGACAATAACAAACGTACACTCGTAATATTAACCACTGGACTATACGTTTCTTTATAATCTACACTATATTTTTGTGAAAAACCTCTCGCAACTAATCTAGCTTTATATCTTCCTCCTGGTTTTATTGTAAAAACCCATTTACTGGTAATAATATTCTTATTCTTTGCTTCTGATCTATCCACAATTTTCCACGTCTTGTTCTTTTCCAAAGAATCTTTTTCTTCCTTAATAGCTTTATTCCATAAATCTTTCTCTTCACTCTGTATTGCTTCACTATATGTTAAAAACGAACTTTCTAAATCAAAATCCTTCAATCTCGTTGGCAAACGTCTATCTCTCTCTGGTAAAATTCTTCTAACAACTGGTTCAATATTCAACTCAATATTATCATCATCAACAGCAACAGCTTCTTCTTCAGCATCTTCAAAAGAATCTCCTCCTTCAACAAAGGCTTCTTCACTTCTTATATTCTCATTATTATCTTCTAACAAATTACTATTAATATTATCTCCAATCAATAATTCTTCTCCACGACTACCTTCGAAATTCTCTTCATGTAAAAGTTCTTCTCCACGGCTATCTTCAAAATTCTCTTCATCTTCTTCACGACTCTCTCCAACAAGTGACCCATTACTTCTCTCTTCCATATTCATACTTCCCCTCACAAATGTATACCCGTTTTGTAAATTATTTTCCAAATTATTATCATTGTTTATATCTTCAAATTCTTCATCTTTAAATAAATTCGATAGATCATTTTGTCCAGAAAATCTTTTGCTTTCAATCAAATACTTTTGTATTTCATGAAAATTGTCGATAAAACTAACATCTCTTGAATAATGAATTTTGTAGTTAACCGCATCCCAAATTTTGTAGCCATTATTAGTGTATCCTACTAGTAACCCTTTATTTGATCTAGAATCAAGTTTACCTAAATTTGTGTTTATTTTGTAATATGCCAACGAACCGAATATTTTCAAATGTTTTAAATTTGGAATTCTATTAAACCATAATTCAGCTGGTGTTTTCGCAGTAACTGTATTTGAACACCTATTAGTTAGATAAGCTGCAGTTAAAACAGCTTCGCTCCATAAAATTTTTGGTAAATTAAATTCAAACAACAAAGATCTTGTTCTTTCCATAATTGTTCTATTTAACCGTTCTGCTTTACCGTTATATTGTGGTGTATATGGGATAGTGTAGTCTAAATTTATGCCTTTGTCTTCACAATATTTTTTGAACCTATTACTGGTGTATTCACCACCATTGTCGCACCGAAAAGTTTTAACTTTTGCATTAAAATGATTCTCGCATAAATTAATATAATTAATTATTTTTGAAAAAGCTTCATCCTTTGTTTTTAATAAATAAATTTTTATAAAGTTTGTAAAATCATCTAGAAAGGTTATAAAATATTTATAACCGTCCCAGGATTCCGTTCCTATAGGTCCACACAGATCGGTATGGATTATTTCTAATGGTTTGCTAGCTCTATGCCTTTCAGTTAAAAAAGGTTTTCTGCAAAGCTTAGCTTTGATGCAGACTTCGCAGGCATCCACTTCCTTGTTACTTTTAATGTCAATACCTCTAACTAAATTTTTAGTTTTTGAAACCGGAGTATGACCTAAAGCGCGATGCCAAAAGTTTAAGTTATTTACCAAATGAATAGAGTTAAATTTCTTAAGCTCGACTGACCTCATATCCCGTACAGCATACCTTTGCACAGGTAGTTTCACGCAGTACAAACCGTCACTGCTCTTAACTCCAGTCAGGTAGCAAACATTACTGTATGCATCTCGCACCTCACATTGATTTCTGAAAAATACAATTTTGCAATCATTATTTGTTAATCTAGAAATTGAAATTAAATTTTTCTTCATTCCTGGTACAAACAGAACATCCTTAAAAGTAAGATTATTGTTGTTAATATGACACTGTATTTTTCCAATTTTATCAATCAAATGTATATTGCCATCAGCAGTCATAATTCGCTGTGAGCAACCCTCTATTTTATCTAAAAGATTTAAATCATTAATTATGTGGCATGTCGCTCCTGAGTCTAAAATAAATTCTGTTTCTTCGCTCGTTCCCATATAATTAATAAAATTATTACTCACTGAGTTATTTCCACGTTTTAAACAAAATTTAGTGTAGTGTGAATCCTGTTTACAAATGATACAGCTGTATTGTTCACTGCAGTCAGTATTACGGTGTCCATTCTTCAAGCATTTGTAGCATTGTAACTGTTTAGTAAAATTTTGATTATTTCCATTAAAATAATTGTTATTCCTGCAGAACCTTGCGATATGCCCTTTCTTTCCACACTTAAAGCATGCTTTGATAACTAAAAAGTTGTATCCATCCTTGGTTGCATTTGTTTCTGAACTGTCATTATCAATTGTTTTAGAATTTTGACTTTCTTTTATTTTCTTCTCCAAAATTATTCTTGCAATCAAATTTGTAACGTTTTTCTCTGAGCTAGGGGTGGATTCCCAGGCCGTTCTAAAATTTGCCATCTCCTTTGGTAGAGAACTCAAAATCTTTGACAAAATTTGCATTTCATTAATTTCAAAATTTAAATTCTTTATTTTAGTAACAATATTTTGAATATTGCTAATATCAATCAATATGTCATTATTCTTGAATTCGTATTTGTAAAAATTTTCTAAAAGCTGACATAGTTGGGTTTGATCATTTCCTAAAAATAGTGCATCCAAATTCTCTATCATTTCTTTGTAGGTATTATAATTTATTACATGGCTAACATATTTATCATTCAGACTGTTAATGAGATAAAATTTCGCTTTAGCATCTTTTCTTTTAAAATCTTTATCCTTTACCTCGCCATCTATTGCCACTTCCAAATCTTTGGCTTGTAATAAAAGTGTAAACCGCTTCTTCCACATATGAAAATCATTTTCACAATTTAATTTTGGTAAATATTTCGTCCGACATGATGTTATCTCTATTTCAATATCTCAATTCATTACTTACGTAGTATATTCCTTACTCTGCTTCTGGGCCCATAACCACTTGAAAAATTAGTTGCTACTTCATGGTAAATAAAAATAAACACTCACGTTCAATTATTGGATCATATATTATATCACAAAAACATACACACGCTAATAAAAATAAAGCAACCTTATCAACACATTATTAACAAATACTATCACTTTACATAATTATAAAAAACATGTTATTTCGTCAAAACCTTTCTTATAATATAAAATTTCTGTCTAGAATTTTACCTAGCTCCAAAAACATTTAAATTCAAATATGACATCTGACATTTACTTTTTAATCAAATCAGCCATAAACAAAGAGTATGAAATTCCAACAATTAAAAACTCTTCAACACTTCTAACCTAATCTATCCAAGTTAAATTGCGTGGTGTGGATACTGCGCCCCGACCTGGATAATATTATAGGTTAGAAGACTGAAGCGAAAGCGGGCTCCAGCATTAGCCTATACTCCATTTGTTTAGGTACTTAAAAAAAGGTAAACAAATCGTAAAAAGGGTTCTTCTATAGGGGCATTTTTCGTTCCGAAATAAAAAGAAACCAAAATAAAATCATTTTAGAACTTAAAATCCATTTCTATCGTATATTTTTCTATATTTAACTACTTTGTTTAATATTAAGTTGCATTTATTATTTCCTAAGCTGAAAAACTATAATAACTATATTATTTAGAATGATTTTAAAAACTATTGCACCGTGCCTACCATAAAGAAACTAAAAAGACAGATATTCAAAACAGTTTTTTCCAGATCGCGCCATACGTGCGTGACTGTCAAAGTCAATTCGCAGTTTGTAGTTTGTATTTATTGTTATTATTCGGTACCTTAAAGAGCTGGCAAAGAAGAGGAGAAGATGTCATCCCTAGATAAGATAATAGACGAAACCTATAATCGCTTTGTAATTAGTGTTGGTGATAGTTCTTCGGACTCAGACTAAAATTTTATTTAGTGATTGAATTTGAAATCACTTTAATTGTGATTATAATTTTGTGAATGTGTTGAACGTGTGAGTTTAATATTATAAATTTTAAAATTATTTAGTAAGGTAAATGTAGTCTTTATGTTGCCCATAATCATGCACAAAAATACTATTGTCATTGACGGTTGACTATCTCTGAAATCCACCATTTTTCTTGTTTACCTTTTTTTAAGTACCTAAACAAATAGAGTATAAGTGGTTGCATTTTTTATAACCACCATCAATATTCTTTGATACCATTTCATACATTACCTGCTGCGCACTCTGCATTGTATAGAATGCCTAGGCATTGTATAGAATTCCGGATTATACACATTTCCGGTAACATATAATAATATACTCTGATGTGGGCTACTGCTAGCTACTGGATACAAGTCTTTTCAGCCAGACAATGACAGCTCTCAGGGTTGCTAGATAACGTTTCTGGAGTTTGGAAATAAATTGTTGGAAGATTAAAAAAAACAGCGAAGAATTATTCAAGAAATCAAACCTACTAATACTTAGGTACATCCATCTTCATTTAAATTAGTATCTTTTTTACTCGCGACGTAAAAACGACGAGGTATTCTACATTGTGTTTAGCAGATCTTTGACATCAAACAGTTGGCGCGCGGCGTTCGACGGGTCTTCTTCGCAAGTTATATCACAAAACAAGCTATAACTCTTTCCTATAATGATGTGCCTCCTGCAACCTGCTGCGGTGTCGAGTCGTGTCATCAAAGTCCTCCAACTCCAGGACTCGAATATAAATCCCATAAGCCTACAGCGCAGCAGCGTGTGATAAGACAGTGTTAGGTATAATCTCCTAAACTAAGTATTCACCAAATAGGTGCTTAAATATCTTATTATTAATGAAAACTCAAGCTAATTTTAATAATGAGAATAGTTGTAATAAAACAGAAATAACTTTTATTTACTTAAGTAGGCATAGGGTACATCGTCCTCGTTACAGTTTAATGTGCTAATACCTACTTACACTCGTGTTGTAATAAAAAGTACCTACGTAGGTACAACTTGCTATAGAAATAATGATAGCAACTTCAAGGTTGCACAATAAATACATAACACACCACTAAAATTACCCTGTAAAAACTTATCTAAGCCTTTAAATTATGAATGATATCCAAACGGTCGATATGAGTTGGTTCTCAAATAATAAACTCCTTTCACGTTTCTGGCTACACTTTCTCCCATGTATGCATTGTGATTGCAGCTATTGGTTACATAATTAAGCCAACTGTTACACTGAAAAGATGGAAAGGCCGTTGGATATCTGATTGACTCACTAAAATAGAGGGAAGAGCGTCCGTGACTGCATGCTTCTGTAAAAACAATGGGCCATGAATTCCGCAATGTACTTAGCTAAGTATTTACTTGCAAAAATAAAACTACGAATTAGCAATTAGGTACTTAATAACATAAAGTAGGTACACTAACCAAATGCCTTCTGTATACTTCCACAACCTGGCTGCGGTGGAAAACCACTATTAGGATAAAAATCAACTGTTCCAGCGGGTGCTTCATAACCCAAAATACCACTACAAGTGTGAATGATGTCAACAAAATTAGCATCTGATAGATCTAATTTTTCTGAGGTTTCTGCAAACTCGGGGTATTCAAATAAAGGTCTCGCTGGATCAAGACCTGTAAGAGATAAATAAAGTGGCAGCCCTATAGTTAATATTTATTTGTATATACATAAAATATGAATATTTTATTCGATAACTGCTAAAAAAACCAGAATAATTTAACTTAAAAGCGGAAGTTACTTCCATACATTATTAGTTAAGTAGGCACCTATTACTCACCGGTGATTCTATCTACAGTAACTTTTGATCTGGATGCTGCAATTGCCATAACATGAGCTCCGAGGCTATGACCAATGAGATGGAACTGTTTAGCAGTTACATTGTATCTGTTATGCAGAGCGTTTATAAATGTGCCAACTCTTACGCCTACATTCTTAGCTTCGTCTGCTACCAATGGGTAGAATATTGAATCAGCTATTGCACTCCAATCAACAGTTACAACTATAACCTTTTTTGAATCTAAGTAAGCATTTTTTATATCTGTGATTCCGTCTTTATCCGCTGATGACTTCCAACCATGAGTGATAATTTTTACTGATGTGTCAGTTGACAGTATCTTGGACGCTGCATCTTGATCAATCTCTTTCATAGGTTGCCCCCTTTCATCCAACCCAATATAACTATTGGAATCGTTCCTAAATGTAAAAGATATGATTTGTATTTAGTCAGTTCTATAGAAACTATTGCTTCACAAAAAAGGGTATGTGCCGACATAGAGGACGGACATTGAGTGACCGTGACCTCTGACGTCTGAGTCACCTCCGCTGCGCTGCACGTCTTTGTGAGAGTCCTCTAAGTCTCTTGAGTTAGCGGCAGCCTACGAGCTTGCACTCTGCACCATGGAGCCGAGTGAGAGAACTCCCACTCTGAGGACTGGACTACCACGAGGGCCCACCTCGGCACCTTGCTTGGCTCCTTCCTGATCCGACACAGGTGATCCTCGAAGCACTCCTTCCCAGACTTCATTTATGTCAACCAGCACGAAAGGTTACCGTGTCGCCCCTTTAGCCAGTTCGCCATAATAGGTGCTACTAGGTACACTCGGTCGTCTATGTAGCTCTTTTCACTTTAAATTATTAATAGTCCCCCTACCCTGTAACCGCTTGTGTTGCTAAGTTAAATAGCTTGTATTAGACCTAGATCCATCTCGGTAGTCAGGCTACGAAGGCGGGGTCAGGCTTCGAACCCCTAACCTACCAACGGCAACGCCATCTTCGTTAAGTTCTTCCAAACATCTCTCGCTAGCCGGTAACAATATCCGACCTAGTGAAAGTAATGATTAGTAGACGGACGAGGTTCATCAGGCGCAAGCTCTACTCTTGACCTCCTTGATCTTGACCTTGACCTTGGTCAGAGGAAATTACTACAACTTCTGTAGATGGGTGAATCTACAGAAATTGTGATTTATCTCGCCGTAATCTATGGTTTGCAGAGGGTAGATTGTTTTTTTTATATGGGTACAAGGCACAACAATATGCTCAGGAAAAGGACATTGATAATTTATATATAAAATATAGGTAATCGTGATTTAGGTACCGGTATAGATGACATCTTACCCAATATATAATCTGAATTCAATAACATCACTTCGAGATTCACGATTATCAGTGTTGTTTTGATTTCTTCTTAAACTAACATAATGTGGTATGCCATCGCCGTCCGGAAAATATATCCATTTCAGGCCATAATCAATGCCATATATATTTGCATAGCTTAAAATATCATATGGAAGAGCTAGAAAATATTAAAAAAAATATGAGCGAACAATCAAAATCTGGGACACAAAATACTTAGCTACCTAACAGTAATAATACATATTATGTTACCTGGATATATAGGTTAGAAGACTAAGGCGGACCACGTAAGTGGAACTCCCGCATTAGCCTTCGTAGTGTTTTTTTTTAATAACCATTAATGTTTTTTTGATATCGTTAAATACATTGCCTGCTGCGAACGCCTAGGGATTGTATAGAATATCGGATTATACACATTGCGGGTAACATATATACCTATATATAGATATAGAGAAAGGCATGTATTTTGTAGGTACAAATACTTCCTTGAAACGATAACAAGGGTCAGCATCGTAGACAGAGAATACTACTTACTATTTATTATTTTTTTATTATACTACCTCTAAACATATTATATCTAGCTAGGAGGTAGAAAAACTTAGAAGCTTTTTGATAATAAAATCTACGTATACATTGAAACTTTAAATAAATCATTAATAAGGTAAAATTTTGACTGTCCCCGGGTCATCTTGTACGGTCACCTAATAAATAAATAATTATAACTATTGATCTGAATTATGTGGAATGCTAACGATAAAAACTTACTATAACTATAGTGCAGTAAACTTGGGATCCACCACAACACTTGAATATTATTTAAAATCATTTTCTTTAAATTAGTTATTTCAGACACAACATTTCAACTTCAACACATTTCTGTGTGCCTTTGTTAACTAAATATATAAATGTTAGTAAGTCATAAAGATATATACAATAAAATACAACCTATTCCGATCGAAGAGCGTAAACTGGTCCATAAAAATTCACGATAATAATTATCAGTAAGTGTGAAGTCAAGCCAAGCCAAGACTTAATCACCTACTAACATCCTCAATTTAAGTCTCAACATTCAAAAATATATCTGACATACTTGGTTCCTGTTTAAAATATTCGTAACATAGCGTTTAATTCCATTAAAGTGTGTTAAGAAGTCACAATCGACACTACATAATATTCATTTTATTTAAAATATATTAAAATTTGTTGTGTAGCTAATAACGAGATCTAGTAGATATCGCCGTTGCCGTTGGTCTATTGAAATTTAAATGTAAATAAGGTACCTACTTAGAATTTTGTAAACCTACGTCATCTATACAGGTTTTTTTTACCACTTAGGTGGCAGACAAGCACACATCTCACCCAATAGAAAGTCATTTCGGTGGCCGATGCACGTGTGCAACAGCAGGGTTGTCATTGTCACACAATCATACGTACATAAGTTGCCGACCCTGTAAGAACCTTCTAATGCTCTTTTTATAGAACCCAATATAATAATTAATAAATATTTCACAACATTCTACACAACGCTATCTAGACCCATGGTAAGCATAGCTTAACTAGCTTGTGTTAAGGAATCTAGAAACGTACTTAGATACATTTTTTTTTTGTAAATACATGCCATAGAAAACGCCCAGACCAATGCTAATACCCATATTCATGCACACAAATATTTGCACCGAGCGGGGATCGAACCCGCGGCGCCTCCAGCGTAGCGGCCGCGTTCACTACCACCGCGCCACAGAGGCAGTCTATAGATATAATTATAACATAGTCACATGAAAAACCACAGCCGAAGATAAACTATTTCACAGCTTGATCGTGCATGGAATAACATTCCTAATACCTTACTGATGCCTACCTACCTACACCGTTACCGGATGCAACATGATTGTGAGGAAGATGCGCACATCGTCATCGTTAGTAAAAATAATTAAGGAGAGGTCGATAGCTGTATATTATAGTACAGGGATCGATAGCTTTTTGATAGCTTAGATACCAAAATATATATTATACTGGTTAAGAGGTCAACCTTACAATCGAGAGGTACCTACTGTATTCGAATCCTATGGCATTACACTACCGACATGAGTCCACTCCTGACACAAGCAGTGGTGTACAATACGCGCCACACACAACTTTGCGTCTACTATGAACTTCGCGCGAAAGGCGCAGCAATGATGCCATTATTGGTATCCCAGGGTAAGTTCTGCGCAGTGGCACATGGCTTTTTTTTTTTTTTTACCGTGGGGGAAAATCCTTCATGGATGTTATGCCGGACTCCTACCGACTAAAAACCCCCACGGTAACGCCCAGAAGCCTATGGATGGGAGCCCCGGGTAAGCCCTCGGAAGGATGTCCCAGGACTCCCATCAGACCTACGGCTACAATTGCGGCCTCGCCTTGGGGGTGGTTCGGG
Organism: Eilema sororculum; assembly: GCA_914829495.1. NCBI lineage: Eukaryota > Metazoa > Arthropoda > Insecta > Lepidoptera > Erebidae > Eilema > Eilema sororculum. The sequence goes on from OU618542.1 coordinate 10,948,036, forward strand.
TGCTATCCCGCGTCTATGGGGGGTTTTCGGGTGTTATCCCGCTTCTTAGGGGGGGGGGGGGGGCGTGCGTGAATCCCTCACGTCACGCTGCCGTCATGGGCCTGCTTCTGTAAGGACCTGACCGACGAGGTACAGGCGTCTTTAGTTGTGCTCTGACGCGCATGTTTTTTTTAGTACTTAATGTTTTGTTTGTTATCGCAATATAATACACATAATCTTTCCTTGTTCATAATGTTACATCCGAATTACTGTCACGGTTTGTATGCATTACCGCCATATTCATCCACGTGCCTACCACATTCACGTTCCATCCAGGATTTTTCCCGTTACGTATGCCGCGGCTTTAAATAGGGAAACGCACCCAGGGGGGACAAAAGTATTAGGGCTCCCCTTTTTGTAATTTTGTAGACAGAGTAAACCATAATATGCTTTATCAGCGAAACATTGCTCTATCTTCCTATAATTCTGTAAGGTACATTCTATAGATAAAATATAATGCTCTTGTCCAAAATTGCTATATGTATAAACTTATGCCAAATTTTAATAAACCTGTTTAGCAGTCGTGAAAAGGTAACTGACAGTAGATACAGTTATCTGCCTACTTTCGCTTGTAATAAACACTATAAATGATACTTGGTTTGGGTAGATTTTTACTAGACGACATTTGTATTGGTAGGTATAAAAATAATGTTTGCAAGCATTTACAATTAAATAGGTACTTACATATGTTCTAACTCTGATACTGAACCGATTGTAACGAATGACGTATCAATCAATCAATCAATCAATAATTAGCCTATTGCAGTCCACTGCTGGACATAGGCCTCTCCCAATGTGCGCCATTATCACTAACAACTGATTAAATTTTATTATACGGAATTTAGATCTAAAAACGAATGTGTACAGATATATTTTATTTTGGGGTATCTACCGCATAGAGTGAGACATAAAAATGAAGTTGTAGAAATTCCTGAGTTCAAAATATGAAGCCAAGCGATAAAAATACAATTTCAAGTACTACTAGTGCCATCTATGGGCAAAAAACTAATACTATTGCTGCCCATCTTGACAATGCGAACTCTTGCTCTCCGGTGTAACGATTTAAACCAGCTATTTTGGGTGACTGCAAACAATGTGCAGAGAAAATACGTGTTAACTATTTACGATATACAAGTCATCCCTTCCTATAGCTCTACATAATATGAGTATAGGAGTTGGTGTTCCCCAGGGAAGTGTTCTGGGGCAACTTCTATTCCTGCTATAAATAAATGACATTCGTTTGATCCTATCAGTTGGTGTCTCAGGCCACGGTAACCATTTTATATCTTGTGGGCCGTGTGCCCGTCTGCTATCTAAGTGATAAAAAAATAGCTTTATGATGAAAGTATCACTTTAAGGACAAATCGAACTTCCATCTACAACATCCATACTAATAATATGAATGCGAAAGTAACTCTGTCTGTCTGTCGGTCTGTTTGTTTGTTTGTTCGCTTTCACACCTAAACTACTGAACCGATTTTAATGGAATTTGGTATAGGGGTAGATTAAACCTTGAGAAAGGACTTTTGCTTTTGTTGCGTTGCGTCATCGTCTGCTTTTTTGTTGTTTCCGTAGTTTCCATAACGTAAGATTATTGCAATTATGTTCTTTCTTCGAGGAGAGTCGTCCAGTGATGACTTTTTGTCGAATGCGTGCATCGATGGCTACGATCCGTATTTTCGTAATCATACATTCTTCTATTATTCTTATTCTTTTTCTTTTTGAAGACGAAGTGTTCGATTTGCCTTTTTTGTACCTAGTCTCTCAATCATATGTCGATCTTTGGAGAGTTTTTGTGAGGCGATGATTGTCGGGATGGTAATTGCTTTTGTCGCGCATTGTGTCTCGAAGCCGATCGAGACTGTGGTAGCCGTACCGAAATTATTTTCGTTGATACCACATAATTTCTTGGTTCTTATGGGTGATTCAATAGGGTCATGCTCATGTCGCTGTCTTGAGCTAAGTGCTTCTTGAGATCTCGCATTTAAAATTAGTCCATATATTTGGTCTGAAGTATAAAGGACTTTATTTTTTAAAGCTCTTTCTATGCATGAATGCATGCTATAGCTTTCGTTTTGGCTATGTCCAGTTTCGAAGAACCTATGTATTATAGTTTCCATATCATGGGCTTTTATTGCATGGAGGTATAAAGCAAAATATACCGATTTTTATTTTGCCCTGAACACACATCTGAATAAAAAGACCAATTCCTGATACCTCTATGTTTTTCTACCTTCTATAGTACCTATTCCTTTTTTACTATACCTTTCATAAATAAGGAAACAAAATATGTGGGCGCTTTTGCTCCGCTAATACTACCGAAAATAGTAGTGTGTTATTGCATTGCGTTCCAACATAATTAAAATAGAGATATCATTAAATTAATTTAAAATTATAATTATGTAATAAAATATCACCTATTTAAAAATCAATAACTTTAATCAGAATCCTAGGGAACAATAACTGCCGCTAATAGGGTATTTGACTAAGTCGTCGATTCTTCCCAATACTGCTTAAAATGATAGCTTGTTCTGAAAAAATATGCCTGGCAAAATAAAATATTGCATATCTAAACTGAAACTATGACTTTTCATCAGTTGAAATTCCCAAAAAAAGTCAAAATATAAACAATCAAATTCAATTATAATATATAACTTTTTACCTAGATTCCTCATTAAATATATAAATTTTATTATTAACTATATACTTACGTGTAAACGCAACGTAGACCGAGATAAATGCGATATTCTCTTGCACCCCATACATTTGCACTACGCGCTACAGAAGCGTGACGTCACAATTTCGTACGATTTTGTATGGAGCGTTTTCGGGTGGCGTGACAAATTGAACTTTTCAAAATCAAATATCTTGAAAACTGTTTGTCGCACGAAAATTTTACTTTTACAGTTCATTATATTATAAGAAAGTGGTCATTTTTCGAAAGTAAAAAAAAATATATATTCAAATAGCCTATTCAATATTTGCTTACGATATTGTTGCGAATTTTTGAACATGTCTAAAGATACCATTGAGCGTTTTATAATAAAAATAATAAAATTTACACTTTGGTTGCTAATGGTAATGGCAGCCAGCGTCAAGCAGTGTATTGTGTCATTGTGTCAAGTCAATGTCAGAATGTCACTCTTTGGTCAACGTCATCTTGACGTCAGCCTAAGCAATTTTAATTTTTAAAGTTCTAAACATTATTTTGTTGTTGTTTTGTAGAATTATTCATTGATTAAAACTATTATATTCTATTCTGGGTAATGACACAGCAGAGATGTATCATTTAGATGCCGATGAAGCAATTGGCTTTGTGAATAAACTAATTGACAATGTTCGATGTTGTACATGGTTAGTTGAAGACAGGTGAAACCTTAATAGCGTATACTAGGCTCTCATTAGCATCAATATTACTATTATCTTTAACACATTCACCTTGTGTAAGCTCCCATTTATTCCCATAATTATAATAGAGTAATATTTTATGCCCACTTTTGGTATTTTGTATCATACTCCAATCATCCAGTTTAATTTTTATAGCTGCATTTATTTGTAATCAGTAGAATAAAATAATATTTTACTGTTCTTTTTATGTTTATCCCCAGTAATAAATTAGAAGGAACCCGTGTGAGATATCAATGTGGGCATACTGCATGTGATGATTGTGTTATCTATACTCAAGACTGTCAAACTTGTACATCTCCATCACAGAGATCTGATTCTGAACCAAAGTATGATAAACCATTAACTCAAACAGTGAAAAGTGCAGTAGACCTTTTAAAAGCATGTCATAATTTGTTTGATGCAAATGGTATATATTAATGTTTATTTTGTGATTTCAAGTTTGACAATTACTTTACCTTTCTAAAATATTATGTTTGTTTCTTTAGCATTCCAGCGTAAAAGGCTATCTGAACAGCTTCGAATTGAAAAGGAGTTATTTCCAAAATGTATACAAGCGCCTATGAAGTATGAAAATAAGAGAAAAAGTTCCCTGAAAACAAAAGAAAACAGATATTCAACATTCTTTCCTGGTGAAGAAGTATCAACTTGCAAAAATATGGACAATACATCAAATTATGTACAGCAATGGTTGAGTAGTAATGACACAAATATTGCTAGAAAACCATTTTCAGATTTAAATGTTAACACACCATGGACAAACAGCCCTAAAAGTAAAAATTTAAAAGAAAAAGTAGGTTTGAATACTTCTTTGGCTACTAATAGAAAAAGGGCTCATTTTAAATCAATAAATAAAAGTAAAGTTAGAAATAAAAAAGATAGCAATAGAAAATCAGTTTATGAATGTGATGATAGTCCTAAAAGAGCTAAGAAGCAATCTACATCTTTTAATGGTAATAATAACAGCTACAACAAATGTGACAATGATGAAAGTGGTATTTTTATGGATAATGAACCAATTGTAATTTATGATTCACAAGAAACAGTTGTTGATAAAGATAGAAATGCATGGCATGCTGTGCTTGAAGCCGGCCATAATGAAACTACTACCTCTTTAGGTAACCTAAGCCAAGATGACTGTACCAATGATAGTAATAAACAGATGATAAATTCTATTACAATAGAAGATAAGCATATTAGCGCTACAAAGGTACCATTCTTTAAAAGAAGTACCATAATAGAAACCTGTAATTATTGTAAGAGTGAAGTCATTAAAAAAAATCCTGTGGAAACCCAGTTAAACCCTGTAAAAATCACTATTGATGGAGACAACTTTTTGACTACAATAACTGTTTTCAAAAATGTAGAAAATAATTTAGCAAGGAATGATAAGAAAACAGTTTCAGTACAAACAAATACGTGTGAAGCAAGTTCAATAAGTATTAAGGATGATAAACAAACCAATAGTTGTGTTGCCAAGGATGTAACTTTAGAATTACCAGTAAATACTTGTGATGATGATAGGGGAAGTGAAGATTTATTTGCAGATGACAAAAAAATATATGGAGTTATTGATCATAGCAGAGAAGTAAACAAATGTGTAGTTATTCAGGAGTCTGATAGTGATACAGATATTGAATTTAGTGGCCCAATATCTGTGAAAGTTGACTGTCACAGGTCATGCACTGAGTCGTGAGTAATAATTATACTATAAAACTAATCTCATCAGTTTCTCTGTGACTTTATAATGTGTTTATGGATACAAAAAAAATGTTCTGAATAATGATATTATTTCTTCTCTAAAATATACAGAACTTCATAGTGGCCATGTTTATATAGCAAAAGATTTCATTGCACGTTATCATATACATATATACAATATATATTTCTAATAACAACTGTATATATACTTAAGTATTGCTTAGTATTTGCATGATCTGGTATTGGTACCCTCATTGGATAGAATAATAAAAACAACATTTGCATGATATTAAGAAAGTATTTTTTTATGTATACCTAGTTTGGAATGGAATGGATGGAATTTGAATATGATTATGTAAATTCCAGAGAATATGGGATACTTAATGAAGTTGTAAACTTGAAGAAACATGAATCAAAGCAGCATCATAGACCAAGAGGGCCCTCACCAACTAGCACCAACTCATCAGAAAAAGAAAATTATAATCCAAATAGAATGAAAAGGTCTATTACTGGGAAGAAGAAATATACAAAAAAGAGATAGAAATTGCTTTGTAGAATGACAACTTTATGTTAACTGCTTGTTGATTGTGTAATTAATTGATAACAAATTGATTCAAAATATGCATATTATGTGTTACTGGCCCATGGGACTCAGTTGTAGACTGGTAACTGAGGTGACCCAAACTACAATTGCGTTACTTTAATTTTATGTTGTCATTGATACAACTACATAATTAAATTACTGTAAATCATACATGCAAATTGTTCCTTGGGTTGGTTATAAAAACATATTTTTCTTTTTTTATTTAATAATATTTTAAGAATGTTAAATTTATTAGGCATAAGTTAATCTAACAGTGAAAATTTTGTAGTGCCTAGTCGCCACAAAATCGTTCACTGAGGTGCTCTCTTCACATAGGATCTACTAAGAGATGTTATGTTTCTATTCGCCATAAGCTTATCTGAAAAGTGACAGGTTTGCTCAAGTGGCAAGATTAAAATAATGGAGATGTATTATTGTGTACGTAGTGTATTGTCTTGAGTCAACCCAATGCCTTTGTCCTATTCCACTGTACTTTACAGTCACAGAGAACAAACTGTGCTACTGTTTCTTGTTCTTCAAATCAAGTATTAAAAATTGAAGCTAATAGAAATGCGTTATTATGTTGATATCATTGTTTCCTCACTATACTGTGATCATGTTAAACCCTAGTTGATGTCCAGTTGCGTAAGTTATTCCTCATAGCCAAAACTCTTCGAAACGGAACTCCAACTGTCAAAAGAGGTTAAATACCTAGGCGTCATTCTCGACAGCAAGTTGACATGGAATAGCCACCTAGAAAACAAATTAGTAAAGGCCGGGATTACCTTCTGGCAATGCAGAAGAATGATTGGCAAAAAATGGGGGCTAACGCCGAAAATCATCCTGTGGCTTTACGAAACAGTGATCCGTCCCATGATAGCCTATGGCGCCATTGTCTGGTGGCCGAGGACCGAAAACAGCACAATATCGGCTAAACTACAAAAGACCCAAAGATTAGCCTGCATGGCAACCACTGGTTGCATGAAAACCACCCCCACCGCGGCAATGGAAGCCATGCTTGGACTACCACCCTTGGATCTGTTCATCCGCCAGGAAGCAACAGCTGCGGCTATACGCCTGAGGGCACTCAACCTATGGAGCGAGAGAAATACACGACACACTTCATTGCTCACTGAGCTCACAAAGGAGATACCTATGATAGGAGCAGTCAATGACCGTGTACCTAAACAACACCTTTTCGACAAAAAATACAAGATCCAGCTTCACGAGGACCACCGCTGTGAGGCCTTATGCCCAACGGAATTGCGTATCTTCACAGATGGATCCAAAACAGGTACTGGCACCGGGGCCGGCATCTTCTCGGAGGACCTCAATATATCAATTTCGACACCGCTGGGGACCCATAACACAGTATTCCAAGCGGAATGTATGGGGATTACTCTGGCAGCCTCAGCGGTAATGGCCCGGAAAGTGATAGGTCACTCAATACGCATACTGTCAGACAGCATGGCCGTGCTACAAGCATTAAACTGCCATACTATTAATTCAGGATTAATACTGGAGTGCCATCTTAAATTAAATCAAATAGGTCACACCAACAACATAACTCTACAATGGATCAAAGGCCACAGCGGCTCGCGAGGTAATGATGCCGCGGACGAGCTTGCTAGGAGAGGATCAGACATGGTTGCAATGGGACCTGAACCCATAATACCGATCCCCTTTGCATACCTGCGAACCATAGTGAACCAACGAACGAGAGACCAACACAACAGAGAATGGATAAACCTGAAAGTATGCAGACAGGCCAGGGAGGCAATCCCCGTGCTTGATAATAGACTGACCAGGCGTCTTCGACAACTGAACAAACGGCAACTACGCACGACTACGGCTGCCATCACGGGGCATGGTTCCTTCAATAAACACCTTTATATTTTAGGTATCACCGACAGCCCTCTCTGCAGAGCCTGCATGAACGAGGACGAAACTGCGGCACACGTGCTCCTACACTGTCCTGAAACCGCCACATACAGGGCTAAGTACTTCAGAAACACAGGTACGCTCCGGGAGATCACCAGCAGTGTGAATAACCTGCTGGGGTTCTTCAACGAGTTGGGGTGGATCGAATAAAATCCCACCCTCACGCAAAAACCGCGCCTTGTCGTGGAGTTGCGGATAACAGCCCGTGATACCATACCATCCTCATAGCCATGCCCCATGACTTTCTGTATAAAGGTTCCAGTGGATGGGTCTATTTGTAGTTTTATTGTTAATTTGTATTAAGGAAAAAATGAATTTTAATATTTGAATCCACATTCATTTTATTTTTACACAACCAATTTAATCTGAATACAAATTTCTCATGAGGTAAAGTAGTCTGATAGGTGTTATTACTATGCAATCCATGCCCTCTATTGATAAGTGAGATCAGTGTCATAATTATAATAAGAGTACAAGCAGCATTATTAGCTATAGTTTTTGGTTTAAGGTACTCTTAAGAATTTCATTTTGTCTATGCATGATAATAAATTATATTTGTCTAACCAGCTGTTTCTGTTCATACATACATTACATAGCGGATATATCGAAAATTTAAATTTCCCCATAGACTCACTGTGTCATGTGTAATGCCGGGAAAGGAAATTAATGATAAAAGCTATCACGCAGTAATATAAAGCAAACAGCAGTCAAATGGTCTATGGGGAATCTTCCCAAACTCCTAGAGTAGGTACTGTTCGATTCACTAGTGTAGCACTCCGGCACACAGTGGATCCTAAAACAGTGGATCTGGGTATCCACCCGGATTCACCAGTACACATTTTTAAGCATGGTTATTTATGCCTATTCGGGATTTCACGCGATAAAATTTTTTTTCGCACTTTGTGTGCGATGCTGCACCCGTGGTCACGACTTGACTTAACCCGAAACGTCGGCAAAAGTAAGTGAGATTTTTTTTTATCACGTGAAGTCCCGAATTGGCATAAATAACCATGAGTTTACACCGCGCGCTTAAAAATAACATTAACTTTTTAAGCACTCTATTAGTCAATATAAAAATATAAAATAGAAATTTTGGTTTTCAGATTATTTTGAGACTTTAGTCGTCAAAATTTTTCTGATGCTGACTGTACAAAGAATAGGTATTAAATGAAGCCTATTGATAATTTAATTTTGTGATTTGTAGTCTTAAGTAATAAAATTTATGCTTGCCTAAGTAGGTCATTCCATAATACCTACCCACTACCTATTACCAACGTAGGTACCTATATTGTGGCTATGCCAAAGTTCGCACTTAGATGATATTTGCAACGATAGTCAATTTCTTGTGTCAGACAGAATATATTGAGGCAATGCTATAGTTAGGTACTTAGGTCAACCATTTAGGCTGGACCACCAATGAATAGGTATAAACATGTTTACTTCATAAATTTAAACAGCGTTATCACATTTCACTCAATGAATTTCATTGTCTCAATAAGTAAAGGTACCTAATGTCATCATCATACGAGCTATCAAGCGCCAATCACGGTTGCATATAGAGCTGATACTTTGTCCGTCTAGGTACTTATGCCTACTTCCTCTACCTACTATATGAAATTTAAGCATCTACCCCTAGGAGGACAGAGGACAGAATATACTTATGATCAAAGTACCTACCCATGGAAATGTACCTATACCTACCTATCATTTCTAACACAAAGTACCTATTTTATTTTTCGTGCCAAAATCTCCAGCGGATACCACTTCCAGCCGACACGCTCGCAGAATCAGCCCACCTCTTAAATGCAACCATCAACTGGGTTGCATGCGGCTAGGTCGAAATTTTTTGTATTATTATCATCTTTATTCATTTTAAAAAACTTATAAATTATATTTTTAAATACATATAAAAAAAAAACATATATTTAAAAATATAAAAAATAGTATCCCACCGGCATCGAGTACAGGGACCAAGCTACCGGTGGTCAGGGCTCCAGAGAGAGGAACTTCCTCACGATGCGCGCCGTATCAAGGAGTACTGCCTTCTGCATCTGGCCCTTGACCCAACCATCCAACCCGAGCCTCTTCAGATGTTGGTCGAGGCTCTTTGCTATCAATCCGTTGACTGATACGACTATCGGTACAATGATTGCTGAGTCAACATTCCACATGTCGACAACCTCGTGGGCCAAGTCCAAGTATTTAACTTGTTTATCTTTCTCAGCTTTCACGAGATTCTCGTCATGAGGAATGGTGACATCAACAATCAATGCTCGGCGTTCGGGTCGGTCTATCACCACAATGTCAGGCTTGTTAGCTATAACAGTCCTATCAGTGATGATAGATCGATCCCAGTACAATGTGATATGGCTATTTTCTAGAACTGGCTCAGGAGCATACCCTTTTTTTTTTTTTTTTCCGTGCGGAGATCCCCTCGGATACCCCCCTGCCGGAGCCGGAAGGGGAGGTTATGTCGGACTCGAACCGACTAAAACCGCACGCCGACTGTGGGTCGTGGTGCTAGGCCGGAGGTGAGGTTGTCATCGACATATCCCTCGCACCCCGGCGGACCCAGGGCCATCACTTATGATTTAGCCGTCCTCGGGAGGGGGGACAACGGTGTCCCCGACTCGCCCCCGGAATGGGGAGGCGCGCTTCACAGCGCGCCGTCGCCGTGGCCTGCTTCTGCTGGGGTGACAGGCGGCTTCACCCGTCACCCGCAGGCCCGCGCTCATGGGGGACGGAGGTCAGTCAGTGCCCTCCGACGCCCGAGTTGCCTGTGCGCGCGGGCAGCGCGGTTCGCGAGTCTCGCTCGCTCGCGCTGCCTCTCCCGTTCCGCCGTCTCCTTCACGACCATTACCTGCTCGCTGAAGGAGACGCCGGCCGCCCACGCGTCCGCACAGCGGACCATTGCTGTGAGCAGGGAGGCGAGGGTAAGAACTCTCACTCCCAGGGCCGCCACTAGTTCTCGCCTCTGTCCGGCCCATGCCGGACACTCGGTGAGCGTGTGCAGCTCTGTGTCCTCGCTCGCGTCGCAATGATGGCACTCGGACGTTGGCTCCTTTTCGATCCGACGCAGATACCGCCCAAAGCACCCGTGCCCGGTGATAATCTGCGTCAGTCGATACGAGAGGCTGCCATGTGGCCTCTCTAGCCATTCCCCCATGATGGGCCTTACCGCCTCTATGACGGCATGCCCTGCGCGTGGTTGCTCAAGTCGTCGCTCCCACTCCGCCACCATGATCCTGTGGAGCCGGGATCTCTCGGCCCGAATGTCTTCGGGCTCGGGATCGTATCCCCGCTCCCGCGCCTCCTTACGGAAACGATAGAGTGCCGCAAGGGATCTCGCTTCCAGGATCCACGGTGGCGATCCGGCTAGGAGACTCGCCGCTTCAAAGGATATCGTGCGGTATCCCCTAATTGCCCTGGAGGCCATCCTCTGCTGCGGCGCACGCAACAGGGGCATGAATCTGGTCTCCAGGGTGTCCGCCCACACGGGACACCCGTATAGGGCCATGGACCGCACGACACCCGCGTAGAGTCTCCTGTAGGAGTCCTCCGGGCCCCTCAAGTTGGGCAGCAGCCGCACCAGCGCGTTAGCTGTCACCAACAGTTTGGAGCGCAGACTTCGGAAGTGCTCTCCGAAGTCCCACCGACCGTCGAGTACGAGCCCCAGGTATTTCAACCGGGGCTTGATGTCGATGGGAGTACCTCCAACTGTCAGGCTGGATCCCAGGGGTGGCCTGCGCCGAGGGCCATGAAAGAACAAGGCCTCGGTTTTGTGCAGAGCCACCTCGAGACCCAGCTGCCGGATCCGATCCACGACTTGAGCAACAGCGGTCGTGGCCCTCTGGGTCGCCTCGCGGTGTGTAGCGCCACTCACCGTCACTAGCGTGTCGTCCGCGTAGCACGTGACGGTGGCACCGAACGCGAGCTCACCGCGAAGCACCCAGTCGTATCCGATGTTCCACAGGAGCGGCCCCAGGAGCTCAGGAACATACCTATAGTACGGCACCTCAACTTCCACAAGGTTGTATTTCAGAGCAAGTCGCTGATGGATTATCCTGGCTACTTGATTATGTCTGTGCAAGTACTCGCCGTTAGCATGACGAGAACAACCGGAAGTAATATGCCTGAGAGATTCACCAGGTTGGTGACACGCTCGACAGATGTCAATCGTGCCATCCCTCATGATATACTTCCGGTAGTTATTCGTCTTAATAACTTCATCTGCAATTGCACAGACAAAACCTTCAGTTTCCCCAAAAAGGTCACTGAAACGTAGCCAGGATACGGATGCCAGTAGATCTACTTCGGGCCTGTGTAGGGCCCGATAGAACCTACCATGTAGCTCCTTACTCTGCCATACCTCCCTGCGGCTGTCAGTGCTAACTATTGTAGGCCTGCGCCAGTTCTCTTTAGCCAAACCGAGCGGGGTTAGCCCGGTATCTACGTTGACTACATTACGATGCATGTCCACGTTCGACTTAAGAAAGTAGTCTCTGAGATTGCACACCTCGCGATTATGAAGGGTCTTAGCATTTAAAAAACCTCGACCCCCACATTTCCGCGGGATGTACAATCTCATGACTGACGACCGTGGGTGGTGCATTCGAAATGCAGTCAACTGAGTCCGGACTTTCCTATCGATGGTATCGAGTTCAGTCTGAGTCCACTTGAGTATGCCAAATGAGTACATTAAGAGTGGCATGACCCAACTGTTACAGGCACGCACCTTGTTACCACCTGACAAAAGACTGTTAAGTACCTTTTTCAGGCGGCCAAAGAAACGTTCCTGTAACAGTTGTTTCATGTCGACCTCATTGATGCATAACGCCTGTGACATACCCAAGTATTTATAGGTCTCGGTTACGAGGAGTGATCTTAGGTTAGTGGAATCAGAGAGCTGTATACCCTCCGACTCCACCACCCACCCTCGCTTTACATGAATGACTGCACATTTGTCCACACCAAACGCCATTTTAATAGAATTACTGAATGTTTCTGTTACCTTCAGTAAAGCTATTAATTGAGGATTGGTGTGGGCAAATAGCTTTAAATCATCCATGTAAAAGAGGTGGGATACCATCTGACCCTCTCTTCGTAGCCTATAACCTAACCCTGAATTCACTAGTAAAGCACTAAGTGGATTCAGGGCTAAGCAGAACCAAAGGGGACTCAGACTATCCCCCTGAAAAATACCCCGCTCTATTGTTATCGGCCCGCCGCCACCCAAAGCCTGACGACACCCTGGATAGAAAAGAACCGTCCTCCATTGCCGCATACACGACCTTAAGAAGATACATAGAGTTGTATTCACTTTATACAACTCCAGCACCCTCAAAAGCCATGTATGTGGCACGGAGTCAAACGCTTTCTTGTAATCGATCCAGCATGCTGTCAGATCTTTACGATTGCGGCGAGCTTGTTGGCTAATAGCCATATCAATCAGGAGGAGCTCCTTAGTACCCCGGGCCCCATTCCTACATCCATTCTGAGAGGCACACATAATAGAATTATTGTTTATGTGATTGTTAATCTTAGCTCTCAGGATGGATGTAAGAAGTTTATAGACCGTTGGGAGACATGTAATCGGTCTAATTATTGGGCTCCAGGGTACTACCAGTTTTATGGAGCAGGTGAGTAACTCCTGTAGTCATAAAAGCTGGTAGCGTCCCAGATTCTATAGCGGATTGAAATTGTGAGGCCAAAACAACATGCGAACTCCGTAGCCACTTTAGCCAGAAATTGTGCAATCCATCCGGTCCCTGAGATTTCCAGTTAGACAGCGAACGGACTGCACAATCTACATCAGTGGCATCAATGTAGATTTCTTTCATTTCTGGAATGGTTTCGCATGCTCTTTCGACCTCACGCATCCAATCGCCTTCAGTGTGGCTAACGGGCACCGACCAAATGCTGCGCCTGAAAGCATTTGTGGCTTCAGCATCCGGCCGCCGCACGTCATCCACACTCTCATCTGTTCGCTCCCAGCTTCTATATACCCACCTTTGGTCTCTTTGGAACATACGGTTGACGGTATATCGATCAACTCGTTTTTTATATCTCCGAATACGGTTTGCCCATGCACAGACTTTCTGCTTCAGGAAGTCAATACGCTCTGTGACCCGAGACGTATAATCCTGGGGACTAATATCAGTTCCCGCAAACGCTCGGGTCACATAGCGCATCACTCTTGGGCGAGTATTGCCCGACCTGAAGCAGATTAGTTTACCGATGAGCACCCTTGCCTCGGCCACACGTCGTTCAATTCTGCATTGCCATGCTGGTATGGTAAACTTAGGTCGTATGGCAGGATCTTTAATGGGAAACTTAGCACCTGCCATACGACATGCCGCCACAGCAGTACAATACAGAATTGAGTGGGTGTCACCGAGGTTTTCACTATTTTCTAGATATCTAGGTAATAATGAATCAAGGGCACTCACCAGCGCTATATTACGTCTATGTATGGGCAACCGCGGGAGACGTGGCCTGACATGTACGGGCATTGATCGATATTCCCGCAACGCACATTCCAAAGCCTCCTTAATCTCTTCATTGTACTGAATACTTACTGGAATAGGTGTGTCATCCGGCGCAACACAAGTATCATCATTTCTTTCTGCTGTAGAAGCAGGAGCAGGAGCCGGGGCGGGGGTGACACAGATATTTCGCAAGCATTCTAGCCGTAGAGTCTCAAGTACGGTTTCATTCAACATGCGATTGCGTTGAATGACCCGCACTTGGTCCGATAGTCGTTGTGCCGACGTGTTGATGGAAGGTTCAAGCGCCTGAAACAGAGGAAAATATATTAAATATATTATTATTATTATTATTATTCATTTATTCATAAACAATTTTTACATTGTGTTTCAACTTAAAGATCTAAACAAAATAAAACAAAACAAAAGCAAGCATGAAACGCGCAACACAGTAAATTAGCATTTAGTGACCAAAATTTACCAGATTACGTAAAATAAATGTGGTCAGTTTACATGTATGTCTTAAATCTGGCACTACAATATAATAAATTAAATCAAATTACAATAATCAATGTCAAAAAAAGAAACGACATAATAATATAAAAATTAGATGATCCATAATATAATCCAAAAAAAAAAAAAAATTATGTCCAATGAAATAGAAATGTCAAAAAAAGAAGATAATAGTTTAATAATCTAAGGTGTATCATTAGTTTATTTAGTCAATGCTATTAAGATAGATAATTTTATTAGGTTACTAGCTTTTGCCCGCGACTTTGTCCGCGTTAAGTTCGGCATAGAAAGGTATAGACTCACCGCCCTTGTTTCCGTAACCCAGATAAAGTTCCTTAAATTTTCTGTGAGCCTAGTACTTCATGCAAATATACCAGGGTCACAGAAATACTGATCCCGTGGCCGTGACCCACAGGAACCTATACCCTGGATAAAATTAAAGATCGTACGGGATGAAAAGTATCCTATGTCCGTCTCCTGGTTCTAAGCTACATCCCCACCAATTTTCAGCCAAATCGGTACATCCGTTCTTGAGTTATAAATAGTGTAACTAACACCACTTTCTTTTATATATATAGATATTATTTGTCATCTCGTCGACGGAATAGTAGCACCCTTTCAATAAAAATTCCTTCAATTTGGCTTGGAACTCTCTTTTGTAGATCATCATTTTTAAGTCTAGAGGCAGTTTGTTGAATATTCTGACAGAGCTATAAACCGTACTATGCTTAACAATGTTGAGATGAGGCACAAATTTGCTCTGAAAGTCTTTTCGACGTGTGCTCTCTCTTTCCTTTCTCTCATCGTCCGATTCAAATTCATGTATGTGCTTAGCAAAATAGCATAACAAAACCAATATATACAGGCTGGGGACAGTTAATATACCCAAATTCTGGAAATGGGTCCTGCACGACTCGTCCTGTCGTATGCGTATTATGATTCTTATGGCTCTTTTCTGCAAAATAAAAGCTCGCTGAATGTTATACTCATAGCTACCTCCCCAAAAAAGAATACCATACCTAAGCCTTGATTCCACTAAAGTATAATAAACCATTTTTAAGTGCTCCAGGTTTACTTCATTTCGAAGACTACGCAAGACATAGCAAGCCGAGCTTATACTCCCTTCCAAATATGAGAGTTCATGTTTCCAGTTTAGATGTTCATCCACGTTCACCCCCAGAAACCTAACTACATCAACATTTTTAACACGTCTGTTATCTAGAATACAGTCAAGAGTACTATTGTTATTGGCCGTTGTTTTAAATAATATGGCCTTGGTTTTATTTGGATTCAATTTAAGACTATTTACTGAGAACCAAGTTAAGAAAAAATTTAAAATTTCATTGGCCTTTAGACTGAGAGCGTTTACGTTATCTGCAGATATCACTGCATTGGTGTCATCGGCGAACATTAATAACTGTGTTTCCACTGGCGTCATTTGAGTTACATAATTAATTAAGTCATTTACAAAAATTATAAATAGTATTGGACCTAGAGTTGAGCCTTGCGGAACACCAGTTCTTATTTGTGTCATTTTGGACGTATGAGATTCTTCACACATACCTTTTCCATGTATTTTGGTTTCTCTAGTGGTTGCTTGGATCTCAACATACATTTTTCGATTTTGCAAGTACGATTGCAAAAGATTCCCTGCTTTGCCTCTTATACCGTAGTGATTAAGTTTTAACAATAGCAACTCATGGTTTATCGTGTCAAATGCGGCGCTTAAGTCTAGAAAGAGCCCAGCAACTTTCTTTTTTTTATTCAATTGACTCACTACATCTTCAATTAGCGCCCTTATTGCATCTTGTGTACTAACATTCTTTTGGTATCCGTACTGCCTACTGTTCAATACCTTATTTAAATTGAGATGCCGCACGAGTCTAACCTTAATCAATTTTTCAAAAATCTTAGTCAGGGTTGGCAGGAGTGAAATAGGTCTGTACATAGCTGGATCCGTCCTTGCTCCTTTTTTATATATGGGAATGAATTTAGCAATCTTAAACTGATCTGGGAATACGCCCTGTTCGAAGCAATTATTGTACAGAATGCTAAGAGGCTTCGCCAGTAAGTTAATGTTATCCTTGATCACAGTGATTGGAATATCATCATATCCACAAGACAATTTGTTCTTCATTGTGCTTACTGTTTTCTGCATTTCGCTGGGGGTAATAGGATCCCATGTAAGTTCTGTTCCTACTTTGGTTGTACTTTTCTTTAATATATCCAAAGCCAGTTGGGAGTAGCCTCGGTCCTGACCAAATGTCTTACAAAATTCATTTGCCAGTATATTGACTACTTCAGATGGATTATCTGTCACGCCCTGGTTGGATTTTAGAATTAGTTTTTGTTTTGATTTCTGTCCCTTATTTCTGTGTCGATTCACAACATTCCATATATTTCTCGAGACATTATTGAATCTAGCTATTTCACTCTGTACAGATAATTTTTTCGCCATTTTCATCACTCTTTTATATATGGTTATATATTTATACCTGTAACTCACTATACTTGAGTCATCTTTATTGCTTTTACTAGCAACTAAAAATCGTTTCATCTTACTGGAAACTTTGATTCCTTTCGAGATCCAGCGTAAACCCGACATGGAACTGACACGAAGTTGTTTTTTGCGTTTTTT
The DNA here is from genome assembly GCA_914829495.1 of Eilema sororculum. NCBI lineage: Eukaryota > Metazoa > Arthropoda > Insecta > Lepidoptera > Erebidae > Eilema > Eilema sororculum. The sequence continues at coordinate 10,965,341 of OU618542.1, forward strand.
AAAGGACTGTCTAAATGTAACCACAATTTTTTTTAGAAATGTATTATTACCCATGTGCTCCCAATTCAGATTTCCTATTTTTTCTCTATAAATACTATTATTCTTAAAATTAAATGTCCTTCTACTAATAAATGTTAGTAATTTGTTATGTTTATTGAAATTAGTAGTAGTCAATATCATATTGCATATCAACGCCGCATGTCCGTCTCCTAATCCATTGTGGTCAACCTCGCAGTTTTGAAGGCTGTCATCAGGAATATTTGTCAGAAAATTGTCAATACACGACCGCTGATCATTTCTTTTAAAAGTTACTGAATCAACAAGTGGCCTAAAGTTATAAGAAGTCAATAGATTTAAAAAGTCCTGCCTTTTTGATGTATCAGAAAGTAGATCGATATTAAAATCGCCGCACAGACAGCAATTCTTATCAAAAAGGTGCTCCAATAATTGCTCAAGACGAGCCATAAAAACGTCCAAGTTTTCATCATAAGGGGTACGATAACAACAGCATATATTCAGTCCAGTCGAGACATCCTTCACCCCGCATACTTCAAAACTATCCATCTTATACAATTTTTTCACAATAGGCAATTCTACACATTCTCTATCTTTGAGAGCTAGGACAGCGGTGCCTCCTCTAAGCTTGTTCACCCTCGAACTATAAGATACTACTTTATAATGAGTCAAGTTAAGCAGTGACATTTGCTTTGAATTATAAAAGTGCTCACTTATACACAAAAAATGTACCTTACTCTGAATGTTTTCTATATATAGTTCTAGTTCATTTGTCTTATTACCTATACCACACAAGTTCTGGTGAAAAATATTGAGGGGTTCAAAAGTCGAACAGCCGTTTTGACTAGATTTTTCTACAGTTACGTTATTCACGAAAAAAGGTTGTTTGTGTAGGTGACATTTCAACATTATTACAATTTTCCATAGGATGGTCCAGGGGGAAATCTGTCTGTGTACCAGTGTCAACTTTTGAAAACAAACCCTCCTTGTATGTGAGGTATGATCTTTTATAAGCCATATGTAAAATTTCCTTTAGTAATGTACGGGTCAAAAACAAGTTAAAGCGATTATAATCTACAGGAAAGTTCAGGTTAACAAACGATACATTATCAAAGGTACTGCAGATGAACTTAATTTCATAATTTAATTTAGACTCATTAAGATATTTGTTGAAAGGAACCTCACTCATTATCACGTTGGTGTTGTCAACTTGGGTCAACCAATTGTACAATGAACATTGTAATTCACGTGGATTCCTGTCATTCACGCCAGTAAGGAGTAGAATATAGTCACTTTTTGTTAGATTCGACAGTTCACTCTTGTTGCCTACAAGTAGCTTACTTGTGGAAGCTCCTGGTTTCCAGATGGAATTCACCTCGTACTCCGTCCCCAACAGTCTTTGCAGCTTGTCCCGGATTCCTCTGCCTTGCTGGTCAGCAATTATTAAAACTTTGCTCTTTTTCTTATGATTAGCACTAGTTACGGTCGTCTGAGTGGTACAGTTAGTCAGAGCACCGTGGTCTACGTCGTTAGCTGGGTTGGAGATCTTGCTGTGTGATGGGTCAAAAACGTTACGCGATTCACAATTCTTTGTGGGTTGTTCTTCAAACCTCCCTGGGTCTGTGTCATCCAATACAAGAGGACTATTTTTGAACGTTGTAGCCGGCAGCATCCCTCCATATCGGGAGAGCTGTGCTGCCCTCTCTGTTGCCCAGGGTGCATCAAGGTGCCTGACAGTCGACACTATCTACGCGAAACTCTCCTACATATTTTCACCATAGTACCTCCTTATACTTACTCAATCGTACCAACCTATTTCCGGTGGTGCTGCACCAGCCGCCCCCATTGATACTAATTAGACTTCTATTCCTTGCCCGTAAAATTATGACAGGCGCTTTATTAAGCGACTTATTTACGCACATTAATTATGGTGAAACCACAGGGTGATGCTTGTCACACTTCCTGCTGTAATATTATACCTAGATGTCCTATACCTCCCTAAATGTCAAATTTTCTGATGTTTGTTACTCCATTACGCTCTAACAGCTGAACGAATCTGGCTGTTTGATACTGGCATAGTTAGCACCTACCTAGTGGAATTCGCTATAGAGTAGGTAAGTACTTTCCCTCCTGGTAAGACATTTATTTATTTATTTAAACTTTTTGCACAAATACAAATGTACAAAGGCGGACTTAATGCCATGGGCATTTTCTGCCAGTCAACCTTAGGGTGATGCAGAGATATTTTGGTCAAAGGTAGGTGCGCGTAGTATTCTGGTGAGAATTTTACCTAGTTTGGTACACATGTTTACATAATAAATATGATATTAAACTTAATAAATATAAACATAAGAATATGTTCATATATGGTAATATATACAAACATCATAGACTACATACCATAAACTTATTATATACTACATACACATACAGATCAATATATACATATACACACATATCCATACATATACATACTTAAACCTACTAGCACATACATACATACTTACACATACGTATACATATATTACATATCAGATATATACAACCTAAGAAAAAAATGTAACGGGTACAATCCGAACTTGATTTCCTCTACCGATCGTTGTTGTAGAGCTGACGTACTCTGACCTTGAATATGAAACGGTTTGCGGACATCCTGACTTCCAGAGGAAGCGCATTCCATAAAAGAATAGCTTGTACTAAAAAAGAAGAGTGAACAAGACTTGACGTGTGAGTGGGACAGTGTAGGAGAAGGTTGTTAGAAGAGCGTAAGTTTTTATTATGGGTAGAGCCAAGTAAGTGGAGCTGAGACTTTAAATAAGCTGGGGCGTTGGGAGAGTTTAGCAGAGTATATTATCAAGGTGACCGCTCTTAGACTGCGTCGCCGTCGTATAGGCAACCAACCCAGCTCTGTACGATACTCTGAAACGTGGTCGTACTTCCTAAGATTGTAGACGAATCGAATGCAATTGTTGAGAAGTCGGTCTAGTACATCAATAACATCTTTCGCATGTATATGAAACAGGCTACTTTTGTCCTTTTATGGTAAAAGGTTGTGGGAACGTGATCAATATTACATGCGGGCGAAGCTGCGTGCTGCGGCTAGTGTTCAATAAAAGTGAGTAAGTATTCTTTAAATGCCAAAGTATTAGTTAAGTAGTGAGGTAGGTAGGTATGCACCTTATAATTAAGGACTTATGATATGTACCTACTGATCAGAAGCCAAGCCAAGGACAGCGTTTATAAAGGTAAGTAGGTAATAATAAATAAGTAGGTACTTAAGTTCACATTTGGAGCAAATTTGCAACATTACAAAATTCAATAACTAGTCCTACATCTTCAAATTTCCTCATAAAGGTAGGTACCTACTCTGCCTACGTCCTACGTCCTTAGAAAACCTATATTTCTTGAGTGTGTACCTACTTCGATGAGTTACATGTACCTTCCTACATACGTATGTAGCCTTATGTAGGTACATACCTACCTCGTCCTTATTACGGGTAGATATGGACTTGATGGGTAGGTACTATGTGGCAAAGGCTAGTAACTAAAAGGTTAAGTAAAACCAGGAAATTGGAGGTATCACTGTATTGTCATAATTTGTACTATATTTGCAGGTCAATTTGGCAATCACCACCAGCCGCCGCCGCCACCACCGCCGCCGCTCGACCAGCCGCTGCTGCCACCGCCTGACTTCCATCCGCCGCCACCGCCGCCGCTAGACCAGCCCCCACCGCTTCCACCGAGCTTCCAGCCACCGCCGCCACCACCGCTGGACCAGCCGCTGCTGCCGCCACCACCGCCGAGTTTCCAGCCACCACCGCTGCCGCCGCTAGACCAGCCGCTGCTTCCACCTCCTAGGTTCCAGCCGCCACCGCTGCCTCCGCCATAGCCGCCGCCGTAACCACCACCTGTAATACAATAAGTATACATATTTAAGGTAGGCAATTCATATAAAATTAATAGGTAGATACTTTGTAAATTATCTGCGGTAGCCTAGTGGTATGGGTAATGGACTGCTGAGACGTGGTCTCGAGTTCGATCCCAAGTTTACCATGGCACACACCAATGACTTTTCGATGCTTTTCGAAGTTATGTGTGTATTTATCGCAGGTTTATAAGTGCCCGGTTAATGGCAATAGGCTCGCCACCTATTACATTGGGACCTAAACATAAACTGGCGAAATGTGGGTGCTAGCACCTCTACCTACCCCCTCGGGGAATACAGGCGTGAGTTTATGTTATTTATGAGTGAGAGATACTTTGTAACCGGTTCACATGATTATTATTATTCGAAGTAAGTAGGCAGGTACTTATTGTTAGTTTTTTTTCAGTTCGTTGGAATCTATGTCATCTATGTTGTCATGCATTTGTTTTACCTAGGTACTTATTTAGACTCGTCTAGTAGGTAATTTGTAAAATAATAACACAGTCTAACTTTAGTTTATCGTTATAGGATAGATATTATTAAGATAAGTTTCAGGATATTAGGCCGTAATAAATACTATATATACCTACTAATACCTAAAAGCTCTTTATATAATTAGGTAGGTAGGTACTTCTTAGTCGCGTTCTTGCCGTTCTTGATATGCCAATAATGGGTGGATACCACAAGTCTTGATGTTACCAAAGACTTCTATCTACTCCGTTAGGTGCATTAAAATGATTCAGAGATTGCGTAAAACAGTATGTTCTAACTATTCACGATTTTATCTCGAACAACGAAGCCACTAATGTCCAGGTTACAGACAAAGTTGCGAAATTTGTAACATTACTGACTTGCAGAGCGAATGGATGACCCTAACTATAAACGATCTTTCGACCTCCAAGCTCCAAGTGAGACAGTACTATTAGTTTAGTTTAGATTATTCGTACCGACTATATTTTTTTAGATTGTAAAACAACTGTAAAGTGTTTGTTTGCTTACCATGACCGCCGCCGCCTCCGCCGGTGGTTATGATCTTAATGATTTTCACTTCTGTTGATAAAGGATAAACATAGGTATCACAAAACGATATCGAATTTTCAAAAAAATATTATCAGTCTGGGAAAAATTTCAAACGCTTACGTCCACCGCTACCGCCGCCGGACCAGCCACCACCGCCTCCGCTGGGCCAGCCACCACCCCCGCCGCTTGACCAACCACCGCCGCCTCCACCCAGTTTCCAGCCACCGCCGCCGCCGCTGCCGTAGCCACCGCCGCCGCCGCCAGACCAACCACCACCTCCGCCGCCGCTGGACCAGCCTCCACTTCCACCACCGCCACCGCCAGACCAACCACCGCTACTAATGTAGCCGGCTCTGGCGACAACTGCGAGGGCTAACAGACATACGAACACCTGAAATTCGATTAGTCACATTTGAATATCAAAAATCTATAATCTAAAAACATGTAGACAGCAGAGTTATTAATACGATGATGTAACTTGAACTCAAATCGACACGAATCCGTAATCGTCATCTTTAATCTTTCTTCTCTTCAGTTATCTAAGACATTAGTTAGTGTTCTCAAAATAAACGCAGTTATTGTTATTAGGTATGAGAAATCAAAATAGTTCTTAGACTTTGTAAGTAGCAGTTGCATGATAGGAGGAAAAAATGTTATAATGGTGTAATATAAAATAACCTATTTAGCTCCCTTTTTTTGCAAATGGATGGATTTATTATTTATCTAAATATTACGTTGAAAATAAAGATGAAATTTAGATTTGCGGTAGTGGGTTACGTTTTCAATTATTCCATTAATTCGAGATTTGATGCAGAGGTCAGTAGGTACCGAAACAAATGGCTCAATTAATTTCTGGGAAATTCTAGGAAAATGTGAACAAATCCTTATTACTTAAACGTTGATTTTTATTGGGCTTAGGGCAAATTATCCAAATTTTGGTCAAAAATTAAGTGAAAAATAATTTCTAAATTCGTCCACTCCTTTAACCTAGATATGCAAATTTATTTGTATGGTGGTTTGCCGTACAAAATATTGATTACCTTCATTGTGAAGCTGTGCTCTAACTGCATGCTGAGGGATCGTTGGTATCGCATTATATATGTGATAGAGCATCTCCCACTCGCGGGTACTCCGCTCGCGGCCGTCGAGAGCCGTGAAGAGGCGAGCGGAAGCTGTTCTGCACCGACAATGACGCAACCCTTTGTCCCTGCGACGTCGTGCCGGACCGACCATTAAATACATCAGTAGCTCCAGAATCAAAAGATTATGGACTGCGCCCATATTTTAAATAAGTGATACATATTATTTTGGATTTTTCAGGATACGTTTTGGAGATATTATGGAAATACGAGTAGCATTTCATGAATGCTTTCGCATCAATGCTAGTATCAGTTGATTCTCTTATAAAATTAACCCTTTCTTTAATAAGTAAATTAACTAGGTATTTATAAAGGGAATTGATTCTCATATTTTTCCTTAGACCGAATGCCCACTGAGTAAACCTAAATTTATCAAAAGTCAACCTTGACTTTTTGCGATTACGTCACTGTTTAAAGTATTCTCAACTCACCAATATTAATTCGTGTACAGAGAGATGGGTAGGTACAAAAATCTTAGACCTGTATCCGGTCGCGTGCTGGAAAATCAGGAAGGAAGGATATGCAGTTTTAAAAGCAAAACCAATTTTGTTTACAAGATATGATATCATGAATAATCATGACCCTCTTTTTTGCTTTGCCGTAGTCCTTTCGTACACCGAACAATCAAAAATAAAAATATAAGCAGGTATGTAACCTATTGATCTTGTTTTGTGGATGGCATTAGAGTAGAGCCCATTAAATAATCTATCAACGAGGCGGTATGACCGGAAAATCCTGTGACAGTTTTGCTACTCGGATACTGCCACGGGCTTCACCTCACCAGGGCTAGCGCTGAGTTGGGTATACCATTTTGGACTCAAACCGACTAAATCCGCACTGGGCCTCGCCACGACTGCCTAGTTTGCCTGTATTGAAGCGGAACAAGAGGAACCAGGTATGCCCTACGTAGGATATCGCTGAGACCATGATTGACCTTGTCCGTCAATTTTGGTGACCTCAGCGGGATCTCATTCCCCCACCGCATAAGTCTACACCACCTGCGTCTACAGTTTATATGAGACCTTAATATCTTCATTCCGTTTTTCCTAGTTTCCTCCCCTTCCCCGTCTTCAGGTGGTAACGCGCGACAAGTGGCATTTCCGATGTCGCAAGCGCAATGTGCTTAGGCCACGGTAAACGCTTGCTTGCAATTAGGTCAGCCGTATACTTCTTTGTGACCTCAGTTTTATAAAAAAGGACGCTTTTGTAGAAGAGAACATTGAAAGGAATAAATTAAGGACATGATATTTCTGTCAGATATCTGATAGATACATTATGTAAGTTTGGAAGAGAATGACATATTGCGCCTAAATAAATTGGGACAAGGGCAGGTAATATTATGATGATGAGGATATTAAAAAATATTCGGTAGTCCCACCTAATAAAGGTGCTGATACACTTGAGCATTCACTTGTAATGAGCGTTCTTGAAAATATTACAATTACAGAAAAATAAACGAGAGCGTTGTAGCGAGCACTCTCGCGAGTATTCTCGCAAAAGCACACTTAGCAAAAGGTCAGTACGATTTAGCCGTTCGATCAACTACAACGTTCACTAGAAAAGAAAGATCCTGAAAATATTCGTAGCTATGTTTGACTCCATATACATACCTCGGTTCGTTATTAGGTTTAGTAAATTTAAAAACCGCGAATGCTTGGTAATAAACAAGTGAATGCTCAAGTATACCAGTAAGGTATCTTAACACGCCTCGAGTCTCGATAATTAGCTAAGTAATGCGAATGTACACTAAATAAATAAGAATTTTATCTCATTGACATATTACGAATTTCAGATTAGTAATATAGTGTTAGGATTTTTTTATACGAAACATGTCTCGCGTTAGGTCGAGGTAACAATAGCCTCTGAATAATGAGATGAGGCAATTATTTTATTATTTAGTGTACAATAAACATCCTTGGTACTTGGTATGAAATGTACTTAATATAAAAATAATGTATCCACTCCGAGTTTAAAATTTTACCTACTATACAAACGGATAACTGGAAATTGTTGCTCTATTTGTGTCGACTTAATTATTAAGGCTGCACCGCACGAAACGCTTTAGACGAAGCTTTATCAGAAAAGTCGCAATTTTTTAAACTTTATTGTTTAGGTTTTGGAGGAAAAAGAAAAGGAAAATAACCACAAAGCACCATGGGACTAGCACGGGCATGAAAACTGGAGTTGGTACAAAAAATGTTCTAATCTTCGTAATCTTCCCAGTACACAGCAATCAGTGACAGGCCATGCTCAGGAACGTGCAACTGTAGACTATCATCATTTAGGTGTTCACTAAATGGTGCATCGGTCATTGCTGCCTGCCGAAGTATCTGCTGCTAATATACAAGTTGTTATTTAATATAAATTGCGCAAGAAATTCAATATTAAAACTTATGGCATAGAATAGTAGTCGGTACTAACTTTTGGTTTACATTTGGACTCGGTGGGTGGGACGTAATCATCATCTTAGCGCAGTTACCAGTTGCGTTCAAGGCTTTCTCTGCGAGTCTGGCGTCCACTAACATCCTTCTCTTCCTTTAGACTTGGCTTATGGGGCTTTTGTTGGACACTACCCAACCGTCCGTCAAACCATAAAAGTTACTATACCGTGCGGTATGAAAGGAACTTCATCCCACGCACGCTCAAGTTGTGGAATGAACTCCCTGCCGTGGTTTTCCCAAGCGACTACAATATGGGGTTCTTCAAGAGGGGCATTAGAAGGTTTCTTCAGGGTGGGTAGCGCGAGTGTAACGCCCCTGGTGTTTCATACGTCCATAGGCCACGGTAACCACTTTCCATCAGGTGGGCCGTGTGATTGACTGCTACCTAAGTGGTACAAAAAAAACTAAAAACTAGTACCTAAACATCCTACAAAAAAACCAATATCGACAACCGCGTGCTTTTTTGTAGTCATGTTTTTTAATGATATTACCCTTTTATAGGTAATTACACGATGGAGAGTAAATAATGCTAAATTAAAAATACAAAAATAAAATAAAAATTAATTTTCCAAAGCGATTTTTTTAATGCCAGTATGTTGAGTACCTGACTACACATATTATAATACACATATACATTATTATACAAACCGTAAACAGTAATTTGTTATTCGAATATTAATCATAATATTTAATTAGATATGTTGTCTCAATACCGAATTAGTGAATAATATTAAAAGGTGAAGTATTTTATATTACACATCTAAAACTTCAAAAATAACCTTGATTTTATAATGCAAAATTAGAATAAAATTATTGTGATGATTATAACAGCGATGGTCATCATAAACTCACGCCTGTATTCCCCGAAGGGGTAGGCAGAGGTGTTAGCACCCACATTTCGCCAGTTTATGTTTAAGTAGGTCCCAATGGAATAGGTGGCGAGCCTATTGCCATTAACCGGGCGCTTATAAACCTGCGATAAATACACACATAACTTCGAAAAGCATAGAAAATCATTGGTGTGTGCCATGGTAAACCTGGGATCGAACCCGAGACCTCGTCTCAGCAGTCCATTACCCATACCATTAGGCTACTGGATAATATGGCGATAAGGCGATGGAAATTTTAATAAACGGACACGTAGGTAATAAAGGTATACCTCGGGACACGTATCTTGGATCTAAATCGCGAGACAAATGAGGCCCTGGTAAAAGTACTTAGTAAGAAAGAAAGAAAGTATGTAAATACATTTTATTTTTAGTGCAACACAAACATACTTAAAAATGAACAGGGTTATATATATATTTAGTCCTAGTAGAAGTGTATGTAACATATAGAGTGGTATGTTGTTAGATTTAGACGAGTTCACGATGTAAGTAATGAAGCGATTTGGAAGAACGAGTTATCACCGATATCCTCACTGGTGAAGATGAGTTAAAAAAGAATTTCGTTCTAGTTCGTACAGATTATAAAATGGACATACCGTAGTATACCCTGCGCGTATACCCTACCTACGTATACATACATAGTTAAAGAGATCTTTTTACATAAAGTTACCTATATTAAATTTAACCATATCTTACCTTAACCACAGAATTACATAATAGTTACTTTCTTAACATGGTGCAAATGTCAAGAATCTTTAACTTTAATAAAATTCAAATTCACTAATTTATTATATAAATTGTATAAATGTCGTTATGATGAGTAGGTAGGTATACCTTCATATTATTTCCATTGCCAAATAGCGATTAATAAAATCTTATTTTATAGAGCTAAATATTTTTTACGTTCATGGATATGAGAACTGTATGGGAATAATATACATGTAGGTATGGGAATTACTTCATTGGGATCAATGTTGGAGTGTTTATATCCTGTGTGATCTGTTAGTCTGCGGTGAGTGCTAACCATCTACCGTTCCTATATACTTTCTCTGTTTATTAAAAGTAAAGGATAGGTACCTACTAGTCGTAATGCGATCACACACGCGGTAACATAGTTCGCACAGTAAGCCAAGTAAAGTAGCATTTGGCTGGCCACTTAAGACGCCGTTTGACAACCGGACTACTGCTACTGAAACCTTTTGTTCAGTAGCAGTAGTCCGGTTGTCAAACGGCCTCGAACTATTGCTACTTTTGTGTAGCAGTAGTCCGGTGGTTCTTGGGTCAAGCGAGTTCTAGAGTTGGGACCGCGGACTGGTAAACAGACTGGCAAAGTCAGACGGCAGTCGATATACGACAAAAAATATAATCAGTTTTCAACCATGGTTTTCAACAATGTAACCGTATCACAAACAAAAATTGGGCAATATGAAGTTATCCCATTTTTAGTAATTGAGCTACCGTGATCAGCCAAATAAAAAGCCACGGTAACGGTAGCCTCGCCTACCCATTCCAGGGGCGAGTCGGGGCCACCGTTATCCCCCCTCCCGAGGAGGGTCAGACCGTAAGGGACGGCCCTGGGTCAGTCGGGGTGCGAGGGATATATCGAAAACAACCTCAGCCTAACACAACGACCCTCAGTTGGCGTGCGGTTTTAGTCGGTTCGAGTCCGACATAACCTCCCCTTCCGGCTCCAGCGGGGGAGGTATCCGAAAACTGTTGTTTTCAGCCCTTTTTTTAGCTTTTAGGTTTATTTGTGTGTCCGTAGATAATGCAGTAGGCTGTACTTATTGTGCGTTACGCGCGTACGGTGCGGTGCGTTCATGGTGTAATGAGAAGACCGCCAAATATGGCCATTTAAACCCATTACCTCCTTACGCAATTACCAATTGAATGATTTTATTTTCTAATATGTTGTCTCTAATTAGCAGAAGCATTATAATTTGAAAGTTGAGAAAATTACATGTGGGATTCTTAACTTTCATAGATATTCTGGTATTTGCAGAGTCATCTTGCTCTAAGGATCCCAGTATGTTTTTAATAAAGGACACGTTAATTTGACTTCACCTCACCTGATAGGCGAAGTCTCGGAAAGAGGGTCACCATCATAAACATTGAAATCGTCAAAAACATTTTCATTCAAATGTTTTAAGTACCCGTTTAGCAAATTCTCTTGTCCAATAATATTGACATGTCACTAGATAACAAAATATTTATGGGCACCTGGGCACAAGTAGCAAGTTACGCTTCAAAGGCGAAAGGTCAGGCAGGTCAGTTGTGCATAATTTTATTCTTAACTAACATTCTGCTTATTTTTCGTAGCGAATATATAAACAGCGCAAATATGTTAATTATATTATAATGTGTAGGTATATCAAACTCAAGTTCATTGAGCGATTACGGCACCGCGTCAAGGAGTGGTACACAAAACTGACAACGTCAAACAAAAGCGTCCACCGTAGTTGCACCAGGCCCTCGATTTTACTAAAGCTAAACCACTGTGGTGCCATAGTCGTTTATACTTTTTATTTATGTATAACATGATATGTATATCTTTTTGTAGTCTCCTTCTAATTTCCTTCATTTTGATACCCTACGAGGTAAGTTTGCGTCATAAACAACATACGTTTTGGCACCAAAAATCCATCATTTTGATTTTCTGGAAATTTTAATGTACCTGGTGTCACTCACACAATTACGACGAATCTAATGACACCTCACATGTCGAAATCCGTCACGCCGTTCAGGCTGCAGGCCGTGCCAAATGAATTGACATACGTACATACATACATAGTCTCGAAAAACATTACCCTCCTTCCTTCCTTCGGCAGTCGGGATTATACTGTACAATGGGCGGCTTTATTATAAACAACAATCTTTTCCAGGCAACCTTTGGATGGACAGGAGTGTACAGAAATAAAATAGTATTACTCCACTACTAGGGTTTGGTTATAGAAGAATATAGGCCCAGTTAGATGACGTCAAAAGCCTCCGCAGTAGCTGCATCGACCTGCAGATGGATGAGGTCGGCTTGGGCCTCGTGGATGTTTATGGGTCTTCTACACGTTTTATTCTTTTAGTTAGGAAGGTATTATACGAGGATTCCAGACCAGGCCATTTGCGGTCTCCACTTGAGGACTCGTACAGTTGGCAGTCCCTCAGTTGTAAAATTCAGATTGACAGCCTCTGTGGCGTGGCGGTAGTGAACATGACTGCCACGCAGGAGGCGCGGGTTCGATCCCCGCTCAGTGCAAATATTTACATTGGTCTGAGTGTTTCTATGTCTAATATGTTTGTATTTACAAAAAAAAGTATCTAAGTATGTTTATCCGCATTCTAGATTCCATAACACAAGCTATAAGTGCGAGAGATATGCTTTCGGCAATCTCACCTCTGGTAACCAAGGACCCAAGACGGCGCGCGTTTTGGTCGGATCGAGTCCGACATAACCGCCTCCACCGGCTCCGTGGGGGTGGTATCCGTGGGGACTTTTCGCAAGATAAAAAAAAATAACACAAGCTGTAAAAGCTTTCCTCCATCCATATTTATTTTTATTTATTTAATCTGCTAACTAAGTAGCGTAAGTAGAGAGATGTCATATGTGTCAGTTTGTCCTTCTCCAGGCTTGTCCAATAATAAAATAAAAATAAAAATTAATTTACCTGTATCTATGTATGATGATAAAAATGAATGAAGGTCGTTTCCAGCTTTCAAACAGTAGAATAAATCAAAATTTTATTCATCATTATAAAATTTTAATCATCGATTTAGATATGACTATGAGTGAATAAATTATGTACCAAAATTTCTTAAAAACATATTTTGTTTCTAATGCAATTATTATATTCAATTTAAGATAAAGCTTGTTAAATAGATAAGTATAGGAATATATTATGTAATTATTTGAATATAATGAAATAAAACGCGAGCGGAGAAGAGGGCATTAGCAATATAGCGTTTTCCGGGCGCGTTGATGTCGTTTATATGGTTCTACTTAATTTCCGGTATTTGTAATGAAACACAGGCAAGTCTAGGATCGTCACATACACTTTTTGCTTCTTCTACTTTCATACAACACCGATTACAGGAAGTAAAGATACTTACATCGTATAATATATGTTTATCTGTCAGTGACCGTCCTGTAGTGGTAGTGGCGGCTGCCGTGGTCGTGGCTGTTAGTAAGTACATAGGCGTTTGGATACATTTTGAGTTAGATCAAAAATCGCAACAAAATCCGTTCAATAGCTTTTGTGTACGTTGCAAACGAACAAACAAACGGACGAAACATTATAATAAAAAATATCATCATTGCGTTCATCCCAGTCGCATCCGACGCTTTCATCCCGGAGTCTGGGGTCCGCTGTACAAGTCTAACTGCGGATTTGGCTAAACTCCGATATTTTCCGTGAAGCGACTGCCATATGACCTCCATAACCCAAAGGCGATATCGAAGCATTGGAGTTAGAGAGGACTTTTTAGGGCTCTAACTACCCGTAACGACTGCCATAGATGTTCCTATGACAACAGGGACCAACGGCTTAACGTGTTCTCCGAGGTACGACCAGACCAATGCAAATACCCATATTCATGCATACAAATATTTGCACAGGGCGGAGATCGAACCCACGCCTCTTGCGTAGCGGCCGCATTCACTACCGCTACGCCACGGAGGCTGTCAAAATATCTTCTATGTACAGACACATCTAATTTTCAAATTCGTAATAGTGCTTGCCTTTTTAAATTCGCCATACCAAGACTAGCTCAAAAAGCATTACCCAGAGCACTAAATGGGCAGAGCTACATCGTTAGTAAATCTCACGACTGATGTATGATGTGGTGATTAATATACCTACATAACATTATGGCATGTTCATTTCGTAATGTAAAAAGTACACACAAAGATATATAAATTTTGTAAATTGTGATGAATATTGCAGCCAAATACGAAACATTGTAATTTGTACTCAACTGCGTGTGATGAAGTAATTGCATACAGCTAGGTACATTAGCAAGCGCGACGCGTACGCACGCTCTATCGTGACAACTTGCAGATTACATTACAATGAATGAGAGCTGATAAGAGAATTGAGAATTGATAGTCTTAATCTAGGAAAGAGAAAGAGAACAGAAGAATATTAAGAAGGTAGGTACAATCTCTTTGTGGTCAAAACAGCCCATCTCCAGGTCCAGCTAACCACTGCCAGTTATTTAGTGATTTACTCAACCTATGAATTGCCCGCTACAAATCTGATTCGTGGATACAGTTGACCACTAAAGGAGACTCGACCCCGTGGGCCCAGTGTTCAAGGATCAAGAATTGTTATTTGTGCGATGAAATTCCTATATTGTAAGTGAATACTCATTTTAGTTTTCTCGAAAACCCCGTACTTAAGTCTTTTAGAAAACCACAAGGCTGGAAAACCAAACTGGTCAATCTGCCACGGTAGTTATGTAGTCGATAAGACAATTGAATCGATAGAAAATACATGGGAAGGCGAGGTCTCACGTAGGGCTTTATAGATCAGTTCTTCTTGCGTATATGGGATTACCCAATTTCTGGATGCCTGTTATCGTAACTAGTCAAACGGCAGGTTAATTGGTATATATCCAGGTGCTCCTGCTCATAAGTATACACACATCAAAAAAAGTTTGTGATCACTTTGAAAAACTGAAATCTTTTTTGTTACTGTAGATTATATTATGATTTTTTCTTCTTTTTAGATTCTTTATTTAAAAATAATGAATTAGAACACAAAGCAATGACACTGTTCAATTGTTTTTTCTTACAAAAAGGCTTTCAGTCCTAGCTTACGCTCATTCAGAAATCTGATTTAGTGAATTATAACCGATTCAAGATATTTTTCGCGGAAAGTTGTGATTGAAAAAATGCCAAGAGGATTATCAGAGGTTTTACGAGCTAATATAGTAACTTTGAGGGAAGAAGGATACACCACGAGAGTAATAGCACACAGACTTGCTATATCCCAATCCTGTGTCGTGGCTACGTTGCAGAGGTACCACGGAATGGAGAATTTAGCGGACCGACCCCGCAGCGGTCGCCCAACTGTTTTGACAGCTGCCCAAAAGCGCTATATTAGATTGCTGGCAGCCCGTGATCCCACAATCAACGCCACTAAAATAAAAGCAGAAGTCAGGGCCGCCTCTGGGTTTGAAGTTAGCACGCAGACCGTTCGCAATTGCTTGCACCAGGCTGGATTACGAGCACGGAGGTCATGGCGAGCTCCGCTCAATTCCCGGCAACGTCAACAACGAAGATTGCAGTGGGCTAGACTTCGGCAAAATGAAGAAGGTGAGGAAGAAAACATTTAGCAAAACTGTCTCTTCGTTGACGAATCCCGAATCTCCACTCATCCAGATAACCGACGTGTCCGTGTCTGGAGAAGACCAGGCGACCGTGAAAGACAAAGAACTGCCACTGGAACAGTTCAGCAAGGCGGAAAATCGGTGTCTTTTTGGGGTGGCATTATGATTGGAGCTAGAACGCCTTTGATCCCGTATCGGGGCTTCATGACAGCAGACATGTACAAAGCAGCTGCTATTGATGATATCGTCAAACCATTCCGAATAAACCATGGGCAC
Organism: Eilema sororculum; assembly: GCA_914829495.1. Taxonomy (NCBI): domain Eukaryota; kingdom Metazoa; phylum Arthropoda; class Insecta; order Lepidoptera; family Erebidae; genus Eilema; species Eilema sororculum. The sequence continues at coordinate 10,981,365 of OU618542.1, forward strand.
CAATTTGTACTGGTCGATGATAATGCGCCCGCACATCGAGCTCAACGAGTCAATGCTGCTCTTCAAGAATACGATATCACACGATTAGACTGGCCTGCCGGCTCGCCCGACTTAAACCCAATAGAGCACGCGTGGGATGCTCTTAAACGAGCTGTATGGAACCGTGAGCCACATCCCCAGACCGTTCCAGAGCTCAGGGAAGCCGCTATTGAAGAATGGGATAGGTTACCCCAGGAAATGCTGGATAACATGATCCTCAGCATGCCCAGGAGGATCTCCGCATGTGTTCGAGCCAGGGGAGGAGTTATTTTATTGAATTTACACCTTTTAATAATAAATTGTTGTTTAAGTTTAATTAAACAGTCTTTTTCTTTCTATGAAATTTCTATCACAATTGCATTATGATTAATGGCTCAATTTTTTAAAATAAATAATAAAAATTTCGAATAAAAAATAGTTTTATATTTTAATTTCAAACAGGGTATTCCTATTTAAAGAAAGCATACAACATAGATTTTTTCTTGATAAAGTTACATTTAAAGAATTCTAGGAGCTTATGCCATTGATCGCAAACTTTTTTTGATGTGTGTATGTATATGGTGTGTGTGGTTTCCGAATATTCTATGTCTATACCATTAATTTAAATTGTAGTATCTTTTTGTGATGTTATAATAACAGGTTTTCAATAAGTGCATGCGTGATTCTGTTTGTTCTGGAGATCTCCGAAGTGAATGAGCCGATATTTACGGGATCTTCTCTGTTCCACGCGAACGAAGAGAGTACAGTTCAAACGCTCAATGAACAGTGTGTAAAACGATTTGTTTGAAATCGAGTGAGTATGCGACACTGAGACTCGAACATATATTGGTGTCAACGGTATTTGTATTTATCTAAAGTAGAATTAGATATTAATAGATGAGATAAACTGTACGCTAAGTTTCGGAACTCAAAATAAACGTTCGTATTTAGGGAGATAAATGAGATTATGATGGCGAGAAGGCCGCCGTCTAGTAAACATTAATTTTATTATGCAGGTACACACAGGTTCTCAACAATGTGTGGCAATGTGAACGTGCCTCTAGGATGGTTTCGCAAGATACGTCTTTACCGAATTTGTTCAATTTACATCATTTTGATTTCAATCTGAATTAATATTAGACATTGCTGAGAAGATGAGCGTATGAATAATTAAACACAATTATGTTCTTTAGCTATATTATTTCGATTATTACTATTTGTTTCTGCATTTGGGTTGGAATAGCTAAACAAATTTGGCAAGGTTAGACCAGTTGATGAATGACCAATCGGTTGCATTCAAACTTGCCTTACAATTGAGTGGCTATAAAGTGGTGAAGAAGAACGTTCTGTGGTTCTGTACCTACTTACTACAAGGTTCCATAAAATCACCGAACATCACGTGTTATTATGGCTCTTTGTTCATGAGAAATTTCGAAGGGAGTGGAAATAAATATTCTAGGTAATCGGCTACATTTTTTCTGGAACTTGGGAGTTTAACTCCAGTCCGTGGCAGTAAAATAGTAGGAAAAAATTGCACTCCTTTAACTGTACACTTAGTATCCACCATGTTACCGTCCCTGTGTATCATCCTACCTGTGCAGTAAAAGTAGCTATCTTAGTAGTCGGTCAAATTATTGCATTATTGCTAACATGCAAGTCAACATTAATTATTATTTTATTAGATAGCAATTTGGTAATTTATTAATCTTACAGTTTATATATATTTATTAAATTATTCATTTAATAATTGCAATACCGAAATATTAGCATATCTGAACAAGAGTAGACACCATTGGCAAAGCGATGGGTGCCAGATGCTTGCACATTTGTAACGCTACTATGAGTAGTTCAGGTTGTCAGTTCATCTGGCTAAATGCGTCCCGTTTCACCTTTTCTTCATGGTCAGCACTCTTGGACTTGCGACCTCCAGTCACTCCTTTTTTTAAATTAAAAGGACACGTCAATTTGACTTCACCTAGCCTTCTGGTAAGCTAAAGGCAAAGTCTCGGCAAGGCGGTCACCATCGTAAACATGTACCATGTTAACAATGGTGGCACTCAGCTTGACGGCCTCATCAGATGCCTTTACACGCCCGGCTTAAAGGACTCAGGACTGTAGGTAGAAGGAAACACGTGAGCTTGCAGGGAGTTCCAGGTCTAAATGGTGCAGCATAGTAATGATTCACCGAACCACTCGGTTCTAGAAGATATATTCTGCACCGTATGCTCGTAGTTCGATTTGCTAATTCTGCAAGATGATAGATAGATAATTCTTTATTGTATACCAACAGATTTTTTTATTTATTTATTAAGAAACAAACAGTCATACATAATTACATTTTAACAGGACACTTTTTTAATAATAGACCTACAGTTTCCTAAATTTTTAGAACAAGCATGCAACATCCATTTATTCGCTACCTATAGAATTAAAATTTAATACAATAATAATTTATGTACGACAATAATTGCCACAAAAACACACAAATACACAAAAAAACAAAAGTAGGTCATGTATATAATGCGTAACTATACAGTATAATATCCATTGGGCGACCTTATCGCTGGAAGCGATTCCTTCCAGGCAAATTATAGTTTTGTTGGATGATATCACCGTGAATTTAATATTTCGGCATAACTCTAAATAGACACCCACGACGAATGAATCCACGGCCTCCGTCTTTTAAATGTAAGCGAAGAACATAACAGTACTGTATGATTTGAAACTTATTGGTTAACGATTAACCATCGTAAGTGCAGCGTCAATGATCTCATGGGTGACCTCGGGAGGTCAGCTGTTAGAACACCTCGTCTATCACGAGAGTCAGGTAATTACGATCAAGAGGAAGTATCAATTATTATTTCAGATATAATTACCAATAGGTATTTGTATATGTTAAGGTCAGAGTTCAATCACTGCTTTCAATTTTTAATAATATAGGCTCGGAAGTTATTATCAGAAGTCAAGCGTCGCAGTTTACAGTAGCTGTTACTGTCACCAGCTACCGTGTTAAATTAATCTATAGGAAAAGTTTATGAAGTTGTAGGGGTAAAGCAGTAAAGGATTAATGGGGACTAAACCAACCACAAGACCACAAGACCGCCTAGGTTGGCATAATCTCCTACTGAATCGGTTTAAAATAGGAAGCCACATAATTTGCGAGCGCATTGCATAGACTATTGCTATAATATTAGTCTGTAAAACGGGAACGGGATCAGAACTACTCGCGGGAGGGGCCGCTGACAACAGCTTGTTTAATATTGTCAGTGTTTAGTTTAGATAAATATACAGTATGGTTACTGTCAGTGGTATGATTACGGGACCGGACCGAAAACGATAAATTGACGAAACGTGGGTGCGAATTCCACCCTACCTACCCCTTCGGGGATTTACAGACGTGAGTATTTAGATGGAGGAATGGATATATTTTTGAGTATTATATTATCTGTGCCCAAGAGTAGCCATTTCAATCAAGTGGAACTTTACTCAGTGAGACGGTTCAAAATAATTCAAATGATTTTATTACTATTAGCACAGAATAGATAATCTATTAGATTGATTGGTTCATAACCAAATATTGTAAACTCATTGTGTATGTCAAATCTGGGTCATATTTCTGTTGTGACGTGTAAAATATTGTTTTGAATGTATGAAAAGGTCATGTCAATTTACTCATCACCTACATAACATATCTTATGGGTACAAATGAAATGTGCAATGCAGTAACACTCCAATCCATATATCTCTGCGCTACATCCGAGCAAAAGGCTATTACGCAAGTTCGCCAATTCGGACGTTGAAGATTCTCATTGTGCTATAACCATGTTTTAAAATTACGTTATATAATACACCTTTTGTTATAATTTCTCAATTAATTGTAACTATTATTGCGTTATTAATGTATTTCTAATTTAACAATACCAGCGTATTTATTGCAGCTATCAATTTTGTATTTATTATGTATAGAATACGCTAATCCTAAAATCCCATCTTGTTCGATATCTTATAAATCCCTCTTTCTGTAGAGCTTGCCGACTGGCCGATAATGGCGTGTTGAACTCTATTGCTCGCACATATGCATCCGCATAAGCGATGAAATTTTGGTCGAGTGCACAGTCCATAAGGCCGGTTCTCTTAATAAACAGATGTTCAAAATTTCCTCTCAATCTCCCAAATGCCAAGAAAAATCACGATTTCAACAAAAGGAGGTCCTATTCTCGTAATAAAATATTTAAAATACTTCGACCTAATGTTCAAATCGATCACAATGTCAATGTTATTATCTTGGAAATTGTATTACGAGAATACTTTTTTCGACATTTTGGTTTTGACAGATTGTGACTGAATTTTGAACAAACTCTTATTTAAAAAAAATTACGTCTGCTCATGATAAACGTCGGGTTCCCAGGCCTTGGTAGCTATTTGGACACAACTGAGATGATGACCCGGCTAAAATAAAATCATAATTAGGTGGATACGTGTATTCATAATCCACCAGTAGGTGTGTATCTACAGATGAGCAGATTATATCACTGCCTACATAAACATTAACAAATTTTTATAACAAAACGTACTAAGTAGTTCATCATACTAATTACATCATGGTTAACACTAGTTTTTTGACTTTCGTCTAGTAATAAGTACCTTGCTTTACATTGTTTAAGAAACACTGAATTATAATTATTTTTATTGAGCACCACTGTTACAGAACGTAAAGTAATAAGTCATCACAGAAGAGACTCGAGAAGATAACGCTAATACCTACGTAACCTAGGTACTTTGCACGTATTATTTATTTTATTCATTATTTTTATATCAGAAACATTCACGTAGGTACATGAACACAACAACGTATGTTTATTGGAATACATCAGGAAAAATGAAATGCTCAAGTGGGACTTGAACCCACTGGGGGAATGCTCTTCTTGATGATTAAAAATGTTCCCGAAATTTCCCTTCTCTTTATGTCTTTAAGGGCGATGGTGGAGTTAGCATAAAAAATACTATAAAAAATCATTCAAACGTATGTTCATTTTATAATAGGTAAATTAGGCGACGTGATGGCTGCGAATTCTGAAAAAAACATACTTAAAACGTTTTATTTTGTGAATACATACATAGGGTACAAGCGAACATAGAGAAATTCAGACTAGAAATCCAAATATTTGCACTGAGCGGGAATAGATGCTGCAACCTCCACCGCAGCAAGCGAACGCTCGCTCGGCCGTCACGTCACAGAGGTCGTCTGTTACATGTACCTATTACCTACTAGCTTTTGCCCGCCGCTCCGCCCGCGTGGATGTCGGTTATCGCAACGAAACATAGCCTATGTCCTTTCTGAAGGTCTTATTATATCTATCCCTATCCAATTCACCTCTGTACCAAATTTCATTACGCTATCTTCAAAAATGACAAAATTTCATGCGAACTTTCAACCCCTATCTCCCCCCTTTAACCAGCTTTTTTGCGACCAAACATAGCCTATATCCTTTCGCAAGGTCTAATTTAGCCTTATACCAAATTTCATCAAAATCGGTTCAGTGGTTTAGACCTGAAAGCTTAACATACAGACAGACAGACAGAGTTACTTTCGCATTTATAATATTAGTATGGAAGTATGGATGTAGTATGTAGTTGTACGAGGTCCCATGTGAGTTACATCGCCTGCTATTATTTCTACTAGCCCTGAGCCGTTCTCAAATCTCAAACGTTCATCCATAATTCTATACAAAGGTCACCACGATCAATAGCTACATCTATGTAGGTGCAGACGTTAATAATATGATGAGAAGGCCGATTTTCGTAATTAAATACAATAATAAAACTGTATTTATGAGGGATTGGTACTGTAACATAAAGTACCTACCGACCCTCGTAAATATTTAGGTATTTACTGAGTCGCGAGCGAGGACACGGGGCTGCACACGCTCACCGAGTGTCCGGCATGGGCCGGACCGAGGCGGGAGCTAGTGGCGGCCCTGGGAGTGAGAGTTCTCACCCTCGCCACCCTGCTTACAGCAATGGTCCGCTGCGCGGACGCGTGGGCGGCCGGCGTCTCCTTCAGCGAGCAGGTAATGGTCGTGAAGGAGACGGCGGAGCGGGAGAGGCGGCGCGAGCGAGAAAGACTCGCGGATCGCGCCGCCCGCGCGCGCAGGCAACTCGGGCGTCGGAGGGCACTGACTGACCTCCGTCCCCCATGAGCGCGGGCCTGGGGGTGACGGGTGGATTGCCGCACGAAAAAAAAAAAAAAAAAAAGGTATTTACTGACTTTTGCCCGCGGCTCCGCCCGCGTGGGTGTCGGTTATCACAACCAAACATAGTCTAAGTTTCAATCCAGGGTATATGCTAACTACATATCAAATTTTATTAAAATTGCTCCAGCCGTTTAGGCGGGAAAGAGTAACAAACATCCATCCATCCATCCATCCATACTTGCTTCCTAGCTTTCGCGTTTATAATATTTGTAGGATTTATGTTTTAGGAAAACTTACACCTAGCAGTAAATATGAAAAAGATATATGGAAGCAGACATTGTAATAATATCCCCAATATCATCGTGAAAATAATCTATGGGTTACTATTACCACCTTAGTAAAGCTAGGGTTTCTTGGGCCCAAGCACGGAGCCCGGAGTCTGTTTTCTACTAGACATTTACATTCCAGACATTTACTGCACTAGCGAAGGCGTGTCACTCCAGAATCGGCCAAGCTCCAAAGCGAAATTAATCTATCATTAATGGTAAGTAATATTTCATGTTCAATTTAACTACAGTAAATTATTATATTTAGGTACAAGCATAGGTCATCTGAAGTGCTATTAATTACAGTTGACGTGACGTGAATAAATCTATATATAAATTGTTTTGTTTGTTTGTTTTACTCGTGTTTTTGGCACTGCAAATTGTGATAAAACTTTGATTTTTTGTTTACAATTGAGCGAAAGATCTTAACGTGGATGGCACTGCAATAAATAATAATAATAAATAAAGTTTATTTCGGTCATAGCACTTTTATCACGAACTTTTCTCATGCGTTTTTCCTAGACCTATCTAGGAATATACTATGCCATTCTTTCTGTTTACATTTAAATGTACATACATATACTCACGCCTGTAAATTCTTCAAGGGGTAGGCAGAGGTGTAACAACACCCACACTTCGCCAACTATGATTGCGGGCACTTAGTCATGGACTGTATATTTACTGTCGGATGAACATCGGTCGTACCTCTTAATCGCCTTCTTTGACACCCACAGATATTTATGAGATATTATGGAGATACTATTTCATGCGAAAATGGCTGAATGGACGATTTATTGAGTTTTCCGAAGTACAGTCAACAGTCAGTGATAATAAAAATGGCTTAACAGAACAATTTACAAGTCACCTCAACTCTAAAACCTTTGGTGATATAAATAAATGAAACATTAGATATCCTTCAAGCCTTTCATTAGACAACCTTCAAGCTTGTGATTGTTGGACGAGGCTCTGGTGCAGGTTGACCCCTCATGGTTGACGCGGCTGTGCACGGTTGTCATTCCTATAAAAGCTTTTTGAGTCGATTCAAAAGAAGTAGATGTAGTAAGTGGGCTCTGGACTCCAAGGTGAAAGTCACGGACGCCACCGGGAGCAAGAATCAAAAAAAGTTATCGACCTAATCCTCTAAAGACAGTAAAAATATTAGAAGAGTGCCTCCATCAATTTTAGATATACTTATAGACGTAGAATATTTCTCGAGCTATATATCTTGGACCTAAATCGTGAGATATAAAAGGCCCTGGCGTTTTGTAATAGTATATACTTGGTGAATCTGAGATCGTCTAGGGTGCTATTACCTCAATAGCTGTGCTGTTACATAAGAAGTTTTGAAGGAAAAAGCTTATATAAGTTTTTGGAGCTCTTGAGAATTTTGTAAAATAATAATAATATTTAATTTTAGTCTTGGAGCGCTTGGGAACAAAATCGTGGAGCGGACGGGAATAAGCCTTACAAAATACGTCCATGAAACGTGTACTGAGCGTATAGGTAGAGCAAATTTTGAGCACATTTTATGTCATAGTCATAGTCATTTATTTTTCAATATAGAACAATAAAAATGTTTCTTATTGACGTCAATTTTAATTCTACTTAATCTAAGTTTACCACCGCTTCCAAGGCGCTGGTGGAGAAGAAACGGCGCAACAAACTCCACTGCGGCATTCTTTGGACGTCAATTTACAATATTTATTTTCTTAAAGCTAACAAGTATATAAAACTCATTATAATTAAGAATTAAAACTAAGTTACATAATGTAACAAATAAGTCACGTAACTAATACAGTACCATGCTGTAATTACAGCATTTTACGAGGGGCCTGCAACATGCTCAAGCCAGACATTTTTATCTTTCAAGTAATCATCTATCCTATAGTATGCCTTTTTGGATAAGGTGGTCTTTACAAAGGTTTTGAATTTATCGTCAGGAATACCAAGGATCGATTCTGACAGTTTGTTATAAAAACGTATGCCATCCCCCTTAAAAGAATCACTAACCCTGCTAAGGCGATAACATTGTGGAAGTAGAAGTCGATGTTTGTTACGCAGATTTCTGTCTGTAATGTCACTTACTTTTGTGTAATGAGATATATTTTTTCTGACATACATTATGTTTTCAAATACATATTGGGAAGCTCGGTTAAAATGTCAATATTCTTAAATCTTTCCCTGAGGGAGTCTCTCTTGCCTAAAATAAATGGCACGAACTGCCCTCTTTTGCAATACAAATATAGTTTCTAAATCTGCTGCATTTCCCCAAAGTAGTATAGGACATCACGCTATGGAAGTAACTAAAGTATACGAGCCTAGCAGTAGCTACATCAGTCAACTGCCTAATCCGTCTCACAGCATAAGCAGCAGAGCTAAGTTTATTGGCCAGAATAGTGATATGGTCACCCCATTGTAATTTAGAATCTATTGTAATTCCTAGAAAGGTAGTGGTGTTTACGAATTCTAACCCCTTCCCCCCAGCACAACATCAACGTCTATTTGCCTCACATTGGGTAGTGTAAACTTCATACATTTGGTCTTTTCTGCATTCAACAATAGGTTGTTTGCAGAAAACCAATTTGACATGGCATTCAGAATATTATTAACATTATTTGCATCTGTACCTACTATACCTATTTGCTTTGAATATTAACGATGTATCATCTGCAAACAGTACTATGCCAGCTTGTGCCTCGACCATATAAGGCAAGTCATTGACATATACCAGGAACAGAAAGGGTCCTAGGATTGATCCTTGGGGTACACCTATTTTGACATTTGACCCATTTGACTTTACGTTATTCACATTAACAGTCTGAAGCCTATCCGTTAAGTACGACTCTAATAGTGCTATTGATTTCTTATCAAAACCATATCGACGTAGCTTGAGTAAGAGTGTTTGATGGTCAACACAATCAAATGCTTTGAAAAGATCACAGAATACCCCAATGGCATCCTGCGATCCCTCCCAGGCGTCGTAAATTAGGCTAACTAGGGCCACTACCGTATCGGTGGTAGATTTCCCGCTAGTAAAGCCATATTGTTGGCTGTGGAAAAGATTGTTGGTCTTGAAGTACAGTTGCATCTGATTGAGCATCACTCTCTCAAACACCTTACTCAGAACTGGCAAAATAGAAATGGGACGATAGTTTCCAAGTTCTGACTTGGATCCCTTCTTAAATAATGGCATTAGTTTACCATGTTTCATTAAATTAGGAAATGTACCGTTATCAACACATTCATTAAATATGAGTGCCAAATCAGGTGCCATGATATCAATTACATGACTAATTAAACTGACTGACATGCCCCAGTAATCTTCAGACTTTTTCATTTTAAGATGCTTGAAAACTTTTAAGATGTCACTGGGATCAATATTTTTGAAGTTAAATTTAGAAGAAGAACTAATATTACTCTCAAGAAGAGCCACAGCACTGCGGGCGCAAGAATTGATTGAAGAAGTGATTTTGAATGGAATGTTGGTAAAAAAGTCTTCAAACGCATTTACAATATCTTTCGGAGAGGTTAAACCCTTTTCTAATTTAATTTTAGTAACACTATCCCTCATTTTACATTTACCGGACTCTTTGTGAATGACTTTCCAAGTTTCCTTCATTTTATTAGGAGCCTCAATTATTTTCCTTTTAATATGAATGGCCTTCGCTTGTCTACACACTTTTTTGAAAATTTTGGAGTAATTCTTAACATATTCAATGAAATTATTATCCAATCTGTACTGTTTTTGGGCGTATAAATCAAATAGTGATCGTCTACTTTTATATATGCCTACAGTAGCCCATTCACAAAATCTAGATTTAGTATTATGCTTTTTACATTTTTGTTTGAATGTGTTGAAAAAAGCATCAGATAATGTAGTAAATAGACTATTATAATGAGCCTCAGGATTATTACCCAAATAAGCTAAAGAATCAAGTTTATCCTCTAACACATCTTTGAACTTTTTAATTTTACTAGAGGTTATGGGCCTACACATAATTTCCTTATTTTTTTTCCTTATTTCCCTTGGAAAAGGATACTATTTGACCCTGGTGATCTGAGGGCAACTTACTAATTAGAGACTTGCTTAAGTATCCACTATCGCTAAAAAAAATATCCAAGCATTTGGCACTCGTAGCAGTGTTTCTAGACGGCTCACAGAAAATATTCTCAAGATTATAACTTCTGAACATGTTTAGAAATTGAATACTTTCCCTAGACTGTTGTAAGATGTTTATATTAAAGTCACCGCACACAATAAGATTTTTCCTACTACTTGATGCAATTCCCAGAACTTGATCCATGACCCTAATAAAAGCTCGAAAATCACTGTTGGGTGGACTGTATACGCAGACTACTATTCAACTATCAAGCTCGGCACAGGCCACCTCAGCGCAGCGCTCAACAGAAAGTCTAACAATGTCAACCCGCTCTTTACTGCGGAGACCATTTTTTATAGCAGACACCTCTAATAGCAGACTTTTTGTTTAAGCAACTTACAATATTGTAATTGTTTATACTAAACATCATCTCACGCTCCTTGAGCCAATGTTCAGTCAAACACAAAACATCCACATTTAATTCCTCTAGGAATAATTCTACTATTAATTCCTTGTCGGGAAGGCTGGTATGTTTTGATGAGCTATCTTAAGCTCAGGCATTCCTGTTGTCTGAACATTTAGTTTAAATCAGTCGTATTAGTAGTTAAACATATAAAATTACCAGTGCAAGTACCTGGTAAGACTGTAGATATTGGGTTATTTATTTGTTTGCAATGTAAACTTCTCCAAAACTTAATATTATTTGCTATTAATGTAGCAATTTTATATATGTCCAAGTAGATAAATATTATTGTTTGCTAATTTATTATAGCAACTTATGTTGCTGTGGATATAAGAGTGAATATAAAGCCTGTACCTACCTACATGCGATTCGATGCACTGCAGCACTTATATAGGTTTACTACAAATACAATCTGTAGATAACTACTACGCCAAGTAGTTAAATACAAAAAGCATACTTTGCATTTGGTGTGAACTACTTAGTGATTTACACACCAACAATGGGTGGAAACTGATTCAGCGCGGAAAGATAACATCTTTTACGATTGAACTTTTTAACTTCCTAAGATAAAACGCACAATTATCAGAGAGCAGGTACGTATGATGGAAGGTTGTATTTAATAGATAAATCGTTCAATGGACATCACGTCTTTCTGTAATAAAGTGAAGAAATCTCATGTAATACAAGGTCAAAGTGCAAATTTGATTGGAGGGCCTCCTTGTGACTGTTCATAGTTATAGATACGGTACGCGTTCTGAATATTTACTTACATTGCGGCTGGGTGACAAATTGTTTAGATGCGTACCTACAGCACAAACACAGGTCATGGATAACTTTAATGGGAGCTGTAAGCAAGCAATTTATAATGACTACTAACTACTAACCCTAAACATAACGTATTATTGTGCAACACCTACAGCAGCCGATTATACTACAATTTGAGACATTAGATGACCAGTTTTGTAAATAATTTATTGTCTTAATCTGTAGATTACAACATCTAATGATTAAATTTACGATCGTGTCGTTTTGTATAGTTATTATTGAATCTTGTCTGCATATCTGTCTGTTTAACATGTTTTATTATTTTAATAAATCTCCAGCCTTCGTACAATCCTATATCGAGAATATTTTTCTACATAGCTTGGGCGCAGCTACACCAAGAGTATTGCTCCTGTAATTCTAAAGTTATCTACAAATCAAGTCCTTGTACAATTAACATTTCCGTTTTTTACTTTCTGAGATAATGTTTTACAAAACAAACAGAAGAAAGTCAGTTGATCTTAGGCGGATTCTTACCCTTCTTGCTAAGCTACGACGTACTTATACCTAGTAGTACCTAGGTAGAGTAGGTAGATAATATCCATACTGAGATATACATATGAAATAAAATATATATTGTAGTAAAATAAAATATATAAAAATATATATTTTACTAAAATATATATTTTAGCAAAATATATATTGCCGTGTTCGTTCCCGGTGGAGCAGAACAGGACCACCCCAGCTCCTCCCGTGAGTGTCGTAAAAGGTGACTAAGGATTAGGGCTGTCCTCCATCCGACAGTAAACATACAGCCCAAGATAACGGGCCCGCTAGACGGCAATAGGTTCGCCCCTATTACGTCATGGAACTGAAAATCATTGGAGAAACGAACCCGTCTACCCCTTCGGCGATGTAGGTACAGACGTGAGTTTATGGGTGGATGGAAATTTTACCCCAAATAACCCTGTGTAATTAATGAACTTAGGTAAAATAAATCGTGAATTGGACGGCACATTTACTTCCTAGTTCACTCAGTTGTCGCCTTTCTCTATGTAATATCTTCCTTCCGCTATAGAAGTGACAGTATTTGCGTGATATACACAAAACAAAATGACGCAATCATACTCAATGATGCTCAGTTAAGCATGTTGAGAATGACACATTTTTAATAATGTAATCGTGACTTGATTTTTAGATAACATCATTATAACATAGTACCAGTATTCGCATCAATGGCTATGAAGAAAGGGAAGATAAGTTAATCAATAAATGATGCTACCCGACTGACCATCAACGTTGCTGCGACTATATGGCATACTACTTTTAACACAATTTTTAACGTAGTGTCAATAATTTACTACAGCATGCTCATCAAATCTAAAACATCTTTCCAGAAACAAAAAAGATAAAAACATACTTAGTGACATGTTGTACAAATTCATAAACTACCTAAACTACTTAGGTATATACTCGTGGTTGCCTTTCTAACTAACAACTTCCGTAGTCAAATAACATATTCTGTCGCATTTTAAATTGGTATAGAATTTGCTTGATCACTCATATTCACCAATATTAGCAATAAGTAGTTCAGTGTGAAGTAGGTATTCATTCTTCATGCTCGTTTATGGTGATCACATAATTAATAACAACATCTATAACCTTATGGCATAACTCATAATCATCGAGTATATTCATGGCAACGTCCCGGTCGCATCCAATGCTGATGCTAATGATGCTGCTTTCTGATGATTTAGATTATCTTAGCTTTCAAAGGAGTGATATCTTTCTGACTCCTCCAGCTCCAAGAAGAAAGGCAGGGCCAGAGTAACGTCCTTTAATCGGCAGTAAGTGAGGTAGGTTTAGGGATCGAAGATTTTGGTCAAGCGCAGGCCCCAAATATACCCTATATAATGGTTATCCATTTAATCTACTAACATTAGTAGACACTCGTACAACCTAACTTCTAATGTCTGTTATTCATCACACTTACAAAATCTCAGTTTGATCTTAGATTGATGAATATTTATCTCGCGTATAACGACTTTGAAATCTGTCGCACGCCCAGTGTTGCAAACAAGGCAGGCACTCGTTGTACCGAGGGAAAGGATAAACTACTAACCGAGTGATTATCGAGTAATCTACCTTCCTACGATATCGTACTACATTGCACAAATTTATGAAGTTCTCTCATATTAAGAGACTTGAACTGCGTTGAGCAAACCCATTAAAGGAATTGTGAATAACTACCTACAACATATAATTTACGCACTACTTAAAAATATCTGATGTGGGGAAACGTGAACATAATACAATCCATTTTTTCCTATTACAGTTGCTTTATCTAAGTCTTAATTAACCGTACTTAGTACTAGGTACAGTGGTAAGCCACACTATAGAAGGGATAGTAAAATTTGAAGGACTGGTTAAACGATTCTTTCTGTTGGTTTTACTTAGAATAAGTGGGTAAAGAGCCTAGATCTCTAGGCCTCTAGAAAATCTAAACTGACTTACTCCAAAATAATAAATAATAAAAATATTTACAAAAAAAAAATGTATTTAAGTATGTTTATCAGCATTCTAGAATCCATAACACAAGCTAGTTAAGCTATGCTTACCATGGGTCTAGATGGCGTTGTGTAGAATGCTGGAAAATATTTATTTAATTATTATTATTATTACTAAACTCATTTATTCTGCTACATTTAAAATAATCGTGAGATGAACAAAAAAGTTATGACATAGTTGAATTCCGCCTAATGTGTATCGTCATTGTACGTTACCGAACAAAATCGATATGATCGATTGAGGCACGGTACAGGCCATCATTGAGGAATGGATACGGCGGAGGCGCGATGATACTCTCTATCGGCTAGCGCATGTGCTAAAATGCTAACCTGGCACCGTCGTCGTCGCCCCAAGGATCGATATGCAAGGAAATGTTTGGATTAGTTTAGGCGGGTTCTGGTTGGCTATGGCAATGGCTAGAGCATTCACCCTGTAAAAGAAGGATTGCGAATTCGAATCCAGCCTGTACCGATCAAAAATGTATCCTATCTTAATCAATATCTGCAATTTTGATTCTAGGACGCGAGAGGAACGACGCGCGACGGTTCGATAATATAATCTACGATTGGTGGATTTGAACTTCTTCGCCGCCGTAGCACCCCGTGCTATCCTCAAAAGATACACAAAAAACGCATACTGCGCATTTAGAGTAATTTTGTGACATGATACCCTCTATATTTATGGTATTTGTAAGAGTCCTATAGAAATATTAAGTTGAGAGCACATATTTAGTAAGCACTGGATACAGGCGGAATTACATGACAGCTTTAGTAAGCTCGTGAAGTATGTGGGGCTGTTGTCTGTTTTCTCTGCCTACCCCGTTGGGGAATAGGTGTGAGTAGTATGTTTATGTATTTTTAGTTAAGCCATAGTCTTAGTACCACTATGGTAAGTACTAAGTAACAAATTTATAGTGGAAACGGGAACAGTGAGGACAAGTGCATCCGCGTATCATGAATAGATACTGAAGTGATACTTAAGAGGGTAAAGACGTAGGGTAAGTAACGTGATACTTAAAATTATATCTATTAAGGAACATTACAAACGATAGAAGAAATAACCGCATCAGAATCATCACAAAACTTTAGTCATTTATGTAATTCGCACTGTAGAGACGGAGACTTAATGGTTATAAATATTATGCAGCCAGCTTACCTATAGATTACATTTTAAGTCTTATGTAACATAATGCGGTTTTTTGCGACTTCGGGTCAGCAATTTCGTGAGTATATTATCTGCACTGTATATTTTACAACGAAACTGTCAATATAATGCATGATATGATTTTGGTTTCAATTTAATTTAACACCACCTGTATAAACGGAAACTGAGTTTTATTATTAGATATTATGTACCTAGTGTATATACAATTTTATTATGTTACATCGATTATGGTTTTCAGTCTCAGGCGATAGGGTTTTGATTCTGCGAATATTAAATTGGTACTTTATTATTAAAGATTATCTTCGTCATTGCAATGTTCGCCCGACCTTTCTTTGTAATTGTACGATTCATTCTAAGTATGAAAAAGCGTGGGATATTTTGTTGCACATTCGCACACTTAGCACTTAGGACATGTACCTACCTAGATATGGAATTACTTATTATCTGCATTGTTGGTAATCTTTGAATCATAATGAGACAATCAATATGCAAATTGTTATTAGGGCACTACCCTAAATCTATTAAAGCAGGAAGTTCAATATTTTAATTGCCTTGTGCAGTGTGTTTCTGAGTACTGTGTGGCTGCAATATCAATCATCACATGCACTTGACTATAGGTGCTAAACCTAGCTAGCTTTTATCTTAGGTCGTCTGTCGTAGGCAATGAACTTAAATTATTATGACGTCATAATTTTCAACACTCAAATTAAAGGCTGGGTGGATGATTGAAAATAAATAAGAACCGTCGAAACTTTTACCGCTCTTTTACGATACTTTATTTAATTTTTAATTTTAACTGCATGAAAATACCCAATTGCGTTCAGACTTGTGTTCAAATATTAGTGCTATGTGTGGCACCGGCATTATAGATCTGATACCAAAGGCCATTAGCGAGACGCAGCATGCAGCGACCTGCATTTCTGTGTGTTGTATAACCGGTCAGCATAATAATATCCTCAGATTATAAAACTGTACACAGCACTTATGACTTATAACACCGATATGAACTATGCTGAGCAAGCCCCATTACTTATACTTAAAAACCATCATTGTGCTAATCGTACTCGCGGGTGGAGGGTTCTGTACTTGGATGATTCTATTGGTTAAAATTTGAGTGACTAATATAGTTTGCAGAGGTGGTTTGGAGTGATGATGGGACGGTCAGTGGTCATCACTGTATTGATAAGAAATAATTGAATTTGAAAAAAAAAAAGAAATTGAAAAAGAATGTCGTGTTGATTCCCGAGTTAGTAGAATAAGGCGACCCCATCTCTTCCTGTGTGTGTCATAGAAGGCGACTAAGGGATAGGGCTTCTCCATCCGACAGTAAACATACAGCCCATGACTAAGTGCCCGCTTGACGGCAATAGGCTCGCCCTCTATTGCGTGGGACCGAAAATCATAGACCGAAATGTGGGTGTTGATACATCCCTGCCTACTCCTTCGGGGATTTACAGGCGTGTGTAAAAGTAAATAAAAACGATATAATAAGTAATAAGACCGGACGCAACTTTTACCAATTTATAAGCTCAATTAAATAATTTATTTTATCTACAGGAAAGTAAGAGAATGACTTAGTAAAGGGTCTGTTTTTCTGAGGTACTTACTTGCCTACGAAAACCTAAAAATTTCATCATTCACTGATGTGTAAGCAGTAGTTTACACTAAACTGTACATTGTTGCAGTTTACCTACTTGCCTACATTCTAAAAGAAATAAGAATAAAAACATCAAATTGATATTTACACACAACATTTCAACATTAAGCCGCACTTGACCGTTCACCGGTAGATGTTAGGTATACTTGGTTATATCATAGCAAGGTGATATTTAAGACGTTCTAAATCTTTCTCTAATGTAGGGGAGACCAGGTATGAAAGTAACATTTTTAACTTTTTTCGCCTTAACTCTCAGACCTCGTGGAATTTATAAATTTAAGTGAGTGCATATGATAGATTGGCTTTTCAACTATACTTTAACACTAGCTTCAATGCGACTGATATCACAGATTTTGGCAAATACTACCATATTAAAAAAGTGGAATCTGTTACAACCAACCCTACCCATAGGGTTGGTTGTAACAGTACAAGGGGATAATTGTAACATTGTAAATAACAACCAATTTACGTTTATAATCAACATATTTTTAATCAGCCTTTAAGGTTTTACATCAATATCACAATATTTAAATTAAGTATATTAATAATTTCTAGGAAATAGGAATCTTCTTAAGTACCTAATCAACAGAATAAAAAATGAGATCTTAATCCGATAAACAATTATGGCACACATAACTTATTTCATTTTGGTGCAGCTTACATGAGCCCACTGCAGGCACTCTAGGCATCGCACCCATTTTTCTTTTGTCATGCAGTTTGAAAAGGGTTCCACGCTTACTAAACAGAAGCAATCTTTAATTTATTTGAGAACATTGGAGTAAATACCCAGACAGTATATTTTCTTCATCGTTATTAAAAACTCTTCTTTTCGATACATAGCCTACATTCAGCAGACTTGTTGAACCTTCTTCAAGCATTTTGTTTTTCTTTTGCACATATCGATATAAAGTTACATGGCACAGCAGAAAAGAATTTGCGGCATCTCTGAACGGTACTTTTCTCAGAAGTACTTCTTCCGCAGCCAAATCCATAATTTCTGCAGTAACTAAACCTCTGCTGGTCGTTCGTTTATGAATGTCAGGCATTCTGGAATAAGAAAATAAGTTTAAAGTACCTTAAAAATAAATAAATACAATAAAATATGCTTTGAGATACCACGATCATAAGTAAGAGGGATGAAAGTAACAACTTGTTACTTTCATCCCTACGGTTAAATTATCCCGAATTTGACAATCAATTGCTTATAACTTTAAAAAATCATTATAAAGTTACCGTTTGGTATACTAATATAGAAAGACGAATAGTTATGTTATTTAACTCATACTTAACATGCAAGCTAAAGTTCAGCATAATACAAACAAACACACTTGAAAAAGAAGATCGAAACTTACTTTTGAGTAATTTTTGCGGCATCGACTCGCACGTCCACAACCAAGCGGTACAGCGCCGTGCTGCGCAACTGAGGCGAGGGGCGGTGTCAAGTGGTGCTTACTGGTGAGACAGCCAGCAGTGCAGCCAACATAATTCATTCGAAAATTTATTTGTTACGTTCATCCCGTGTTACTTTCATACCTGGTCTCCCCTACCGAATGTTCTATGAACTGCACCATGCTTATTCTTATAACTAAGGCTCATCTTCTAGAACGACACTCAGTCTTAACTCTTTATTTATCTGAGTACAGATTTGACAGATGGTACAGTCAGCACCAGAAAGATTTGGACGAACAAAGTACTCAAAATGTTCTTAATTTCTTTTTTTTACCCCCTTCCAGTTGATTGATTAATGATTATTCTCATATTTGGTGCACACTTTTAGTTCGGACAATACTACCATATAAATCAATAAAACAGTTTGGTGTGCTCTTATTACGAGAGTTTTAAAATCATTTTGAGACTCCGTCGTCAAGATATTTATGATGATGACTGTACCTACAATCTATTCTAAGTTAAATCGAGAACGAGATTCAGAAAGAACTGAGTACCTACCATTCTAGAAAACGGGCCTAAGCGATATTATGGTAGTCACTGTACTTTGTACCTTCTACTAAATAATAACACGTTCATAGGCCACGGTAACCATTTTCCATCAAGTAAGCTGTGTGCTTGTCTGCCACCTAAGTGGTATAAGAATTAAAAGAATTTAATTAACTCCGATCAACAGATATCTCATAAAAGACGACACCCAGAGTATCAGACTCAAAGTAGGTACCTAAGCATACTTAATAGCTTAATTATTGGCTCATGTTGCCATGGGTTCAGAATTCCACGTGGGCGAAGCCGCATGTACAGTCAACGCCATAAGTTGATTAACACTAAAATATTTGACAAATCTTTTTATAATGGAATGCATCTGTCTATAGTAAATGTAGTGTTATGATTCCCAGAAGACAAACTTCATTTACATATTCAATGTCTTTTTTTTTCACAATTTTATGTAAGGTTTAGGGGTCAGTGTTCAATAAACTAGAATTTGTTAAGCTACTTTTGTAGTTGACTGTACGAGCTAGTCTTTTATAAATTCACTAGCTGACCGGGCGAACTTCGTACTGCCAATTTTTTTCCAACCGCGTGGCGTCAGACCCCGTTCCCACTGCACTCTCTACTATATTCAGCATGTATTTTAATTTTAAACCTTCCTCTTGAATTACTCTATCTATTAAAAGAAACCGCATCAAAATCCGTAGTGTAGTTTTAAAGAATTAAGCATACATACCTATGGACAGACGGAAAAAACGACTTTGTTTTATACTATGTGTACCTAATGATGATAGGTAGGTAGATACATATTATATTAGGTATAAAGACAAACCTAATCCCCGATCAACGCAACTGACTGAACATATTCATGCTTACGTTACGTAGGTATATTTACCTGAATGAATTCGGGTACCGAAACAATTAAAATTACCGAAAGGTAGCCGAATTGACAGCCTCTGTGGCGTGGCGTGGCGGTAGTGCACGCGACTGCCACGCAGTAGGCGCGGATTCGATTCCCGCTCAGTGCAAATATTTGTATGCATGAATAGGCTATTTGCATTGGTCTGGGTGTTTCTATGTATAACATGTACGTATTTACAAAAAAAAGTATAAAGTATGTTTATCTGCATTCTATGTAGATTCCGCCATACCACGTGATTGTCAATAAATAAGCGCTACTTTAATTATAAGTTTTGAATCATCTCAATGGCAAATGTTAGCAGCTTTTATAAAATATGATTTAACATGAGGAGAGCTACTTTCAATTTTAGAATGTGTCTAAGTATTTATATTTTTAATAGCTGCGCCCCACGGTTTCACCCGCCATTACTCGCCTACACCGTGTCGCATCGTACACCCCACACCGCGTGGGTACTTTTTAGGGTTCCGTAGCCAAATGGCAAATAACCGAACCCTTATAGATTCGTCATGACCACTTTTCTCTGAAACTTGATATCACAGTATCAATCATCAGTATCAATCCATACTAATATTATAAATGCGAAAGTACCTAACCCTGTCTGTCTGTAGTTAATGTCTGTTTGTATGCCTGTATGTTACGCTTTTACGCCTAAACCACTGAACCGATTTTAATGAAATTTGGTATAGGTGTAGATTAGACCTTGAGAAAGAACATAGGCTATGTTTGGTCGCGATAACTGACATCCACGCGGGCAAAGCCGCGGGCGAAAGCTATAGTATAATATAGTTCTATACTTGATATGAAACAACCAAACAAACTCTTCAGCTTTATTATTAGTCCGTATAAATACATCATTGTGCAACGCTATCTACAAAATAAAGAAGACTAGAAACTAGACTGGCGCAATAGTTTAAGTGGCCAATCATCATCAGGGAAGTCTCTGTTTTCCGAGTCTCGAGTGAACTCTCACGCGGCCGTGGTACAAAATTACTTAGCTCGATTGAAAAATATGATGTTTTATGCTTATGGTGCTTTTTGTATTGCGGGCCTTTTACTACTCGAAGTATTGCTTTACATATTTCCAACAAACTGATGGCCCGTGGCTCGGCCTGCTTAGACATTGGTTATCTATATCGCGACTTTTAGTCATTAGGTACTTAACTACTTAACTCTATAGGTACGTGCTCAAATATTTATACCCCTTCCTTGGCAGTTCGGGTAAAAATTAGGTATACCTCGGGACATGTAACTTGGACCTACACCGCGAGAGAATCGAGGCCCTGTTGCTCGCAGATTATTTTGTAATAATCTATGCTTGGTTAATTTTGGTTTGTCCACCACGGCCCTCTATCCTCAAAAGACATCCAAGAAACGTGTACTTCACGTATAGAGCACATTGTAGGTCCAAGATATATGTCCCGAGCAATACCCTACCTCGGTTCTCCTTGGAGACAGTGCGGTAGTTGTGGTTTTGCAAATTCAATTTTATATTCAAGAAACACTTCTTAGTGATAGTTTGACCTACCTCATACATTTACATATATTTGAGCTTCGAAAACTTAAGCACATACAACGGTAATTACAGAGTTGAAGGTACCATATGATGTGAGCGCAGAGAGCGAAGGTCAAAAACACAAAAAGGTATGCCATCCGTTTTAAATATCCGTTTTATATACTAAAGTAACTTATGCAATAAACCCTGACCATGTAGATATATTGTTATCTACATAAATGATTTGCATTATATCATCGTTTAAAAAAAATCCAATATATATTCAACAACACTCTACACAACGCTATCTAGTCCCATGGAAAACTTAACTAACTTGTGCTATGGAATCTAGAATGCGGATAAATATACTTAGATACTTTAAAGAAATACATACCTACATTTATTATACATAGACCAATGCAAATAGCCATATTCATGCATACAAATATTTGCACTGAGCGAGGATTGAACCCGTGCCGCCTGCGTAGCAGTCGCGTTCACTACCACAGAGGCTGTCTCTTATGGTTTACATAAAGAAACCGATTGAAAGAACCACCAGAGGGCCTACCAACTGGTCTGATCTCTTTGAGTGGGCATGCCTTGCGGTATGCTTCCATTAGAGCCCCATTCAGCCAGGCTGCTTCGCTGGGTAAATACGAATGACTTAGTAGGACCACCCTTTTTATTACATGTTCGCCTGTTCTACTCCAATGCTGTCCCGAATAGTTGTCCCCTTATCGATAACTTCACTCAATCGATAGCCCTGCGCAAAGAGCTGGGAAAAAAAAAATGTCATCAAAATATTGTTTACAGTTCGGCCTTCCTGACTCTCCTGCGTCCTCGTAGGAGTATGCGGGTGACATCCAAGCTCGTAACATCACCAGGTTTTCAAAGACTGCGCCATAGATGATCTCGATGTAAGCCCCTGAGGCACCTGAAAATGAACCTGAAGCGAGGCAACGCCATGTCACGTTAACGCCCCGAAGGCAGTGACATGATGCGGCCTCTTATTAGACGTCACGTTAACGCCACGAAGGCAGTAACCACCTGAAAATGAACCTGAAGCGAGGCAACGCCATGTCACGTTATCGCCCCGAAGGCAGTGACATGATGCGGCCTCTTATTGAACGTCACGTTAACGCCACGAAGATTGCGCCATAGACGATCTCGTTGTAAGCCCCTGAGGCACCTGAAAATGATCCTGAAGCAAGGCAACGCCATGTCCCGTTAACGCCTCGAAGGCAGTGACATGATGCGACCTCTTATTAAACGTCACGTTAACGCCACGAAGACTGCGCCATAGTTGATCTCGTTGTAAGCCCCTGAGGCACCTGAAAATGAACCTGAAGCGAGGCAACGCCATGTCACGTTAACGCCCCGAAGGCAGTGACATGATGCGACCTCTTATTAAACGTCACGTTAACGCCACAAAGGCAGTGACTTGATATAACCCCTTAGGCACTGTCACGTTGACGCCCCAAAGGCAGTGACTTGATACGGCCCGTTAGGCAATGTCACGTTGACGCCCCGAAGGCAGTGACTTGATACTGTTAGATAGAAATGAAAGTACTGACACAATAACATAATTATATTCAAAATAATAGGGAGCGACCACACGTCACACTCCTATGCTGTCCCGAATAGTTGTCCGCTTATCGATAACTTCACTCAATCGATAGCCCTGCGCATAGAGTTGGGAAAGTCATCGAAATATTGTTACACTACTTACTTTTTTTTTTCGTTTTATTTTTAATGTTTGGTGTCCTGATGCTGTGGCAATAGCAATGTCACTGCAACAAATGTAACAATCAGTTTTTATTAGTCCTAGCGACCTTTTCCTTCTGCTGGTGTAATATTTATAGTTACTTGCCCTAGAAGTAAACTCACTCCTTTCATGGTAGATTATTTTATTCTTGCAGGACAGGGGACTAAGACCCTGACATCAAACGTCCAAGCAAGTCATTATGATCTTGCAGTAGCTAGCTTCGTGGTAGAACCACCCCTGCTTTCGCAGCTTCTTGGGAGATTTCCGCAAAAGGTCATATTGCATGCTTCCTTGCTAATAATGTCCGATCGGAGATCTAGATCTCCAATTATGGGAGGGACACTGTTCGAAATAAAGTAGTGAACCCGGCTGAAAATTGGTGGGGATGTAGCTTAGAACCAGGAGACGGACATAGGATACTTTTCACCGCGTTAGACCTTTATTTTATCCCGGCTATAGGTTCCTGTCGTCACGGGATCAGTATTTGTGAGACCCTGGTACATTTGCATGAAGTGCAAGGCTCACAGAAACTTTTAAGGAACTTTATCTGGGTCGCGGGATCAGGAGCAGTGTGCCGCATACCTTTCTATCCCGACCGTAACGCCGACGTAGTCGCTGGCAAAAGCTAGTATTATTTAAACGTAAATAAGCGAAACGGACATAAGTAACAAATAATTTATTATTACAGCTAGGTATACATAACAATACTACAAAACCAGTAACATGTCTTATCGACGTGTTTTCTTCTTTTCAGCACGACTACCGCCCATGTCTTGTAATTGCTGTTTTAGTTCAAGAAGTTGATTGTCGGGCACGTAACGTATTTCTTCGTGTTCAATGCCGTGCTCGTGCACCCGTAGTGTGCAGCCTTCAGGCAGGACGGCGCGAGCAACACGCAGGAGAGTGCCTAATGCCCAAGCTGGTACATCGGTTACCTGTTCAAAAGTCAACCTTTTTTAAGTTCGAATTCACACAGGAGCATTATTCTGCTTGACAATGAGTTTTAATCGCAGTCGTAATGTAAGTAGTCGGTGGATTTAAATTGGTTAATATAGAAGATAGAATTGGCGTAAATTAAACTGAATGTTGATACGAACGCGCGTATGTACGCTACAGTTGGTCATTTCAAATTATGACCTAGATCTTGATTCCTCGTAGGGTTTGTCACATTCATTTAAAAAAATCTTATCTGTATTTAAAACCCTAGCAAACTCAACTCGTTAACAAGAAAAATGGACCACTTGTGTGACTGATGCCGATCATACATAGGTAAGTTCTGCTGCTTTTATAGTGCACAGAAAGATTTTCACAATTAATCAGGAATTGGGCAGCTGTATATTTAAATTATTTAATAATGGTTGTTGCATATGACGAATGCGCACGTGTTAATAAGTGCGTGCAAATGTCAAAAACACTAACATAATGCGTATGTACACGAATACTGCAGCTAAGGTCGGCCATAGGCGTTCGATTTTCCGATTCGGTTTCTTAATCGGGGATTTAAGTTCCGGAAACCCTGATTTTTGTTAATTTTATTATTATACAATGTTCAACAAGGCGCACACGTCCTTATTTCCGAACGGAAAATCCCCCCGTTCGTTTCGGAAGTTCGTTCCGTGCGTTCGGGTTGTGGAAAAAACCGCATGCATGCGCTAGCAACGCGGAATTCCAAATCTGAATAACTCATTAGGAAACCTAATCGGGAAACCGTGCGTACGCGCCCAGCCTAATACAAGTGCGCGCACGTGAATTGCAAGTACTATACCTGCACATTGCGTTCATAAACATTAAGTTGATATTCTGAATCCACTGCAGTCCCGCCAGATTTAAAGCGCTGAATTTTCAGTTGTTGTGCAGGAGTCGCCCAACTAATGAGAAACAGATAATAGTTTTATTTAAATTGAAATCAGTTAAATACAACATACAGGATTTTAACTCGCGACAGTTCTTTTATGAAGTGAATAATAATCCATACTAATATTATAAATGCGAAAGTAACTCTGTCTGTCGGTCTGTCTGTCTGTATGTTACGTATTCACGCCTAAATCACTGAACCAATTTTGATGAAATTTGGTATAGGGATAGGTTAGACCTTGAGAAAGGACATACGCTATGTTTGGTCGCGATAACCGACATCCACGCGGGCGGAGCCGCGGGCAAAAGCTACTATAACTACAGATATCTATAAAAAACGTATATACTAGAGGGTTAACCAGTAGTAAATTGTATAAATATTAGAATGTAAGTATGGGATGGATCTTTCACATCTAAAGGGCTGGACGGATTTTAATAAAATTTGGTATGGACCTAGCTGACACCCTGGATTAACACATGGACTATGTTTGGTCGTGATAACCACGCGATCGGAACCGCGGGCAAAAGCTAGTTATACATAATAATAAGTAGCTGGATTAAGGCTTGATGCAGCAGGCAGTTCTGTGCAACATGGCACGTATTGTGGGGATGCTTCTCTGGAACCATAAACACCTTAGTTCCTGTAAATGATGCCATGAATGTATTTGTTTTTTTAAGAATATTGAAAATATAATTTACTAGCTTTTGGCCGCGGCTCCGCCCGCGTGGATGTCGGTTCCCGGCAATTATTCGAATTATACTCGTCGTAAAAACCTTCCCTGGACTTCCACGAATAATTCAAGACCTAAATTAGCCAAATCGGTAAAGGCGTTGTTGGGTTATAACATTACAACGAAAAGTGGCATTGATTTTTATATATATAATAATTTATAATATATTTACACAATGAATAAAGGAAATTATTTTATTTTATTTCATTATAACTTTGTGAGTAATGCATACCATTCATCCACTTGTATGCCCATGACCTCTGCATATCTGTGTATTTGGCTTTGGCAGGCCTCAAGAAGGGTGTAGTCATAACCTTTCAGCTGCAGATTGAGGCAATCATAGACAGGCTCATCTGGCTCCATACTCTGAAATATTTAGTTTTACTCAATTTATTATTTTAGTATTTAAAAGTAATTCTAAATAAAAACTAGAATTTACATTTGAGTGAATTTTTAATAGCCTTTTTTCATGCTAACTTTTAAGTTCAAAAAATATTGGAAAAAATGAAATGGTCAAGTGAGACTTGTTTACATGTCATTGAAAATATATTTTATAAATCTAGATTTGCTCTGATAGTGCAATATAAGTTTACTTGCGTAAGTACATCTATGCACTTGCTATAAGTCTCTGCATATGTCAATGGTTTCCTAACGATTCCACTACTGTATTTTGTACTTGATATTATTTTGGAACATATCATCACTCAGAGATTATCCCACTGTTCGAGGAAACATCTTAAAACATACAATAGGTTCTACTCAAACCATTATTTGCCTCATGCAGGGATGGAACTATTATATCCATGAATCTATTTATAACTGACAGCATAATTGCAAGTATACAGCAGAGACTCAACATATGAAATGAATGGCGGCTGTGGTCTCGGCCTACCCCGGAGGGAA
Organism: Eilema sororculum; assembly: GCA_914829495.1. Classification (NCBI taxonomy): domain Eukaryota; kingdom Metazoa; phylum Arthropoda; class Insecta; order Lepidoptera; family Erebidae; genus Eilema; species Eilema sororculum. The sequence goes on from OU618542.1 coordinate 11,008,222, forward strand.
ATAGGCGTGAGCGTATGGATGGATGGACTTGATATATAAATAAAATAAGTTTACTTGATTAATGACAGTTAATTTAGTCGCACGAAATACGGTACAATGGTATGGTGGGTACGGTAAAAAGATTATAAAGAAATGGCTATATTCTTACAATTAAATAATCAGGTTCATATAAATCATGTTTCAACCTCTTCTGTGGAAGTTGTGCTGCAGCCCATCGAGGTGTAATTAGGGTGCGCGGCTTCAAAAGTTGACTTGCTTTGACCTTAAAAGAGAATAACATTACGAAGTAATTAACGAACCCATAAGTATAAGTATAAGTATATAAACAATAAAAATCAATGGCACTCACAATACTAGATATTTTTGAAGCAAACATTTCAATTTTCAAGTGTAGAATATCTGGGGATATTAATGAAAGCCTCTAAGTAAGTACTTAGAAATTATTGTAAGCGTCAGAGGTTATGAATCCAATTTTACACTTGTGAATTCATGATTATATTCAACATAAACAGCAAGATGAAAATGGGATTCTCAATGAAATTTATAGTTTAAATAATAATTGCAGTTGCTATTATCAACTATTATGTATTAATATGTAACCAAGCAAGGTATGTAACTAGCTTTCAATATCAATCAAATCAAAACAACCAAATTGACACTCTTGACAGTTGACAGTGCTTGGTGGTGAGGATACCTACTCTAATGGTGCGTCCACACTTGTGACACGGACAACGGACCGGGCATCGTGACATGTATGGCGGGAGGCGGGAGGCGGGAGGCGGGAGGCGAAGGCGGGAGGCGGGAGGCGGGAGGCGGGAGGCGTTAGGCGAGAGGCGGGAGGTGGGAGGCGGGAGGCGGGAGGCGGGAGGAGGGAGGCTGGAGGCGGGAGAAAGTTAGTTTTCGGGATTGCTAATTACGAATATATTATCCATCCAGTTATCTCGGATCGCTAAATGAATAGTATATTCATTTGTAATCAGCAACCCCAAAAACCCCGAAAACTATACCCATATAGATTTTGGTGAAAATGTCGAGTCCGAAATCTTGGATCGGTATATGGATGATATCTTCGTCATCAGCAACCCCAAAAACCCTGAAAGCGGTACCCATATCGATTTTGGTGAAAATTTCGAGTCCGCCCTCTTGGATTGCTAAATGAATGATATATTCGCCATCAGCGACCCCAAAAACCCTGAAACCGATTCCCATATCGATTTTGGTGAAAATTTGGTGGCCGCCATCTCGGATCGCTAAATGGATGTTAGATTCGCAATCATTATTATTGAATCATTATTATTATTATTGAATTGTCGTACCGAGACAAGTCACGACGTGATCCACTACGCACCCCGTGTCAATTTCAATGCTACGCGTGTCATTAATGCAGTGTGGACGTCATTTGTCAAGCTCAAGCAGACAACACCGAACATCCTTTGAAAAAATCCGACTCCGACGGATCACCTCGTGACACGTAACTTTGATCCGTGACAGTACACAAATCAGCGTCCACACTAGACCCGAACAGTAAATCGTAACACCATACATTGTCTTGACGTTTGTTCCGTGTCTGCCATTTCCTTTGAGTGTTCGGTATGGATAGAGGCGTGTCAGTAGCCTGTGACATTGTCCGCGTGACAAAAACCCGTCCACACTAACGAACTGACACACGTGTCTGACACGGTCACGGCGGAGTACTGTACGGCGTAAATGTCACAAGTGTGGACGCACCATAAGGTGGTGAGCTCAGTGCTGTGCTGACATCAGTGACATTTGACATTGCTGACAGATGACAAGTATGTGCCTTGTGCTTGTGACCATAGACATAGTAAATATAAAGACGTGAAGCAACTACGAAATTCTTTCATAAAATCATATTAGGAAAACGCCAATTCTCCATCTTGCTTTCCAACGTAGTGGGGATGTAGTAGCACCTGATTGGTCGAATAAAATTGTTAGTGATGCGGTGATAGAATTTTAATTATCGATATTTTCCCAAATATTTAAAGAACGAAGACCACTTTCCATACATAGCGAATGACTTTTGAAATGGGGTTGACTTTTTATTATTCTATCGCATAATGGTACTGGTATTACTGATGAATCTATACTAAAACATTTTTTACATCTATAAAACTACAAAATCAATATGATATAACTAGTTGAACAAGAAATTACTTCCATTTTAAAATTAAAAGTATGATTTTATACAAATCTCCTTGATTTTGATTTAATTCCGAAACCCTTGCAATTTTTTTTTTGTCCAAATTGATTTTATTTTTATGCCAATGTGTTATGTACCTGGAGTACTACTAAATATATATATACAGTATGGATACGACATATAGGCATTTACGAAAACCGCTTACCATCCTGGTCCGTAGGAATGTAACCAAACAAAATTTAAACTTAAATTCCCTAATTTAAAAAAACCGAAATTTTCTAACAAAATAATTATCAAAGTAAATGTTGAAAATGAAACCATCCGTATAATGCCATTGATAGTTACTAAGTCATTAATAAATACGCACACGCCTTTACACACATACGCACGGTTTACGACAATAGGGAGGTAGTGTAGTAGGTAGGTAACTTACCCGAACAGCGGAGCGGCAACAAAGCACGCCGCCGCGCCGGCGCCGCGGGGCCGTGCCGCCGGCTGGCGCGCTCACGTACCTACGTACGTAAGTAGGTACCACCAGATTCCGTAGAATCACAGGTTAAGACGTATAGTACGCAGAACTTTTAATAACACTGTAGATTGTAAATTTAAATCTTTGAAATTTTCAAAAATGACCGCCACTTGCTTGAATACACAAATTACATCGCCGAACAATATTGTCCCGATTTCGATTCGGATCCAAAGCCATAGCTTTCAATTTGTTAAATGCCTCAATAATTCGGCTGCGCAGTGCTTCTTGACTTTCAGACACACGTGAATGGCACAATAACAAATACAATAGGTAATAATAGTTTTAAATAACACACAATTTCAAAATACACAATAGTTATGAAGAAAACACTCACACTGGATGGCACAACACGAAATAAATACATACTATTATAATAGTTGAAAATAACACTATTTAAAAATACATAAAAGTTAATTAGTGTCAATTTCACTCTAAAAAACTATGTCGAATAATATCTCGATGCGAACATGCGCGCGTGCTCGCGGTCACTGGCGAGGAAACGTCACGTCACAGGGGAATCCCCGAATAGCGAACAATGTACCTACGACATTGTCAGGTGCATGATAAGGTAAACGCACCAACAACCACCATTTGCATATTATTACTTTTATTTTAGATTTTTTTTACTATACACCCATATTGAAATCTTTGATGAAAAATGAAATAGGTACGAGTATGTACAAATGTATGATACTAAATTAGCAAATAAGCTATGGGATCCCACCAAGATCTTCGGGACCCAAGCCAACCTCACCTGCAAGCAGGTGCACCTGCTGGAAAACGGAAGAGGCTCCGGCGCTGGGTTTCCTTTCAGGGTTGGGGGGTCAGACGGCAGTCGCCCCCGGAAAGGCCAAAACTTAGCCAAATCGTAAATCAGGCGGACCCTGAGCTCCAAGGGCACCGTGGCCTCGGATGCAATCGGGACTAACGTCTTTATGTAGATGATGATGATGACTAAATTAGCAAAGATATTATTTATGTGCGTTTTCAATTTTTCATTAAATTACTTATTATTAATTATAATTAACGAATTTATTGCGGAATAAATAATTAAAAATCAAATACAAAGTGTAAGTAATCTACGTTAATTGATAGGTATCTAGGTACTTAACAAATCGAATACCTTTTTATGTCATCAGTCATCATAATCATAATCAACTATTGTTCTTCTAGGATTAACAGACAGGCGTTAAAACGGGTGCTTTACCCTAAACCTGGCGGCATCTCAAAGCATTATTTCTCTCTCTTTTTAGTCGTATTTTTACGAATTTGCTGAATGAATATTTGAATGAATACACAGTGCGGCAACGTCGCATTTTACAATTTCTATAGTAATTAGGTTTTCCATATCTTGAATCAAATCAGGACAAGAAATTTTTTTGTACTACTAAGGTGGCAGACAAGCACACGGCCCACCTGATAGAAAGTTATTACCGTGGCATATGGATGTATGCAAGACCAATATCCTTTTTGAAGAACCTCATGTTCTAGTCCCTTGGGAGGCTCATAGCAGGGAGTTCATTCCACCGCCTGAGTGTGCGTGGGATAAAGTTTCTTTCATACCTTACAGTGTACACCGTTTCTGGGAAACAGTTTCAACGGTCCAACACCAAGCTATGCCGCACCATTAAGACCTAGAACTCTCTGCCAGCTCACGTGTTTCCTTCTTCCTACACGCCCGGGTCCTTTAAGCGGGGCGTGAAAAGGCATCTGATGGATGAGGCCGTCAAGCTGAGTGCCACCACTGTTAACATGATACATGTTTATGATGGTGACCCTCTTTCCGAGACTTTGCCTTTAGCTTACCATCAGACGAGGTGAAGTCAAATTGACGTGTCTGTTATTAAAAAAAACACATTGGCGACAGCTACTAGCTGATGGACTCACATGGACAAGTAGGAGTGGTCATAGTGTTCTCCGAAGCTCCGTGACAGCATTTTGGAGATGAAAGACTACAGCGCCCAACTTAGGGTCGTGACTCTTGAGGACTGCGTCGAAACTAGGACAAATCCGGGGAAACCTGGACGGATGGTAACCCTAATAGTAATAAAAATTTTACGACTATCGTTTCTAATGCCGATTACACACTCGCTTACATTTTGTTCTGAATTAAATCTGAATCGTGAATGTAGAAATAAATTTATCTTAAAATGTGTAACAATTTCGAGTCGGTATTTTCCTGTATGTGTCAAAGTATTCATGATCAATAAACATAAACACTACTGGTGAAATTATTAAGCATAGGCGGTTTACGGCGGTACATCATCGACCGCGAGGTTGAAAAATCCTGTCTCTGCCTGCACCTTGACGCGGCCATGCCGTCCGCGCGGAGATGCGGTGCCTCACACGCGCATACGCATAACCACTCTGTGATCGAACTGGTCAATTCCGCGTTAACGCGCGTTTATCGCCGTACCGCGTGGATGTCGAGTGTGAAAGAGTCCTTATACGTAGGCATACAATTGAATGAGAATTTAAAGTTCATTGAAAACTGCTATTCTACAGAGTGTTCACAGCTGATCAAAATTCACTAAAATTAAAACTCTTGTTTTTGACCTTAATACTTGACCGATTTTGTTCAAACTTTGCCCGTTTCATGCTAACAGGGTACCAAGTATGTGGCTTCAATTAATGCCTATATGTCTTATCCATACTGTATATATCGTTATTCAAAGACTGTAAAGAATCTTTGTAGATTTTACGTCCTTCTGGGCGAATTATTCGAAACTCCGGCTATCACAAGAAAAGTCTGACAGAAGCCTTAGAGTATATCAAGAGGTGCCATACCTACGAAAAAAAACTGCCTACCTAAACTTGGATTTTATGAATGAATAGAAAGCAGTATGGCGGCCTAGTAGGGAATCCAGTAAACTGTCGATAACTACTTATCGATATAAAAAGGGCACAGACTAAAAATTTATACATTTGAAAGAAAAAATTAAGTGATTAGCTTAAGTGGATGCCGATTATTTGTATTCTCAGGTTGCAGTGTGCTTATGGCTTTCTGTCAGACTTTCCTTGTGATAGCCGGAGTTTCGAATAATTCGCCCAGAAGGACGTAGAATCTACAAACATTCTTTACAGTCTTTGAGTAACGATATATATATATATATATATATATATATATATATATATATATATATATATATATATTTAGTAGTACTCCAGGTACTTAACACATTGGCACAAAAACAAAATCGATTTGGACAAAAAAAATCGAATTTTTATTTAATATTTTTGTTTTTTTTTTTGTAAAAAATGTTTTAGTATCTATTCATCAGTAATACCAGTACCATTATGCGATAGAATAATAAAAAGGTTAACGGCATTTCAAAAGTCATTCACTATGTATGGTTCTTTAAATATTTTGGAAAATATCGATAATTAAAATTCTATCACCGCATCACTAGCAATTTTATTTGACCAATCAGGTGCTACTACATCCCCACTACTTTAGAAAGCAAGATGGAGAATTGGCGTTTTCCTAATATGATTTTATGAATGAATTTCGTAGTAGCTTCACGTCTGTATATTTATGTCTATGATGGCACCTCTTGATACTCTAAGCTTGTGACTGATAAGATAACCATAGACTTGCAACATTCAATCACAGAATAAATAAATAAATAAATAAATATTCCACAACATTCTACACAACGCTATCCAGACCCATGGTAAGCTATTATAGCTTGTGTTATGGAATCTAGAATGCGGATAAACATACTTATATACTTTTTTTTTGTAAATTCATACATATTATACATAGAAACACCCAGACCAATGCAAATAGCCATATTCATGCATACAAATATTTGCACTGAGCGGGAATCTAACCCGCGCCTCCTGCGTGGCAGTCGCGTACACAACTACTAGAATAGATAATACTACTAGCGTATTCAGTAGTACCTAGTATTATAAGCCTTTCGGGCGGTTTTATAATATGAACGGCACGAGCACGACCGCACCACGGCTACTTTATAGTAAAGACGGGATGACTACTGATGAGATGACATGTAACTCTCATAGTTTCATATTTATTTCAGGCCATATCAAAGACATAGGCATATTACATTGGTTCTCAAGCATAATGTTTGTGGTTTTTTTTTACTTTAAATATTCGAATAAATTATATGAAAAGAGTTTCATCATCATCACACATATTCATTCACTCAGCAAAAATAAATTTCATTTTGCTGTTTAAACGCGTTTGCCACCTTAATAACAAACTAAAGCTTTCAGCGATAAGGCCGTCCAATTCGAATAAACTGTAGGTATATTATAATTTTTGTTAACTGACCTTGCCATTTCTCGGCTCTCTTTCTATTCATTTTTTAATAAAGTACATTTATATAATTTCTGAGTATGCAATTTATGTGGTAATTTACCCCAATGATGCTCTGAATTGATAATAAGAGCCTTTAAATAAATACTTTTAAGTGCTTTTTTATTTCTCTAAGTTGCTAAAAACCTGGCAGTTAAAGATATCCGCATGACATGATTCATTTCTAAAAACTTAAATGTCAAAAAATTGTCTATGTTTTGCTTTGCCTTCGTGCGTGAAGACATCAATGAAATGGGAAGAACGGTAAAGAAAACTGGAAATTAAGTGATAAATTACGATATTACAACAGTGATCAACTTGATGGTGTATCGTTTATGGTTTTGTATCACTTGAAGCAATTTTGGAGCAGAAATGGCGTCAACAGGCAGTACACCTTTTCCGAAATGGCAACTGGCGATTCTCCTTGGCGCACCTCTCGCCATCGGTTTAGGTTACCTTTATCTGAGAAATAGATTAGAAGATCCAGAGAAGAAAAAGGTGTCTGAACTAAAAGCCAAAACTACGATTTCATTAGACAATGAAGAAAATAATGCAAAGGTTACTGAAAGCGCTATCGACCGCGCCATGAAATTAAAAGGTGCCGGGAACCGGGCTTTTCATGCAGGAGAATTTGACAAAGCTATTTCCTTATACAACGAAGCGATCGAAGCTTGCCCTCCAGATCGTCCAGTGGATCTTGCCACCTTCTATCAAAACCGCTCTGCTTGTTACGAAAAGCGTGAGATGTGGGAACAAGTCAAAGAAGATTGTACATTTGCTTTAAAACTAAACGAAAAATACGTGAAAGCATTTTTAAGGCGCTCACGAGCAGCGGAAAAGAGTGGAGATCTTGTGTTGGCTCTAGAAGATGTAACATCTGCTTGCATCCTTGAACGCTTCCAGGTGCAGAGTTCTTTAGTCAATGCCGATAGAATTTTGAAAGCACTGGGGAGGCAACACGCACGCGAGGCTTTGGCTAAACGAAGCCCTGTCATGCCTTCTAAACATTTCATTAAAACTTACTTTTCAGCATTTTCAGAAGATCCTATTTCCAAACTTCAACTTGATGATAAAGTAAGTGGCTTCGCAAAAGCTAAGCAAGCCCTTGATGCTCAGGATTATGAGTCTATTGTAGAAGCTTGCTCTGAAGAACTCAATGAGATTGATGGACAGTATAAAAATGAAGCCCTTTTGCTGCGTGCAACTTTTTATCTGTTGCTAGGAAGGCATGACGAAGCTCAGGCAGATCTTGCTAAGGTCATTGATAGTGAAACATCTACTAAAGTAAAAGTAAATGCATTGATCAAGCGTGCCTCTTTGTTCACACAACTGGAAAACACTGAGCGCTGCTTAGAAGATTTCGCACGGGCTGCACAGTTGGATCCAAACAACTCAGATATATATCACCATCGTGGTCAGGTATACTTGTTGTTGGAACGTATGGATGAGGCAACATCGGAATTTGCAAAGGCTGTGGAATTGAACCCCGACTTTTCAATTGCATATATTCAGAAGTGCTATGCTGACTACCGGCATGCACAGATTAATAAGAATGTAGGAGCACTGACACAGGTGCGTTCTGATTTTGAGCGTGCTTTGGAGCGGTTTCCTAGATGTGCTGAAGCTTACATACTGTTTGCTCAAGTTTTATCAGACCAGCAGGAGTGGGGTCGTGCTGAGGCTTTGTTTGATTCTGCGCTTACAGTTGATCCCAACAATGCTACACTGTATGTCCACAAAGGTTTGGTTCAACTGCAAAAGAGCACAGATTTTGATAAAGCAGTAAAATTGATCAATAAGGCTATTGATATGGATGACAAATGTGATTTTGCATATGAGACATTGGGTACTATTGAAGTGCAGAGGTGAGTCTTTCTTCAATTTCATTTTTTTTTTACTTTTCCTTTCAAACTTACATAACTTTTTTAACAAATCTATATTCTCTAGTGATTCATCTCATGCTGAGAAATCAGCTCTTATCTGAAATCATCCTATAATATAATGCTTAATACACTTGTTAGTATAGAGTTGCTTACTATTCTTTACTATCTCTACTGTATTATCAGTGTTTCTAATAGATTATGTGATAAGGAGCATTATCTTATTTTATTTGTTATGTAAGTGACTAAGTATGAAATGCATAGAACAATAAAACAAAGTATATTGTACATGAAATACTTTGTTTTATAGTTCTATGCATTTCATACTTAGTTCTGATGTAGCATTGTCAACTACTGGTGACAATGCTATATCAGAACTCTGTTATGTTTTTAATGAGTGTTCATAAATAATTTTGATAAGATAAATCTAGGCTGCTTTTTAATCACCAATGTTTGCAACACACCAAAAACAATTCTCATTACAAAACTCAAGATTTTTATATATAAATTATTTTTTATAAATTACCCTCTATTACTGCCAGTGAGGATGAGGATACTGTTTGACCAGACTTTTTGTTTGGGCCATTTCACCCAATTCGAATATAACAACTGCCATACATGTTCATATAAATGTTGACCTAATATAATATATTATTTAAAATAAATTTACCTAATTTATAGCATATTTATTATAAGCTGCTATCATAATTAGAAGCCATTACAACTAAATAAAATAAATCCAATTTAATGGTACTCTATATAGTACCTGTAATATGTACCTAGTATATATTATATTGTATGACAATCAAGTAATATAATCATAAAATAATGTATATTTGTAATACTTACATTACTAAAAATTTGAATTGAATTGACATATAGTAACATACCTACATACTCTTTATTTTCAGAGGCAACTTGAGAAGATCATTAGAGTTATTTGAGAAAGCCATTTCACTAGCTAAGACAGAACTGGAGATGACACACTTGTTCTCTCTGAAGGATGCAGCAGCAGCACAACTAAAAGTGTCGGAGCGCTGGGGATTAGATTGGACTGTGAGCTAGGCTCTTGCCTTGTAGCTTGTCACATACTCAACTAGAATAATACCTGGTCATCCAAGTTAGCCAGAGAGCTGTGTAATTTGCAAATTATTCTCATTGTATGTATCCATATATTTCCTCTGTTCACTACCCAAAGTTTGTTATTAAATGGAGCTTTAAGACTGCTTGGAATACTGTTGTTACAATGTGTCATATCATTTTATTGAAAAATTTATAAAATGCTTATCAAACAGTAGTGCCAGATGGTATTCTCGTTGTAGACTACTGGTACCTAACCGCCACTGACTCTTCACATTGTTAAATGAATTTTATGGTGTTAAAAGTTTACAAAGCTGCTTTTTTTCATAGAGCTTTATAATTTCAAATAGTAGTATTTAATTCAGGTGCACTGTCTCCTGTAGTAGTGTTCATTCCATTATACAGTCCTCAACTCAGATGAAAAATGTGACACATTTCTGGTAAATTACACATTTGGTATCAAAAATGTTATGAATGTTTTAGAGACCAATTAACAGCTTTTTTCCATTATGATTTATTGGCAAATATTTAATATTTGGTTGAAGTTAACATAATACAAAGAATTATGTGAATCACATGCCTGCTTCACATTGAAGTGGATATGATTGTAAATTAGAAAACCCTTTTAGTTTAGTTGATAATGTATATTTTTGCATTTAAAATGAACAAAAGTATAAGAAAATTGTTATGTAACTTAGTTGTTGAATTATGATGCTATAGAAACAAAGTAGTTAGCTTTCCTTGATATACTTGCCATTGTAAATTGTCTCACGACTCAAATTGAATACTCTATTTAAATAATATGGTGATCTGGGGAAATTGGTTGCATTCATATTCTGTTTTCCATTAAGTGTCACTTATCGATTTTACATTGTGATATACATATTATTATTTTGTAATTTGCCAATATTTTTTGCATTTATAGCCTCTTAGTTGTTTGGATTATATATTGAATTTTAAATTTATATAATGTTTTTTAAAACGTGTTTAAACTGAATACCCCTCAGTCGCCACCTTAACTTTCCATGAAAATAATTGACATAAACATTAATTGGTATAAGCATATTATGTTGTATGAATAGCACACATTAATGTAGGTCAACTGATTAAAGAGAAGTTTTTTTTTGTCTAAATTAAAGCCTCCAGCATGCAATTTTAAAATGTGGTATTTTGTTTTTGGGTCCAAAAGATGAGAGTGAGATCAGTAGTGCTACTACACATGAAATTATTTTACAAAAGCACTGTGGCTATATGTTTGTGGTTACGGGGTTACTCTTGAGTATGTGCGGCGGTCAATGCGTGCATGCTGGGTGCGTTCAATACATTTATGGACAAATACAGATATAAAAATTGTAAGTAGGTATGTAAGTCTCAATCAATTTAACTTCTTAGCTACAATTGCAATTTAATGTATGTGTCCGTCCTTCTTACCCTCGTTCCATTGATAAATATAAGTTTGTCAAAGTTAAATTTAAAACACCGTCGGAAATTAAGATGTTTTGAAAGCACCCTCAAATTATCAGTTAGATTGTGAATTTAGTATTGTAGCTGGCTGAGATGGTTCTACAAGAGTTGTTACCTCACCGATAGTGAATAGTTATCAATTTATGAAAACTACGAAATACATTATTGAAAATAAACAGATTTTATTTATATGAAATCCGAATGCCGTTTCAATGCGATGTCAACGCAATAGATAACTAACAAGATACCACAGCATAGACTGGAAATTCAAAAGGTCTTCAGTTAACATGAAGTTTTCATCAGGCTAAAACCAAGGCCAATCTACTAAAATCAGGGCAAGACTAAAACGAACAAGTAGTTAAATTTTCTGTAGGTAAGAATATCCGTTTTAAGGTCAAATCGCAATGCACCAAATAGTATGAAGCTAATTATAATTACATTTTTGGGGGCAAGATAAAATAAAAATCTATCCCGATTACCTACTACCCAACAACCAACTACCTATCTACTTACTTGTTGCTTAATTTTCTACTAGACAGTACCTACTAAAGAAAACATTACCAACCTTCCTTCGACAGTTGGGTAAAAATAACAGCCTACCAAACCTACTTGTTTACAATAATATTAATAAAATACTTGGAAGTATTACTAGCTTGGAACTGTAGGAAGTTATCAGTAAAGAGGCGAAACAAAAAGGAGCCTGTTTGCATTAATTTACAATGCAAACAACGAAGCAGGTATAAGCACAATACTGCATTGTTAAGTGCGAATTATGTTCCTGTATAAGCAGTTTGATAAATAGGTCATTTGTCATCATCATCAAGTTACATAGATAAGTAATTGCTTAGGTCTATCTAAACGATTATTTGAAATAACAATTTAGCCTTGACACGATCTAGGCACAGTGCGTTTCGATTTTAATGCGGAGAACCAAGGCTACCAACAAGTAGGTAGAAACAGGACAGGTAGGCAGGACATTCCACTTTGGGGACGCTTGGTGGGGCCAACTGGAAATACCCCAGCTACATAAAGTACGTACGTAAGTACTTAAAAGTATATTTTATAAATCGAATACATAGGGAAAAATAATCTTCTCGGGCGGGACTCGAACCCGCAGTCTTTCCCTTACAGGGGGAATGCCTGACCAATTCGGCTACCGAGACACGCCCGATATGATTCAAATTTCCTATCTTATACGTCTTTAAGGCGACGTGGCGTCATCTACCGATTTTCTTTCGAACTATCGGAATCAATGAATGATGTTACAATCATTTTTAAACATTGATTTTTTGATAGTTAGCATACTTAATGCTGTAAAAATTCCTTCAATATATTTTATAAGTAATGTCATGCGATCCCCTTTTGGCTTCACTTTTATTTTGGAAAGTATTCAGGTTAAGTCTAAGCATCGCTGTGCGTGTTTTGCTACCTGTTTATGTAGGTATATGTGTTCCGATGAACTGTTCTACCCTCATGTCGAACAGTTCCCCACGGCTACATTCTATCATTGCACCTCTCGCCACAGGCAGGGAATCTGTTGCGTCTTGAAACAGTACTTCATCCCCCGCACGCTTAAGCTGTGGAATGAACTCTCTCTGCCGTTATTTTTCCAAGCGACTACGCTATGGAGTTCTTCAAGAAGGGCATTAGAAGGTTCTTACAGGGCCGGCAGCGCGAGTAGACGCCACTTGTTGCACACGTCCATAGGCCATGGTAACCGCCATGGTAACCACCACTTTCCATCAGGTGGGCCGTGTGCTTGTCTGCTACCTTAAGTGGTATAAAAAAAACACTTTCCATCAGGTGGGCCCTGCACTTGTCTGCCACCACTACCTCTTAGGTATAAAGAGAATAAAATTAGCGCCCAGTTTCTACTAGGGCGTCTGAGATCTGTTTATAGATTTTGGATTGTGTACCTAAATATGCTGATTAGAGGGACAAGTAAAACAATCGATGGCTTACTGTGCACTGGTTTATTCATTAGCCGGTACATCGAGATAAGTGGGGTGGGGAGCAGGTGCGAAGGATGAAAATTTTCAAAAGGCAAGCCGATGGAAATTTGCAGTGTACCCAAATGTTAAAATCTAAATGTTAAAATCTCTATATACCACAGCTTTCCTTTTCAGAGCAAGCCGACAGGAATCGTGTTGCAGGAACCTCTCGCCACTGGTGGGGAGCGACGCGCCGCGCGTAGCTACCTACATAATTGGGTGGGTATATAAATGATTGGTATGTCGACTTTGCTAGGAGCGACTGCTATCTGACCTCCCAAATCCCGAGAGGAAAGTTTACGCCAGAGCTACGTCCGTTGCACCGGCTTTCAGGTAACTTGCTTACAATTCTAAGGCCCGTATTCTAGAATGACACTCAGCCTGAATCACGGTTTTTCTGATGACAATTTGTATAGACAGATTGATAGTTTGACAAATGGCCTATACAATCTGTCCTCAGGTAAATCGAAATTCAGGCTGAGTGTCATTCTAGAATACCGCCCTAAAATCGCTAAATATTAGTATTTGAGGAGTTCAGTTCCTCCTATAATCCCAAATTGGCTACAAATCGTCAATACTGTGACATTACTAAAATGGGACAAAGTACATATAGGCACCAATTACATAATTCGGAGGTAACAAATAAAAGTAAATACCTACAAGTGAATAGAACCTCTTTTTAATAATCATTTGATATATAATAGCATCCAACATCATTGACCCATGAATCTGTATACTAACTGGATAGCGTACTGTAAAATACAATAATTACAAATTTACACCCAACTGTAATGACATAAGGTACATTTTTCATCGTCTCGGTGAAAGTAGAAAAATCGAGCCGAGCGAGACAGCCAAAAAGTAGTAGTCTGTCCCTGTCTAACAACTTGCCATAGTAAATGTAAATTCTTTTTGGTTGTAAGTGGTAATTTTTTTTAATTTTCCATATATTTGTGCGTTATGTTTTTGTGATGAAACTTTGCATAAAAATACTTAAACTATAAATATACAATGGTTTGACCATCTTTTATGAATTTGTACAAAGTATTATGAAGTTGTACAAAGTAATACTTTTATTTTAAATGTTATGAGAGTGACATTGGTAGCATTTCAAAACTCTTATGCGGTAACATTGTTTGTAATAAAGACCAATAAAAACATGATAAAACTATTAGAAAGAGACGCACTACTACTTTGGAACCTCTCTTTCGGCTCGTTTTTCTGTTCATAGTGCGCAGTCCAGTTAGTTTATAGGTTCATGCATTGACCTTTGTTTCCGAATTTTATTCTATACCTACCAAAGATAATAGAACCTCAAACCGCATGCACCCTAATTTTAGTACTTAGGTAATTATGTATACAACCTACTAATAGTACCTACCTACCTATCTAGTTGGCCATACACATACAGATTCTAAGTAAGTATATACAATAAAAATGTGTAAGAAATAGTGCCTGGATGAGATGCTTTTAACTATTATTTTATATTTTGTTAACTTCGTTCACAATACTTCCCCGTTGCTGTGCTACAATGGTACATTTACCCACTGGCGGTACGGAGAAGATCCTGTGCTCGTCAGAGGGCTTTTTGGTCCTAGTCGCACAGCTATCGCAAGAACTCGATGTTCGCTGACGGTATCGTGTGCACGCATAGGTAAGACATCCACCACATCACCTACTCCAACTAATATTATGAATGCGAAAGTAACTCTGTCTGTCTGTTACGCCTTCACGCCTAAACCACTGAACCGATTGTGATGTTTGGTACAGGGGTAGATTAGACCTTGGGAAAGGACAAGCTATGTTATCGTTGCTATAACGGATGTCCACGCGGGTGGAGCCGCGGGTAAAAGCTATTTTCATACTTCACAAACTGTAGTAGGTTTTAGTTAGGTTAGGAGGTGGAAGTTATGTCGGATTCGAACCGACTAAAACAGCGTGCCGTCTGTGGGTCGTTAGTGCTAGGCTGAAGTTGAGAACCAAGGCTACAAACCCTCCTAGGGACGGGGGACACCGGTGTCTCCAACTCGCTCCCGGTTTGGGAAGGCCGCCTTCTCGTGCCACCGCCGTGGCCTGCTCTGCTCCTGCTGGGGTGACAGGCGGCTCCACCCGTCACCCCCAGGCCAGCACTCATGGGGGACGGAGGTCGGTCTGTGCTCTCCGACGGCGCCCGAGTCCTCGCCTGCACAGTTAGGTACCTACCTATTCGTTTAGGACGTTTAGAACATAACACATAACATAAACTCACGCCTGTATTCCCCGAAGGGGTAGGCAGAGGTGCTAGCACCCACATTTCGCCAGTTTATGTTTAGGTCCCAATGTAATAGGTGGCGAGCCTATTGCCATTAACCGGGCACTTATAAACCTACCATCGGCGAGTAAGACTAAACCAAGCATTACGGTGCGTAAGTACACGTTATTTAAATAGTAGATACCCAGCCGTACGATCAAGAGGTCCCGGGTTCGATCCCTGGCCATTACACTAAGTAGGTACTCACTATACTGACAGTCGGAAACCTACTTGTAACATAAGCAATTTCGCTTAGCTGAAGGTGTTATGAACTCAAAGGAGACTTTAATCGTTAGGTCCGTACCTACCGACGATACTCGATTTCATAGATTTTAAATACAGGTGGCAGACAAGTAAGGCAAGCCCTATGGCTATGGACATGTGCAACATCATATCCTATCTGTTATTCTTTTTAAATCTAAAAAGAAAGTCGTGTTAGTTACACTATTTATGACTCCAGAACGGCTGTACAGATTTAGTTGAAAATTGGTGCAGCAGATAGACATAGGATACGAGTACTTTTCATCCCGTTTGACCTTTATTTTACCCCGGGTATAGGTTCCTGTGGGTCGTGGTCAAGGGATCAGTATTTCTGTGATCATGGTACATTTGCATAAAGTACTAGGCTCACATAAACTTTTAGTAGCTGTATGTAGGTCGTAGGAATAGAAGCAGTGTGTCCTAATACCTTTCTATTCCGAACTTAACGCGGACGAAGTCGCGGGCAATATCTTATAATTTGATACGACAATAACATAGATAAAGCAATTATCTGTAGGTATCAGTAGGTATCTATTCATTGGATTGCTTTGGATAAAGGCGATTTAATTTGTCTACCTAAAAAGTAGTCATCAATGGTCTGTTCATTGTCCGTCTGCATAGGTCTGCATAATAAGTATACCTACCTAAGTTCTATTTTAAACACGACGTAAAAAACTAGACTGATAAACATCCGTCAGTACCACGTCAGGACTATTTTTATCTATGTCAGTACTTTTTTTCATGTCATGGGCCTATCATCATGATTTATTTTTACTTGTAAAATATTTGAAACACTTATCGTATTTCTGTTTTCTACATTTCAAATAATAATATAAAATTTGTTCGCAAGCGACCGTTGATAACTTCTTGAAGAAATCAAATACCCTACACCCTTCTCATGCTGTGGAATCAATGGTGGCTTGGGCTTGTGCTATTTTTCTTCGACGCGAATGCGATACTACACTGCTACAACTGTACATCGACTAATCGAAATTGGAATCAATGTGGAGGAGATTTTGCGCCCATTACAATACCTTTCAACACCACACGAAAGAATCTCATTAACTGTACAGGAGGTGTCTATGTTCAATCTTCGTGAAAATTAATTCCTTGAATGTTTTGATTTAGAGTAAAGTTGTTTATTTTACTGCAGAGAATGCGATGTGTTTCGTGAGGTCTTGGACGGCGCGCTCACGATATACGTGGATCGTACAGAGAGGATGTTATCAGGCGACTGCCGAGGACATCCTTCCTCGGTCTATGAATACGCCTACAAGGGCTATGAGTTGTAAACAAGAAAGGTACTAACTATTTAGCTTAGAACTTAAGGTTTAGTAAAATTTGTTTTAAGCATAGGTACTTACTATCGTAAGCAAAGTGGGTATCTAAATCCAGTTGTCTAATTACTTAGGTATCTGTGGGTTTCTTAAAACCGTTAATGGCCCAAAGTATGCCGTAGATCAGCGAGGGGAATGCCTTATTGGATGATTCCCCATGGGGATTTCCACGCGAAAGGGCGAAGTCTTATCTAGCATTCTCCCCGACTCTCCTGTACTGAAGGAGGCACACCGGGCCCTATGTTGGATACCATGAGTGGAAAGCATGCGCCAACTACTTACCAGCGGCCTCGTGTACTTACCAGCTAGCGTGTGTGAACCGGTTAGCAAGTGAAGTTGGCCGAAGCTTAAAAAAAAAGACTTGGAAGTGTAATTAAATTACCTAATATAAGTTTAGCATTGATTGGTGCCGTGGTTTTCCCAAGCTTCAACTCTTCAGAGCACACCACTGCCACTGCAGGATCACCTCACTATCCTCGGTATGGATGTTCGCTGCAAACTGAATAACAAAAACTATATCGAGAGTATCATCAAATCAGCCTCGCGTAAACTCGGAGTCCTGAACAGAGTGAGACGTTTTTTCACGCCGGAGCAGCGGTGTCTTCTATACAAGACCCAAATTCGTTCCTGCGTCGAATACTGCTCACATCTCTGGGACGGCTCCGCAAAGTACTTATTAGATGCTCTCGACAGGTTGCAGCGACGTGCGGTCCGCATTATTGGGGATCCTGAGGTCACGAACACCCTCGAGCCTTTGCAGATGCGTAGAGATGTTGCGTCTTTGGCAGTTTTCTACCGTCTCTACCATGGTGAATGTTCTGACGAGCTCTTCCAACTAGTCCCACCCTCCCCTTCCCTTCACAGGACGACACGTGCAGGGCTAAGATGTCATCCATTTACGGTGCAGAGTATACCTGCTAGAACCAAGCGTTTCAGTGATTCATTCCTATGCCGCACCACTAAGACCTGGAATTCCCTGCCAGCTCACGTGTTTCCTTCTTCCTACAGTCCCGGGTCCTTTAAGCGGGGCGTGAAAAGGCATCTAATGAGGCCGTCAAGCTGAGTGCCACCACTGTTAACATGGTAAATGTTTACGATGGTGACCCTCTTTCCGAGACTTTGCCTTTAGCTTAACATCAGGCGAGGTGAAGTCAAATTGACGTGTCCTATATAAAAAAAAAAAAAAAAAAAGCGACTACAATATGGAGTTCTTCAAGATGGGCATTAGAAGGTTTCTTCAGGGTAGGCAGTACGAGTGTAACACCCCTAGTGCTGCATACGTCCATAGGCCACGGTAACCACTTTCCATCAGGTGGGCCGTGTGCTTGTCTGCCACCTAAGTGATACAAAAAAAAGGTGCTTACTGCTCAACTTATATTAATTACACTTTCAAGATTTAGGTACTTTGTATGTCTATCCAAATTTGCTTTATGCAACATAGTAACACCACAATAGATAGGTAGGTATAACGAATCGACATATAAACACACACATTATCATCAATTAGCTTATAGCAGTCCACTGCTGGACAAGTGCCGGACATAGTCCTCTCCCAGTGTGCGCCATTGCTCCCGATCATCTACCGTGAAGCTAATAAAATTCTTGTATTGAAATAATATAAGTTTATTGCATTTTCATTTCAGGCATCCTGATGCTGAGTACAAAGTGTGCCTCTGTCAGGCAGACTGGTGCAATTCTGCGCCGACTATACTTCCAACTGTGATCCAATACCTCGCTAAGCTGCCAAGATACTTAATCGATTATTGCTCTCTAAGTAGGTACTAATACAATGTTACGCGGTCGGGTATAAAACGATGTAATGTTCGTGTTTACTTGTAGATTACTATCTATTGATCAGCTGTTATACTACTTATTACTTATCTATACCATTGACCTTCCATCATAGAAGACTCCTTATAGGTTACACTGGATAGCAATAAATGTGACTTTATGGGTTTATAAGCAGCTTTCACTTTATCTAAGGTGTCTGTCTATTTCTACGAAAAGGATGGTAAGAAATGTGTGTGTTAGTGGGCCGCGTCCGCTGGTTAGACGTGGTTTTTTGTAGACATGTCTCTAACTAAACCCATATAATTAGAAAAATTGAATTAATGCACAAAGTGCAATCGATACATTGCGATGTTTTTGTTTTATAATACTTACCTAAGCTTATATTATTGTTTCGAGCCCTTAAAAGTTTGACTAGTCTAACTACAGAATTTAGATATCGCCAAGTGGTTGTGGAGGTCAGATGGCAGTCGCTTCACTGAAAAGATCAAAATTCAGCCGCAAGTTAAACTGTAAAAACCGACCTCAACTGACTTGGGAAAAGGTACAGAGAATGATGATGTTCATAGTTAATCCCTTTGCGGGTAGGAAAATTTGTGTAAATAGTTGCAATATTAATTAATAAGCCCTCTTAAAAGTAGGTATAGTGGGAAATACATCGCATACAGGATCGGTCGTGACATTCGTCTCGTAATCTCAGTATGCTGCAAAAAACTACGGAAAGATATATTTATTTTTATATGTAGATAAGTATCTACCTACCTCCCCTGGAGTGTAGAAAGAAGGTTCTGTTTTCTGAGGATAGAAGCTAGAAGTAGGTAGGCATACTTACGTAAATTCGTGTCTCATGGTTTCTTTTGCATTGAGAGAAGTTAGGGTGGATAGCCTGGAATTGGATAGCTTACGAACCCAAATCTGAATTCGTAAGCTAAGACCGTAGGTATGGTTCCGATATTTTATATTCAAGAAATAACTGACTGGTAAAGTCTGCAGAATAAAAAAAAATTAAAACTTGTTCTACTTTACAATATTTTTATGAGTGCAAATATTATAGTTAACTACTTGTACACACACGTCACGTAGGTTCGAACATACCTACAATACTCATAAATATGGTTTGTTCCCTTTAGGTGGGTACTTACACTTTCCTTTTAGATGCACTTTTGAAAATGCCCGCTTTTGTTCCCTTTAGATATACTTTTTGACGGCAAAAAACGGAACCCTTATAAATTCGTCATGTCTATCTGTCTGTCCGTCCGTCCGGCTTATTCCACTTTTCCCCGTTGACAATCCCCGTTGATGGGGATTATTGAACTTTTTGTTCACTATTCCCCGTTGACGCAAAATTTTTAAATAATGGGATTAGTGAACTAAAAAGTTCACTATATAAATAGTTAATCTTCTGTCTGCACCTACCTCAATGTATCTCTGCATCACCCTAAGGTTGACTGTTAGAATTTATGTGCATAAAGTTTAAAATAAATAAATAAATACATATGGGGTATCTATAGATAGTTCTTCAAAAATGCTATTAAGGTTTCTAACATCATTTTTTTTCTAAACTGAATAGTTTGCGCGAGAGGCACTTCCAAAGTGGAAAAATGTGTTACCAAAGCTTACACTTACCAACTGCCCCAATATTTTTTTAATTTGGCCTTTACGGCAGCGACTGCTTTCTGACCCCAACCTAGCAAACCCAACGCCGGAGAGTTATTGTAACGGAATTTGATACATACTTAGCTACATAAATAATAAATATTGAATATAGAGCTGAATTTTACTTATACATACAAAAACATGCTGCTGTGATAAAGGAAATAAAAATCATGATTCAATAAAAAAAGTAATATTTTCGTTATAAGTAACACTTAAAACTAAAATAAATAAGATCACTAAATAGTTACAAAATAGTCTCATTAAATATTGAAGTCTATCTACACTACTTAGCCACATGATCTGATCACACAAGCAATAATATATGTAGGTACGAATATGTAAGTACATGAATACCGATAGTGTAGTAGGTTTCTACCGCTAACTATTATATATTTTAGTAACTGACCGCTTTGCACCTTGAAGAAAATATTTATGATACTTAAATGCCTTTTTAATTACAAATTTTTAGGTGTGTAAATAATTTTCAATAAACAAATCATCTCCTTTACATGGCTGCACTGCCTGGCATTGCCTCTAAACAGATTTCGAAGCCTACTTATTTTATAGGAATTGAAAATATTGATTACTTATAATTATTGTTATTACTATACGGAAAACTATTTGATGAATAGGTACGAATCGTTGGTCGAAATGCCGATAGCAAACAATGTACCTACTAATTACCTAATAACTTTGGCACCATAAAAATAAATGACCGTTATTGGTAGATTCTAACTAAGTAGATATTTTCCTATAGATGAAAAAATATATGTCAATGAGCTTGTTATATTCGTATGAAGAATGAATCCGTTAGAAAATTACGTCCGTTCTAATTTTATCGTTTTTTTAAATATTGTTCGCGAGCCAACTAATAATAATAAAATATTTCATGGAAATTAAATGTGACCTCATGTTTATTTATTTCACTAGAAACTTCCATAGAATTTATATTACTATTAAGCTACTGTACGAAATTATTTACTGATTTAGCTGATTTAATCACAGTCAAATACCCAATTATGTGTAGTGAAATGTATATCCAATTAAACAAATGATATGGATACACAGCCTGTTAGTACACCTCTATCCTGTGAAATATACCTAGAGCAGCTATGATTTTAATATATCAAGCATTACTAATAAAATATGAAAATGCAGGTGGGTTAAATTTTCGTACTTTTAAAAGTTACATTTAAATCTAAAATAAGGTGCGAAATAAACATATTTCGAATTTGATCTTAATAGAGTTTAGAAGTAATCTTTGTAGTCCAATATGTTCGAATAAAATTTGCACCTAATTCATTTTTGTTTTTTGGTATTGTGCTATGTAAATGTATCCTATTCGGTCTCTGTAAGGCACTTCGTCTTGCTTCATCTTTCTTCATCTAATATATCATCTTCATTCTCTATTTCATCTACTGCCGACGCCGCGTCGCTAGTTACTGCTTGTGCAATCAATCCAGTGATACTTGTTTCATTCTTTTTACCTTCTAAATAATTGTAAACATACTCTTCTATATCATCTTCATCGAAGGGTAATAAATCTTCGAGGTCTATTTGACGCTTTGTTCGGATTCCACCTGTTTGTTTTTTAAATATAGGATAACCATTATCATCATTGTCTACAATCCCTTTTCGATATATTTCTACCGGTACATAACTACCATCACTAACGTCATATTTGATTCCCAGATCGGTCTCTTGTAATTCAATTGATCCACGGCCCGAATCGATTAATGTCTTAAGATTTTTGGCTTTACCCTTACGACTAGTATCCGGTATATCAAGCTTTTTAGCAGATTTTTTTGTAATAGGATGGAGATGTTTGACTTCATTCGATATAATAGGCTTAGAAATTTCATTACTGATGGTATCTTTAGGTTCAGGTACCTTAGGTTTAGACCCATAAGTTTTAACTTTTGAGTGTCCTTGTATTATTAAGTACATCGGCACAGGAGGCATTTCTGTTGTAGATTTAATGTTTTCCGCAATTTCATCTATAGTTGTAGCTATTGGGGTTGTAAAATGTCCATGCAAGTATGGTCCATGGGTGTACAGTGAGGGATTATTATTCGACGGTTGCGAATTCACATGAAATTGTTGTATATTTATGATACTTGAACTTTCAGCGTGTTTCGGCGGTGGTTGCATTGTTTGCATTGTTTCAATTTGAATATCTTCAATATTATGTTTATTAAATACTTGAATATTTTCTGATGCATGTGCGTAAAGAGTATCTTCGGGTCTTTCTGGACCGTCCACCATCGGCATAGACATCATCGGTTTAAGCATATCGAGCATACTTGACTGTGGTTTAGTAACTGAAGTAGGAATTGGAGTTTGTGGGAATAATATTATGTTATTTGTTTCAGTTGTTTCCTCTAGGGTAGTCTCCGTAGGAAGATCTTGTATTTCAGTGGTATGTTCTGTGGGCCAAGTTACTTGCGTCAAGGATGTAGATGTTTCTGACACTGTAGTTGGTGGTAAAACAGTTGGTAGGAAAGTAGGTAGGGTTAAGGTGCTGGATATTTTCTTTGGTGGCGGTGGCGGTGGGGCTTCAGATAACATTGGTTTGTAAAACGAATATGGATGACTTGAAAATTCTATATGATCATTAGAAATGAAATTATGAGTCTCGTTCGCTGAATCGCTATCATCCAAGGGTGTTGTTGGTCCCCAGCCCGCGTAGTCACTACTTACTGCATTATTAACTACAGGTTTTGTTACATTTGGAGTAATCCAGTTGTGAGTTGTAGAAGATTGATAAATTAAATTGGATTCTTGTAAAGCATAGAATGAAGATAAATGTTCGGGAGGAATAGTTGATTCGGTTATTGTTACTTTCGGTGGATTACTTGGCGAAGACACTATTTGCGATTGTATTTGATTAGCATTTGGTGGTTTATTGTCGGAGAGCACGAACAATGCTGGTTTGTGCCCTGGAGGTGGAGGTGGTGGTGGTACCAATATTGTCATTGGATAGTGATCGTTAAGTTTGTACGTGAAATCTTCGTATTTATTCGGAAGAGGGCGATTCATATGACGTCTCGGCGGTAAAGGTGGCAGTGGAGGTTGACGAGAAGTTACGCTTGGTTTTCGAGAAGAAACTCCAAGCATTAATACCTCTGACTTCCTTTCGGGGAAGCGTTCTCTTTCAAGGCGAGTGTCATCAGCCCAGTAGTGTACTCGATCGAGAACTGGTGGTTCGTAATCATAAGTTGGATCATTGCGAAGAGGATCCCCTCTACCAGTTAGCGGTTTCCATTGTTCAAAATCCATTCGTGGAGAAAATATAGATGTTAGGCTGCCTTGATTTGGATTTTCTACTCCATCTGCAATAGAAGAATATACATATATGTATTAAGAATTATAAGTATAAAGTAGTAGTGGAGACATTGGGCTGTTTGTTGGAGTGTGGATGCCAATAGATTTGTGGCGGAGATCGGGCGTAGGATCTGGGAGAAGTCGGGTGACTCCCGTGTTGGATTGTACTTGGTGCAGAGGCCATCGCATTCCAAAGAGGAACCGTCTAGGCGTACCCTACCTTTTTTAGGGACGAGCGCGGATGCTTGTTTTATTAAGTATTATTGCCTTATTTTTCTAGTAGGTAAAGCTGGAAAGTATACTAAAATCCGATCGGTTGCGAGTTGAATTCGCGCTTTGAAGATTTCGTACAAAATTTTGTTCAGGGATTGCAGAAATTGCAGACCTGATTATTTACCATTAATTTAACTTATTTGTTTTGTGATGCAGTGATAAATATATCACTACTATGTTTATTTCACTACTTTTCACTACTATTTTTATTTTGATATTTCCATTTACCTGCTTGCGGTAACTTGCTTCCTGCTTACATTTCATGATTCTAGGGATCGCGCATCGTAGCGAAAGTTTATTCTTCGTAAGTAGACACTTTCCTCGTGGAAACACTTTTGAAAAATCTCAACCAAACTGAACAAGCTCACCGAAACTATCAGGGTTTCGTATATAGTAGGAACAGGATCCTGCCTAATAGAATATAAACATTAGAGATTTCATATTAATAATAAAAAAAGAGTTACTTACAAGTTATGTTAGCGATTTGGCTAACCGGTGCGGAGTCCACCGAAAGAAAATCTGGAGTGAAGGAACGGGTAGTTGCTACTTTTACTAGTAACATCAGCGTAAATGTGCTCAACTGTACCTGTAACGAATAACATAGAATTAGAAGAATGACCTTAAATGGAAATGATCTTTTTTTAATGAAATTTTATAGCATTTTTTATTATGCTAACTTGCAATCCGATTACATCGGGAAAAAAGGAATTGCTATGGGGCTTGAACTCACGACAAGGGGAATGCTCTTACCAACTGAGCCACTGAGCCACACCTGATATATATAGAAGGGAAATTTGAATTGGTTCAGGTGTGGCTCAGTGGTCCGCTGTAAGGGAAAGGTCATGGGTTCAAGCTCCACCTGAGCAATTCATTTTTCCCGATGTAATCGAATTGTATAGTTAGCATAATAACTGCTATAAAATTACATTCAAATATTTGGGCGGAGTACTCAAAAATCAATGTTTAAAAATGATTGAAAAATCCTTCATTGGTTCCAACAGTTCGTATGAGTGTTGATATTTAAAGAAGGTCAATTTGAATTGGTTCAGTGGCTCAGTTGGTAAGAGCATTCCCCCTGTAAGAGAAAGGTCGTGGGTTCAAGGGTATTTCTACAACTTTTTAATTTCGACTCATCTCGCCTAATGATAAATTATGATAAAGGTGAATGGTACCTCAGGCATTATTTAATCTGTAACAGTGACCATAATCCATACTAACATTATAAATGCGAAAGTAACTCTGTCTGTCTGTCTGTATGTTACGCTTTCACGCCTAAACCACTGAACCGATTTTGATGAAATTTGGTATGACCATGAGAAAGGACATA
Source organism: Eilema sororculum (assembly GCA_914829495.1). Classification (NCBI taxonomy): domain Eukaryota; kingdom Metazoa; phylum Arthropoda; class Insecta; order Lepidoptera; family Erebidae; genus Eilema; species Eilema sororculum. The sequence continues at coordinate 11,033,904 of OU618542.1, forward strand.
AGGCTATGTTTGGTCCCGATAACCGACATCCACGCAGGCGGAGCCGCAGGCAAAAGCTAGTGGTCACTAATGCTACAAAATGGTGGCCTTTAGTTTGGTTACCCCAGATGTTCTTTTAGGCCCACGGACCCAGGATATAGGGAGATGGAGGGCACTGACTGACCTAGGGCACTGACTGACCTCCGTCCCCCATGAGCGCGGGCCTGGGGGTGACGGGTGGAGCCGCCTGTCACCCCAGCAGAAGCAGGCCACGGCGGCGGCGCGCTGAATAGTGCGCCTCCCCATCCCGGGGGCGAGTTGGGGACACCGTTGTCCCCCCTCCTGAGGAGGGCCAGACCGTAAGGGATGGCCCTGGGTCAGCCGGGGTGCGAGGGATATGTCTTTGACAACCTCACCTCCGGCCTAGCACCAAGGCCCACAGTTGGCGTGCGGTTTTAGTCGGTTCGAGTCCGACATAACCTCCCCTTCCGGCTCCGGCAGGGGGGGTATCCGAGGGGATTTCCGCACGATAAAAAAAAAAGGATATAGGGAGATGGAAAATGTGTTGCTAAAGCATTCTTTGCATGAATTCACCGATTTATTTACGTGCAGATTTAAGGGTAGGTAATTATAAAAATATTGATTCGCACCCGTATAATTATAACCCCTAGAAAAAAAACGGGCCTTTGCTTAAACTAATTTCTCTGTCTTATTTTATTTTACGAGGATTTTAAAAACGAGCCTTTAGTTCAGCGATTCTTGGTGGTCATACTGGCATGTCATACTGATATGACCAGTTAGAATCGCTTGTATTGGTGGTCATACTTGTCATTGTCCCCCGTCCCTGTCATTGTATTACCTACTCTCACTGTGTACAAGGTGGTCTGTCTTTTTTACTCGTTTCCGTTCTGCTACTGAGAATAAAATTACCATACCTAAGTATACCAAATTGAAAAATGCAATAACAATTTACTCGACCTGGGAATCGAATTGCTATCGCTGCTTTATATAAGTGAGTAAGTACATCTAAATAGATACATCAATAAATTAATTATTCGGTATTTTTGTGATCTTCAGAGACCAAGTTTAACATTTTTTTAAATTCGTGAAGTTTATGAAGTTTTCGAGATAAAGGTATTAAGCATAGCTTAACCAAAAGTACATCTTCATTCTTATAAAAAAAATTACATCTTTCTGCCCTCATTAAAGACCGCACAGCAAGTGTAATCAAACGCTTGCTGTGTGGTCTCTAATGAAACATTACTTATCAAAAGTATATGAGATTAGAAAAGAGTGACCCGTCTGTTGTGTTAAACGCCACCATCAATCTGATTGCCATTTGCGGCGGTTAATCTTATATCCTTCTTTAAGAAAGGTATAATCTCGCACAGTTTACAAAAATATATGGGTCCCGAGCCGTCCACCCACTGGAGTCTTGGTATTGTCTTCAAACTTTTTTTAATACCTACTTACTTATTCACTCATGATGAATAAATGTGTACTTAGGTGCCCCCTTTTGATTATTAAGAAAGGCACCTAAGTACTAGTTTGAAGGTAAAGGGTATTTTCATTCCATTATATTACTTGCTACTGAAAAAAATTAGGAAATGCAGGTTCTTAAGTCACATTGCTACTATTCTCTATCATTTTGTTGTATTTCTCTATAATTGTGTAGTTCAAATTTCTTTCTGAATATAATCTGAAAGGTGAGTCTGGTAGGCAGTAGGCATCAAATTTATTCCATGTTCTTATTAAATACTTCGAAACTATGAAAAACATGATTTTTAACCAATTAGAGTGGCAATGGCAGTGAGTTTTTTTTTTGGTCAATTTTGGACACGACAGTACCTCGTTAAAATGCCGACTGCTTTGGCGGGAAGACAGACGAGCTAATTTAATATTTAACCATCCTCTTTATGTATACGAAATACTTGACCTCAATGGCTTTTTATGGAAAAACTGGGTAAGATCAAGTCTTTATTCATATACCTACGTAGTGTTCCAAATTTACTTGCCGAATTAAATCACAAATCGAACTACAAAGAAAACATACGCTTTTACTGAATGTGTCTCTTGGGACGTTCCTTGATAAACAAGGTCAATAAGGTAAGTATGTTTTATAATCTTACTACTTAAAGCTGTTATCTGCGGCTCCACCCGCGTGAATTTACAGGTGACCTGGGGCGCCTACGACCTACCAGGAACAACTTATTCCCGAGATAAAAAGTACCGTATGTGAAATACCGGTGGATAATATTCTCAGTGCTATGCGCTGATTGATTGATGATGCGACGCGACGTCCTGCTGCAGGTTCTCTTTACGTGGTTGGGGGCAAGTATGAGTTTAAAAATTAAAAGCAGCAATCGGTCGAATCCTAGGTTTCACAATGAAAACTTTAGTTGGATGCAAATGGCTTGGCGCGCGTTTGAACACATACTCAATTCTAATCCGAAGATACATAAGTAGATACTACAGTCATTGATGTAGATGTTCTTGGTATATCTCAATGCCTATAGCATACGAAGCTCTGTATTTTCCGTGGAAAATATGCAGTTACAGAATTCATTCATTCAGTTCAGTTCACAAGTATAGACTTGTGTAGGTACTTATTCACTAACTTATAACTCAATGGAATGTTAAAAAAATATCTTATCCCAATAAACGTTGGCGGGCTATACAAATAGATAACTAATACTACTTATCCTGAGATATGTAGTAAATAGATAATCAGCGCACTGGCTCGATTTTAGGCTGAAGTGATAAGACCACAGTGTTATCAAATTTAATGGACACCTAAATATTTTGAATTCTTACAATTTATTTTGAATGAATTATAGTATTGCTCGATTTATGTATCTTGGACCTAAATCGGGATATATAAAAGGCCCTGGTACGAGCGGATTATTTTGTGGTGTTATACTAATACTTGGTGAATTTGAGATCGTCCACTGCAGTAGCACCCGTGCTATCTTCAAAATACATCCATGAAACGTAGAACACGTTTCTTGGATGTATTTTTATTCACGTATAGAATACATTTTAGGTCCAAGATTTATGAATCGAGCGATATTTGCGACTGTTTCCGGTGACATTTAAATATTATTATAAGTATCACCGATTTCCGCTATCGTGACGGAATTAAATATGGGTAGCTATTTATCAGCTTTTCTATCTTATCATAAGCTATTGAATACAAAACGGTTAATTAAGATCGGTGTAGGTACCTATAGAAAACCTGGGAGGTACACAGATGACGCAAGACTGTTCTGATGGCGCGCGCTAGGGTAGCAAGGTGCCCTGGCAAGGCATAATAATAAACATTATACCCGTGTCATCTGCACGGCACCTAATAAGTAATTTAAATTTTCCTATAAAAATCTAAAGTTCAACTAATTTGGAAAGATATAAAAAAAAACAAAATGCTCGTAAAAATGAATCACGTACTTATGTAACTCAATCTCAAAAATCAAAGTACTCAATCGGAATTCTACAACTTTTCGGGAACAGCCAATCTGAGTTCAGGGAGCGCTACCCCTGATACGAGGAACCAATCGAGAAAGATTTATCTGAAGGAGTATGTGTGAGGGGACACACCTAGGCCTTCGGGGACAACCTCCCTGGAAGCTGGGTCAACTGCTGATTAATGGACGAGACTCTGTCGCAGGGTTTCCTCTCGGGGTGGGGTTGGGAGATCCCGGAGATCAGGAGGAGAACCGGAAACTTGAGATGTGATCAAAAGTCGCGATATAGTTTTATTTTAATATTTTAATGACATTTGTTTTTGAATACCTTCCTAAATGTTCTTTTCAGATTCCATCCAAGAATATATGCCTACCTAAAAGATATTCTAATCTGTCGAGATTTGTAGACGTAAGAAAAATGGAAACTGCAGTAAGCGCTGGCTATAGAAAGTACATAATTGCTTATTACAATATCTACTTAGCTCACAAGGTGCTATATAGTGAAAATAAATACTGTTATTTGGTATTGATTTCATGTGCGTCGCCAAGCAAAATGGAAAAGTAGGTACTACATACGTTTATTGGAAAATCAGTGGGTTGTGAGGCCTACTGATAATGTTTAGCACCCGAGGTACCAGGATACAATGGACGGCGGCAGTGAAAGCGGCGCGTGCGCCGAATCGCTAACGCACTGTACACTTGACGGGAATCATATTAAGGTGTTTTGCATTTAATTTAGCTCATTTTGATACGACCTTTCACTCTCTTCTTTATATTCTAAAAGCTACAATATTTTGCTTTGCTGTTAGAACTTTCGTCTTGTCGCCTATTTCTTTTGTACTCAGCGTGTCTACGCTGAAGACGATGCCGACCAGTCTTCATAGTATAAGTATTATACTAAAACGGTTATTCATAGCATTTACTTAGTAACTGCTCATGATCTTTTGTACCTAAGGATCTCATGTTCAAGGATAACTTATTGGTCTCAGTTCCGAGAGGAGCGGGCCAACTTCACACGCAAGCCATTCCCCTAGGCTCTTGAGTTTAGGGGTAACGATCCTCTTCCTCCACTTCACATTGTCTTGGGCATTCATGGTAGTGTGAAAACTCTAGTGGAGAATCTAGATTACAGACAATTTTCAGGCATGTCATCTTCTACGACTATCAGAGGTCTACTCTCCAAAATTCTCTTCTTGGGTCTATTGATACAATAAAATGGCCTGCAGTAAGAACAAGAGTGTAACATGAAGATATTCTTAATAGCCAAGTGCGTAATGTTAATTTATCGTCGCGTCCAATCGGCACGTTCAGTAAACATTTGTTCGAAGCCCAAACGTGGCACAACTTTCCTTTTCTAGTTTTATAAGCATTGTGGTTAACCGAGTCCTCTAGTTTTACTAACTGAATGAAATTATATACACACCACCGAGACGTGCTCAAGTTGGCTGGTGAAAACCCCACTGTGAGCTTCACGTTTCAATACTCTCTCGGTAATTTTCAAACTTTTAAAGCATTGTATGTATGACCTTAAATCAAAGGAGTGCTTCTTTGAGAATGTCGGCAGGCAGTGAGCACGTTTTCTGTGGGCTCAGGTTCCATATCTTCCTCATTACTAACCTAGTATCAGTGTCTTATTTATCTACCTGTTGATTAGGTACCTACCTGGTTGATTATACATGTTGTTATAACTCTCTGTATAAGTACCTCTATTACTTAAAATTTCGAAATACATTGGCAAAAAGAAGCGCTCAAGTGGGACTTGAACCCACGACCTTTCCCTTACAGGAGAATGCTCTTCCAACTGAACATTGAGCCAAACCTGAATAACTTCACATGAACTTTAAAAGTTAGCTTAATAAATGCTATAAAAATTTCATTAAAAAATTACTTACAATTGTTTTTAAGATTTTGTTGATTTACAAAACGGGTAGCCGCATAATCAACCATTCAACTTTTTTAACTTAACTACCTAACTACATCAAGTTTGTACAAAATCTAAAGATTTTATACCTTACCGACTGTATGATGAACTCAATTAATAAAGACAAACATAACATGACTTACCTACATTTTTTAACGTTATGAACCATCGTTTTATTATTCAATTTATGTACAGTCAACTACAAAAGTAGCTTAACAAATTCTAATTTATTGAACACTGTGAAAAAAACATTGAATATGTAAATTAAGTTTGTCTTCTGGGAATCATAACACTACATTTACTATAGACAGATGCATTCCAATATAAAAAAGATTTGTAAAATATTTTAGTGTTAATCAACTTATGGCGTTGACTGTACTTACGAACATAACTTGCGGATGCAAATGCATTGACAAGGTACCTACAACGCAGTAATTTTTATGGAGCATAATGCATCTCATATTATCCATCATTACTTTTTACTTGCGTTCCCTATTCATGTGCAATATACATATTTTTATGAAACTTGTAAATTCTTTAGGTGAAGTAGATTTTATCCGTGCATCTATATACGCATTGTGAAGAAATCTCTTCTTTTAAAATTGAAGTAGCTCCAAAAAATATAATAAAAACTGAACATCTTTGAACTGGTTATTCTTATAGGTACAAGTAGGCTGAAGGAAACAGATTTCTGCACATTTTTTATTCTTCTTATTGACAACTTGCTCTTTGTACTCGGCTGAGTGAGTCAGTCGAATTCTAGTTTTCTTGTGATGTTGTGTGAAATTCTAATTTTTATTTCATATGAACTGAAAAGAATGAAAATAGATGGTGTCATCATATTCTGTCCTCCGTGGTGTCATCAATCATTGCAGTTCACAAGGTAAGTAGGTACCTACATGGTTATATCTTTAGGCATGCAAACATATTCAATAATGCAATATTAAACATAAAGGATGTGCAAGCTAGGGGTCCTTCTTATTTATTTTATTTTACGCAAAATTCAAACGTGTAAAAGCCGGGATCAGCGGGGGAAGTTATGTCGGACTTGAACCGACTAAAACGTATGCCGTCTGTGGGTCGAAGGTCTCCGGAGATGAGAATCAAAGAATCAAAGAATCAATTTCATTTATTCAGTTTAGGCTTGGTTTAGGTACATAAAGAGCACATATGAACGTCAGAATTTTACAAGTAATGTCAATTACAGAAAAAATAAATAAAATAAATCATTGCAAAATGATTCTTTCGCTGGTTCGGTAGGTGGTTCTACTGAGAAGAGACCAGCAAGAAACTCAGTGAACTCGATTATCCTTCTTTTTTTTAAATATGGTTTTATTTATAGCAAATTTTTACAGTGCGAGTAATAGATGAAATTAGGATGACCATGCATCTTTATCATTTAAGTATTCGTCTAATTTATAATAACCTTTTTTTATTAAGCAATTTTTCACTTGAGTTTTAAATTTATTAAGTGGCATAATCTATCAGATCCTGAGGCATTTTATTGAACCTACCTCTCGTAATAGCTAGCCTTCTTCGAGTCCCCATCAGGTACCGGGGTCTGCTTGTTGTTTATGATTGCTATGTCTTTTTCCGGAGCGACAGCTGTCTAACTGATTATGTTTTTATTAAATTTATGTTTAATCGGGTACAAAAAATATAATTGTATTTTTTGAAACTTAGATATTCTAAATATACCTACAATTTTAGTAGGTACAAGTAGTACTGGATAAATTCATCGAAATCGAAACTGCGAACACTGCTAAATTACAATACGCACATATTTTCCACGAAAAGTTTCTAACTAGCACATAATAACCATAATATAACTCTCATATGTAGAGGCGAGAATGCATACCCAGTTAATTTTAATAGGTATGTAGGCACCGAGAATCACCTACCTACGCCTCTACAATGGACATGACATAAAACTACCTTCGAACCTGTCTCCGACACAGATTCCGTTAGGCTTCGACGCCAGTCGAGCTGCTTATGGATACCAACATAAGCACATACCTACATCATTTACCACTTCTACCTACTATAATATGATGTGTAATAATGTACCTATATATAATGTATTTTTCGTAAGTTATTTTTTTATTTGATGCAGGTTATTTGTCATTACAGTTATAGGTATCAGTAGCGTGTTCATTGCATATGAATAAATTGCAATGTTAGGTGATTAGGTGCAGTTTTTCAGCGATATTCATATTAATTTATATTAATATGACTGTCGATGTTCTGACTGGTCGATGATCTCCATTACATATGAAAGGCCTATATGTAATAGAGAGCTCTCACTAGTGTAACAGAATGTATAATATGTAGTACTAGCTTTTGCCCGCGGCTCCGCCCGCGTGGATGTCGGTTATCGCGACCAAACATAGCCTATGTCCTTTCTCATGGTCTAATCTACCCCTATACCAAATTTCATCAAAATCGGTTCAGTGGTTAAGGCGTGAAAGCGTAACATACAGACAGACAGACGGACAGAGTTACTTTCGCATTTATAATATTAAGTATGGATGCTAGTGTTCTCTGTGATGTAAGAATTCTGTGAAAACTTAAAGATATTAGTCGGCATTTGGCAAATTAAAAACTTTTTTTTTATATATCTGGTCCATCAATTGACTGCACCCCGGTAGATGGTAATAAAGCTGAGGTGCAGTTCAGAAGATACGGACCACCATTATCGATGCTATTGAACGTTATAATGGTGGTCCCTAACTTGACGGCTTTGATAGATGCCTTTTCACGCCCTGATTGAAGAACCCGGGACTTCCCCCTCAATAAACTTCACTCTCTGCAAATCTATAAAGCTCAACAATATTAAGCTTTAGAAGTTGTTTAGATAGTTTATTTTGTCCTAGTTAGATCACTTAGATTCATTTTTTTATTTTTGAATAACATATTTTTAAATTATTATTGTTATTAATTATTTTTTTCTCGAAACCGATCATTTTATCATGAAGTTTATGACACTCCTGGGACGTTTACACTGACAGAATTGCAGCAATAAGCGAGCGGAGCCATAAACTAAGAACTGAACTATACGGAGACTGTAAAAAGAGGGAAACACGAGGGAAACACGAGGGAAACATATTACACCACTTTATTTGGATCAAAATAGTCTGCCACTTTTGCGTGATAACATTCAGTTTTAGTTATTTCCATATTTATAATCTTGTAATATTAGCTATTAAAAGCGACTCTAACATAATTAATTCAGCAAAATATTATATAAATTTTCTACACAAATACCTCCACTAACATTTCATGTAATACGGTGCACTTCCTGAATTGTGAATAACAAATAAAATATTAAGTTAGATCACTTCTACATCCTAATAATTTCATAACTGACTAGTCCATATAGGTACTTACTTAAATTTAGTTTTAGGTAAGGTACCTTTAGTCGTGACTATCCAAGAAAAATATGTTGTTGGTAACTCATTCTGGGAAGACCACCTATTATAGTTTTCTAAACACGAAGTCTGAAATTGAATGATCTTACGACCAAGGACACCCAAGATCGTGCGAAGTAGAGGAAGAAAAGCAGGAAAGCGGACCTAGGCCTCCGAGGTGAAGGCCTCGGGTGCAATCGGGACACAACGCTAAATTTCAAAAACAGACTGGACCACTGGTTATAAACAAACAAACTTAATATCTATGGGCACAATCAAGTGTAGTGACTAAATTGAACTGTTCTTCAACAAGTGTGAACTGTGACATAGACACATCAGCTCAATGCTGCTCGTCTATAATCAAATAAATAAAATAAATAAATAAATTGATGATGATGATGGTAATGAATCAATGAAATTTATTAGGTGCCGAAGTGAAATGTACTAAACACAGTTTAAAAATAGAATGTAACGTGTTTACATTCATCTGTGAAACCCTACATTAATGGCACTGCATAATAATAAATACTTAAAACTTTGTGCATCATTACACAATTTCACGAGGTGGGCAACACTGATCAATTATTATCACTTGGTTTTTTTTTTTTGCTTGGGCATCTCTTTTTAATAAAAGCGTTGTAAATTGCCGTAACCGTAACAGTCATAATGAAGGTGTCTCCGTGAAATCAATCTTCTTGTGGCCGTCGGCGGACAGATTTCATAAAGTTAATATGAGTATTGAACGTGAACAGATGTAGGTACACTCACCATCGTTATTAGTTTAACGCATGCCAAGTACCAAAAGTTAACATTAGTTATACTTACTGTAAAGCTGAACATTTGGTTTGTTAGGTTGAAAAATAAATCTTCCAGTAGATATAGAGAATAGCGCAATCTCAAGATCTACTGGATGATGATGAATTTGAATTTGAATTTGCTTTATTTTTTTGTTGATTATGTAGGTACTCTGTTTATCGAGGAAGGTTATATAACATCTCGTTACTATATGAGAGAGAGGAGCAGCAATCATAAACATCAACAAACCCAGGAGATTCCCATATATTACTTACTAGCTTTTGCCCGCGACTTCGTCCGCGTTAAGTTCGGAATAGAAAGGTATAGGACACACTGCTCCTGCTCCCGTGACCCAGATAAAGTTCCTTAAAGTGTCTGTGAGCCTAGTACTTCGTGCAAATCTATCAGGGTCACAGAAATACAGATCCCATGACCGCGACCCACAGGAACCTATACCCGGGATAAAATAATGATCGAACGGGACTAAAAGTATCCTATGTCCGTATCCTGGTTCTAAGCTATATCCCCACAAAATTTCAGCCAAATCAGTACAGCCGTTCTTAAGTTATAAATAGTGTAACTAACACTTCTTTCTTTTATACTTAAAGATATGAAAATTAATAAATTGCAAAGATTATTGTTATTCACATTATATGCAAATATCGTTATTAAATGTTACTAAAGTATTCAGCAACTTCTGAGGGCGACTGTACCCCCCGGTGATGATGAATCGCGTGTTAAACATGATCTGTGATTCCGAATTACTTTTGTTCAGTCATTGATATTCGACACGATATGTTATCTAATGTTACGTTACAAACTTCTTTATACCATGTATTTTAATTTAATGTACAGACTGAGCACTTTGTTCGTCAAAATTTTTCTGATGCTGACTGTACTGTACTTATTCAGAATTCAATAATTACAACATATACATTGTACAACTATAATGCGATGGAAATGCCTTATAGGGAACAACAACCACCCAACGCACCGCGCACCGCCGCCGCTTCACCGCGTCTACGACCGGCGAAAATTACATGGAAACGTGGAAAATTCCGCATCTCTATGTCAAGCGGATTTCTACAGATAGGTAAGTACTAATAATATATATTTTTTATTACCAATAAGTAAGTACAGTTTGGCTATCTCTATCAAACATAAAAGCACTAAATAAAATTTAGCATGCACATTTTTAGAGACAGAGTGAACGTCAGTGCATGTGCTAGTATTAACTGTGTCTACGCCTTCCTCGTACAGATTCATACTACTTAACGCATTTGAAATATCTATACATAATATAATTATAATTTATTAGCACAAGTACTATACGTAGTAGCACGTTTAGTGAAAGGTTTGTTTGATAATAATCGATATACTCTGAAACTAATGAATCGATTTTAATAATGCTTGGTGTGACAGCACTTACTCAGAATCAGGTAATTATGGGCAACCCACCACACAAAGAATTGTCCTTTACACAACTGTAACATTTAACGTATTGGCTGTTGGTGACCTCATCTTTGCTCAGACCTTCACGTCAAGTCACATCATTACCTAATAATACTGTATTTTAAGCAGGCCTGTTCAGCTTAAATCATTATTCATGTTCTTCCAAAAACTCGTATATATTTGTTAGTGAAAGTTTTTAAGACATTTATATATAAAACTTGGCGTTGATACACGAGAGTGCTGGCGGAGGGTTGCGGGGCGGAGGCGTGGGAACGGCGCGCGCGCAGACCGAGTGGCGCCACGGGCGGTTTGACGCCCACACCGCGCTGCTCTGCCGTGGTCGTCATGCCCGTGCCACTGCTCCAGCCTCGACCGAATTTAATTATATTTCTTTTGTAAATTGATTATACGTTCAAATGTTATTCTTCAGGCTGTCTTTGATTGGATAAGTTAAAATATATTTATCCTTCCCTACTTATTTTTATATTAAAAACTAGAAAGTAGCACTGTCTGTCTGCCGGAAGCGAGGGCCCTGTCGGGAAGACGAGAGCTCTTTTTGTGTCCAGCCTTGGCAACGTCAATAGGCACGCATTGCCGATGGCGTAGCCTGAGATCTAAGTTAACCTGTATGATAACCTGTTGGCCTCGGATACAATCAGTAAAATACATCTCTATGAGGATAATGATAAGAGCCCTTTCAGTGCTATATCGGTTCCTACCGAAAGGTGACGCGGGGAGAAAACGCGAACCCAAGCCTGGAGAAATCTGGGCCGCAAAGTGTCAGCTCCACAGGGACATGTGTGGCCACTCCACAATGGGAGCTACAACTTGGGCAACCACTCCCAGGACACGCCGTAATAGCGGCGGTAAGTAAGACCCGTTATGCGGGGCTGGCTAGATGTGATGTGATGCGAGCGAGAACTCGGGGCTGCAGCACACGCTAACCGAGTGCCCGGCCTGGGATTTTATTTGGAAAATTTTGCAATTTCCCGCGATAAAGGATTTTCATGCTAGCAGACCCGCACGCAGAAGCAGGGACCGAAACAGTAACCGCTACAAAGTGTTTTAACACTGTTTTTTGAAACTGTTTAAAAAGAAAACCCTTTATAACTGTAACCGAAACGTATCTGTAACAGATTAAAAGTGTTTAGGGTTCATATGTGTTAATAACGGTTACCGGTATTAACAGAAACGTCATTATAACGTTATAATTTATGTACTTGCACAGAATGGCAACAACACGTCGACGCGACACGAATTAGTCAGGTACTTTTTTAGGTTACGTGTTGCATCGAGTTCTTCTACTCATTAGGTATAAGTAGGTACACTCCAAACTTTATGACCGGGGCGGTGTCTGGGGTCCGTTTTACCAAACTGCGGATTTGGCTGAACTTCGATATTTGCCGTGAAGTGACTGCCATCTGACCTTCACAAACCAAAGGCGATATCGAAGCATTGCAACTAGACCAACTACCCGTAACGACTGCCATCTGCCATAGATGTTCGTACGACAACTGGGCCCTCGATTCTACTAAAGCTGCACTCCAATAATGTCATTAAATTTTAGACTATACATCTAAAGTTCAAAATGAAATGAAAAACGTTTCATTACACTATTTCATTCACTCTGCAAAACGTCATTTAATTTTGAATTTTTAGTTTCTTATAGTCGCGGTGGCACGACTGTGGTTTGACTTGAGTAGAATCGACGCTCGGGACCGATGGCTTCCGAGGCACGAACAGACCAATGTAAATGCACTAAGCTTACAAATACAAATGGATACAAATATTTGCATTGAGCTGGGATCGAACCCGCCTCTTGCGTAGCGGCCGCGTTCACTACCGCTATACTAATATTATAATATTTATAATATACCGAACTATATAAATATAAAACATAAGTTATGATTTATATTTATCATAACCATAACAACTGGCATTACTACATGCATATAGCCAGGTACATTTTTCATAATCAGTTATATTAGGTAGGGAGGCCACACAGCAAAATATGCGGAGACCTATTAGAATTGGTAGATTAGATGATAGAAATAATAATGGTATATAAAGTTTCCACTTTTAGTTGTGGTGGAAGCGTCTACATAACATGAAATAATGGGGTTTTTCAAGAAGGGCATTAGGTTTCTTCAGGGTAGGCAGCGCGAGTTTAATCCTGGTCAGTGGCGGCGCAAGACATAAACCTAATGTGGGCAAGGTTCACTACATGTAACTAGGTGGAATAGACCACTTCTCGCGGCCCTTTTTTCCAGTGGGACACAGGAGGGTTGGTGCCTGGGCGCCTTCTACATCGGGCATTTATTTTGAAATTAACGTCATCATCTGTTTTCATTCATCTACCTTAAGCTTTATGTCATGTTAAAATAAAATTTATTACTGTAAAAGCAGCTCGCGATGCGCCTTTCTTTGCTATAAAGCGAGATCCTTTGGCCTGCGATGCCGTGGGCGGTCCCCCAGTCCGCCCATAACCTCCGCCGCCTCTGTCCCTGGTGTTGCATACGTCCATAGGCCACGGTAACCACTTTCCGTAAGGACTTTTCCAAAATAATTTGATGAATCAAAAAAGTAGATATGAACTTGTCGCCCAATAGGTACTTCTATTTACACTTAGAGCTCGATATGACGCGCACGAGTCGACGGGACTTGTTACGGTTTATGTTATACTAGCTTTTGCCCGCGGCTCCAACCAATCCGACCAAACATAGCCTTTCATTAACATAGCCCTTTCTTAAGGTCTAATTCTACCCTTGTACCAAATTTCATCAAAATCGCTTCAGTGGTTTAGGCGTGAAAGCGTAACATACAGACAGACTGACCGATAGAGTTACTTTCGCATTTATAATATTAAGTATGAATGAAGTTAATTTCCATATACTTTTCAGTAAATCTGCTTTCTCACTTTGAAAAATATTTGTTCAATTAAAAACGCATTTAGTGCGGACAGTGAGGATAGCCGGACAGCCAGGCCAAGAAAGGTGTACTTAAAAATTTAATCAAAAACTTATAAAACCCCCGTCATAAAAACATCTCCAAAAAGTTGAAAATAAATTGTGGTTAAAGGGAGGAAAACCACAATATCGATTTTTGATTTAATTTTTATTTTATACTTTTTTAAATTGATCTACTGACCAAGCCCTTTGATTTGATATTGGGGGTGTTGTGAAAAAAAAAGTAATTCACTATTTTTTGGTTGCGGCCATCTTGGATTCGAAAATTTTCATAGTTGTAGCACAGTCTAACGATTCATACTACATACAGTCGGTCAACGAAGCCGTCTAGACAGAGCAATCGTGCGGGGGGAGAGGGGTGGTGGGGGTCGGGGTATTACTCGGTACGCCCATACATTTTACTCGGTACTAAGGATTCAGGGCTGTCTCATTTTTGTAATCACACTAATCACGTGATTTTTTTTTCAAGGCTCGTTTTGTTTGTTAAACGTTTTTTTTTCGTTTTCTATATTTAGCTATCCAAGATGGCGGACACGAAATTTTGACTAAAATCGATATGGGTATCGTTTTCAGGGTTTTTGGGGTCGCTGATTGCGAATATAACATCCATTTCGCGATCCAAGATGGCGGACTCGAAATTTTTACCAAAATCGATATGGGTATCGTTTTCAGGGTTTTTGGGGTCGCTGATTGTGAATATAACATTCATTTGGAGATCCAAGATGGCGGACTCGAAATTTTCACTAACATCGATATGGGTATCGTTTTCAAGGTTTTTGGGGTCGCTGATTGCGAATATAACATCCATTTCGCGATCCAAGATGGCGGACTCGAAATTTTGACTAAAATCGATATGGGTATCGTTTTCAGGGTTTTTGGGGTCGCTGATTGCGAATATAACATCCATTTCGCGATCCAAGATGGCGGACTCGAAATTTTTACTAAAATCGATACGGGTATCGTTTTCAAGGTTTTCGGGGTTGCTGATTACGAATATGTTATTCATGTAGCAATCCCAGATGACTGGATGGATGATATATTCGTAATTAGCAACTCTGAAAACCTCCAAAACGATGCTCATGTTGACTTTGTGGGAAATTTCTAGTCCGCCATCTTGGATAGCTAAATGGATTTTATTATACGTAATTAGTCACCACGAAAACCTCAATTTGTTTTTCTTTAAATTTCAAGTCCGCCATCTTTGATCGTCGGTAACATGGTCGTCAAGCCCGATAGCAGACAATTGCCGGCAGGCAATCATACGATGGGAAACTGTCTACTCCCAACTGATCGTGTGTAGCCGCAAAACTGACAGCAGGGCATGGCCACCAGGCCAAAATCGCTTTCGTGTGTGGGCGCTGTCGACTTAGGACTGCAGGCCGCCCGATACGATTTGAAACTGCAGGCGAACTGATCGTGGATAGGCTCCTTAAGAATATATCATCAATTTAGCGATCCCGGCGATTAGCGAAATTCGAATTCGAATCCAAATCCAACCCCGAACCCGAACCAGAATCAATATCCAAATTCAAGTCGGAATCGAAATAGAAATTCGAAAACGAAATCGAATTTGAAACCGAAATCAAAACCAAAATCCAAAAACTCAGACTTAAAATATTACGTTTGCTTGATCATAATTGGTTGAGTAGAACCGGAGATATAACCAAAAGTCGCAATAGCCGACATCCATGCGAGCGGAGCCGCGGGCATCACCTAGTAATATAAATTAGCGTGAGTTGATGTGCCTTGACAGAACAAAGAGAACGAATAGGAGTTATATATAGAATATTACAGAAAAATTTATATATAAAAACTGAAGTGACAACCCTGACAAAACTGCAAAAGGCGGCATTTCCGCAAACATCAAACGCGATGAACTACTGTAAGATCTCTCGTTATACTGTGGTTGTAGTATTTTACTAGTGAAGCCCTTGCATTTGATAGCCATATTAAGCGAGTTGTCTAGTATCTGCGGTAGCCTAGTGGTATAGGTAATGTACTGCTGAGACGAGGTCTCGGGTTCGATCCCAGGTTTACCATGGCACACACCAATGACTTTTCGATGCTTTTCGAAGTTATGTGTGTATTTATCGCAGGTTTATAAGTACCGGTTAGTTAGCTAGCACCTCTGCCTACCCCTTCGGGGAAAATAGGCGTGAGTTTATGATGTGAGTTTATTATGTAGGTATGTAAAGAAATATGTATTCCGATATGTTGTGGCGGCGGCCATCTTGGCCCTATTTTTTTTCAAATATAGCTAAGAACACTCCCGACATTCAAACAAAAAAGCTAAATCCAAAACAGTTGATCCGTTTAGGAGTTTCGATGCCACAGGACACACACACGCACGCACACACACTCACAGAGACACCCCGTCGTTGAGTCGGGAGTTAAAAATACCATGATTTTAAAAAAATACTTCGATTATATAAGAATTGTAAGTTTGGCAACGTAGCCATTTCGGTGAACACTTATTAACCTGTTAACAGATTCATTTCTGGTACACTTATGTAGCGGTTACACTAACCTCATTATAACGATTAACAGAAATAAAAACAGATATATAAGTGGTACACTTTTATTCGGTAACCTTTTAATAGTATAACCCTTATATTTCTGTAACCTTTATGAATCTGTTTTTGGGTCCCTGCGCAGAAGTCAGTACGTACACTACGTACAGTAGAATGAGATATCATTATCTCATTCATATTGCATTAAATACTCATGTAAATAATCGTAAAAGTAAATAAAATAATCTAAATAATTATCCCTTATAGTACAGTCAGCATCAGAAAGATCTTGATGAACAAGCCTACATAACAGTGGTGAAGAATGTAATACATTAATTCTTGCTAACTTTCCTTTTCAATGTGTAAATCGACGTCATTAGAAGTCAAGTGATGACTGTGATGAGATTTGTCGTAAGGAGATGATGAAGAAAAACACTCATTGAATAATACGTAAGTGTGGTAATCACTCTTCATTAAAAAATAGTACGGTAATCAATAAGCCACTTGTCAAAAAATAATTTTGTCGATCCTAACATTATTCCCATTTTTTTTTTCTATTCCATTTCCATTCCATTATATTCCATCCATTTATTTGATTTGTCTTCGTTTTTACAGGAGCAATTGCCACCTGAACTTCCAATCTTGAGAGGAAGCCTCCACCAGAACCTCCTCTGTTAATCCCAAGACAAGAGGCAATACGTTTGTCCAATAGAATAGATTAGCTTTTGCCCTCGGCTCCGCCCGCGTGAATGTCGGTTATCGCGACCAAACTAGCCTATGTCCTTTCTCAAGGTCTAATCTACCTCTATACTAAATTTCATCAATATCGGTTCAGTGATTTAGGCGTAAAACGTCATAAACATCAAAATACGAGACCATCCCGTACATTATCAGTATTATCACTCTATTCTACAATACCGGGTAACGGTGGGGTTGGTTTGTACTCCGAAGGGGTTGGTGGGGTCCCATACAACATTCCAAAGCTATACCTAAGTTTTAATCGGCGTCCCTTTTAAAATGGTCACTTTCGCTGCTACGTAATTAATTATACCGTTCCGTTGCATAACGAGTGTTACGTTTTTTGAATTAGTCATAAATTAACTAGAACTTTATACGATAGATGGAATTGTTTAGTAATGAACGTCGACCTACATTATTATCTAATATGAATTTATCGTATATTTTATAAACAAACATTTATCAGTCTATCAACTCGTCTTCTATTCTCTAATGGGTATGTAGGGTTCCAAGTTCCACCATATGTTCGGAGCTCGAGCTATCCTCACCTACCATTCGATTGAACTCGGGGGTAGTATTTTATTTTCGTTTCAGATTTGGGGATTCCAACGGCAACTACTCTAAAAAAAACTAACTAAATTACGAAAAGAGGAGCAACCGAGGGATCTCTGGGATGCCTCTGGCGTCAAGGTGCACGCTTTGGATGAATGCAGGTGAGGTTGGTATGTCTCAGAAGCTCCATACATCCAAATAATAATAAGTATTAAAACAAAACGTGAATACGTTTATGCTTCCTATGGCGAAATTTCACATTAAAGGTGGATTGGTACTCAAACCGGTCAAAAAATTAGGACAATTCGCCTACTTCAACACAAGCACGAGCGCAACAGCACAATGCATGAAATAACAACACGAAACATCTTTGACAATGCGATAGTATTGAGATTAAGATATAATATCTCCTACCTTATTTTGTAACATCCATTACATGCGCTCATACTATCGCCGAAGGGATAATATAGGGTAATTATTTAATCAACCTTTTGGGGTGTTTTGCCAATAGGTTTTTCCCGGGGGCTTTTCTACTAGGAAAATATTGAAGATACGCTTTGACCTACCTGGAAATCGAGCTATCTTTCACAGAAGATAGTGGTAAATAAGTAACTAGATACCATAAAAGGTATGATTGGAAATAATAATTATTGAATAATAAAAGAATACTAAATCGAGAATAGTTTCACATGTAGACAAGCCTACTTATAGGTGCTAAGCGTTGTTAGATGGCTGTCGCTTTTCGGTAAATATTGAAGTTCGAAGACAGAATGAAAGCCGAACCTCAACTGACTTGAAGAAAAGGTGCGGAGGATGCTGAACCATGTTTCTATTTATTGTGCACATATTTTTTAAAACAAGGTTTGTTTGATAAAAGTATATACTTATATGCCAGAAGCTACCTCACTCTCGGCAACTAATGGCCCGAGATGGCACACGGTTTTGGTCAGTTCTAGTTCGACATAACCAACCCGCTAGCTCCGGTATATCCTTGGGGATTTCCATTTAAAAAAAGGGTTGATGAAAGAAAATGTTGGGAAAGCCGCGAGATAATTCAGCAGCCATATGATACGCTGGATTTGGAATTGACACGTTGCTCTGTCGTCATTGTCAGGAAAAAGAGAGAGTCCGAGTAAAATTGACTGCCGCTGACCCCAGAAAAACCCCGAGTGAAAATTTTATGTCTGAGCCTCGTCCATCAATCAGGTGTACTCACTTACAGGTTAGGTTGGCTTGGGCCCCCTTGGCAAACTTACTGTTGTCAATATAGAAAATTAGAAACCCTTACGTAGAAAATTATATCTTAATGATAGTGAAAACTGCATTAAAATCCTTTGCCTAGGTTTAAGCACCGAGAGATTAATTCTCAAAACAGCCAGGACGGATTGCAAAAGGGCTATATCTCCAAAATGGTAAATTCTCTAAATGATTTATAATTTGTCTACATGCCCCTATCTCACTCTGATCGATTACTTACCAACTGGTGACAGAGATCAAACGCGGGTCTCTCCATACAAACAAATAAAATTAAGTGTCTGTTTGACATGTTAAAATAACAGCTTTTTAGTAAATACAGCCGAATTTATACATATGAATAGGTACACGTACTTATAAAATATCTTATTTTTGGAATTTTTGTGCCTGTCTGACATGACTAATCTTTGGAACGGCTTGACCGATTTTACGGAATATTCAGGTGCACCAATATTCACTGACTGACAAATAGCTGATGCGAGTCGTGGCTTACACTATTTTATTTTAGCAAAACAACATGAGAAACCCAGCTAAATAGTTCGTTAATAAAAACTAAAAAAGTGTTAAAAAGTACTAACTAGAATAAAAACGAGGTAATCCTTAAAATTACCGCTGTTAATAGAGCAGCGCGGCCGGCGTGTGGGTGCCGAAGGAAAGATAACACTTTCACACGCTTTATGTGTCGATGACCCGGCGGCGGCCGCGGCGCTTGGGAGCAGAAGACAAGCCCACGCAACCGCCCGCCCGCGGCCGCCCGCTACCGAACACCGAGCTCCGAGCACCGGCGGCGATGACACCGACCACGATTAGGTACCGTCGAGCTTTGCATTAGATGGACAGTATTTCTTGAGACGAAAATGGACCTAAAATGTGCTCTATGCGCGCAGTACACGTTTCTTATTAGATGTATTTTGAAGATAGCATGAACTACTACTGCGGTGGATGAGCTCAAATTCACCTAGCATACATTATTACAAAACAATCCGCGCGCGCTAGAACCTTTTATATCACGCGATTTAGGTCCAAGATATATGGCCAGAGCAATACGTCTACTATGAACTCTTAAAGCGGCTCAGTAGTAGGATCAGCTTAGAAGAAAATAAGACGTGAAGAGTATAAATATAAATCAAAAAATTAATCGTCGAAGCTTTAGTTACCGATTTTTTTTTATAAATATCTAAGCACTGTTATTTTATCTTAGTTTTAAGAACATTTTGATACTTTGTTGTCAAGATATTTCTGACGCTGACACGATTTACCTGTATTGGTATGAAAATGGACACAAAGTTTATTCAAATAAATCTGTTAGTTTAGGAAAGGATAGGGGACTCTTTTTTTCCGCACATAGCCTCTCTTCTTGGGCCATTGTACGTGAAGCGTAACCTGTTAGTTTAGGAGTCTGTTTGTTTATCACGCAAAAACGTGTGGTCTGGTAAATTTGGTCAGACTATCTTACAAAGGACGTACCAATTTTATTCTGATCATAGATAGGTGTGTTCACGAAAGAAGATTATCAAATTTTCGACTTTGAGTCGACGCGATCGAAGTCACGAGTAACTGCTAGTGCCGATGTTAGTACCTAATAATATAACTCTTGAAACACTTCACTAAAGATTTAAATTTTCCCCATAAGATTGAGCTTATGAAGACATTAGCTTACTGCTTTACAATATCTGGGAGAGGCCTACGGCCAGCAGTGGACTAAATAAAATATCCACACTACGACCCAGAAAAGCGTAGCAACTACTTTGTTTGGAAGCAGCTGTAAGTATACGTTACAACTTTCTGTACACATATACCTAATATCAAATTATCTGTGGCTATTTATGTCATAAATGTAAATTAAACGAAGTGTCTGTGTATTGCATAATACAAAACATCTAATTGTAAACAAAAACGCTAGCTAATTAGTATAGTAACAAAACTGTGTTACCAAATTAATTTATGCATCAGATTAAAATTCACTAAACCAGTTTCTTATTATTTAGTTCATGATTTTACATTTGAAGATATCGTATACTTATGCTTGGCCTATTATCTCATATGCAGCCTATTTTTTCTAAATAGCACTTGTTACAAGTTACTTATACAAAAAACAACTTAGTAAAACATGGATCTCTAACGCGTTGATGTCTTTTGTATGTAAGGAAAGTGTCAACGTGTTTTAAAACATCTAACTGTTGATGAATACATGAATAAGATAAAATTATTATTATGTCTCACTTAAAATACGTAATTTTATATAAGTATAGCGTGGTTTTAACTATTTGTTTATTTATTTACGAAATTAGTAACATATTCTGGCTAGCTTTGGAAAAAATATGTTTATTAAAACATTTGTTTTGTATGTACAATCATTTCTCATCAATTTTTTAGTCATATATTTTCGCTTAAAAATAACAAAGATTTTGTAACCAAACGAATTAATAGTACAGGAACACACATAGGTACTACAAACAATAGTATTTTTTAATTAGAAAGACACCAATCAATCAATTTAACTAGCGCAGTCCACTACTGGACATAGGCCTCTCTCAAAATATGTATATTTCTACTATATTGCCTATTACATACAAATATCACATTATTCTCATTTATAATATCACCGATAATACGGAAAATTATTTAAATCTGTACGTAAAACAACATAAAAAAAACAAAACAAATTGACTTAAATAAAACAATGCTTACCCAAATCATTTTGTTCACGATGTTTGATAAAGGCATATCAAGACGAGCACTATGTACACGATATATTGTCACCGCACTCGGGCAGTGTGAAGGCTGTACTCGCGCTTCGCGGTCAAGCGCGTTTCCCGCACGACGTCTGCGCCGCGTCTGCCCAGCCCATTCATAGCGCACGCGCGCCTGACCGGACAGCCAACTTTGACCACACACTGAGCGAGAAAATTTGTAGGACCTCTTTTTAATTATCTAATCATCAACAGCAGTCCTTAGGGAGACCAAGGCGGTTATAACTACCCTTAACTTTCCGGAGCCTTCGGTTTAAAAAGTTAAGTTGACCCAAAAGTGGAGCCTAAATTCATTAATGTAGATATAACATGTCAGATTAAGGCCCTTATTCTAGAATGATACTCAGCCTGAATCGTGATTTATCTGAGGACAGATTGTATAGACAATATGTCAAACTATCAATCTGTCTATACATACATGTCCTCAGAAAAATCGTGATTCAGGCTGTGTCATTCTAGAATACGAGCCTAAGACTAGACCCAAAGTAAGCTTGAGATTATCTTAACTTGCACTTGCGTAGAGACGCAATAATTATTTTAGTGCTTCTACCAGGGCATGATGAGTGCTCTGAATGAGCTCTCTCAATTGATTCTACCCGCCCCATTTTTGGAGAACTACACTTGGTGGAGTGACCCTGGAACCAAACGATTCTACTTTTTGTTTCTTTTTCGCACGATACAACTGGATACTTTACCCGCACACAGGTTATTCATATTAAGAGCCCTGTTATTTAAAGTGCTACGTGAGTAATTAAAGTAGGGACCACAATTTAAAGTGGCATCGATACTCTCTGGACTTAAATCGAGTTTCTTGAAATTCAGGAGAGGATAGTCGAATGACGGAGTAAACATAAAGAAAATACGAGTAAAACATGAAATATTCAGACTAATGCGGATGTTATCTTGTTTATCGATATTAACACTGGAGCGAGAAAACAATCCGCAGCATTTGCCGTAGCAGAACGCCGGTGCCCCACCATACAGTATGTTAGTTATAATTATATTGTATTTTAATTACTTTTAGTTAATTGAATTTCATTTGTAGTTTCATAAGTGATTATGTGTTAGTCCGAGAGGAAAGGTTTAAATTGAATAACAATGCATTTATGCATTTAATTTTTTAAATTTATTTTTTAATTCTGCAAGGTAACTAGGTAAATATGAACTAGATATATGTACTTACTATAGGCAGATACTAAGCTTTATTTATTTGTATTTAAATAATATTTTATTTTAATGTACTATTTCCGTGCTGACTCAGTTTAATAAGAAAATGTTGTTCGTGGTTTCTATATATAGCGCATTCAAATATAAATAATCATTATGTATTTATACTTCATCCATATTCAAATATCAATACGGAAATAAATGCTAGTTCGGTCATATCATTTCTCACACCATCTTGTATACGAATAAGTAGGAGCTGTGCACTTGTACGACTTTGCGCTAAGCCGAAAGGGGCCGAGATTTCGAATTAATTAGATTCGGCTTTCGACATTTTAATAATAATTAAATTATTGTTATAGCTTTTAGGTTTCGGCCTTACCCAGCTATTTAATTAATGCAAAAGTATGAAAACAATTTATAAATAATTCTTCTGTGACTACAGAAAAAAGTGCTATCAAGTTTACGTCACCACTCTTTTGCGAGCCCGTAGGCCGCACGATCGAACAGGTATTGTTGCTTAAAGCCTCGTTCGATCAATTAGATTCAAATTTAGCGTTTTGCCTAAAGAATTTTAAATAATTATATTATGTTAATTTAATGATTTCACTGATTATCGACACTTCTAGTCAAGTAGACCGACATCGTCGATTCGCTCAGCGCCTAGAGAAGTGTGTAGAGGGAGACCCAGAATGCAGACTGTTGTCTCTGTTTAATTTGGAGGGAGAAAGGTGTGATAGGTACCTAGATATACAGAAGTCTAAATTCCTACATTATTGGTGATCTTTATACTGAACTAAAAACTTCTGTGAAATTTAATAAATCAATATTGTAAAGACCACTGCCTTAATGAACTTATCAATTATCCATCATTGGCAAAGTCAGTGATAGATTAACCGGTCGAGATACTGAAGAGCCTATATGGGGTTATAAAGTTAGACTGTGAACGATTGATATCGCTACGTTCTACGAAAACGAGTCACGTTTTAGGAGGCCAAAAATATGCTACATTGTTCTCACGGTTGAAAAGAAAGCTCTCTAATCCTATCTATGGAAACTTGAAATTGGCGCAAGCTGCACTGCGCTATCTGTCTCCGTGAGCAAGGACGTAATAGAAGATACATTATAAATATTTGAGGTATAAAATATTTTTTAATATTTAGAAGATAAGTTCTTTACATATTTTTTATTATTTAACAAAAACATTTAGAGTAAAAAAGTTAGATTTTATTAAATTGTACTCACTTCTGAGTGCGACCTGTGTGACTGTACAAGGGTGTATAAATTGATTAGAAAATATAAATTACATTTTATTTTGAATACAGTAACCATTAATTTCTAAACAAAAGATTTTAAAAAATGCTTCTAGAATAAATTATATTCACCAAACCATAAAAGTAAATCAATAAGTTGGAAAGTAACTTAACATAGGTTGTTAACATAAATTAAAATCCAGTTGACGTTAAACTTGTTGATTAGTGAGATCACATTGGCTTAATTTGTACATTAAGGAAAGGTGAGATGATTGATTAATGATGAATTCGCTCTATGTGATAGGCGAATCTTGAAATTAGATCGATTAGACATAAGTATTCTATACTCTTCTATATCAAAACGTTCATTCCCTTTTACATTCCTTGCAAATGATAGTGAGACATGAAACTTATCTAACTATGTTAATAAAACATTTATTGAATGAATATATCAATAATTTAATATTCATATTATTGCTAGAAACTAATATTAGTAGCATAAATTGTAATAAATTATTTAAAACTATCTGAATCTGAATCATCTTCAGAGGATTCGGATTATAATTTCCACTGAATGACATTTTAGAAGCAGCATAATAATTATAAAATGTACGTTAGGAATTCAGACCAAACTATATTTTAGTTCCCCGAACCTTATAAAAGTACCTAATGATATCCCCAATTGATTTATGACCTATTTGCCCACCCCTCCAACTCTTTTCGGATATTGGCTAGCGACCTATCCGTGGATTTGTGACCTTTAAAATTGTGATAACAACGACGAAGGCAACATGTATCGAACTACTCAAGTGTAGGTGCTACCTACTATACTTAGTGATTAGATATTATACTTACATACATATACTCACGCCTGTAAATCCCTGAAGTGGTAGGCAGAGGTGTATTATCATCCATATTTCGCCAACTATGATTTTCAGTCTCACGTTGGGGGCGTGCCTATTGCCGTTAAGCGGGAACTTAGTCATGGGTTGTATGTTTAATGTCGGATGGAGAATAGTCGCCTTCTACGATACCCACAGGAAAAAATGGGGTGGCTCTATTTTACTCCACCAATTTTTTTTTTCGTGCGTAAATCCCCTCGGATACCCCCCTGCCGAAGCCGGAAGGGGAGGTTATGTCGGACTCGAACCGACTAAAACCGCACGCCGACTGTGGGTCGTGGTGCTAGGCCGGAGGTGAGGTTGTCATCGACATATCCCTCGCACCCCGGCTGACCCAGGGCCATCCCTTATGGTTTGGCCCTCCTCGGGAGGGGGGACAACGGTATCCCCGACTCGCCCCCGGAATGGGGAGGCGCGCTTTTCAGCGCCCGCGCTCATGGGGGACGGAGGTCAGTCAGTGCCCTCCGACGCCCGAGTTGCATGCGCGCGCGGGCGGCGCGTTCCGCGAATCTCTGTCGCTCGCGCCGCCTCTCCCGTTCCGCCGTCTCCTTCACGACCATTACCTGCTCGCTGAAGGAGACGCCGGCCGCCCACGCGTCCGCGCAGCGGACCATTGCTGTGAGCAGGGTGGCGAGGGTGAGAACTCTCACTCCCAGGGCCGCCACTTGCTCCCGCCTCGGTTCGGCCCATGCCGGGCACTCGGTGAGCGTGTGCAGCCCTGTGTCCTCGCTCGCGTCGCAGTGATGGCACTCGGACGTTGGCTCCTTTTCGATCCGACACAGATACCGCCCGAAGCACCCGTGCCCGGTGATAATCTGCGTCAGTCGATACGAGAGGCTGCCATGTGGCCTCTCTAGCCATTCCCCCATGATGGGCCTTACCGCCTCTATGACGGCATGCCCTGCGCGTGGTTGCTCAAGTCGTCGCTCCCACCATGATCCCGTCGAGCCGGGATCTCTCGGCCCGAATGTCTTCGGGCTCGGGATCGTATCCCTGCTCCCGCGCCTCCTTACGGAACCGACACATTGCCGCAAGGAATCTCGCTTCCAGGATCCACGGTGGCGATCCGGCTAGGAGACTCGCCGCTTCAAAGGATATCGTGCAGTACCCCCTAATGGCCCTGGAGGCCATCCTCTGCTGCGGCGCATGCAGCAGAGGCACGAACCTGGCCTGTAGGGTGTCCGCCCACACGGGGCATCCGTATAGAGCCATGGACCGCACGACACCCGCATAGAGTCTCCTCTATTTTACTCCACCGGGTACCAACAAGGCAATCCGGTATTTATGTGTTACCTAGATGATTAGGTGGTCAGTGGCAGCGAGCACGCAGTATTAAGTATTTACCCAAATACGAGAACTTTGAATAAATAAGAGTGGAACGACAACTTGAAATTTTATTGGATTAATGTAATGATGTTTATACAGAAAGCGGTTAATTATCAGAAATAGCAGGATAATAGAAGCCGTTGTTAATTTAATTTCCATCAGTCGAACGCTATAACAAGCTTTGTATGCAAAAATATTAAAAGAATGGGGTGACATGAACACTGATGGCCCTCGATTCTTCTAAAGCTAAACCACTGTAGTACAGTCAGCATCAGTAAGATGTTGACGAACAAAGTGCTCAAAATGATCTTCAGTTCTCAAAATTTCTTTTTTTTTACTCCCTTACAGTTGACCGATTGTTCTGATATTTGGTAGACACCTTTAGTTCTGACAATAATACCATATAAATCAATAAGTTGGATTTGCTCTTAATACGAGAGTTTTAAGATCATTTTGAGACTTGGTCGTTAAGATATTTATGACGCTGACTGTACCACAGTCACAGTAAAAATTTACATTATACCTATTTCAAACTATATTTCTATACGCTAAGCCCAAAATTAAATGATAAAAGTTTCATTTACACTCTTTCATTGGCTCTGCTCACAGTCATTTAAAATTGAACTTTAATGGCATTGTTTTAACGTTTAAATTTTAATGCCGCTTTTTGCAGTGTCTGTGGCTTGACAGTAGTTTTACTTTATTATAATCGAGGCCCTGTTGGGTTGCAACAATAAAACTATATAATGGCTTAAGTAGGCACACTACACAGTGATCCGACAATTCACTACTAGGCAGTACCTATACCTACCTACTCGTTTGTATGTAAAAGATTTAAATATATATTCATTCTTTACCTAATAACGCTGATGATTTACACCTGCGTAACGGATGTGGCTCAGCTCAGGTGAACGCTTTCCTCTTAAGGTTGGGGGGTCAAACTATGGTATATGGAAGTTAAGACATATGAGAACGGATCCCAGGGTCCGAAATAGGTACTTACAAGTTCTGAATGCAACCGAGATAGGCGAAAGCTCAGATTAAGTATAATTATCGTAAGTATGAAAAAAGCCCTAACTCGTAAGATCGCTTAACATGTAGTTTTCTTATTTCAACAGTATTAACTTGAAAATAAAATCAAATAGAAAAACATGATGCCCACATCACAATGCGTGCTTGTGAAATTTGCAGTCTACTTGTCAGTATGCATACCACGCGATAGCCACCTTAAAGAGACCACAACAACAAATGCGTTGGCTTCTGCGATAGTGAAACGCAAGCTGTATTCCAAACGATCGATTAGCTACTTCTGTAGTTAAAGAAATGCTACTCTATGTAAGTGGCCGTGCACGGGTTGTGCAACATCTCCTTGTATATTTATATTATGTTTAATGAATATTACAATATGTTACGTACACCCAGTGCTGTAACTCTTCGCCAATTCAGGTACGGTCCATCTTCGGTTGCACATTTTTTTGTACAAATACTCGTAGTTGTTTCCTTTTCGTTATTTATTTTGAAGTGAGATCAAAATTAGATTTATCTACTTACCGATGTCCAACCAACGAAATGGTAGATTGTTTAACAAGGGAAGCGAAGTAGTATTTTGAAGGCGAGGGCGCTACTTTGAATCAAGAGCGAAGCGAAGGATTCTAAAATAGAATTATAACGTAGAATCCTGAGCGCAGCGAGGGGTTCAAAGTACACCGCCCGAGGGAAAAATAACTTGCTCCCGAGTTATATATTCTACTTTTCATCACCGTTCTATGAGAAAATATTTCTCCCGAGATTTCATGGGTAACAAGTTTTGTACGACGTTGTTAGCTTCTATAAATAATTGTTTCAGGAGTTAATGCATTGTCACTTCCATAACTCGACGTAGAACTCATATTATTTTGCAAAATACAATTTAAATAGGTAAGTATGTACTAATTACAAGAACAGAGAGGTAATTGGCGCTCTTTGTTTTTTTTTTGGTCAACCCGCTCTATGCAGCCAACACGTACCTACCCGCCAGTAATCCGTGCAATTTGCGTTTTATTTCTATGAATGTTAATGTTCCAAATTCAAATCACTTTAAATTCAATACACTCTAAGTACTTATCATCCCCGTTCTATGAGAAAATATTTCTCCCTAGATTTTGATGGAACAAGTTTTGTACGGCGTTGTTAGCAATATCTAATTGTTTCAGGAATTAATGCATTGTCACTTTCATAACTCGACGTAGAACTCTAATAATTTGCAAAATACCTACAACTTATATAGGTAATGTACTAATCACAAGAACAGAGAGGTAATAAGCGCTCATTGTTTTTTTTTTTAGTTAGCACAGGTCACCCCGCGCTATGCAGCCAGCACGTACCAACCAGTAATCCGTGCAATTTGCGTTCGATTTCTATGAATGTTAATGTTCCAAATTCAAATCACTTTGCCGGCCCGCTGCTTAGCTCTGAACAGAAAAGAGCTATTTTGCTCCCCGCTAGTGACATTAAAGTGACATTTTTCGAATAGAAGGGATGAAAATATAACTAGTTTATTATAACTAGCATATTACATATATATATCATACCTTACATTGATTTGGCTAAGTTTTGACCTCGATATATAATGATCGTCGATATCGTGATAATGGCGATAATGGCGTACACCCATGGTAAGCTTAATTAGCTTGTTATGGAACCTAGAATGCAGAGAAAAATACTTACTTTTTTTTGTATTTACAAAAAAAAGTAAGTATTTTTAAAATATAATATATATATAAAATACTTACTTTTTTTTGTATTTACAAAAAAAAGTAAGTATTTTTCTCTGCATTCTAGGTATGTATGTATGTATTTACATACATATTATACATAGAAATAGCCATATTCATGCACACACAGAGCGGGGATCGAACCCGCGCCTCCTGCGTAGCAGTCGCGTGCACTACCGCGTCCGCCACGCCACATATGTATGTGTGTAATTAAATTGTAAAAAACTACCCCAGGAGGGTACCGGCAACACCGGAGAATCCCTCCCTGGACCATCAAGTGGTCCGGGCTGCCCCTCGTATTCTGGGGAGGGCAAAATCGCGCAACCAAAAGATACAAGTAAAGTTAACACTAAGACCCTCGAAAACGTACTGAGTCGTCCCGACAATCTCGGGTATGACCTTACGCTTATAGAGGAGATAAGCACTCAAAGTGAGGAAGGCGTGTGGATCTCCAGGAACCGACGTAGGAGAGAGCGCGTGAGAAAGAAAAAGGAGGAGGCAAGAGCTGGCCCAACTGAACCCGGAACGTCAACCAGAGCGGTGACATCTACACCGAGAGGTGGTGAGGACGTACGGAAGGCCACCAAGTTGAAAAGACAGGAGACAGACCCTGAAGAGCGGACGCAGCAACGGCCACCGAAGCGACCCAAAACGGATCCACGAAACGAGGGACCACGAAGACCTACTATGGGTCAGAGTGATCTCTCCGTTATCATCGTGCGGGGGGACGGCGCTAAGATGGACGAAGCTACCGCTGCCGTAATCAGGGAAAGACTGGTAGACAAGATAGAGGAAGCAGCGATCAACGGAGTCAACGCCTAAACTTATCGTTCGCTGTATCGGGGCTAGTAGCCGAAGGCTACTTCTTAGTCAGCCCGATGAACGAGGGGGCGATGTTATGGCTCCTGAGCTGCGACCTTGGGGAGCATAATGGTGTTCAGCTGACACCAAAAAGATTAGAGGCCCACAAGATATATATATGGCTGCCCGGAAACCTGGTGGGCAAGCGCCTAGACCCACTAGGCCTTATCAAGCTCCAAAACGGACACCGGGCAGACCTGAAGATATCGGAGTGGACCCTCATCCGCAAAGAGGCTATGCACCTTGGAACAAGGCTGGTGGTAGGAGTACCCGAAGAAGGGGCAAAAGACCATGTGTGGCTCAACTACCAAGTCACACATGTGTATGGTCGAGTCATGGGCAAAGGGCCCGACAACCCAGCCCCTGGAAAGCCTCCTAGTCTACCTACACACAAGGAGACACCGGGTGAAGGGCCTGTTGAAAACGGCAGTAATGCTCAGGTGTATACTCCGCAGAGGAGGACCACTGGCGAAGGCATACCGAATCAACAGCGCCCTAACCAAACCAGCACACAACAGGCGACCAACACAAGTGGGGCGCAACCAGTAGTCGGCAAACGGGACGCTGCGGCGGAAGCCCCGAAAGGGGGTCCGACCGACAGCCTTACACCCCGCAGACAGGTTCGCCCAGGACAGACAGCCTCAGCACACCCCCTCCCCACGCCCCATACACTAACAAATGAACACATACAGCAACACACCACAAAAACACACAAACAAAATAAAAATAGTTCAAGTTAATCTTCACCACTGCTGCGATGCCATGATAGAGTTCTGCAGACATGTGGTGGATGAGAAAATAGACATCGCACTATTGCAAGAGCCATACGTCGTCAAAGGACGCATCTCTGGGCTCGATTCCTTGGGAGGAGAGATCATCTACCACGACAGCGGTGAGTCAACTCCCAGGGCATGCATATACATCAGCAATAGTGCAAGATCGTTAGGAATAATAAAGTCAGATTGTTACAGTGACCTAGCTAGTGCCACAGCGACAATCCAGCTAAATACAGGTGCCAGAGAGAGGGTACTACTAGTCTCCGCATACATACCAAGCGAGATGGACTACAGACCCCCGACCCCGGAAATGGAAGACATCACAAGGAAATACAACGGTAAGAACATTCCTATTATTCTAGGTTGCGATGCGAACTCCCACCACGTGGTGTGGGGCAGCACGGACTGCAATAATAAAGGTGACTTACTATTAGATTTCATTAGCTCAACAGGCTTTGACATACTGAACGAGGGCAATACGCCCACCTTCGTAACAAAAGCCAGAGAAGAGGTGCTGGACATCACCATAGCAACTTACAGGATAAGCCAGCACATCACAGACTGGAAAGTAGACGTAAGAGACTCGAAATCGGACCACAGACGCATAACATTTTGCCTGGGGGCCAAAATCGAGAAGACTAACCAGGAATGCAAGGAAAACCGACTGGGCAACATACCAAACCGGTATTGAGAAATGGAGCCCAATCGATCGAGACCTCCTAAAAGGGACCGAAGACCTTGAAAGAGAAGCCAACCGACTGGATGAAACTCTGAGAGGGGCATATCACAACGCATGCCCACTAAAAGAGATCAAACCAGGTAAAGGACAACAATGGTGGACCAAAGCACTTGAAAAGAAAAGAAAAAAGACAAGAAGAGCCCTCAGAATAGCCCAGAGGAAGGGCGACGAGAGCTCCTGGCTTGCCTATAAGACAGAAAGAAACGCCTTCAAAAAGGACTGCAAGAGGGAGAACAGGAAAAGCTGGAAAGCGTTCTGCGAGGGCGTAGAGAGATACCCCGACGCAGCGAGACTAGCAAAGATGTTCCCCAAAAACAGCACCTGCAAATGAGGCAGCATCAAAAGCGGAGAAGAACTAATCTCTGATCCGGACAAGATTCTGGAACTGATGCTCAGCACTCACTTTCCGGAATGTGAAGAATACACAGATGATGAAATCTCTACCAACATCCACCCGGCGGGTGGAACGGGGGAGGAGACACTAATCACAATGGAGCATCTACAGTGGAGCGTGAGTTCGTTCCAGCCCTATAAGGCAGCGGGGCCGGACGAAATCTTCCCAAAAATGCTACAAGCAGCAATTGAATATATGGGCGAGGACCTCCTGGCTATGTACAATTGCAGCATCAGGAATCAGTACATCCCAAAAAGATGGAGAGAAGTAAGAGCAGTCTTCATACCGAAACCTGGGAAGGCCACGTATCAAGACGCCAAGGCTTTCAGATGCATAAGTCTCTCCTCATTCTTACTAAAAACTCTAGAGAAGATATTAGATAGATTGATCAGACAACAAGTGGCTAATAGCGGATCTCCTCTACACAGAAACCAACACGCTTACATGGAGGGCAAATCAATCGAACTGCCCTCCACACGCTGACTAACAGAGTGCAGAGATCGCTAAGCAACAAAGAGTACGCACTAGGCTGTTTCTTCGACGTGGAGGGTGCATTCGACAGAGCCACCCCAACCTCGATAGAGGAAACCCTGAATCGGGAAGGAATAAACAAGAATATATCAGGATGGGTGAAAAATATGCTGAAACACCGACTGATACATGCAGAGATAGCAGGCACAAGACGAACAGTAGTGGCCAAACGAGGCTTTCCACAA
Organism: Eilema sororculum; assembly: GCA_914829495.1. Classification (NCBI taxonomy): domain Eukaryota; kingdom Metazoa; phylum Arthropoda; class Insecta; order Lepidoptera; family Erebidae; genus Eilema; species Eilema sororculum. The sequence continues at coordinate 11,066,576 of OU618542.1, forward strand.
GGAGGATGTCTATCACCACTGCTATGGTGCCTGCTAATAGACGAGCTAGTCGACAAGATCAACAAGATGCACATATACACACAGGCATACTCGGATGATGGTGTGCTCCTGGTCACAGGAAAAGTCCTCAGCGTCATATGTAACATTATGAACAGAGGGCTAAAAGTAGCACTAGAATGGTGCAGGAGTAAAGGCCTAAACCTAAACCCTGACAAAACCAAAGTAGTCTTATTCACCCAAAAAAGGAAAATTGAATGGTCGGTACCAATCAAACTAGATAACCAAAACCTCGAAGTGGTGAAGGAGGTCAAATATTTAGGAGTAATACTGGACAGCAAACTGACCTTCAAAACACACATAAGAAATGCATGCTCAAGAGCAAAAATGGCCATGATGCAATGCAAAAGAGCCATAGGCAGAAGCTGGGGAATGAAACCAGCCATGGTGCTGTGGATATATAAGGCAATTATTTTGCCAAGGATACTCCACGGATCCCTAGTATGGTGGCACACAACCCATAAAGTGAAAAACAAACAAGAACTGAACAAAGTTCAGAGACTGGCAACACTAATGACTACCGGCGCGATGAGGACCACTCCCACAGCCGCTAGAGATCATACTGGGCCTAAATCCGATAGACCTTGAAATAAAAAGGAAAGCAATAGAACAATGGTTCAAATTGAGAAGCACAGGTCGATGGACAAGCAATATCTTTGACGAAGGTCATGCCAAGATCAGTCAAGGATATGAAGATAAACTGTCAATGGTCCTATCGAACAATGATCTTATCAGTAAAGAAAGGATCTTTGACAAAAAGTACAGAGTACATATTGGACAGAGGGAGAATTGGAAGATGGATGCAGGAGGCACTATCTGTTACACGGATGGCTCCAGAAAAGAATCCACCAAACTCTCTGGTTCTGGAATACACATAAAACGTGGAAATGGAACAGTAATAAAAAGGACAATCTCCCTAGGCAAATATGCAAGTGTCTTCCAATCAGAAATCTATGCCATAATGGAATGCGCGGAAATGGTGAGCCGCCTTAAAGATGAAGGAAAGGTAACTCTATATAAGGTAAATCTATAGCGATAGCCAGGCGGCACTGAAGGCACTAGACAGAACAGAAACAACATCAGCACTTGTCAAGGAATGCAAGAAATCATTGGAAAGACTGACCAGGCGTAAACGTAGACGTAAGACGTAACACTTGCCTGGGTACCCGGACACGAGGGTAACACGGGCAACGAAATCGCTGACGAACTGGCCAGAAAAGGAGCTGACGTGAACCAGGTGGGCCCTGAGCCAAGATTGCCCATAGCCCACAAAATCACGAAGGGAGTGATAGGCCACAGCATAGTCGCCGAAACAAATCGCAGATGGAAATCCTCGCCTGTCATGAGACAGTCGAAGATCTTCATAAAAAGCATGGACACGAAGAAATCAAGCCAACTGTTGAAACTGTCCAGGGGAAACATGAGGCTGGTTATAGAAGTAATATCAGGACACTGTCGACTAAACAGGCACCTGACACTTATAGGAGTGAAATGCCCAGAGTGCATGGAGGCCGAGACCAGCCTCCACCTGCTTGCCAAATGCCCCATGTACTCAAGAGCAAGATGGGAAAACATGGGGACGGACACATTAGAAACACCAGACCTTGAGGATCTGAAGGTGGAACAGATCGTAAGATTCTGCAAAGAAACAGGTAGGTTCGACAGAGCGCCGTGATTGCCGGACGCCCCCTTGGCCTCCCCAGGGGAGGCACAGGAGATTTGGGTGAAATGGCCCACAAAGAGGGCAGATCACCCGTCCGGTCGACGGCGTCCCCCGCTGGAAGTAAGTAAGTAAGTAAGTAAATTAAATTGTATGACAGGTGTGAAAAGTTCAGTCTCATTTTAGACAGCTTTCTGAGTAATAAAAGTAACTACAAATTTAGAAATAGAATAAATTATTCCATTAGTGCTGTGTGAAATAAGTGACATGTAGCTTTTATACTTGTTTATTTGAAATATGTTTCATAAATACATCTAAAGGATCATCACTGCTGGTGTTGTTGTCAGGCTGTTTCCTTGCATATACTTGAACAAGTTTCATGTGCTCTTCCAGATTCTCAATTTCATTTTTTTCCGAATCAAAATATTTGTCCTCTGCATCCTGGGACACCTGATGTAAATCATCATATTGTTCATCATTATCTACATTGTTATAGTCAAAATCCTCATCTCTGCCTTCTATAAAACTGCTATACATCTCTTGTAAAAACTCTTCTCTGAGTAAGTTCCTCTCTGGAGCTGTAATCATACACTGTTTTCTTTTTTCCGGCATATAACTTGGTCTTGTGTCAGGAGTATCAAACTCACCCCACTGCTTCTTTACTGTATGACGGCTACTATCACCACTATCACAATTATCATGTTTACTTATTTGCATGGATTCAATATCCTCTTCCAACATTTGCTCATTTTTCATTTCTCTCATTTCATTTCTGTCAACTGTATCCAGAATCATATTTAAAAATGTCAGGTTTTCATGATCGACATTATCTCTTTCCTTAATTTCTTCATCGGTCAAGTATTGACCTACCAACTGCTCATACAGTAAAGGATTTCTATACATCATTTGTTTTTCACTGAAGTAGTCGGTCTCAGTTTTTAGTTTTTGCAAAGCTTTATATCGCCTATTCCTTACTCTTTTGTGTCTACTCTTGTCGGAGTGGTATTTTTTTAACTGCTCTATACAATCTCGTAACCTTTCATCTACTTGTGGCTCGGTAGCTAAATTTTCAAAGTAACCCATGTGGTAAGGCGTTAGATACTTGCCAAATTGTAACAAAAACTCTGTAGGTGAGCGTTGGTAAAGATCACAAGCCATCTTTATCTTTTCGCTGGTCCGTATTTCGGATTCGTCGACATGAGCATTTTTAAACGAGACTTTAGCACTGCGTACCAAATAATCAATTATATCATTAATTGGATCGATATACACTTCATCTTCGTTATCCAATGTGTTTTCTAACCCGTTTATTACATCCATTTACGATTGTTCTGCTACTTGAGCAAAGCAAGTTTCGTTTCGACCTTTTTTGTAAGCAGACTAGATGTAAATACATACAATTGGAAGATTTTGACAGAATAATTTAGGAACAAAGAGTATATTATAAGGTTTCGGAATAATTCTTCGGAATTCTTGAATCTCTTGTGAATAGTGGAAGATTTCCAGTAATAAATAATATAAATATTATTCTATAGTGGAAGTGGAGTGAAGTGACAGTATTGTGGGGGAGTGAAGTGAAATTACAGTAGTAACTGGTAGTAACTAGTAGTTGTAGTAGTAAGTTTCCGATACTAGGCGGTACTTGGTCCGGTTTTCAAATCTGCAGTGCAGTCTCATACTAGGCCATCGAGTATTATATCAAGTCCCTCGAAGTCCGTATCATACTCCGTTATCTGTAAAATCTCTCGTTAACAAGAACAACATTAGCTGGACTGTTTCACTCACTCATATTAGAACATATCTAGCTATTTTGCTCGTTCATGACAAAACAAACAAGGTATTTTAGGTACGTATCGCACTTGACGAGACCATATAAAAAAAACTGGTTTGTGCTGAATCTTGAGCTTTCATGCACGCGCCTGATTGGAGAACTGATACTAATACAAGATGGCTTCATCTGCATTCATGCTGCAGAGTAGTCATATGTCTTACGGACTCTCCTGGTGGAGAAGCGAGGATTTATTTGTTCATACTGTTGAGAGCATGTTGCTGAAGAATAAAACAAACCATCCATATTCATAATATTCATATTAATATTATAAATGCGAATGTAACTCTGTCTATCTGTCTGTCTGTATGTTACGCTTTCACGCCTGAACCACTGAACCGATTTTGATGAAATTTGGTATAGGGGTAGATTAGACCATGAGAAAGGACATAGGCTATGTTTGGTCGTGATAACCGACATCCACGTGGGTGGAGCCACGGGCAAAAGCTAGTAAACAATAAACTAATATTCCACAACATTCTACACAACGCTATTTAGACCCATGGTAAGCTTTTATAGCTGGTGTTATGGAATCTAGAATGCGGATAAACATACTTATTTTTTTTTGTAAATACATTCATATTATACATAGAAACATCCAGACCAATGCAAGTAGCCATATTCATGTATAAAAATATTTGCACTGAACGGGGATCGAACCCGCGCCTCCTGCGTGGCAGTTGCGTTCACTACCGCCACGCTACAGAGGCTGTCAATAAAAGATGGTAATCACCTGTTATTTCCACATTTGGGGAATAACAGTTGCTTCGCATATTGTTGTAGTATCCGGTAGCCGAGCCCGAGATCTTTCTAATAAAACCTACCACATAACCAGTGGTATGAACCCATTCCTACCTTTTCCGACACCAACTGCAGTAGGGGTAGCGATTTAAATTAACTTAATATTTGTACATGTGGCCAAAGTCAATAAATTAGTCAGAAAAAAAAAACATTCAATCAACTTAAACATACATCACTACTCTGCTGAATATTTACTTGACATCGAGTCATATTTACTATAAGTATATGCGTGGCGTGTGATATTGTGATTAAACTAGGTAGAACAGGTATTTGTATCGAGTATATTTAAGTACTCGGACTAGGTACACCTAGTCCAACCCATCTCTTACTGACATGACAGTTGACAGTGACAAAATGACAATGACAAGAGTTGACGGTCAATACCACAGATAGTAAATTCAGCCCAGAAACATAATAGGATGTCGAAACAGACGATGAGTGCTTTTATATTATGTAGTTATGAATGTTAATGGGATGACACGTTTTTTCAACGCCACCGTTCCAATTGGACTTTAGAAGTTTAGAATCTGGAATTTGGATAAACCAAAATTGTGGTCCTGGATTGGATGGATGGATGGATGGATTTATTTTGCGGATTTTATAGACGGACGTTCACGATTACACTCGCCCTAGACGCTGGACTTCCTCTCTTGCTGAATATAAAAGCGCCCAGACGTAGAAATTGTGTCTATGGTTTGACGTTAACTTTAATTTTGACGTGTCCTGTCACTTGTCACCTCTGTCATTTCAGACAGTGAATCGAATAAAAACATAAAAACATCTATGATACAGTGTTATGTTCTTTCTTATTTGTTGTCCGGGTAAATATTTAAATAAAAAGGTCTTTATTATGTGTACAGTAGTTGTAGAAATAAATCATATAGTTATCGGTTACAATTTACAATACAATAGTGCCTAGTGCCAGGTTTTGAACAGTTAAAATTACCTACGGTGTGGAAATGGTTGGAGCAATATAATTTTATAAGAAGTAATTGATAAGGAAGAGGAAAATGCAGTGGCAATGGGAATACATGTGCGGACCTCATGGTCTGCAACCATGGGACGACAGATTAAAAGATTTTGGACAATGCTTTCAAGAATTATTTTTCCAAGTACCACTGTATTTCATGATTGCTATTATATCAGGCTATTATGTTGGATACAGAAAAGATTGGGTCATTCGAGAGAAGATACAGGAACAAACAATAATTCTACGTAGTTTCATTGTTTTAGCTCTAGTCTTCATTCCAATCATAGAAATTTATATTTATGTAACAAAGTCTGATTCCGTTTTGTATCCCATTGATTACTTTACTGCGGGCTCGTCATGCTTGGCGTGGTTGGTTCATTTCGGTTACGTCTTGGCGTTGAAACACCGTCTAGGTCCTAGTTCCAGAGGGCCATCATCACAGATAGTGATGTGGAGTCTTGCTGTCATCCTGAATTTAATTGCATTGCGGAGTAATATAATGGCTGGTAATGTTATTGCATTTGACATTGCCATATTGTGCTGCCATGTGCTGTACTTTCTGACACTCATTCCGTCAAGTGACTCCAGACCTACATTCTACTCCCCATGCCTTGTTGGTTCTCAACATTCACATGTAAGTTGAAAAGCATTTTTATAAATTGTATAGTATAGCAGTTTCATTTAAACTATAAATATATCAATGTTCTTGTTAACAGAATGAGTACACACCATTACTACCACATCTAGATGAAGGAATACTGGGGACTGCTATGCAAGGAACAGGTTGCCTGTCCAAATTACTTTTTTCATGGGTGAACCCTCTACTTCAAAAGGGTAAGGTTATAACCTTCTATAAGCTTCAGTTTCAGCTTAGGCCAAAAAACTATACACATAGTATATGTATTATGTTTAAATGAAACTTGGTTTGCTTTAAAACTTGAAATACCTACTACTTAATTGGTTAGTAATGAATGTTACACTAATTTGTTAATTAAGAATTGGTCTAGTTGCACACATTTTGGCTAGATCCAAGCAGAATCACTTACCTTGGAGAGCTACCGTAACATTTAAATTCAACTTTATAACCTATGACATGTTTTAGGTATGGACAATAAGCTGAATGATGCAGAAGAACTTTTTGACTTGCCAGCAAAGTATAGTTGCTCGTATGTAGGAGCTCGAATGGACAGAGCACTTATTGGAAATGTAGATAATTATCAGCAGTATCAAGACGTCCCTCATGAACCATTCCTTGGATCAGGTAATCTATCTCTCTATCTATCTATCTATCTAGAGATGTCAATAGGTTGATATCTGGTGAAGTCTAAACAGAACAAAAGACAGTCTTCTGCATAATTTTGAACAAAAGTGAATATTAAAATTTTTAATGCTGACTAACCCAATAAATCGCACTCTATTATTATTATAATTAAAATCAAGTTGATTGTGAGCTTCATGTGGTATCCCATGAATAATAATTCTTCAGGCTCTATTTTTTGTAAATGAAAAGTAGGATAAAATTTATCTAGTAGGTAGAATTAAAAAATACACTATTCAATCCTAAACTAATTTGTAGTAGTAATTATGAATGTAACTTGTAGAGGAACAGTTGTACCATTTTTGTACTTTCCAGGTTATGGAGCAACAGGAGAAACAGCAACACAAGCTACCACCCCTGTGACACCCACCCTACGAGTGTTAGTCCGGTCACCCCGTAGACAAAACGTTACTTTACTGAGAGCTTTGCATAGTTGTTTTGCTCTTCAATTCTATAGCATTGGTATTCTTAAGCTAGTTTCTGATATGGCTGGTTTTGCTGGCCCCATATTGCTCAATGGTCTTATTAAATTTGTTGATGATGAGAGCATTGATCAGCATTTTGGGTAAGTACTATAAATAAAATTGTTTGTGTGTAAGAAAAAGCCCAAGATTTTTATATGGAGTGTTCATAGGTCGCCTTCAGCTAAATCTTCATACCCACCTCTTAGATACATCTCTATTGCTTGAATGATAGGATAGCCTATGTTTATTAGAAGTAATAATATGGTAATGCTACTATGTAGTGAAGATAAGCTTCCTACATAGTACAAAACAAAATCGCTTTCCGCGCCTGTCCGTCGCTATGTATGCTTATATCTTCAAAACTACGCTACAAATTTTGATCCGGTTTATTTTAATAGATAGAGTAATTCAAGAAGAAGGTTTATATGTATAATACATACTTAATGTAGTAGAGGGTGCAGCGGGAACAGGATCGGACGGCATGCAGGTGAAAAAAATTGGCGGTACGAAGTTCGCCGTGTCAGCTAGTGAACCATATAATATATATATGTATACATACTGTGGTTTATTCTATCACTTAAGATACTATCATCATATTATTTATTATTCTATTCCTATTTTATAAGTATTGTGTCCATTCTGCAAAGACTATTTAGGTGTGTAGATGTACAGTATGCGTTTTACTAGGACACCATAACTTTATATTATAATATCCTCTTTTTTAATCAACTTCAAAGGAAATGGTTCTATGTTCATCTGTATGTTTTTTGCAGTTACATGTATGCGGGAGGTTTACTGGCAGCAACTTTAGTATCCACGTTTTTTAATGTACATTTTAATTGGTTGATGTCGATTATCGGGCTCAAAATGCGCGGTGCAATAGTAGCCACGATACTAAGAAAAACCCTGAGTGTCACTTCAACAGAACTGAATAAGTCTTTCTCGATTGGAGAAATAACTAACTTTATGTCCACTGACACAGATAGGATTGTAAATTCTTGTCCAAGTTTTCATGCATTATGGAGTATACCCTTGCAGGTAGGAACTTAATTGTTCTTTATGAAACCTAAAATAAATTAAAATGTATTCTTAAGAAATGTTTTCTTTTTTCAGTTATTTATCACACTGTTCTTACTATATCAGCAAGTAGGAATATCTTTCCTTGCTGGTGTAGCATTTTCTATAATCCTAATCCCCATAAATAAAGTTATCGCTAACAAAATTGGTCAACTTAGCACTGAGATGATGAAGCACAAGGATTCTCGAGTCAGTTTGATAACTGACATGCTTAAAGGCATAAGGACAGTTAAAGTGCATGTTTGGGAGGAATATTTCATTAATCGCGTGACAGGTATGTGCTCTTCTAAGATAAAAATGATGCATACCTACTAACTGGTGACACAATCCATCCATGCTTATCCATACTTCCATACTAATATTATAAAATGCGAAAGTAACTCTGTCTGTCTGTCTAAGTATGTTACGCTTACACGCCTAAACTACTGAATCTATTTTGATTAAATTTGGTATAGGGTAGATTAGAACATGAGAAAGGGCATCCATACTAATATTATAAATGTGAAAGTAACTCTGTCTGTCTGTCTGTATGTTACGCTTTCACGCCTAAACTGCTGAACCGATTTTGGTGAAATTTGGTATAGGGGTAGAGTAGACCTTGAGGAAGGACATAGGCTATGTTTGGTCGCGATAACCGACTTCCACGCGGGCGGAGCCGCGTGCAAAAGCTAGTAGGCTATATTTAGTTGCGATAACCGACATGCGCGCGGGCGGAGCTTCGGGCAAAAGCTAGTTATGTTATAAATGTGAACATAACACATTACAAAGTGAGCATTCCTGTAATGAGTATAAGGAAATCCTACCTCTTTTGTAGTGTTGTAATTTTGCTATGTATGAGTGTCTGTGTGCTACTTAGCTATTCGCAGAATATTTTAAAAAGCATTCTGTTTTAGAGGCGCGAGGTAAAGAGCTTCGTTACCTTCGCGGCCGCAAGTATCTGGACGCTATCTGCGTGGTGCTGTGGGCCACTACGCCTGTCCTGGTCGCCGCGTTCACTCTAGGCACCCATGCGCTACGTGGGTTAGAATTAGATGCTGCCACTGTAAGATTATATTCGTTTTTTAATCTATTTATACACTACAAATACTAATTTCCCAGTCACATTATTCTAGAGTTTTAAACGCGCTTGAACAATCCACTGGACTCATTGGAATGGGTACATTCCAGTATCAACTGGATTCACTCACTGGATTGGAATGCTACTGGAATAATGTGAACCGGGCAATGTACTGAGTAGTTTGTTTGTTTTAATGTGTTTTAGAATAAACTGGTATTTTCAAAAGTCTTTTTGAATTTGATAGCCCAGATTTCATTTCATCATTGGTCCATTGATTATACTGTACTCAATAATATGCGCTATTCACTTAGTACTGTGCAATCAGACATTGACAATTATTTTGATGTTTTATTACAGGTTTTTACTACAGTTGCACTCATCAATATGCTAATAGCTCCTTTAAATGCTTTCCCTTGGGTGCTAAATGGATTAACAGAAGCTTGGGTATCAATAAAACGTATTCAAAAGTTATTAGATGTAAGTAATTATGAATTTTCCTTCCATGTTGGTTCTTAGTTTACCACATTTATTTTACGCTAAGAAATTAGCTTCCAGATATGGACTCAGAATTCTACTACGATCGTGTTAATAAAAATCATGACGAAGACAAAATAATAATATTTAAAAATGCAACTTTTGCCTGGACGAAACCGTCAAAGAGAAGAAAAACTCCAAAGAAATCTAGGAAGAATAAAGGAAAATCTAAGAAAAACCTCTCTAGGGCAAATATACAAAGACGAGATTCGACGTCATCTTCCGAGACACAGCTTACGCAAGAAACGCCTTTCACATTAAAAGATATTTCTCTAGCAATGGGAAGAGAAGAACTGATTGGGGTGACTGGCGAAGTTGGCAGTGGAAAATCATCTTTCTTGCACGCTATCATAGGAGATATGGTAAAGAAAAGTGGTGACCTGCAAATACCTGAGAATCTTGACAGTGAGTCTCGTAAACTTACTCTCAAAACTCGCTGGCTTTAGTCCTTGTAATGCAATTTTATCTAATATCTTTATAGGTTTTGGATATGTGGCGCAAAAGCCTTGGCTAATCAGAGGTACGATTCGAGACAACATTTTGTTTGGGAAGCCCTATGATGAAACTAAATTTCGAAGTGTGGTCGACGCCTGTGCGCTCACTGGCAAGTATTGATGTTATTAACTGATTTTCGTACTTTTCTCAGAACAAATATGAAAATAATTGTTTGAAATTGTAGAGGATTTGAACATTCTTGGTTGGAACGCGTATGTTGGTGAAGGAGGCTGCACTCTCAGCGGTGGACAACGTGCTCGTATCGCACTCGCACGCGCAGTCTATCAAGACAAACAAGGTACTTTCTAACAAAACAAACAAAATATTTTTTTTGTTTGTCTCCCATTATATTATACCCACCTATACGCATCCTCAGTGGTGCAGTTGTATTTTTATGTATTAAAATAGTGAACGCTAAATATCTATCCATACTAATATTATAAATGCGAAAGTAACTCTGTCTGTCTGTCTGTCTGTATGTTACGCTTTCACTCCTAAACCACTGAACCGATTTTGATGAAATTTGGTACAAGGGTAGAGTAGATGTTTGGTCGCGATAACCGACATCCACGCGGGCGGAGCCGCGGGCAAAAGCTAGTATTCTATAAAAAAATAAATAAAATTAACAGACATAGCGGAGGTCTAACAGAGTGCGTCAACCTTAGAATTAAATATCTTATTATTTTGCTCATGGTCAGTGTATCTCCTGGACGATGTACTGTCGGGCGTGGACACAACAGTGGCGCAACATATAATGTCGCAGTGCATCATGGGCTTGTTGAAACATACTACGCGCGTGCTCGTGGCGCACTCGCCGCGTCTCCTCGCCCGCACCGCGTACACCGTGGTTATGCGGAATGGCAGAATTGTTAGACAAGGTAAACAAATCTGGTCTCACCGCCAAATAATTTCTCATTACTACTCCTTACCGTTTGCACACAAAGCTGGCAATTTGGAGCTCGGTGTTCGCTCTACTATTTCATTATTCATTTATCCTAGCTTTTACGGGGGCGACTGCTGGTCTTACCCCCAAACCCAAGAAGAAGCAGCCAATTACCTATTTTTGTTACTTTATAGTTTATAGCTAATGTACAACATTTTTTCCACCTTTGTCGTTGACATTAAAAATAGTAAAACGCTACATAGTTTTACATTTGTGTGAATCTATTTAAGTTATTTTTATTATCTTTTTCAAGCGATAATTTAAAAAGTTGTGTAATAACGAGTTTGGAATTATCTGGTAAACATTTACTAGAAAAACTGCCCTGTCTTTAAAACCATACAATCTAGCAAGTTTGTAAATATCTCAATGAAAATGGCATTAACAATGAATGTTTACAGGGCCACCAGAATCAGTACTGAACGACATTGACGAGTTTATGCCGAGTGAACCAGAATCGTTGGGTGAAGAACCGCCGCGACCGCAAAACCCTCAAACCGATGATAAGGATAACGTTAGTCATAATAGTTTGGACGATGAAGTAAGTCAGCTCGTGTCGTTATTACATTCTTATTTGAATTATAGGTATATTATTTCATAAGAATGTCCTTATTCATTGAGAGTATATAAGTATATGCTGGTAAATTTATACTGGAAACTTAGAGGAATGGTGAATATACACCAAGGAATCTCGGAAATAATTTTAATTAATACTAAAGCAGCTTTGATGTTTTTTTTAAATCTTTATTTCTTCCAAGGGACCGAAAAAAATAATTTCGTAAAATAAACGTAGGTATATACGGTCGACAAAGATACGGCTGCACCTTTACATATAACTTTATACGAAATGGTGACTGTATCTCTTTTGTCGACTGTACACGCGTAACAAATTCTGAGAAGTAATGTATCACAAGATACATCAGTTACTATGCAGTGATTACTGCATCCGAGGGGCAATCCCGGTTGCATCCAAAGTTTGCTCTTTGGAGTCCACTCTCCCACTCCTACGCATAGTTTGGTTAAATATAAACCAAAATTTGGGTGGGAGTAAAACTAACTATAAGTTTTTAAGAAGTCTACACATCCAATAACTAAGAGCGAACCAACGATCCACGATCAAATCAAAATTAATTAGATCGTCATGTTTTTACCTGACTGCGCCAACGAGAGATTTTATTAAAAAAATATTAAAAAAGATTGCAATTACACTTATCATTTGCAATTACCAATTCACCATCAATGATGACAGAACAATGGCACCATGTGAATCAATCTTAAATTATCGTGCAACCTTTACTCTGACTATTATATGAATATTTATGGAATAGTAGATTTCAAGATTGCATCAGATAAGCAAAATAAATTCCGGTTCTATTATCTACAAGGTGATATACCTAATCATTTATTTATCATTGAACTCGTATGAATATATTATTCACAAGCTGAACTGGCTACATATCGAATTATTATCAAATACATATCTTCGGGGTCATTGTCCACCAGACAGACAAAGATATTATGTATTCATAATAGCTGTTGTCCGCGGTTCCGCCTGTGAATGTCAGTTATTGCGACCAAACATAGCCTATGTCCTTTCTGTGTCATGGTCTATGTCAAGGTCTATTCTGTAATATATCTCTGTTTTAAATTTCATCAAAATTGGTTAAGCGTAGCGGACAGAGTTATTTTCGCATTCACAATATTAGTATGAATTAGGTATAGACAAATTTATAGGCGCAGATTTTCTAATAGGTGCATTTACGATTAAAAAGAACAACCTGAATTTGCCAATGTTACGATTAGCTAGCCTACAGATAATCACCAGTGATTCATAAGCATACTGCATGTATTAACGGGCTCACATCGATAACGTAGTGAGTAAGAATATGACGTCTCGATGTCATGTATACAAAGATAGATAGCCTGTTGTATAAACCTAAATATTGATTCTAGATAGATAAATACTCTTTATTGCACACCAAACATAGGATACATACAAAGGACACTACATGGTAGTGACTTGTACAGTCACGAGCAATAATATATATACATTGTCACATTTTCTAAAATATGTAAACTTGTCCCAATTCAGAAAGAAGTGAACGACAATTTGTTCTAAACGAACTAACCATTAAACGATGTCAAAAAAAAGTATACGTTTATTCCACATTAATATAACCGAAACAAATTCATAAATAAATTCACACGTCGAATATCATATAAAACTATTCGTGACAATTTCTATAAAATGTAAACAAATGTACACAACACATGTAATAGACATTGTCACTGATACATATAAATGATATTGGAAATGTATACTTTCTTTTGTCGTTTTTGTAACTTTACTCGTTATTTAGTAGAATTCAGTGATCATGACGAATATTTATTTCCTAACTAACGGAGTGGGAGCTACGACTTGGGCAACCACGCACAGAGTACGAGGTAATAGCGGTGGTAAAACCCACTATGGGGAAGTGGGACCCTGACGGCCACCAATGCTGCGTGCTCCGCAGCGTGCAATGGCCAGCAGGGCCATTAGGGGGTACCGCACGATATCCTTTGAGACGGCGAGTCTCCTTGCCAGAACCCTACCGTGGAACCTGGATGCGAGAGTATATTGGTACCGAAAGGAGGCACGGAAACAGGGATGGGAACCCGAGCCTGAAGAGATTCAGGCCGTGAAGTCCCGGCTCCACCAGGACGTGGTAGCGGAGTGGGAGCTACGACTTGGGCGACTACGCGCAGGGCACGCCGTGATAGCGGCGGTAAGACCCATCATGGGGGACTGACTAGAGAAGCAACACGGTAACCTCTCGTACCGGCTGACACAGGTAATCACCGGACACGGGTGTTTCGGGAAGTACCTGCGGCAGATCCAGAAGGAGCCAACGTCTGAGTGCCATCACTATGATTGGAGCGAGGACACGGAACTGCACACGCTTACCGAGTGACTGGCGTGGGACACGCCGAGGCGGGTCCTAGTGGTGGCCTTCGGGGTGGGAGTCCTCACATTCGCCACTTTGCTCACAGCGATGGCACGATGCGCGAACGCTTGGGGTATTTGGGTCTTTGGTTGCCGGAGGTGAGAATGCAGGAAACATATCTCTCGCACCCCGGCAGACCCAAGACTATCTCTTTCGAGATAGATATATATAGATAGGGAGGTGCACTTTGCGCCGCCATCGCGGCCTGCTTCTGCGAGGGTGACAGACGGCTCTACCGATCACCCCAGGCCCGCGCTCATGGAGGACGGAGGTCGTTTTGCGACCTCCGACGCCCGATTGGCCTTTACTCTTCGCGGGTCCAGCCTTCGCTCTTCGTGGGCCCCGCGGGCCTGGAGTCTAATCCGGACCCAATTGGCCGCCTTCTTTCGAGCATTACTTGCTCGCAGAAGGAGGCGGTGGCACCCCAAGCATTCGCGCATCGTGCCATTGCTGTGAGAAAAGTGGCGAGTGTGAGGACTCCCACCCCGAAGGCCACCACTAGGACCCACCTCGGCGTGTCCCACGCCAGTCACTCACTCGGTAAGCGTGTGCAGTTCCGTGTCCTCTCTCGCATCACAGTGATGGCACTCGGACGTTGGCTTCTGCTGGATCTGACGCAGGTACTTTCCGAAACACCCGTGTCCGGTGATTACTTGCGTCAGCCGGTACGAGAGGTTACCGTGTTGCTTCTCTAGTCAGTCCCCCATGATGGGTCTTACCGCCGCTATTACGGCGTTCCCTGCGCGTAGTCGCCCAAGTCGTAGCTCCCCCTCCGCTACCATGTCCCGATGGAGCCGGGACTTCACGGTCCGAATCTCTTCAGGCTCGGGTTCCCATCCCTGTTCCCGTGCCTCCTTTCGGTATCGATATACTCTCGCATCCAGGTTCCACGGTAGGGTTCCGGCAAGGAGACTCGCCGCCTCAAAAGATATCGTGCGGTACCCCCTAATGGCCCTGCTGGCCATTGCACGCTGCGGAGCACGCAGCATCGGAGCATTGGTGGCCGTCAGGGTCCCACTTCCCTATAGTGGGTTTTACCACCGCTATTACCTCGTACTCTGTGCTTGGTTGCCCAAGTCGTAGCTCCCACTCCGTTAGTTACGAAATAAATATTCGTCATGGTCACTGAATTCAACTAAATAACGAGTAAAGTTACAAAAACGGCAAGTTCAGTGACAATGCCTATGTGTACATTTGTTTACATTTTATAGAAATTGTCACGAATAGTTTTATATGATATTCGACGTGTGAATTTATTTATGAATTTGTTTCGGTTATATTAATGTGGAATAAACGTATACTTTGTTTTGACATCGTTTAATGGTTAGTTCGTTTAGAACAAATTGTCGTTTACTTCTTTCTGGATCGGCATAAGTTTACATATTTTAGGAAATGTGACAATGTATATATATTATTGCTCGTGACTGTACAATGCTGCACTACAATGAGTGTTATTATCGCAATTTGCGATTTCTTCCAGACAACTATGATGGACAGACTATATTATCTACTAGAACCAGGGTAATTTGCGGCGTACACTAAATTATGACTAGGTACCTAATAGCTCAACGAATTAGCAAGCTGAAGTGGCAGTGGCTGGCCATATCTGCCGTAGGACCAATAACCGTTGGGGTAAACGAGTCCTTGAGTGGAGACCGCGCACCGGCAAACGTAGTGTGGGGCGCCCTGCGACTAGATGGAGCGACGATATACGCAGAGTGGCGGGTGGGGAGTGGAGGAGGACAGCCGAAGACCGGGCTAAGTGGCGTGTCATGGGAGAGGCCTATGTCCAGCAGTGGACTGCCGCGGACTGATGATGATGATGATAATGACCTAATATTTGTACCTAGTCATTCTCTGAGCCTTTTTCCCAGTTCAGTTGGGGTCAGCTTCCTAATCTTACTAAGACTCAGCTGAACTTACTGATATTTTCGGGAAGCGACTCCCACAATCTGACCTCCACCACCAATTTGATAATAATTTCATTGAATATGTTAAGAATTACTCCAAAATGTTCAAAAAACTGTGTAGACAAGCGAAGGCCATTCATATTAAAAGGAAAATAATTGAGGCTCCTAATAAAATGAAGGAACCTTGGAAAGTCATTCACAAAGAGTCCGGTAAATGTAAAATGAGGGATAGTATTACTAAAATTAAATTAGAAAATAAGGATTTAACCTCTCCGAAAGATATTGTAAATGCGTTTGAAGACTTTTTTACCAACATTCCATTCAAAGTCACTTCTTCAATCAATTCTTGCGCCCGCAGTGCTGTGGCTGTTCTTGAGAGTAATTTTTTTTAGGTCTTCTTCTAAATTTAACTTCAAACATATTGATCCCAGTGACATCTTAAAAGTTTTCAAGCATCTTAAATGATAAAGTCTGAAGATTACTGGGGCGTGTCAGTTAGTGTAATTAGTCATGTAATTGATATCATTTCACCTGATTTGGCACTTATATTTAATGAATGTGTTGTGTTGACATTTCCTAATTTAATGAAACATGGTAAACTAATACCATTATTTAAGAAGGGATCCAAGTCAGAACTTGGAAACTATCGCCCCATTTCTATTTTGCCAGTTCTGAGTAAGGTGTTCGAGAGAGTGATGCTTAATCAGATGCAACTGTACTTCAAGACCAACAATCTTTTCCACAGCCAACAATATGGCTTCACTGGCGGGAAATCTACCACCGATGCGGGAGTGGCCCTAGTTAGCCTAATCTACGACGCTTGGGAGGGATCGCAGGATGCCATTGGGGTATTCTGTGACCCCATTGTAATTTAGAATCTATTGTAATTCCTAGAAAGGTAGTGGCGTTTACGATTTCTAACCCTTTCCCCCCGAGCACAACATCGTCTATTTGCCTCACATTGGGTAGTGTAAACTTCATACATTTGGTCTTTTCTGCATTCAACAATAGGTTGTTTGCAGAAAACCGCTATACCGCCACGCCATAGAGGCTGTATCTAGTATCGTATTTAAAAAAAGTAAAGTAAAGGATTCTAGGATATAATTTAGATTTCCGGGTACAATTAAAAAATAGGTATTATATTCAACCAACATCTACAAGCCGACACTCTTACTGATTGACGGACGAGCCTTTGACTCAAGTTCGTTTTAGGGTTGGGTAGTCAGACGGTATAAGCCACATCGGGTTTTTAGTGTAGATGTCATTAGTAATATTATCTATGATGCATTTTTTTCGTTTTAATTTTTTTTATGCTTAGGTAACCACGCAGAGTCCCATTCCTATTTGAAATGTTCACAGCTAACGGATAAAAAATTAATATATATATAAAATATAAATAGAAATAAGATTTTAAATAAATTCAATACATTAATAGGTAAAGCGAAAACTTTGTACCTCATTATTCGAAAATTGCTCGGACGGAGAATACGATTTGTCTATCTACTGAAATACAGCTCTTTTTTAAAGAAAATCTCAATATAATAAAAATTCAATAATGTTCAAACTTATAATTTTTAACCACTAGTGTAATATTAAACATTTTTCCTCTTACAGGAAGCAATGACTCAAGGAACTGTCGGCTGGTGGGTTCTCGGACTCTATCTACGATCAGTCGGAGTCTTCCTCACCACAACTATTATACTATCATTAATCCTAATGCAACTTTCGCAAAACTTCACGTTCCTCTGGCTCACATATTGGGTTAAAAATAAAACGAGAAACTCTACAACAGCAGATATAGGACTGAAGGAACACGTAACGGAGTCTACAAATATAGTGGATCATGGAATAAACTTTGTTGAAAATATGATACACTCTGTAGTCAATTCTACAATATCACTCTTTGATGGGAAAACAAGAGAAACTCAAATTAACGTTCCTAATATACAGAGTCAAGAATATCCGTTGTTATCAAATAATACGCCGGTGTACACAGACAACTTTTATTTAGAGGTTTATTTTGGACTCGCCGCACTGAATCTCGTATTCACTATAATGCGAGCATTTTTGTTTGCGTATGGAGGCGTAAAAGCTGCACACAAGATACATAGAACTGTACTTAAAGTTATTGTAAAGGTAATTTTATATTTCTAGTCAAAATAACATTAAAAACTTTGAACTGTGAACCAAAAATAACTAAAATATTTTTTCAGGCAAAAGTGAAGTTTTTCGATATTACCCCATTGGGACGAATCGTTAACAGATTTTCATCAGACACGTACACAGTGGACGATTCCTTACCTTTTATTCTAAACATTTTGCTTGCCCAGTTCTTCTCACTGGTTGGTAAGTACATATGTACAGTATATTGAGTTCGTTGACATGTCCAAAAGTAGAGTGAGGTGCTAGCTGAAATGAGCTTGCCTCGGTTTTGTAGAGCCTTCTTACCGTCCAAGTCGTCCAACACTGTCCGTAGTTTTAACTACCGACATAATTATGAAAAAATAAAAAGAAACATTACAGCCCGAAGGAAGATAACCAAACTCACACTATTCTCAAGAGATATCAAAGCAAGGTTACTGTACTTTAATTTTATAATATATTTTATTTATTTTTGTAATCTTGATCTTTGCTTGCAGGCGCAGTAGCCGTAACAGTATACGGGTTACCTTGGTTACTGGTAGGGGTGGGCCCGCTAATTTTCATTTACTACAGACTTCAGAGAACATATCGCATCACATCACGACAGCTTAAAAGGCTGCAAAGCGTCACGCTCTCGCCCGTCTACACACATTTCAACGATACCCTCGACGGTACTTATGATAATAATTATTATATAATTCATGTCAAGCATACCAAAATCCACCACCTATATTGCTAATAGATGTCGCCCTAACTTGTAGTGGGAGTAACAGGATCACCATCGTTACATAATATATGAGAATCACAACGGCTTAAGGTGGTCCTGAAGTCAGAACTGGTAAATTAACAAGCCTGGTTCCGCTGTCCTCTGATGTTTGCTCCTAATGTGGTTTACCTTGTCTTTTACGCAAACGGGAGCAAGTAAACATTTTCGTAAATACACCCACAAAACCTGAGTTCCTTGCCGAAATCTTATCAGGTCGAGACCAGTCCACCGATTCGTAACGCAGCGTTACGAATCGGTGGACCATTCACTAAATAAGTACTTCTTTTTACGTTTTGTAAGTGGTGTTTTCATGGTTAGTTAGTCCCACTCTCTTCTTTCCTCCATAGGACAATAAGTGCAGGGCTTAGATGTCACCCGCATACGGTGCAGAATATACCTTCTAGAACCAAGTGGTTCGGTGAATCATTACTATGCCGCACCATTAAGACCTGGAACTTCCTGCCAGCTACAATCCCGGGTCCTTTAAGTGGGGCGTGAAAAGGCATCTGTTGAGGCCGTCAAGCAGAGTGCCACCATTGTTAACATGGTATATGTTTACGCAGCCGGGGTGCGAGGGATATATCGATGACAACCTCACCTCCGGCCTAGCACCACGACCCACAGTCGGCGTACGCTTTTAGTCGGTTCGAGTCAGACATAACTTCCCCTTCCGGCTCCGGCAGGGGAGTATCCGAGGGGATTTTCGCACGACAAAAAATTATATGTTTACGATGGTGACTCTCTTTCCGAGATTTTGCCATCAGGCGGGGTGAAGATAAATTGACGTGTCCTTTTATAAAAAAACATATAGGACAAACGACTTTGACTGAGTGTTTAAGAAAGTACATCGTTCGCAGGGCTAGACACAGTGCGTGCGTTTGGCGCGAGTGGCGCGTGGTCGAGCCGCGGCGCCGAGCTAGTGGAGGCGTGGCAGCGCGCGGCGCTGGGCTCGGCCGCCGCGGCGCAGTGGCTGGCGCTGCGCCTGCAGATCGCCGCAGCCACCGTCGTTGCCGCCGCAGCCACGCTGGCGGTAGTCCAACGGTCACTGCACACCTCCGACTCTGGTTTGTTCTCATATCTCTATCTTATCCTAACAGTAGGTCCTAGTTGTATCCACGGCCTATCTTTGTAGTCTTTGCGAGAAAGACTGCTGTCCGTTTAATATGAACTTATTGTGATCCATAGGACGCTGGTTCTATCCGGCTCGAAGGACCAAATTTATAGGGAATGCGAATCAAATAAAATATTAATTTTAGTTGTGTTGTATAATCACAATACAAAAGGTTAAGTTACAATATGCTGCGAAGCTATGACTTAGTTGCACCCGATGCCCGTAATTTCTGAAGTCGAACTGAGACAATCGGACCTATACAAAATTTCTTGCGCTATATCTCAATCAAAATATACGATAACTAGCTGACCCGTCCCGGCTTCGCCCGGGAAATTTCGTATTCCATATTTGATAGTGACTTAAATGACAAACTTTCCATACAAACATTTATCACCTATTGTACCCTCTTAGTAGTTAAATTTTGAAAAACGATGATACACGTGTTCATTCATTTCTTTAAAGACACAGGTTGATGAAATTTAGTGCATCTAGCTCTGAAAATGACGGGCTTTCATACGAACTCCCATCCTTTACCCCTTTAGTAGCAAAATTTCCAAAAATCCTTTCTTAGTGGATGATTACATCATAAAATGCATCTACTGTCAAAATTTCAATTTTGTAGATCCAGCTGTTTATGCTCTACATTGATGAATCAGTCAGTCAGGACAAGTAATTTTATATGTATATATGGACCTAATTGGAAAATATGATCTTATGTGTGAATTATTCAAATTTGGTGTGCAGGTCTCATAGGACTCGCCATATCGTACGCGTTGTCCATGACGTCAATGCTGAGCAACGTGCTGAACGCCTTCACGGAGACAGAGCGAGAGATGATTGCCGTGGAACGCGTCGGGGAATACATCCATCAAGTACGTATTTATACCTAACATATTATACCTCCTTGTAAGCTACCCGCTTGTCTCATTATGAACTATTCTACTAGTATTAAAGTTTCTACAATGTGGATAAACATGCGTACTTGAACACGTTTTATTTTGAAAATACATGGATATTTTTATACTTAGTATACACCCAGTCCAGTGCAAATATTATAACTTTTGCACTAGACTGGGTTACAAATATTTGAGCTGAACGGGAATCGAACCCACAACATCTAATATAGCAGTTGAACAGACCTTCATATTAAATATGAAATGCCAGTATTAAAATAGTGACATTATAATATGATAATTAAATATAATTATTTGGGTGTTATTTAACGAGTATTGAATTTGTTTTTAAAGGTAGAATGCGAAGAGGTCGACGGTGACGCGCCGCCATACGGTTGGCCGTCACAGGGTGTCATAGAATTCGAGGATGTTTTTGTGAAATACAGGTGCTATATTTTTAAATGTTTGCTTATTCTTATGCTGCGCTTGTTTCCAATCGTGTTACTAATGGCTATCTCACCTCCGGCAACGAAGAACCCAAGACGGCGTGCGTTTTAGTCGGTTCGAGTCCGATATAACCGCCTCCACCGGCTCCGTGGAGGTGGTATCCGTGGGGATTTTGCGCACGATAAAAAAAATCGTGTTACTAAAGGACGATTTTGAAAATATTGTATAATTTGTGTTAAATATGGTGGCAGTGGTCGAGAGAATGCGCCAATGGCTCTAAACGGCCTGACATTTTCGACACACCCGGGCGAGAAGCTCGGCGTGGTGGGGCGCACCGGCGCGGGGAAGAGTTCGCTGTTGCACGCGCTACTGAGGCTGGTGCCCTTGCATCACGGCACACTACGGGTCGACGGAGTCGATATATCCAAAATGCATTTACATGCGCTCAGGTATACATACTCCTACAAACGGTTCTCTATTTTTATTCCTACGGTTTTATGTCATAATTTAACATTGCATAATGTTATTTTTCCTGACATTATTTACGCATAATACTCATTTGCCATAACTTTTTAATCATATTTTTTTTAATCCCATTTACTATAAGCATAATATTTTATAAGCATACTATCCCAAAGCATAAGTTTACTTAAGCATAACGACGCGTAACCATAACTATTTTAAGCATATAATGGCGTCTACTACCTAAGCTCGACGGACGGCTCCTACTTCTGGGTAGTTTTAAAAAAGTCTCAGTCTTCTAACCTAACCTATCCGAGTCGATTGCACTGAGTCGGAGTGTTAAAATAACTTTTAGATAAATAAACAATATGCTTTACAACTTTATGCATATCAAAGTTATGAATAAAAACATTAGGATCTACAATATTTATTCTTAATATTAATAACACAGTATGCTATAAACCAATTATGGCACACTATTATTATGACAAAGAAATTATGCCTAACTTATTATGACAATTTAAATTAGGGCAAAAACCATTATGAGAAAAAATGGGATCCCCTACAAACTACTTTATCTGCCTGCTTTTGTACCAATGTATGTATTCTTGTACAATTTATCAATTTATACCTAATGATTTATTATTAAATTACTAGCTTTTGCTCGCGGCTCCGCCCGCGTGAATGTCGGTTATCACAACCGAACATAGCCTACGTGTTAATCCAGGGTGTCAACTAACTCCATACCAAATTAGTAGGATGCCAAAGTTTCTTGTCAGACCCTTTACATCATCTATTGTTGGGCTTTCTTTTATGTCTCTTTAAGCGTCGGTAACTTAGTGGTTAAGGAGTCGGCCTTACGATCGAGAGGTCCCGGGTTCTATGCTGGCCATTACACTACCGACGTGAACCCACTCCTAGCACAAGCAATTTACCTTAGATGGAGGGGTTCGAGGGAATATTAGTAACTTCGATTCTAATATTCTTTATAAGAAAAAAAAAACAATGTCTACCTCAGCTCTTAAAGCCCCTCCTCGAACCCATCTAACCAGATTAATACCGCCTCCCCTCCCGTACGTAATGTTTCAAACCCCTCATTGTATTTATCGTGCAATTGGGTATTCTACTGACTAGTCAAATTAGTTACTTTTTTCTAAACGTCAAAACAAATAGGTATAAGGTAACTTGTATGAAAAGAGATTTAGTGACGTCACAAAATTTAATAGTCAAATCAGTTATAGGTTTGGTGGATGATTAAAAATAAATAAAAACTATAAAATAAGAAACGACGCAATTTTTACCGCTCTTTTACCATTCTTAATTTTATAAGCTCGGTTAGATAATTTATTTTAACTATAGGATAATGCTGCTAATTCTGTTGTTACATCTCTAAACTTAAAATTCTCTAAAATGTTCTAATTGCATCTGTTTCTTTCATTATCAGATAGAAAAGGACAGATGATTTATTTTAGTGAACACCTGTCAAATTAAGTCGGCGCCTTGACGGTACCCTTCAATTTTAGTCCACATCTACGAACATGCGACTTAACTTACTACGCACCAACAAGGCGCTGTCTTAATTTGACAGGTCTTAACTAAAATAACATCATCTGTCCTTTTTTATCTGATCTTGAAAAAAGAGATGCAATTAGTTTTTTTTTGAGAAATTGAAGTTTAGAGATGTAACAACAGAATTGGGAGCAATGTCTAGGAAATAAATGACTAAAGTAGCCTAATGGTATGGGTAATGGACTGCTGAGACGAGATCTCGGGTTCGATCCCAGGTTTACCATGGCGCACACCAATGATTTTTCGAGGCTTTTCGAAGTTATGTGTGTATTTATCGCAGGTTTATAAGTGCCCGGTTAATGGTAATAGGCTCGCCACCTATTACATTGGGACCTAAACATAAACTAGCGAAATGTGGGTGCTAGTACCTCTGCCTACCCCTTTCGGGGAATACAGGCGTGAGTTTGTTATGTTATGTTATGATAATACAATGGGCTATTTGACTATTTTTTTTTTTTTACTTTCGAAAAATGACCACTGTCTTATAATATAACGAACTGTAAAAGTAAAATTTTCGTACGACAAATAGTTTTCAAGATATTTGATTTTGAAAAATTCAATTTGTCGCGCCGCCCGAAAACGCTCCATACAAAATCGTTCTAAATTGTGACGTCACGCTTCGGTAGCGCGTAGTGCAAATGTATGGAGTGCAAGAGAATATCGCATTTATCTCGGTCTACGTTGCGTTCACACGTATATAGTTCATAATAAAAGATATTTAAAATTTAATAAGGAATCTAAATAGTTATATATTTGAATTGAATTTTATTGTTTATATTTTGACTTTTTTTGGGAATTTCAACTAATGAAAAGTCATAGTTTCAGTTAAGATATGCGATATTTTATTTTGCAAGGCATATTTTTCAGAACAAGCTATCATATTAACCAGTATTTGGAAGAATCGACGACTTAGTCAAATACCCTATTGTAGGTCTCGAATCGGCGTGATACCGCAAGAGCCGTTCATATTCTCGGGCAGTATCCGCGAGAACGTGGACCCTCTGCGGCAGTACCTGGACGCGGAGGTGTGGCGCGCGCTGGAGGCGTGCGGCGCGCGCGACCTGGTGGCGGCGCGCGGCGGCCTGCACGCGCGCGCTGACG
Source organism: Eilema sororculum (assembly GCA_914829495.1). NCBI lineage: Eukaryota > Metazoa > Arthropoda > Insecta > Lepidoptera > Erebidae > Eilema > Eilema sororculum. The sequence continues at coordinate 11,091,165 of OU618542.1, forward strand.
TCACGCAGCTGGCGCGCGGACACGCGCAGCTGCTGTGCGTCGTGCGCGCGCTACTGCACAGGCCAAAGGTATGTCTCCATACTACTGCCACTCTAACGATTCATACTACATACAGTCTGTCAACGAAGCCGTCTAGACAGAGCAATCGTGCGGGGGCAGGGGAGTGGTGGGGGACGGGGTATTACTCGGTACGCCCATACATTTTACTCGGTACTAAGGATTGGGGGCTGTCTCATTTGTAATCACAGTAATCACGTTTTAAAATATTTTTTTCATGACTCGTTTTGTTTGTTAAAATTGTTATTATTTTTTCATTCTATATATTTATCCAAGATGGCGGACACGAAATTTCTCAAAAATCGATATTTCAGGTTTTTAGGGGTCGCTGATTACGAATATATCATCCACTAGCTTTTGCCCGCGGCTCCGCCCGCGTGGATGTCGGTTATCGCGACCAAACATAGCCTATGTCCTTTCTCATGGTCTAAGCTACCTCTATACCAAATTTCATCAAAATCGGTTCAGTGGTATAGGCGTGATAGCGTAACATACAGACAGACAGACAAAGTTACTTTCGCATTTATAATGTTAGTATGGAGTTAGCGATCCAAGGGACTCGAAATTTTCACTAAAATCAATATGGGTATCGTTTTCAGAGTTTTTGGGCTCGCTGATTACGAATATATCATCCATTTAGTAATCCAAGATGGTGGAATCGAAATTTTCACTAAAATCGACATGGGTATCGCTTTCGGGGATTTTGGGGTCGCTGATTACGAATATATCATCCATTTAGCGATCCAAAATGTAATTAGCTACCCCGAAAACCTCGAAAACGATACCCATATTGACTTTCTGAGATATTTCAAGTTGAAGGAATTTTTACAGCATTAAGGGAAAGACTGCGGGTTCGAGTCCCGCCCGAGAAGATTCTTTTTACCCGACTGCGCGACGCAAAGGAGGGTAATGTGTTTATCAGTCTATGTATGTATGTATGTATGTATGTATGTATGTTTGTTTCTATGTGGCGTTCTAGAGACCAAATGCGTAGGCCGATTTTGATAATTCTTACGTCAATCGATTCGTCTTAACCTTGCGAGTGTCACTAAAGACATTACAGTAATCAAAATTCACCACAGCGACAACCAGACGCCATATTGTCAAAATGAAAAAAAAAAAAGTCGATGAACTATGTCAAGTGGGGTATCATTGAATAGGTATTTTAAAATCATCTTTAGGTTGCTTTCATCATTTTTCATTTTAAACAATAGTTTAGGATATATAACAATTTAAAGTTGTTAACGAAACGATCATTCTCGCTAATTTTCTTACTTATTGATTTAAGTTTTTATTTCAAATATAAACGATATGAAGGAAATTACAAAAAGATATACATGTCATATAATAACTAAAAAGCATAAGATAAAACAAATGATTAAAAAATAAAAAACCCGACTGCCACTGAAAAGACCAAAATAAGTTTGATAGCAGGCGGTACCCATTTGCCAATCATAAACCGAAAGAAAATTAATGGGTACCGCCTGCTATCAAACTTATTTTGGTCTTTTCAGTGGCAGTCGGGTTTTTTATTTTTTAATCATTTGTTTTTCCCTATGTATTCGATATTTCAAGTTCACCATCTTGGATCACAAAATAGATGATATATTCGTAATAGCCACCCCGAAAACCTAAAGAATTATACCCATATTGACTTTGTTAGAAATTTCACGTCCGTCATCTTGGATCGCAAAATGGATGGTATATTCTTAATTAATCACCCCGAAAACCTCGAAAATGATACCTATATTGACGTTTTTGAAAATTTCAAGACCGCACATCTTTGATCGTCATTAAATTGGTCGTCAAAACTGATATCAGACAATTGCCAGCAGACAATCGTACGATGGGAAGCTGTCGACTCCCGACTGATCGTATGTAGTCGCAAAACTGACAGCAAGGAATGGCCTGCAGACCAAAATCGCTTTCGTCTGTGGGCGCTGTCGGCTCAGGTCTGCAGGCCGCCCGATACTATTGGAAACTGCAGGCGGACTGATCGTGGGTGGGCTCCTTAAAAATATATCATCAAATTAGCTATCCCAGCGATTAGCGAAATTTCATCGAAATTCGAACTCGAATTCGAACCCGAAATCCACAAATTCAAAATCTCAGATTTAAAATATTACCTACGTTTGTTTGATCATAATTGGTTGAGTAGAACCGGAGATATAACCAAAGGTCGCAATAGCCGACATCCATGCGAGCGGAGCCGCGGGTATCAGCTAGTTATATAAATTAGCGTGAGTTGATGTGCCTTGACAGAACAAAGTAATCAAATAGGGGTTATATAAAATATTACAGAAAAGTAAATTATAAATAAAAACTGAAGTGACAACCCTGACAAAACAGCGAAAGGCGGCATTTCCGCATACATCAAACGCGATGAACTATCTACTCGTTATACTGTACTACTGCCACAGTATAACGAGTTTACTCAGGGTTGCCACTTTAGTTTTTATTTTTTTCTGCAATAACTAGCTAATGGCCGCGTGTATGTCGGCATTTGCGACTATTGGTCATATCTCCAGTTCTACTTAATTTAAATTTGAAATTTGAATTTCGATAACCTCGAAAACGATACCCATATTGACACATGTTTCCGCCATCTTTAATCGCTAAATAGATAATAAACGATACCCCATATCGATTTTCATGAAAATTTCGAATCCGCCATCTTTGATCGATAAATGGATGACCTATACCTAATTCCGACCTATGGTAATCAGCAACCCTGAAAATCTAATTAAAATCGATTTTTTTTGAAAATTCCGAGCTAAATCGATAATGGTATCGGAATAAAAAAAAAACAAACAAAACGAACCACCAAAAATATAACAAAATAAAAAATGTGATTACAAATGAGATAGCCCTAGATACTTAGTACCGAATAAAATGTATGGCTACTTGGTCGGTACAAGTTGGTTACAAGAGTTCAAATTTCTTTTAGATATTACTCGTGGACGAAGCTACCGCCAATCTGGACAACGAAGCTGAAAGGTTAATACTGGACGCGATCCGCTGTTCGTTCGGCGGCGCCACGGTGGTGTTCGTAGCGCACCGCATGGCGGGCGTGCTGGAGAGCGCGCGTGTGCTGGTACTGGGTGCGGGCGCCCTGCTGGAACTGCGGCCGCCAGACGATGCACTAGCCGACCACTCGTCGCACCTCTACGGCCTGGTGTACGCCGCGTGACCGCGTGACGTCACGGTGCTGGGGACGGGCGCGCTGCTGGAGCTGCGGCCACCCGACGGACTGGTGTTCACCGCGTGACGTCATAGGCCAGCGCCCAGTTTGCCATACGAGTCTACACTCACAGGTTATTCATTTTGTTTGAGGTGAGATTAAGATGAACTACGATTAAAGATTTAAAGATAATATATTTCAGTAATACAACCGGGATAACAACTAAAACTAATGAGGTGAAAGGGATGAGATTGAGTCGCAACCGATATGCTATCCGCAAGCGTACTGAATATTTCTACTTAGGTAGTACATAAAATATACAATGCATATCGCGCGGTGTCACAATTTCGCTGACATGATTATTTGTTCGGTGATTGACTCGAACACATTTATAATTTTCTTATAGCATCAATTTTTCTTTCACTTCCTACAATTATTAGGTTTCTCAACGTTTGCTATTCGTACTTTTCACTGACTCTTTATTTTTATGTTAATATTATGATTTTCTACTTAATGCACTGGCAAGATCACTGAATACATTTATATTGGCAAAAAATAAACTGAATAATATGTTGTTTTCGAGACACTTGAAAGAAGATTGTAACCCTATTTTTCGGTGGCTTTATTATCACGTTAATGCTTTTTTATTATGAAGAACCGCTACTTAAAGAGCTAAATAAGTTATAATGTTATTCTATAGTGTAGCTTAACCACATTGTTTAAGGATTTTTTTCAATGTGTAGTTAATTTGAATTGTGTTTATTATACCTACTATAGGCCTTACAATTTAGTCATTAATTATTTGTGGTCGTAAACGTAGTAGATTCAATAATATGAATGCTACCTGTATTTTTCTGTACAAACAAATGTCTTGGGAATGTATACTGGCTACCTTACAAGAGTGTGTAATGCGGGCTAATCATATACTTAATCTTGATGTGCTGTATTTGCTTAAAACTTTTTTCTATATTCACACATTCTCCTGCTCCAGTTAATGTATGTTTGATTTACCTAGAAAATTCCAACATTATTCAAGAAGTTTTGTGGTGACTTGAGTGAAATCGAGTGTGCGTAATTCTGTAGGAATATTAAACAATAATTACAGTAAGGGCCGATTCGACCAAACGCAAGTAATGTTTATTCCTAGAATAAACGGACACGTTTTCGAGAGTAAACCAATTTCAAATTCTGCCATGCATAATACTAAGAATAATGAACTTATTCAGGAATAGACAATATACCACCGTTTCTCATAGAACAAATATCTCATCATCATGCACATTAAAACGTCAATCCTGATTGCATTTGACCCTACTAGCACGTGAAGTACAGATCCCAGGAATAAATAGCTATTCTAAGAATAATGAAATGGCGTCTCTTACTGTCATTTTTTAACTCTGCGTTTGACAAGTTCTGTCATACGCACGGAGGAGAGAAGTAACGGAGATGCCCCATTGATATTACTCTTAACAAAAGCGCGTCGCCCAATGCGGGTGGGAAGTAGCCGGGGAGGGGGGAGTTCATGACCTCCATCTAGTGCGGCATAGCGAAACCGAAAAAAAGCAGAGCTTAAACAATTATCATTGTAGTTCAACAACTCGCCACTCAGCGCTGCACAGAATTCTAGAATAATCTATGTGTGTAATGACAAGCGGGATTGCGGGACCACTGATTTACCTATTGAACACTTCTATTTTGTACTAGCTGTTACCGCGGCTTCGTCCGCTTGAATTCATATACCTATAAGTATATAACAAATTTCTTAGGTCATTTTTACATCTTGGGTTAAACTTAATGGAGTTTTCGTTTTAGATATTTTTAAAAATACGATTTATACGTACTTTAATAAATTAAGGGAATAATAATGTTCATGATAATTGTAAAAACCTTACAACATTAGTACATACATAATATACATATATAGTTTATAGAAATGAAGAAATGCACGTTTTGTATATTTTATTTAATCTAAATAATCAGGGTAGCTTGTTTACAATCAAAGTGAATTTATGAATACTCGGTACTGAAAATATTAAATCTATAATATAAAAATTAATAGTTAAATGTGTTGGTAAGCGCATAACTCAACAACACCTGGACCAATTTGATCGGTATTTAGGTAATACACCTTGCCGCAATTTTTTATAACCCATTTTTGTCTTGTAAAAATCGTCTTCACTAAAGTGCTTAGAACATATTTATTTTAGTGTATTTTGTGGGGTACCAGCTTGTAGATTTATTCAAAATACGAACCCACTCATTTTTAATCCCTGGATTGACATTTTGACAACTATAATTTGAATATAGTGGTCTCGCTATAATGATGAACAACATTAAGGCGATTGGCACACTGCGACGCGCGACGCGGCGTCGAGCGTTGTTGCGTCGACGCGGCGTCGCGCTCGTCGCCTCTACGGAGCTCATTTTGTATAGAAAAACGCGGGGTCGCACACACTGACAACGCAATCACGCGCGTTGCCGCAGAATACGCGCGTACAAGCAAAAAACGCGAGGTATGGCACACTGAAATCTGCAATCACGCGCGTGATTTTCGAGGGAGTTTTAGTCCGAGAGCTGTTAGAAATTTCTGTGTAGGTATTTGAGACGAATTTTAAATTAATATTTTTGCAAAGCAACATGACTATTTAACGTCAAATTTAGAGCGCTTTCACATCAACTAACGTCCGATATCCAATATCCGACATCCGAGATCGGAGGAAGTCAAATATCGATGCCCAATATCGGGTATTGGAGCCGACACCACTGTTTTGGCTCGTTATCGGAACACGCAGAGACTGCAAGCGACTTTCAACCTAAATGGCATTTTCTTAGTTACGTCTCTTTTCACGTTAATAGACGACGCTGATCACGAATATAAGAAAAAAAAAATAGTTACTATGTCATGTCAATAAGTCGAAAATAGCTTGCACTTCTAATCATTTTCTTTTCATCTCTAGCGTTCTTAATATAGTCTGGGCTATCGAGCTAATGGTCGGATGGCTTTACTTTACTTTTCTCAAAATTTTAGATTACTTCACACACCTACCTATCAAAAAAATTCTAATATCTCTCGGACTATCGCGCCAACGCGCGTCGACGCCCGACGCCGCGTCGAGCGTTGCAGTGTGCCAATCGCCTGATTTGAAATGGGCATGATATTTTTTTTTAATAAGGCCATCTCTCGGATTATGGCAAAATCATTTATAAAACTTAAATGATTTGGCCTTACGCCAACAGATGGCCCAATGTTTTTATATTGAATTTTAGCGAAATATACTATTTTTTAAATAAAATAACATGTTTGGAATTACTAATGACCTCGGGTGAAATTATTGTAGTGAAATGTTCATGAAATGGATTGAGATATTATTACAACTCTTTTATATGTACGACAAAGTTACATATTTCTATTCTATACTAGATGGATCTGTCAAGATATTTTTTTCTAATAATGAAAATAAAAATATAGCGGACTTACTGATGAAATGTTATATCACTAAAATGCTTTAATTGCTTATCTGTATAATTAGTACACCCTTGCACCGATTGATTGATTCTTAAACCACGTTTAAGCAATTTTTATTGCTGAACTTTTGTTCAAAAAGGACAACCGCTCGCAAGGACGTTTACTTGACGTTTATCTGGTGACGTCACCGACAATAGAGTCCATTTGACGTTTGGATGGCACGCGACTCGATTGCCTTGCAACAACTCCGCTATCATTTCCTTTTCCGTGGTCATACGCTATAATACGACAAAATCGAGTTGATATGTCTTCAGACCGTGCCTTTTTAAAACAATGCATAATTTCCGGGTACTTTTTACATTCATTCCACAATCACTTTAGATTAGCTATAGGGTAAGTTCAACTGGTTGAACTTTAAGTTGAACTTAGTGGAATAGGTCGGTAGATTGCATAGAAAAACGTCTATTGATTTACTCGTGACTAAAATCTTGGAATAGGTTAATTCTGGTATAGTAAATCATGTATAAATTTGGGTTTGGTCGAATCCAAAAAAACTTATCTATTACTACCAAATTTACTATTCAAACATAACAAACCATAGAATAGATTTTATACTTAAAATAGTAGGTCTGTGCAAAGCAAACGTGTGAATGTAAAAATGAGTTTTAACAAAAAGATACACATAAATAATGAAAGTATTAGGTATGTTATATTCGCTAAAGTATTATTTTTTAGCCACACTGCACACATTATATCTGTAAGTGAGCTCTATTCCCATAATTATTGTAAGCGTATGTTATACCTATTTATTTGTATTTTCAATGAGTAATTTTTGTGGCTATGGCTGTGTATTAGTCTAGTCGCTAAGTATTCCAAATTTAACTGCTGCAGATTAAGCGGGTTTTCGGAAACACAACTCGCAATTTAATTTTACCAGGTAACCATGTATGTGTCTCTCTGCAACTAATGAAACAAGTCATTTTGGTCACGTGACACTTTTCTGCTATATCATTAGTGGAAAAGACTCGAAAGATGTGATGTGAGTCTTCCCCGCCATTCTGAGGCTGCTGTATAGGGAATGCTTCTCTACTAATTGTATTAAATTTGAGCATTTCATAAAAAGCTGCGGCGATTGAACCTAGGAGACATATTACATAACGCAGCGTCTTAACCCCTAGTCCAGAATTTCAACGATCGAGGATGATTTCAGAAAGTTCGATTAATTAAGAATTACCTTAGGAAAAAATCGCCGCAGGAGGACTGACGTGAATATAAACTTTTTCCAATAAAAAAATATGAAAACTGAAATATAAAATGCTTAAAAAGTAACTTATTATACCATTATTATAAATTTAAGTTAATAGTTCTTTAATCTAATTAATAACTAGAAATATGTTTCAATAAAAATGTTAGAACTGTTCCATACCAGATGTAACTGAGTGATTCACACCAGTCGCTTGCTAAGTGTGCCTACCAAATAAAAAATGTGATGATATGATACAAAATATCAGCCTTGTCAAAGTAAAGACAGTACCGGGGTTTTGATTTGGCACGTTTTTTTTAGAAAAAGCAAGTAGAATCCGGCTAATTCGGCTTGCTTCGGGTTTATAATGTTATTTCTGTCGCAAAGCTCGTGTCCATATAATTATATTGATATCTTAGAGCAGTGGTACCAAACTGTCAACCCGATATGCGATAGAGATAGCGTTCTACAAAACCGAGGTAAATAGATTTTAACCGGATTCGCACTCTTCTTGTCCGACGACTCGCCAAATCAAAAGTCATGCATTGAAATAAAACCACTTTTTATGGATTCTATCGCGATATGTTTGTTATTATTTACTTTTAAACCGACGTTTCGGCTGCCTTTCAGCAGCCATGATCGCGGTCAAGAGTCATGCATTTTAGTTAATTTGCATTATCTATCTTCTATATATATAAAAATCAATGCCACTTTTCGTTGTAATGTTATATATAACTCAACAACGCCTTTACCGATTTGGCTAATTTTGGTCTCGAATTATTCGTGGAAGTCCAGGGAAGGTTTGTACGTAGAGATATCCACGCAAGCGGAGCCGCGGGCAAAAGCTAGTTAAATAATATATTTACCTGCAATAATATTATAACATATTTACCGAGCGGCTATTGTGAATGTTTGATTGCATCGATCTACAGGATAGCTGCACTAACTAGCATTTTTTGTTAAAATATATATCATGTTGTTCGTTGTGATATAGTTAATATGTTATGATAACTTAGTGACATTTTTTACAATAAATGAAATATTCTTATAATATGAGATTCTTTTATTTCGATATTGTTCGTCACGAACGCCGACCCACGAGACACCAGATTACTTTCAGATAATTGTGATAATATCATAGGCTAAAATAAATTGAGATATAATATACCTACTATATACCTACATAATGCTCCCAATTCTGTTGTTACATCTCTAAACTTAAATTTCTCTAAAAAAAATCTAATTGCTTCTGTTTCTTTCATGATCAGATAAAAAAGGGCAGATGATGTTATTTAAGTTAAGACCTGTCAAATTAGGACAGCAGCGCCTTGTTGGTGCGTAGTAAGTTAAGTCGCATGTTCGTAGATGTCGACTAAAATTGAAGGGTACCGTCAAGGCGCAGACTTAATTTGACAGGTGTTTAGTAAAATAAATCATCTGTCCTTTTCTATCTGATAATGAAAGAAACAGATGCAATTAGAAAACTTTAGAGAATATTAAGTTTAGAGATGTAACAACAGAATTAGCAGCAATGTCAATGATATATTTCGAGTAAACATCTTGCGTTAGTCGCGGTTGCTTCCGTGCGGGGTCCGCACGCGTAGTCTGCAGTATAAGCCGGACTTTTATTTCTCCATTACGCACGGTCTTGAGCATCTCTAGTAGTGCGACCATTGGCACGTTTGTCACCCTCCACGACGCCAAGTCAGCACTTTGTGTCTCCTCCTTCCGAGGCCAGACCGGAAGCGGTGTGGCATTTCGAGTAATATATTATAGGTATACATTTCCATGAAGAGCTGTAAAATTCTCTTTATATAAAATTTTTTGGAGGAGGAAGGCATTTGGATCATTATTATTATTAGGAAGTAGATACCTATGCAAACAACGTATCCTTCAATAACTGCGTTCATTCGGTTTCTTGTATGGATAATCAATATATGTAAAAATATCTTCTTCGCAGGAAATCGGCACAGGTTCTCCAGGAACACCTGAAAAAAAACAAAGTTTTTGGCAAAACTTATTGGCTTACCTCCACCCCACATCCCAAAATACTAGCTATTTTTTATGGCCGCGTTTACTCCGACCACCGCAGTCTTAGCATTTATGATTGATAATGATAATGATAGCGATAACCTATTGGCAGTTGGAACTAAATCAATATTAATATATCTCAGTTCATTATAAGGAGTTGTGTTCTGAGCCACTATGTAAGTATCTTAATCGAAACAAATGTTACTTGAAGTCATTTATCTATTAATCCATGTAGCCCAGAGGTAACATACCTAGTTATTTGCCTTATAATAATTACCAGTAGGTATGCCCAGAAACCTAATCCCACTTTAAAAATAGGATAATAATTAATATTAGGGTAAAACACCCAGTAGTCAGCCTTTCAGTGAGTTTTAGAATAATTTGTAGTTTATTCATTAAACACTAGGGGAACCTGTTGAACCTTGGCACTATGTGTACCTAAGCCACTTGGCTCGTTTTAAGTAATCGCTCGATATTAAATTCTACTGACTATGGTATTCGATACATCACTACAGACTATTTAATGTAAAGTTAGTCGCAAACCGCCATTAGGCCAGCGTTTGGTGTGGTTGACGATAAAACTTTTTTGTAATGAAAAAGTAAGTATTCCTAATATATTTTGAAGTCTGATAGTTTCAAATGTTTTGCAGTAGTCATTTAACTTTTAAGTACTATTAGACTACAGGCCCATGTTGAAAAAATGATGGGCCATTTGAACCACCAGGTGACCTATCTAGAACGATATAAGAGCATAAAATAATAAGATTCAGCTCTATGCCGTCACTTCTAAACTGTCCAACTGAGTGCAGGGAAGAATTCGAAAGTTCAGGTAGAGTGGGTACATTTTGGTCACATATTTTTGTACGGCAATCTTACCACCGATAGATTCATGTAAAATAATAAGAAAACGCATAGTGCCGTAAATAAATGGTGCGCCACAAAGTCGGAATTTCTTTTTATTTTCCGACAATTACCAGGGTAAATTTGGTCATTTTATTTTGTACGGCATCTGTGTCATACTATTTCAATACTGATTCTAATCCATTATTCCGCAACGCCGTACAAAAATCGTGCGACAAGGGGGAAAAATCGAGGGTTACAATCCCCTCTCTTTCCATAGTCCAGGGGGTGATTTGACACAACATGAAATAAATTTATTTTGAAAGTATTTTATGCATAGATAATATTTTTTCATATGCCGTACATTTTCGTTGGTCAAAAGGGGAAAAAAGAAATGAAAAAGAAAAATCAAGAAGAAAAAATCCATATAACGAAATGTAACGGAACCGGATGAGGAATCAGGCGAAGAAGATGATGACGACATAGGTAAATAAATAAATTAATCTTTACATCTTTAATTTGTACGTAAGACTTTGATTTTGACGAATACATATTTATGTTTCAGAAAATAATAGAGAAGATAATTCGGACGTCGATGAAGACGTTGATTCCGATAACAACTCAGCAACTGATTCCGATATGAATAATTTGAAGAAAATCCATATCTTTTATTATCATCATTAAAATCGATTTTTTCTAAAAAATGACCATTTGTTTTATTATTATCATTCAATATATCGATTTTTTCTAAAAAATGACTGTTTTATTTATTCACATCATTACAATGAAACAAATCAATTATATGTATGTATCAATAATGTTTGAAGTATATATTAAATCAAAAAGTATATAAAACTGTTGATACTGGGATTGATAGTTTCAATTCTTGGACATAATATACACACCGTTTCAGTTCAGTTAGACGTCATAGTGATTTTATCATATTATCAATTGTTCTCTTCAAAAATACTGTACTATACTTATAAAAATACTGTACTGTACTGTATCAGATGGCCATAAAGTACCCTTAAAACTGTAGCGTCACTTTCATCAGCCTAAAAGATATGGTCTGCATAAAAATGTACGGCATCATTTTTTCCTAATTTATCTATGTTAACACTATTTAAAACAAGGGATAAATCGTAGAAAACTGCTATATTTCATTTATCTATGATATTTAAATTTTTACAATAATTTGCAAAATTGCAGTTTTTGTATGTCTCTATAAATTTTTTTACAACTGTTTCTTTTGAACTGCAATACTATATAACAATTGTATTTTACAATATCATGTTAAAAAAAAAGGTCCCGTACAGGATCAAATGATTTTACAGCTCTATAAATCAAGGATACAATTAAAATTAAGATAATTATTGATATACATTCAAATGAACAATCATTTTTTGACGGCATTATTTTAATAGTACTTTTGAGTGCTAGATAATGTTTTATAACCAAAGCCGTACTTTTTCAAATCACCCCCTGGACTACGGAAAGAGGGGGGATTGCAACCCTCGATTTTTTCCCCTTGTCGCATGATTTTTGTACGGCGTTGCCGAATAATGGATTAGAATCAGTATTGAAATAGTATGACAGATGCCGTACAAAATAAAATGACCAAATTTACCCTGTTAATTGTCGGAAAATAAAAAGAAATTCCGACTTTGTGGCGCACCATTTTTTTACGGCAATGTGCGTTTTCTTATTATTTTACATGAATCTATCGGTGGTAAGATTGCCGTACAAAAATATGTGACCAAAATGTACCCACTCTACCTGTACTTTCGAATTCTTCCCTGCACTCAGTTGGACAGCTTACAAGTGACGGCATAGAGCTGAATCTTATTATTTTATGCTCTTATATCGTTCTAGATAGGTCACCTGGTGGTTCAAATGGCCCATCATTTTTTCAACATGGGCCTGTAGTCTATATAGTTTTTCTTACGTATCAAGTGTAAAAACAATAAAAAAGTTACGAGATAAGTGGCGGCTAAACTATTTAAAATCTGCCGATTTGTTGAAGTGGGAGTAGTGTTGCTGTCGATCAGTTGTAGCTTGGTCGGTGGCCAAGGTAGGTAGGTACATCTTGGATGTTGTACTGAAGCCGTGAGAATATTTTATTATTTATTTTATTTATTAGTTCACACCCACGTAATATATTCTTAATTAAATGCCTTCATTACTTCAGAAATCATGCCTAGAAGCAAAGAAAAGAAGAAAATAAAATGTGTAAAAAAACAAATCTTATGATAAAAATTGGGTCAAGAGATTTGTTTCCGAAACATAATTCAGTGAAGATTCTACTAAGTATTCAGCGCATGATAGATTATGAAAGTGTGATATTATATATGAAGGTTCTTTATTTTGTGGGAAGAATAGAATCCGTTTCTGAAGAGAGTATGTTCATAAAATAGCAATGCAACAATCGTTGAAAAATTAGAAATGGCCTGATAAAGATGATTTAAATTTGTACCCATTATGAAAAGTTAATAATTCACTCAAACTACCCCCAATTTTGCAACGTGTCCTAGGTACAACATAGTACTGGCCAAGGTACATAGGGTATGCTGTACCTTGGCCGTTTATACCTTCTTTTTTAATCTTTTAAAATATACGTTATTTCTCATATTTTTAATGTGAGTACCCAAATAACTGATCTGTCAAAATTTGCAAATATAATTTGTGTGATGTACGCCAAATCTCAATAAAAATTAATATTTAAAAAACTGGCCTAGGTTCACCAGGTTCCCCTACATAAAAACAATAACTTTTCTCTGAAAAAAAAAGAACATGTCTTAGGTATATATATTTTATCCATGGTTGTACGCATGTTAATAGGCTATTTGACAATTTTTTTTTTACTTTCGAATAATGACCACTTTCTTATAATATAATGAACTGTAAAAGTAACATTTTCGTACGACAAATGGTTTTCAAGATATTTGATTATGAAAATTTCAATTTGTCGCGCTGCCCGAAAACGCTCCTTACAAAATCGTAAGAAATTGTGACGTCACGCTTCTGTAGCGCGTAGTGCAAATGTATGGAGTGCAAGAGAATATCGCATTTATCTCAGTCTACGTTGCGTTTACACGTATATAGTTCATAATAAAAGTTATTTAAAATTTAATGAGGAATCTAAAAAGTTATATATTTGAATTGAATTTTATTGTTTATATTTGGACTTTTTCTGGGAATTTCAACTAATGAAAAGTCATAGTGTCAGTTTAGATATGCAATATTTTATTTTGCAAGGCATAGTTTTCCAGAACAAGCTATCATATTAAGCAATATTGGGAAGAATCGACGACTTAGTCAAATACCCTATTGATTGCTTGGTATTTTTACCGAAGGAAGGAGATTAATGTTTTATAAATTATGGAGCACTAAAATAATACTGCATAAATTGAACCCTGACGTAATTGCTTTAACGTGCTATTTATTGCAACTGAATTGACGGCTGACTAATGGATTTGTAGACCCATTGGTCGGGCACAAACGTGTATGCGGCTGACTACTGGAACTACGTACAAACCAATAGTCAGCCTGGAACTACAGCAACCGAAATTATAGCATATTAAACAAACAATTTGCATGAAATACATATTTAAATCACGAGAAACGCGCTTTATTTATTTTTTTAATACTACTAGGTACCATACCTAGGTACTATAATAGACACCAATTCTTAGCAAAATCTTGAACGCGTTTACTAATGACAAAAAATATGATGGTGACGAATTTAGGCAAGTAAGTGGCAGCGTAACAAATGAAAGAGTATAGCTCGTAAAATTGACTTGCTATTAATCGTCGTATTTGTGCTTATTGGTTAATTAGAAGACAAGAATTCGTCCTTACGTTATATTATAAGAGTAAACCAACTTCAACACTATTTATAGGCAAATAATGTCTGTAAAGGCTGACTACCGGTGCAGGTCTGACTACCGGAGCAGGGCTACTACTGGGTGTTTTACCCTACTATGAGTTATTTTAAATAAGAAAAGCTTAACATCCGGGAAGGCTCCCGGCATGAGCATTTTGCAATTCGGTGTGCGCCAACACTAAAGGGGAAATTTTATACCCTGCCTGTGTATTTTGTTTTATTAGAAAAAGGCTCTAAATTATTACTTATCCATAAATTAAGTATGCAAGTCTGTGCCTGTGCTAAATATCACGCAAAAATATCAAGTAGGTACCTAATATTCAAAATTAATCGCTCGAAACATATCGCTCAAACGTGAAAAAATACCTTTTAAAAACATATTACCTACATTAAGTTCTACCATTTACCCAATTTATACATTTATTTTATAATGTTTTATTGTATTCTGTATTGTGTTAGTAAAAACTAGCAGAATGTAACACTAACTAAAAAAACAAATCAAACGGAGCGGAGCAATGTTGCTAGTTGTAAGGAGAAAAATACCCAACATTCAGCTATTTTATTACATTTTTTGTTTGTCTGAAGGCAATACATATAATGTTCCAGAATTCATGGTACAAGCTAGATAAGCTATGCTTTCTTTCTTGACGATAATAACTTTTTCGCTTAGTTCTAGTCTAGTTCAACCTACAGTAGTTACGATTACTACTTACTTTCATGTAGTGATCCTCACGGTAATGATTAATGGTATCACTGACAGTTAGATCAGATCAGACGGATATAAAATCTCTAGAACTTAATAAGAGCTTAACTTACCAGTAACCCCCACGTGTCGTAGTGAATATTCATTCAACATAAATCCTTTCTCTAAAGCATGTGCTCTCATTTGTTTATTGAATACATCACTTCCAGTAAAATATAAGAAAGCACAATAGAACTGCTCGACTGGTATCAGTCTAATATCAAGCCTTCGAGCTGGGAGCTCTTCTTTTAGCAGACATACGCCCTGTAGAAAATAAAGTTTAATACACTGTGCGGTGTATCACTTTTTCATCTTAGCGTTAATCCCAGTCGCATCCGAAGGTTTCAACTTGGAGTCTGGGGTCCACTTTTACCAGTCTAACTGCGGGTTTGACTAAACTTCGATATTTTCTGTAAACTGCCATCTGACCTCCATAACCCAAAAGCGATATCGAAGCATTACAGCTAGACCATTGTTGGACTTTTGAGGGCTCCAACTACACGTAACGACTGCTATGGATGTTCGTATGGCAACCGGGCCCGACGGCTTAACGTGCCCTCCGAGGCACGACCAGACCAATGCAAATACCCATATTCATGCATACAAATATTTACATAGAGCGGGGATGGAACCCGCACCTCCTGCGTAGCGGCCGCGTAGTGACCGCTACACCACGGAGGCTGTTCACAGTGGGGTGTATCACTCACTAGTCTAAAAGTTTTATTGTTGCTTTGCTATACCTACCATAAATTTAGTTTCACCAACTGAAATTGTGTCAATAACGAGACCTTCTAGTTTTTCTACGATACTTTCCAAAGCATATTTTTCGTATTTACTTTTTTTCTGTTTCAGTGTTATTTCAGGATGTGTAATCAAAGCATCTATATCACCAGATTCATTATTGCCGCGTCTGAAATTTAACATTAGTGTTATTTAACTGTTATGACTTATGAGTTCTCCATTGTCCATCCCTCTCTCTCTCTCTCTCTCTATTAGCTGTTATGCTATTAAAAATTATTTATATATAGTTAAAGTCAAACTAAATGGAATCTCGTAGAGTGGATAAAAAATGTTATGAACTCTTTTTTTCTCATTGTATTTTGGACTTCAAGTCTGTCTAATTTAATGGTATTATTTCCAGTGTCAGGGATACAACATTTGCGGAATTGGGCCCAGGTTATCAATAACAATGCTAAATCAACCTACCTGTAACTACCACAAATTGTAACAGAATTTTTTTTGCTTATTTTATTCATTAACATTTTTAATTTCGCTTCGATTTCTTCTATTTCGGCTCTCGGAATTCTCTTTTCAAAATCCTCAAAATATCTGTAACATAGGTAATGTAAGTTCATGTAGGTATACATACATACAATTGATATCTGTACCTACATAATAAATATACTAATATTATAAAGCTGAAGAGTTTATTTGTTTTTATTGAAAAACTGTATTATTAAGAAAACAAAAAACCTGACTGCAATGTCTAAATACAACTGAAAGCAAATGAAATAAATTATTAAAAATAAGCAACTCGACTGATGCTGAAAAGATCGATCTTCTCACGCCTTCACGTCCAAACCACTGAACCGATTTTGATGAAATTTGGTATAGAGGTAGATTAGACCTTGAGAAAGGACATAGGTTATGTTTGGTCACGATAACCGACATCCACTCGGGCGGAGCCGCGGGCAAAAGCTAATAGGCTATATATCATGCATGACACTAAGTACTTAAATCCGACATTTAAAGCCATACGTTGTTTAAAATGATTAATTTCAGTCATTTACCTGGTGATTTTATAGTCGTTTCGGAAAAAAGAATTTGGGCACAGTTTCGATAGCAAAATCATCTGGAAGTATTAATTTGGTGATTTTTTTTTTCTTTTGATAATCTATGGGAATAATGTAACTTTTAAACTATCGCGGCGTTTACTCATAGTTTATAATTTTCTGGACTTCACGCGATATATTTTCTCCACTGATCGCCACTACTATCCACGGATTGTGCGAGAAGTTATTGAAATTAAAAAATATAAAAATTTCAATAGGGAAGATGGATTCAAATTATCCGGGACCTGGAATCCAGTGATCAAAATAATGAAACCCAAAAACACAGTGCCGATGCCGTCTAAAACTGACATAGTGAGTGTGGTGTGTCGCCAGCCTTACATTCAATATGAAAGTAATGGAGGGTAGGCGCGCAAAAAAATGTTTCCTGCACACCGCGCGACGCTCGCAGGCCAGTCAAGTCGTGACCACGGGTGCTGCACTGTTGGTAAACCGTTTCAGACATTGCAACTAGATGTTGTTCTGTTCACACAACGCCAATAGTACTTAGTATCCCGTTTGCTATGTAAATGATAACAATAACTATTGTATACCAAAATATCTTTTCCGCGTTTAGATTTGACGAATTCACAGGTACTCATTGCACTTTGATTAAATAGGTAGATACTTTTAACTAACGCAGCGCACGGACACGCTCACAGACACGTTGACAACTAAACAAACAAATGATTAATCGAGCGGTAATTTTCAATCTACCCACATTATTGGATATTGTGAGTAACAAAAAAAAATGATAAAGGAACATCTTATATGCAGCCACGTATTATTATTAATTTAATTATATTATATTGTTTTTTAATTTTGTAGACAAGTCATAATTAATTTATAATACGCACATGAATTTGAAAAGACATTGGTACGTGCCGGGGTTCGAAACTACGACCTTGGTAGTCCAACGGTCATATCCCTAGGCCATTATTGCTTGTAAAGATTACTTAACGCTCACTGAATGACGTACCGTTCTCTTGGGGAACAGTCCATGGACCAATTGTTCTTTGGGTGAAAAGTTATTGGTCTAAACATTCTGTTGGTTAAGCATTCACTGACGTAGAGTAATACTGGCGAAACGTTCGTGGATGAAAAGTCCATTGGAGGAAAAGTTTATGTTTGAAAGATTATGTTGACCAACGGTTCATTGACCAATCGACTGTTGGTAAACCGTTTCAGACTCGTAATGGAGGGTAGGCGCACAAAAAATGTTTCCTGCACAACGCGTGACGCTCGCAGGCCAGTCAAGTCGTGACCACGGGTGCTGCAACGCACCCGAAACGTCGGCAAAAGTAAGTTTTTCAAAAATATATCGCGTGAAGTCCCGAAAATTATAAACTATGGGAATAATGTTCAGGTAAAAAGAAATATGTATGGGGGTTGTAAAATCTTTTCTTTTATTTCACCAAATTAATACTTCCAGATGATTTTGCTATCGAAACTGTGCCCAAATTCTTTTTTTCCGAAACGACTATAAAATCACCTTGTATAACTTAAAGAGGCGATACGGGATTCCCAAGTATGCCGGGGCGCTCCAGCTACTAAGTATAAAAAATTTATTAAGTCATAGGTACTTCTGATAACTAAGTTATCATTTTTCAGTGTCATATTACTTAAATACCTACTTTTAGAGCACTATAATATTTGTATAGTCTACATAAACGTTGCTAACTACAGAATTTCTAGAACATTTCTAAAATTCTAGACTTAACTAGGAACATACCTATTACACTTACTTTAATCCAATACGTTGATGATGGTTCAATTTATCCTCATTCTTTTTCAAATCCTCTATTGTTTTTATACCACTTTTAACTAATTCTGCAGCTTTCACTGGTCCTATACCAGAAACTCGAGTCAACAGGTTTATTGCTATTACATCTTCATTTTGGTTTATATTTTCAAGTTTCTTCAATTTACCTGTCTGAATAAACTCATCGAGTTTCTTAGAAATTTTTTCTCCGATTCCTTTTAAATGTTTTGCCTCATCCCCCGATTGGATTGTTTTAGGGTGCGCCGCTAATACTGCTGCTGCTTTTTTGTAAGCATTATATTTATGTATATTACGAGTTACATTTTTTTCATACTCCGCTAACTCTATGAGTATTTTACAAAAGTCGGTATTTAAATTTTTGTCATTAGATGGCAAGGAGAGTTTGCTCATGGTTATAAATTAGCTCCTTATCGCCTGAAATGTAAATTTATGCAATTTACGGTCATTGCTTAAATAACTAATGGACATAGATTAGATAGGTATTCATTTTCTGGCAAAATATTCATTAGGTACCTACGTAGATATACCATATACCGAGCGTAAGGGGAAAGCTCCTGAAGCCGAAGGCCCCTAGTTGTACTTCTGGTGCATTCCCCTTACACCCAGTATAATAGGTATAGTATACAAAGGAGATACGGTTCCACAACAGTAAGGACTTTACATAAAAAAGTACGACCATATCTTATTTATCGACCGCACCTATTAAATTACTCATAGAAAGGTTATCTTTATGACGCACACATGAAGTATAATTCATCAACATCCTGACGTTATTTCTGGATGCATTCGAAGCTTTCATCTGGGGTTCCGAGATTCGCTTACTCCTCCTGGTTTTGATTTGCTTACATGGTTTTATGGAAGCGTAAGTTCAGGTAAGGCAAGACATCCTCTGAGTTTTAACCTCGAGATGAAAACATGCGCAGGGCAAATAATAGCTTGTGCTTAATCTTGTACAAAAAATAACTCATTATCATAATAATATCTATTTCAGATAATATTTGCAAAAAAATTTTTTTTCGGATAATAGAAACCTATATTTCAACTTTTATGTACATAATATACGTAATATAATAAACTAAATGAACTTCATGATTTACGCAATTCACATAAAATCTTCATTCTAGCAATGAGCAGTTTTCCAGTATGTACATAATCAGTTGGTTTTTAAAGTCATCAAGAGATGGCGCTAGCATAGCTTTTGGTAGTTTTATTAATTTGCATTGTGGAGGCCAATTTTGTCTGTGGCAAGAAAGAACTGAACGAATGTCTCAAGTCTCAATTTGATTATTTACTGCTTCTGAAGCGTTCAAGTTTGTTTGTATGTAATATTGCAACTTTAAAAAGTTGATACCTACATAATTTTAGATAAGTAATAAGTAATACATTGTAGTAAATACAATAATCTTTGTTTTCAGTAATACGTAACTAGTAATATTCAATATGCGGTGTGCTGTTCATACATACAGAAAACATTTGATTCCAAAAGAAATTACATTACGAAATCAATGGATTAGGGCACACTCTTCTTACCAAAAGTGCCGACTGCGCCATCTAGCCCGTCTTTAGGAAAGCTTTAAATACCTACTAGAAAACTGCTCATTTCCTGAAGATTCGGTGTAATTCCTAACCTGACAACACTAAATGTCAAAATAACAATGACAATAAACAAAAATAACAATGTAAACATATTCGTTTGTGTATAGGTATCTGGTTAAATTGATATCCTATTCACTGTCCATTACAGAACTACTCAGTTTCAGTGTCTTAGAATACCCACCTGATATTTTTTCTAATAGTTTCACCTAAAAATGTCTAACCCACTTTTATACCTATTGTAAAATATAAAAACAAGAGATATTTTTATTTTGACACCAATTTTTTTTTGCGACCTGGTAACTGACCTTTAAGTCAAATCTCATTATTTTATAATAATCGAGTTTCAAATTAATATTATTATTGGTATTTGATAAAATAACACAATAATCGTAGGTTCTCAGACCTAAATATAAATAAACCTTATGTTATATTGAGTATTTGATTAAAGGTTTCGATTAATTTCATGTTACTCGCTCATAAGCAGTTTAAAAAAGGCACTCTTTTTTCATGGAAGTGCCGGATGCTTGGTTGAGCACCAGCTCTGTCTGCGACTTGAAATATAAATAGGCAAAAGCAAAAAAGTCCCCAAATCTAGCTTTCCTATTATACTCTTTGGTGAATACATTTAACCAAGCCACGGAAACTTAATATTATAGCGTTTCATCCAGTTTCATCAGAATACTTAAAAAGTTAAAATACATCATAAGCGATCATAAATATGTCAAGAGTAATATAAAATATGATAATAGCCTCTTTACGGATGTGCCTTCATAGAATTAGCCCTCTAAAAGTGACCATAGGTTTAGTTTTAGTATTATGATTCTACGCGATTTTTTACTCTGGGGAAGCGTTTACTGTCATTCTCATTATGTCATTATGTCATGTCAGTAAAACGTCATTTCGCACTAGATGGGTTTGAGGTTGTTTTGTTATTTGTATTCAGAATTCAGATTTATTTTGTATTTTATTTTAGTACATAATATGCCCTTAAATTCAACATGTTTAAAAATATTTACAATATATGTACCTTAAGTGTAACAATGTTTAGTGTGTTTATAGAATAATTTTTAAAAATGGATAACGTCACAGAGAAATTGTTTCAATGTTTTGGACACCGTAAGTTTAAAAGTGAACTTCAAGAACGCGCGACGAGAGCAATAGCAAGAGGTAATACATTGTGCCACATTAAGGACAAAAATACTCTAAAGTAAACTCAACGTTACTACAATCGTAGAATAATCGTAGTTTATTTTAGATTTGTTTATAAAAAGTTTATTTGGGGTATGGTTAACACAATTTCAGAAGTATATGTAATAAACAATTCTATGTTATTGTTATGAGACCCAAGCTCTCAGTACAGTGTACTTGATATTTCCTTTGATAAACTTTTCTACTATATTATTTTACTGTAGGATACTGACTTCACATAAATTGTTCTAAATTTAATATCTTTGTAGCAGATGAGGGGCAACAGAGTTGAAGTTAGAAATAACCTCCTCTATTTAAATTTGGCTGTGTCTATTATACTGTTATATAATTGTAAAGTGATTAGGTCTATGCATTGTAAATATTTGAAAAAAAAAATTGTTATATTTACAATACGGAACACAAATTTTGTTTTTGAATTCTTGTCTGTATCTGTTTGTATGTTTGTTTGGGATGGATGCAAAAATTGCTGAAGAGATTTTGAGGCCGTCTTTGTCAAACTCAAAATCATGTTTGTTTGAATGCAATTTGTTGAGTAGAACCAAAGATATGACCAACAGTCACAGGCCTAGTGGTTTTATATAGGTATTGATTTATATTTCATTTGTTTTTCAGGAGTCCACGATGTTTACGTATCAATGCCTACAGGCTCTGGCAAGTCATTATGCTTCCAATTACCAGCTATGTTACAGGACAACAAGGTGGCAATTGTCTTCTCTCCACTTTTGGCTCTCATTAAAGATCAAATTGATCATCTTTCTAAAATAAAAGTGACAGCAGAATCCATAAACTCTAAAATGACTACTAAGGATAGGGAAAGGGTATTAAATGATTTAAGGAGCATGAAACCAGATACAAGGTTTTTGTATGTGACACCCGAACAGGCTGCTACTGGCACATTTAAGTCTCTCATGGAGCATCTAGTCAAATATAAGAAGGTTTCATATGTTGTGGTTGATGAAGCACATTGTGTCAGTGAATGGGGTCATGATTTTCGTCCTGATTATTTAAAACTTGGTGATCTAAGAGAAAGATACAAGAGTATTCCTTGGGTTGCCCTCACAGCAACAGCTAGTGCAGAAGTTGCTAAAGATATTTTATCGAACCTGAAACTATTGTTACCAGTTGCCCAATACAAAACACCAAGTTTTAGAAGAAATTTATTTTATGATGTAATTTACCAAAATTGCATTGAAGATGAGGTTGGCCACTTGTTGGAGTTTTTAAAAAAGAGTTTAAATGAGGATGACAATACTAAACCTGTGAGATTTTATTTTTATTATTAATATAATAAAATGTACAATAAATTATATCTGTTGAACATTTTTCTCAATGTATTTCAGAAAGACAAAAATGCTGTTATTGTCTACTGTCGAACAAGAGATGCTACTGAAGATTTGGCTAATATGTTAACTAAAAGAGGGCTAATGTCTTCAGCTTATCATGGAGGTATGTGTTACAAAATACATAGTGTCATGATGTTTTTTAAACCCTAACATTGCACGTGATGATAAATCACAGGATGATTTGAGCCTGCAGTACTTTTTGTTATCTTATGCGAAATCCTAATGATAACCCCCCGCTGCAACTCGAAGCATTTAAAACACACGCCGTGACTGACACTAAGGGCAGTAGTTAGTGAAGCCCTGGAGAAATTCTTTGAAACAAAAAACCTTCCTCTGTATTATGATGGTCACAGTAAATGAGCCCTTATAAAAAATATGGGCTAGCCAAGGTAAATGAGATACAATAAACAATCATATCTCAACTATTTCTGACGTCCATGGAAAGTGTAATAGCCTTATTGCTGCTTCTTTTTGTTGTGTCATCATCTGTTCAATTTAGTTGGCCCAGTATACTGCCACTTTAGACTGTTTGTAAACCAAAGCCGCTGGTGACCGGCCGGGCGATGTCGACGGCGTTAGTTTTAAGCCGATTTGCCGACAGCCCAACTTCCGAAGGCGGGGATGGTGTTGGTGTAGACATCTTTAATTTGAATATACATCATGTAGCAATATAATTCACAGGTTTGAAATCAGCCGACCGTATATCAGTACAGGAAAAGTGGTCTCGAGGCGAGTGCCCGTGCGTGTGCGCCACTGTTTCGTTCGGTATGGGCGTGGACAAAGCTAGCGTACGCGCTGTCGCACACTGGGGTGTTGCGCAGAATGTTGCTGCTTATTATCAGGTTCGATATACTTACTTTAAAGTTAGCTGGAATGACGTCGGATAAGAATGGGTGCTCACTATTGTACATCTGAGTTATTTTGAGTTAATGTCGATCTTCGAATATTTTCAATCATAATAAAATATATTTTATGAAGTTATGAGATAATTGTTATTATTTAGGCTTTTATTTGTTCAACGCTTGCAGAAAATTAACATTTACCTGTAATGCAGGAGTCCGGCAGAGCGGGGCGCGATGGCAAACCGGCATTTTGCCGTATTTACTATTGCCGCAGCGAGCGCAATGCGGTTGACTTCTTGCTCAAAAAAGAAATAAGCATGGCTAAAACGCCCGAACAGAAAAATCGCCACAAAGTCGCATATAAAAGTTTTGGACTGATGGTCAGATACTGCGAGGAAATTAAGTAAGTATGGAAAATAATGTACGAAAAAATTGTACAATAACGTGTATTTGAAGAATGCTGCAGAATTAAAATGTATGTCTAAGGCCAGTACCCCTGGCAATTCTAGCACGAAAATCTATTGTAATCGTATCGTAAACGTATGGAGATAACGAAGCATTGCGATTGGCAATCTGCCTAAATGTGAACCTGTTTTTGTGTAAATAAGCCTGCCAGGCTGCTAATCGCAATGCTCTCAACACGATTAAGATAGTTTTTCGTGCACTGTATTGTAGAACGATATAGAGTCACGACTCTGACAGCACACTTTTACTTGCACGTGAGTGCTACGCTACATGGAGAAGGAATGATAGCGGAGTTGTTGCAAGGCAATCGAGTTGCGTGCCATCTAAACGTCAAATGGACTCATTCGGTCTGTGACGTCATTATTTACTCTAGTGTTGTCATTTTTGGTCAAAAGCTCAACAATAAAAATAGCTTTAACCTGATTTATGAATGAATTGTGTGGTACAAGTGTGTACAAATTGTACAGATAGGCAAATGGAAGTGGGGGAGGAACGTCATAGCTATGACGTCATTTGACTTTTGACACCTCGCGCGTCTCTCTTCCTACCCGCATTTGGGGACGCGTTTTTTACCCGACTGCGCGACGCAAAGGAGGGTAATGTGTTTATCAGTCTATGTATGTATGTATGTATGTATGTATGTATGTTTGTTTCTATGTGGCGTTCTACAGACCAAATGCATGGGCCGATTTTGATAATTCATACGTCAATCGATTCGTCTTAACCTTGCGAGTGTCACTAAAGACATGACAGTAATCAAAATCCACCACAGCGACAACCAGACGCCATATTGGCAAAATGAAAAAAATAAAAGTCGATGAACTATGTCAAGTGGGGTGTCGTTGAATAGGTATTTTAAAATCATCTTTAAGTTCCTTTTATCATTTTTCTTTTTAAATAATAGTTTAGGATATATAACGATTTAAAGTTGTTTAACAATACAATCATTCTCGCTAATGTTCTTACTTATTGATTTAAGTTTTTATTTCAAGTATAAACGATATGTAAATTACAAAAAGATATACATTATCATATCATAACTAAAAAGTATAAAATAAAACAAATGATTAAAAAATAAAAAACCCGACTGCTACTGAACAGACCAAAATAAGTTTGATAGCAGGCGGTACCCATTTGCCAATCATAAACCGAAAGAAAATTAATGGGTACCGCCTCCTATCAAACTTATTTTGGTCTTTTCAGTGGCAGTCGGGTTTTTTATTTTTTATATTAGGCGAAATATCAATGGAGCATCTCCGTTACTTAATCATATTCTGTCCTCCGTGGCTACGCTACAATATATTGTGTAACGCAGATGTCGGCACAAGACGTTCTCGGAGTACTTCGGCGAGGAGACGCCGCGCTGCGTGGACCGCTGCGACGTGTGCGCCGACGAGCGTAGTGTGCGGCGCGCGCTCGACCAGCACCAGCGCCGCGCCGGCGCCGCACAGCTCCGCGCCGGGGGGCTCGTCGTCAGCCAGGACGTGGCCGACCTGTACGGGGAGGGCCGCGTCGGACAGAAGAGGTCGCTACCTTCATACTATACTAACTTTTAAACTCTCGCGTTCCATGATATACACTAATTATAACGGGAATTAACGCGATCCTGGTATAGGTACATACCTTTGATTTGCCTGATTTTTCGACCACGTTACACCGGCCGTGGTCACAGGCTGACTGGCTCAGAAGTGCGCGCCCGCCGTCTTCGAGTACGTGAGATAGTAGGTTCTTCATCTACCCGCACATTCTCGATATTTTGTTTTCGCCATGTACCGTCACATACCACACTCAGTGTCCCTATTCTGTACGCTAACTGTCCATTGTTTATCCGACTGCGCAGAAAAGTGAGGCTGCATGTTTTTTATCACTGGATTCCATGTTGCAGATACCTAACTTAAATCCATCTTCCCGATTGAAATTTTTATGCTTCTTGATTTCAATCGCTTCACGTACAACTCTTGAGTAAAAGTGACATTCGGTGGAGAGAACTTGCGTATGGTGGCATTTACCTATACCATGATCGCGTTAATTCCCGTTATAATTAGTGTATTTCATACTATACTATTGCTTGACACTTATCTTGGACCTAAAATGTGCTCTGTATACACAGTACACGTTTCTTGGATGTATTTTGAAGATAGTACGGGGTGCTACTGCGGTGGACGAGCGCCTTTTATATCTTGCGATTAAGGTCCAAGATATATGGCCCGAGGCCTATGTAATATTAGGTTCAAGCCCCACTGGAAGAGCAGCAGCGGCCAGAGTTTGTTACTAGAAATGATTGCGAGAATACTCGCGCGGCCGCGCGACGTCTCGCTTTTTTATATTGAAAAGAATATTAGAACCGAAGTTACTAATATTCTCTCTAACCCCTCCAACTAAGCTAAATTGCTTGTGCTAGGAGTGGGTTCACGTCGGTAGTGTAATGGCCAGGATTTGAACCCAGGACCTCTTCTCAAGGCCGACTACTTAACCATTCCCGTAGATAAAAATACAAAATGGTTTAATATTTTGTCTCAAAAAGCCGCTGCGAGCTGCTGCTCTTTCAGTGGAGATTGACATGTAAACTCGATAGACATCTACTCATTGCGATCTAGTTAAACGATATTTATTTTTTTACCTATTTTATATTACTTCATACCTAATTTCAACTTCAAACAAAATTCCAATGAAATGAACCTAAAAACGGGACCGGGTACAAACTGACAACATGTTAAAATGTATAAAGTATCAGATAGCACGAGTGTCAAAATGTACAAACGTAAAATAGTTTCAAATCTTCGAAGTGTTGTAACGATCAAATGTAGGAATGCAGTGATGCCAGAAATTACAAATGTAATAGTGCACGAGTGTCAAAATGCACAAATGTAATAATGAATAAATGGTAAAAAGTTTGCATCAAATAGATAATTGATATATAATCTCTTCAGTGCATATCTATTTGAAGTACAACATGCACTTCAATGTAGAAGAATACTTAGATTTTGCTATGTCACTGTAATTATATAAGTGGATTTAAATTTAGTGTTAAGACAAGAATAAATACATTAATAAAATTGTAAGTTTTGTGGATTTTATTTGAATTTAGTTTTAAGACAAGAAAAGTAGGTACATACTGTCAATTGAACATTTCAGCAACTGTATATTTTGACCATTGCTCATTTGGTCATAAATACATATTATCGATTGAACATTTTAGCATTTGTACATTCTAACATCAGGATATTTTGTCATTAATAGATTGTACGTTTTGACACTCGTGCTTTCTGATACTTTATACATTTGTACCCGGCATGCTAAAAACAGAACTTTTAGTTTAGTTACAATGGTTATAATTCAAGAGATAAAGATCAGTCTACCATGTTATTATTTAGTTTTAGATACTGTTTATTTTAATATCGTTTAAGGTTATTATTTTTCATTGCAATCTTCTATAAACATATTCGGTTCTCAACCGTTCTATTATGTGCATTGTACACATATTGCAATACTATTCAACTGCATGTAAATAATATTAGAACTTGTTTACTGCACACAGAGAGGCTGAAAATTATTACGGTGTAGCAGGGGATAGCGATGAATCAGATGGCGAAAGTAATCGTCGACGCGTTGCAGAAGAAACAAAGTCACTTATTATGAAGGAATTCGCCAACAGGAAAAAGCACTCACAGGATAAGAAAAAGAATGATGATGAATCAGCTAAATACTCAAAATGCAAAGCAGCCGAAAGTACAAGCACAAAAGTACGTACCTATTGCTTATCAAGTTATCACAGTCAATAGATTAATATTTCATATCTTTTTTTTACCGTGCGCAAAATCCGGACTAAAATCCAACACAAATGCCAGAGGTGTGATTATCTTTAGACACATCTCTCGCACCTCGGCCGAATATTTCACATATCTGGTTGACGCGTAAAAGATGAAACATTCATTTTTTATAACATTACAAAACAAAACATTAAGTATTTATATTAATTACAGGTAACCGGATTAACAGTAGCTAATCGCGAGGGTTACCTCACCTTGCTCACTGACGCTCTGAGCAACAATTATCACAATACGAAAGAAGTGGACAATTTCGATAAAAAGATCTCCAAACATGGGCTAGAACAATGCGCTGCAGAACTAGAGTATGAGGCATTTTCGAATAGCACTGTTATAAGTTTGTACAGAAGAGCTATGTCAAAAATGGTAAATAGATTTATTATTTATCTATTACTACAAACAAAAATTCAAAAAATGAAAAATAGTTTCAAAAAGTACATCAGAATTTATTAACGTCTGCCAGCTAAAAACGCCACAACGCGATTCTGCTAAAAACGAATAACTTTTGTATTTTCAGTATATCAAAATAGATTGCTATAAAATTCGTAGAATTAATCACAACAATTAATTTACTAAGCATTCTA
Source organism: Eilema sororculum (assembly GCA_914829495.1). Classification (NCBI taxonomy): domain Eukaryota; kingdom Metazoa; phylum Arthropoda; class Insecta; order Lepidoptera; family Erebidae; genus Eilema; species Eilema sororculum. The sequence continues at coordinate 11,120,086 of OU618542.1, forward strand.
ATTTCATGTAAACATCGTAATACAATTTACACATGGTATTTTAGACTTGTTGATCTTTTAGAAAATCGACAATGTAAAACAATGCACAAACAGCTTTTTAATTATGTCTTTTGCTTACAGATTTCAGCAGTAAAAGCATGTAAGGATCATATTTATCCCCAGCTGAAAACATTTGAACCTAGAAAACCGAATACGTTAAATCAGTTTGTTAAAGATTTTGAACAACAACAAAAAGAGAAAGCACAACATGCTAACAGTTTTGTTACAGCATCACAATTGTTAGGTAAGTTACTTAAGGACTTGCAATTTATGAACCTAATGTTAGATGCCTTGTTAGGCGGTACCGCTAGAAGTCTTCTTTTAAGGTCAATTGTAGCTTTTGTCCAGTTAATTATGTCTCGCGTATTAGATGATTCATCGAAGGTATATTTTTAACAAACCTAATTTATCTCTCACAAAACTATGGTTAATTTCTAAATTCTACCTTTGTTAATTCATCATGCTCCCAGCCTTTTCTCAATTCAGTTGGGGTCACCTTTACAGTCTTAACTAAGAAAAGGTCTACTTTGGATAATTGTCAGTCAACTTTAGTTGCAGCGCAAATACATGTGAAAAAATTGTTGTTGACAAACATGATGTTCAACTTCAAATATTTATCTAACAAAGGAGATACTATATTTTTAACCTTCCCTATATTTTCAGAACATGATATAAAACCTAAGCGTGAAGAAAAAATATTATCCAAAGCTGATAAAGAAACAAAGAGAAAAGAAAATTCTTTCAAAAGAGATTCTTTGACTCAAACAAAACTTGGCAACTTCTTCAAAAAAGCTTCAAACGCCTCTCCCTTTGGTACTCCAGAAGAAAGCGATAACGACGATAATCTGATTATTGATGAAAATAAAGATGACACCTTTAATAAAACTCATGAAAATAATAGTCACTCGAATGATACCACAGTTAAAATAAAAGAAATAAACGATGATGAAGATATCGAGAATAATGACCAAGATCAAGACAAAACTAGTAATTTCAAAACATTCGTTATAAACATAACATTAAATGGAGTACCACCAAAAGCTGTAAAAGAAGACCATGGTATTAAAACTGAACATAGTGTTAAAAATAAAAACGATGATACACGAAAAGACGCACATGATTCGAAATCACATAGAAAAGAGAAAAAACCGAAATCGAAACGAAAATTGAAAGCTCTTTTCGGTGAATCATCTGGAAGCGAAAATGAATCTCACTCGAAGAAAAGGAAAACGTCAAAAACTAATAACAATGACGATAAAAAAAATAAACGAAAAAAATCACGTGATAGAGAATCAGAAAAACCTATGAAACGCGATCCCCCTGCAGTTTCAACCTCTTTATTTGGTGATTTGAGCGAAAGCGAGTCTGAAAAGGAATTAGTAATCGACGATGGTAGTGGTGATAATTTAAATAAAAGTGCAGAAGAAACATTGCTACTTACTGATATACAATCTGATAATGTAAATAAGAACCGGAATAAAGCAAAAGACACGGTGACTGAACATCCAGAAACGTCCTTAGATATGTCTATGGAAAGTCAATCTAGTTCTTTAGACCGGCTTCAAGCGCCCACAGAAGTTGCAAATTTGAGCAAAGATAAACTAAGCCTGGAGGCTGATGAAATAATGCAAAAACTTAAAAATTTTACTTCCACGCCACTTAAAACTGAATCTCTCGACTTATTAGATGTCGAAATTACGCCACCGGATTTTATTCCTGATTCCCCTTCACCAACTAGACTTAGGGCCAAAGTACAATTACACATCAATGACATATCTAAACACAAAAGAAATAATAAGAATAAGGAAGAGGCCACTGAAACTCAAATAACTAAAGAAGAAACTAGCCCAATAAATAGCCAAAAAGAAGAAAACAGTTCAAGTAAAAATCTGAAAGAAGATAAGAAATTAAAGGACAGTAAAACCAATCATAGTAGTAAAAAAGACGCTAAACATAAAAGCAAAGGGCACGGGAAAGAGAAGATAGAAGTCGGTAAAAAAAAGACAGAAAAGGTAGATCTTGCCGGTATGGTTGTGAAGTTACTTATGCCTTACTACAAGAAAAAAAAGATTAGTAGTCGAGATCTGTTTAAAACAACAGCCAGGCATATTGTTCATCAGTTAATGGCTATACAAGTTACAGGTAAGTTGATATTTTAATATGAATTTCAAATTAAAGAGGATACAATTTAATTCATTTATCTGCCTCGAATATGCGAATAGATTGGGATAAATGAAATGGTCTAGTGGAACTTGAACCCACGACCTTTCCCTTACAGAGGGAATGCTCTTCCAATTAAGCTATTGAGCCACAACCGAATCACTTCAAATTTCCCTTCCCTTTATAGCCATCTTAAAAGTTGGTTGTACAACAATTGTTTACTACTTTTATTATTTCTTTTGTTACAGAAGAAGCAGCCATTGATCTTTTGTTGAAAAAGACATTCGGAAAAGAATTTAAAATTGAAAATGAGGGTGATTTAGTAACTAAGTTGAATTTAAGCAATGTTGTATAAGTTTATTATTTATTAAGTTTGAATGCCTTATTAATAATATTGTTATTCTTGTACACGTGCATAATCAATAAAATAATATGAAAAGTTGTATATTTATATTTGTTTTGGTAAGAGGGTCATACTCATTATTTTTTATCAAATGTACCCTTCTTCGAATGTGTTTGAATCATCGCGAAGATAGTTATCTTGACTATTAGATAGAATTTAAAAATAAGTTGGTCAGGAAACTACTTTTACAAGAGTTTTGAGTTTATCAGTGCTTCAATCAATATACAGTATATTTATATAAAGTATACGTTTGAATTGAAAAATAATGTAGGTGTATTTATTTATTTAATATTTTAATTTATTATTATTGTTATTTTTTATAAACGTTCGACATATTAGCATTATAAAGTTATGGATTGAAAATAAAAACTGATGATTGCAAATAGTGACTATATTTTATTATTATGTGTAGTAACGCGAACCCATAAAGTGTAGGTATTTTCCAAACATATTTTATACTAGCTGATGCCCGTGGTTCTGCCCGTGTGATATTTTGCAATTTAAATAATTGTGTGCACCGTTATTATCGCAGCCACCAATTCACCGGTTAAAATATACGTAAGTATGAAATGTACATTTCTCATATTTTTATGGCGAGTACCCAAATAACTGACCTTTCAAAATTTGGAAATATGATTTGTGTGATGTACGCCAAATCTCAATAAAAAATAAATATTTAAAAACCGGCCAAGTGCGAGTCGGACTCGCCCATGAAGGGTTCCGTAGCAGCAAGAAACATATTTAATATAAAAGTTCTTGTAGTACATATTAAAGAAGCTAACAACGCCGTACAAAACTTGTTACGTCCGAAATCCCGGAAGAAATATTTTCTCATAGAACGGGGATGAAAAGTAGAGTGTATAACTCGGGAGCAACCCAATACTGTTTAATATGAGAGCTTGTTCTGAAAAAATATGCCTTGCAAAATAAAATATTGCATATCTAAACTGAAACTGACTTTTCATTAGTTGAAATTCCCAAAAAAAGACAAAATATAAACAATCAAATTCAATTCAAATAGGTATATAACTTTTTAGATTCCTCATTAAATTGTAAATAACTTTTATTACGAACAATATAAGTGTAAACGCAACGTAGACCGAGATAAATGCGATATTCTCTTGCACTCCATACATTTTCACTACGCGCTACCGAAGCGTGACGTCACAATTTCTACGATTTTGTATGGAGCGTTTTCGGGCGGCGCGACAAATTGAATTTTTCAAAATCCAATATCTTGAAAACTATTTGTCGTACGAAAATTTTACTTTTACAGTTCATTATATTATAAGACAGTGGTCATTTTTCGAAAGTAAAAAAAAATTAGTCAAATAGCCCATTGCGGTTTATGACGTATTAAAAAAAACTACTTACTAGATATCGTTCAAACCAATTTTCGTTGGAAGTTTTCATAGCAATGTACATCCTTTTTTTATTTATTTATCATTCTCTTATTTTAGAAGTTAGAGGGGGGGGGGGGACATTTTTCCTCTTTGGAAGTGTCCCTTGCTCAAACTATTCTGTTTAGAAAGAAATTATGTTGGAAACCTCAATAGCATTTTGAAGACCTATCGATAGATACCCGTATGGGTTTGATGAAATAGTAGATTGTATAACAAGGGAGCAAAGTAGTATTTTTACGGCGAGGGCGCTACTTTGAATCAAGAGCAAAGCGAAGGATTCTAGAATAGAATCCCGAGCATAGCGAGGGATTCTAACGTAGAATCCTGAGCGCAGCGAGGGATTCAAAGTACACCGCCCGAGGGAAAAATAATTTGCTCCCGAGTTATACACTCTACTTTTCATCCCCGTTCTATGAGAAAATATTTCTTCCGGGATTTCGGACGTAACAAGTTTTGTACGGCGTTGTTAGCTTCTTTAATATGTAATTGTTGCACGATTTAATGCATTGTCACTTCCATAACTCGAAGTAGAACTCATATTATTTTGCAAAATACAACTTAAATAGTTAATGTACTAATTACAAGAACAGAGGTAATTGGCGCTGTGTTTTTTTTTTAGTTAGCACAGGTCACCCCGCGCTATGCAGCCAACACGTACCAGCCAGTAATCCGTACAATTTGCGTTCGATTTCTATGAATTTTAATGTTCCAAATTCAAATCACTTTGCCGGCCCGCTGCTTGGCTCTGAACAGAAAAGAGCTATTTTGCTCCCCGCTACCGTGACAGTAAAGTGAAATTTTTCGAATAGAAGGGATGAAAAATAATTTTTTGACTTATACTTCTAAGTATGGGGACCACCGAAATTTATTCCTTTTCAGAATACATCTACTTACCAAGATTCAACAGAATAGGCCTTATGGTTTCGGAGAAAAGTGGCTGTGACATACGGACGGACAGACAGACAGACAGATAAGCAGACAGACATGACGAATCTATAAGGGTTCCGTTTTTGCCATTTGGCTACGGAACCCTAAAAACTGACCTAGGTTGCACAGGTTCCCCTACGCCCAGGCACCTGTTGATGAGATTTCCCGAAAAAATATTTTTTATTCGAGTGACAGCACAAAAACTAGGTGCTCTGACTACTGCCCTACTCGCCGCCACGCCGGGAACACAACACGAGGTTATTATGGTCGCGGTATTCTGTAGGGCGGAGGTACAGTCAGCATCAGAAAGATGTTGACTACCAAATTTAATTATTGTTATTTTATGCAAGTTCGGGACTTCACGCGATAAAAACTTCCATTTCCTTTTTGCCGACGTTTCGGGTGCGATGCTGCACCCGTGGTCACGACTTGACTGGCCGGCGAGGGTCGCGCGGTATGCGCAGAACATTTTTTGTGCGTCTACCCTCCGTTGCTTTCAGAATAAAAGTAAGGCTGGCGATACACTACACTCACTACGTTAGTTTTTTATACCGTGATAGCCTAAAAATAAAATTTAATTGTTTTTTACCCCCTTCCAGTTGATCCAGGTATGGGTAATGGACTGCTGAGACGAGGTCTCGGGTTCGATCCCAGGTTTACCATGGCACACACCAATGACTTTTCGATGCTTTTCGAAGTTATGTGTGTATTTATCGCAGGTTTATAAGTGCCCGGTTAATGGCAATAGGCTCGCCACCTATTACATTGGGACCTAAACATAAACTGGCGAAATGTGGGTGCTAGCACCTCTGCCTACCCTTTCGGGGAATACAGGCGTGAGTTTATGTTAGTTTATGTCCAGTTGATCGATTGTTCTGATATTTGGTACAGTCCTTTAGTTCAGACAACAATACAATATAAATCAATAAAGCAGTTTGATTTGCTCTTAATACGAGAGTTTTAACATCATTTTGAGACTTCGTCGTCAATATATTTATGACGCTGACTGTACTTCCCCAGTCGGACTGCTCAATCGGGACGGAAATACCGTCGTGTCTTACCTACCTAGGGCAGGGCATCCATTACATGGTAAGTTTTGCTGTCAGTTTTACCAATCGCGGTCGTGATTGACGAATAACCTATTCGTCTAAAGCGGTAACTGATAGTTGAATGAAGTGTTTATGTTCTACCCATCATTCAAACGTAATTCATGACTGGTGGCGTGATTGACACCTGCATATAATAGAAGCCTGAACATACAGACCTACTGCTTAGTTTAAGTACAAATCATTCGTAATTTTTCTTGGGTGCGCCAATTCTACAGCAAATATCACTTTTAAGAGCTGAATAAGGTTAGGAATTACTTTATAAAAATGTCGTCCTGGGCACGCTTGTTAACTTAGCCAGTTGGTCACCATTTGCGTGGAAAAACTATCAAGCGTTATATTCGGCATAACACAAGGCAAAGGTATCGAAAATTTACTTAAAGTTACCTTAGCGTCAGCAAATAATTGAGATAGATATACATAAAATAAGTTTTATTCGATTTTACACACACTTATATCACATCAAGTAATTCAACACACAACAATAATCGTAACATCGATAATATAAAATAGCTCTATACAGTTGCACAATCAGGAACAAAAAACGGTTACACTCCTAACTTCCAAAAGCAGGCAGGCAGCTTTTATTTCCAAGCGTTGTTACTAGATGGCAACAATGCTTTGGCCATCTTTACTATTTTTGTACTATTAAAACTTATCAAAAATGAAAAATACACAACACTTTATTCAATATGACTGAATAAAACCATCAATATATTAATCTATATTGATTCTGCAGTAATTTGAATAGTTGTAGACAACTTGGACGGTGTCGCTAGATGGCGGTTTCCTAAATTATCACTTTTGTCACGAAATCTTTATTTATTATAAATGCTTCCATTAACATGTTGTAAGGTTTTGAAATAATTGACATGATTCTGAATGGAGAAATAAGTGTTTTAACTTTTTTATTTCTCAAAATGAGACTACTAGTGTCATCTATTTCTTTTTGAGATATACTAAAGGTATTTTCATATTGATCGTACCCCATGATCGTACTTAACAAAACAATAGTATATTTATCCAAAACATTTCAAATTTTATTGTAATAGTTTCCAAGTAGCCAATTGCCGTATCTAGAATACAATCAACGATTTCGTGAAATGGTGAAAATAGGAATTATTGTCGTCATTGTTAAATGCACACTGTTTTATTGTTAAACAAAAACAATTGAGCACGATCGCACTTCCTTCAGTTCACGGAATTATTGGTTTTACTATAGATACACAAAATAATTGTTACAGCAGCTGTTATAGTTGCCACCAAACACATATTGACGGTAAAAAAAAGTACATATATCCCTACATTGGCCACCTAGAAGAAATTGTTAATACTTAAAATATTTTACATGATTTTTCATCTTACTATTACTACAATAAAAAACATTTTACCCTGCATATGTCACAGTGAGCAGTCGCCACGCTCCTCGCACACTGGTTAACAAAGTTATGAGGTATCATCGTCACTAGTGCTAAGGTCACCACTGATCAGCAGTCTGCTAAACTTAACGATACTCTCTTTTCGTTCTGGACTCGTAGCAAAACTAGGCGCCCATTTCGTAATTTGTGCCCTACTAGGGCCAGGTAAAGGCTCCCATATTATAGTCGGTGCACTACTAGTACTAGGCCTAGGCTCCGATGTCGTGCTTTGTGCATTACTAGGATTAGGCTCAACCAACAATGCTGCGGTTTGATCATCAATTGCGCTGGGCTCCCAAGTCGGACTTGACAGCGGCTCCAATATCGTGTTTCGTGCTCTGCTGGTGCTATGTATAGTTACCTCACTTGTGTTAAGTCTAGAAAGCCTTTCCGAAATAGTATCGGGTATTTGGTTCCTTGTAGTCGTGTGTGTTGTACTAGGACTTGGATGCCTTGCAGTAGAGTTTATTGTGCTGGGTCTTGGATTCCTTATAGTGGTGTGTATTGTGCTGTGTCTTGGATTTCTCGAGGTTGTATGGCTAGCCTCTCTTACCGTGTTATTCTCTGTGGCACTGGTGCGTTGAAGTACAGAGACGTCGATTACGGCAGGCGCAGTGCGCCCTCTGTACGAGGATCAGATCTTCAGCGCACGTTTGCGGGGCGTGTGGCCGGCGGACGGGCGAGGGCGGCGCCGCGGCGCTCTCGGCGTTTCTGGCTCAGGAGGCGCCGATGACGTCACAAGGTTGCGAGTTGTCCTAAACGTTGGTGCTTGACCGATATTCTGTTGGAACTGGTTAATACGTTCCACTATATCTTCGTCCCTCTCGATGAGCTCCTCTATCTGTAATGATAGATGTAAAATCTAACTAAACTTTCGACGGTAATCGGATCGGTAGTCTACAAGAAGTACGAATGATTTACAACGAATTTAGCTATCATGAAGTTACTTCGGTTGCATGAGGTTGCTTCGGATCCGTAATTTTAGATGTACATTCCATGGTAGGCTGACAGATTTGATTGAACTTTGACGCAGGGTTTTCTGTCTAGTTTGGGGGTTAAACAAGAACAAAAGCTAAATAAGCCAAACCAGTAGGAGGAGCAGGGGTAAGCGGTCCCCGCGCTCAGAGGTGAAAGCATGAGATGATCAACACTTGGATGGTGATGATGATGATGTATGGGAGAGTCGAGTATATTGTACCGCCTTTTAAGAGCAAGGTCATTCTTAGTTGTAAATTGTAATCATACGAAATTTATAGCAATGAGAGAAATTTCTATGAATTTTCAAGAATGACCCTGCTTAACGCAACGCAACGCACAAGTGGGGCCTTGCTCTAAATCGTATCACCTCTAGATTTACCATTAAATGACAGTTTTTTCTACACTGGCAACACCAAACCATGCTTGTCTTGTCTCCAACTTACCCAACGTTTTAAATTGACATCTAACTTGTTGCCAGTGTAGTAAAAAGTGTAAGTTTAATGAGAAATCTAGAGGTAGGACGTTTTAAAAGGCGGTATAATATACTCGACTCTCTCCTATGTGATGTGGCAGGGCCAGCGTACTGCGCATTGGTTGGGCTATATACACTGACGGACTCATAAACTGCATCAAAGTTCAGGTTTACTCTAAAAGGATTTTTTATAATAAGTATGCAAACTTTTTAGATTAAATTATATAAATATGGAAAGACTGGCTCTTAATCTTAAAAAAAAAATTAAATTTAAAAATAGAACTGCAGTAAAACAAATGAATATAGCCGGGAAAAGAAAATTTACTTGTAGTATCAGATTTGCGTGTTATTTATAGCAAAGTTTTAAATTGATTCTCATTGATTTTTTTTGTTTTGTCAATTGAATTATTGTTACCAGCATAATTGTTGGGTTAGTTTTTTAACACATCGAGAGTTTTTGAACCATAATATGGATACTTCGTCCGAACAAGCGGCACAAATTGTAGCATTGGTGCGGGAGGGCTTGGATCAACGAACGATTGGTAGAAATTTAAATTTAAACCAGTCTACGGTTTCTAGAATATACAGAAGGTTTGTAGAGACAGGTTCTTACAGGAGGAGACGTGGTACAGGCAGAACTCGAGCAACCACAGGTCGTGATGACCGATTTATTGTTATAACTTCCCTGCGAAATCGTTTCCTCACGTCAGTTAACATCAAAACCGAGCTTAATGAAGTGCGTGGAGTAAACGTGTGTGCACGAACAATAAGAAGAAGGTTAAAGGAAGCGGATATCACCCCTTTTAGACCAGCAAATAGTCCAAAGTTGTCTACAGCTCACAGACAAGCTCGCTTAAGATTTGCGCGTCATCACCTGAATTGGACAGAAGAGCAGTGGGCCTCTGTATTGTTCACGGACGAGTGTAGGACATGTTTATATGGTGCAGATGGTCGCAGAAGAGTCTATCGTCGACGTGGGGAGCGATATGCTCAAAGTTGCATTGAGGAGCGTGTTCCTTTTGGAGGCGGTTCATGTATGGTCTAGGGTGGCATATCGATGAACGGGCGAACAGAACTTGTGTTCATAGACATGGTCCGTCAAAACGGTAATAGAGGGGGTTTGACAGCACATCGCTACATAACAGAGATATTAGAAGATCACGTGGTGCCTTACATGGGATTCATAGGCGAAAATTTTACTTTAATGCAGGATAATGCCCGGCCGCATGCAGCTGCACAAGTTCAACATTATTGCGAAGAGGTTGGGATACGTACAATGAATTGGCCAGCACGCAGCCCGGATCTTAATCCCATCGAGCATGTTTGGGACAATTTAAAAAGAGCTGTATATGCGAGAAACCCTTCGCCCACGACAGTGGCAGCACTAAGAACAGCACTTTCAGAAGAATGGGACAATATTCCGCAAGATCTTTTAAAAACCCTTATAAAATCTATGCGGAACCGATTAGAATCCGTAATAAGGGCACGTGGGGGTAATACACCTTATTAAAACACAAATAAACCCTTGCATAAAGTTTGTGTCTATTGTTAAAACCAATTTTTTAGTTAAACCAATTTTTCTTAAATTTCTGTTTTTTCTTCAAAAAAAGTCTTAAGGTCCTTTCCAGTACATAAACTTAAACTTAAAGATATGACCCTACGCTGTTTTAAAGTTCACGAACCAATCTAGAGGTTTCAATTTAAATCTGTATAGAAAGTATGCATACTTGGTTAAAATATTTATTTCAAAGTCGTCTATTACTTTGATGCAGTTTATGGGTCCGTCAGTGTATCTTGGACAAGATATGAAAAGTGTGGCGGATTGTTTTATAATCAATTAAGAATTATAACATTCTACAACATACTAATTCTACACAACCCTATCTAGACCCATGGTAAGCATAGCTAACTAGCTTGTGAATGCTTAAATATATATTTTTAGTAAATTTATATTATACATAGAGACACCCAGCGCAGTGAAAATACATGCAAACAAATATTTTTACTGAGCGGGGATTGAACCCGCACCTCCTGCGTAGCGGCCGCGTTCACTACCACCACGCCACAGAGGATGTATGCTTGATGAATGTGAGCTCGTCCACCGCGCTAGCACCCCGTGCTATCTTCAAAAGACATCAAGGAAGCGTATGCTGCGCTTAAAGAGCACATTTTATGTCCAAGATATGGCTCGAGCTATTGTATTGTAGTGTAAAATATCGAAACTTAAAAAAATTTCGATACATGGCTCAAGCTATACATGGGTCGAGCTATACATGGGTCGAGCTATACATGGGTCGAGCTATACATGGGTCGAGCTATACACGGGTCGTGCTATACATGGGTCGAGCTATACATGGGTTAGGCTATACATGGCTCGAGCTATACATGGGTCGAGCTATACATGGGTCGAGCTATACACGGGTCGTGCTATACATGGGTCGAGCTATACATGGGTTAGGCTATACATGGCTCGAGCTATACATGGGTCGAGCTATACATGGGTCGAGCTATACATGGCTCGAGCTATACATGGGTGGAGCTATACATGGGTGGAGCTATACATGGGTGGAGCTATACATGGGTGGAGCTATACATGGGTGGAGCTATACATGGGTGGAGCTATACATGGCTCGAGCTATACATGGGTCGAGCTATACATGGGTGGAGCTATACATGGCTCGAGCTATACATGGGTCGAGCTATACATGGGTGGAGCAGTACCTCGTAGCGGTAGTCCTCGAGCAGGTCGGTGGCGATGCGCACGAGGTATGTGGCCACCTGTCCTCCGCGCGGGGCCAGGCGCGCGTACAGCCGCAGTACGGCCGGCACCAGCACCTCCGCTACGGTGCGCTTCATTTTCTGTCAACAGTTAACGTGTACTGTAGTGCTTAGAGTAGCAGCTTGGTAGACTAGGCTGTGTCTATATAAGGTGATCTTATAGTCGTTTCGGAAAAAAAGGAATTTGGGGCACAGTTTCGATAGCAAAATCATCTGGAAGTATTACTTTGGCGAAAGAAAAAAAAAATTATAATATTTGGGAATAATGTTCAGGTGAAAGGAAAAATGTTTGGGGGTTGTAATTTTTTTTTATTTCACCGAATTAATACTTCCAGATGATATTGCTATCGAAACTGTGCCCAAATTCTTTTTTCTTACTTAGACTAGACTTAGGCGATTGGCACACTGCGACGCGCGACGCGGCGTCGAGCGTTGTTGCGTCGACGCGGCGTCGCGCTCGTCGCCTCTACGGAGCTCATTTTGTATAGAAAAACGCGGGGTCCCACACACCGACAACGCAATCACGGGCGTTGCCGCAGAATACGCGCGTACAAGCAGAAAACGCGAGGTATGGCACACTGAAATCTGCATTCACGCGCGTGTTTTTCGAGGGATTTTTAGTCCGAGAGCTGTTAGAAATTTCTGTGTAGGTAATTGAGACGAATTTTAAATTAATATTATTGCAATGCAACATGACTATTTCACGGCAAATTTAGAGCGCTTTCACATCAACTGACGTCCGATATCCAATATCCGATATCCGAGATCGGAGGAAGTCAAATATCGATGCCCAATATCGGGTATTGGAGCCGACACCACTGTTTTGGCTCGATAACGGAACACGCAGAGACTGTAAGCGACTTTCAACCTAAATGGCATTTTCTTAGTTACGTCTCTTTTCGCGTTAAAAGATGACGCTGATCACGAATATAAGAAAAAAAATTAGTTACTATGTCATGTCAATAACTCGAAAATAGCTTGCACTTCTAATCATTTTCTTTTCATCTCTAGCGTTCTTAATAGTCTGGGCTATCGAGCTAATGGTCGGATGGCTTTACTTTACTTTTCTCAAAATTTTAGATTACTTCACACACCTACCTACCAAAAAAATTCTAATATCTCTCGGACTATATTTAGCTCTCCCGCGTCCACGCGCGTCGACGAACGACGCCGCGTCGAGCGTTGCAGTGTGCCAATCGCCTTAGACCAATTTTATATCACCTTGTTTAGTACATTTTGGTCTAAGTCTAAGGCTTTAACGCAAGTCATCGCAAAAACCGGCGTGAAAAACGCATTTTGTGTAAGTTAAATATTGTTCTTTTAACTGTCAAAGGATGCATGTCATTGGATGTATGTATATGTATGTCAAATGTCAACATACTAATATCAAGTTATCTGAAGTATAAGCCGTTTTTTTATGCCGCGTTGAACACTTGCTGCATCTAGGTATAGAGTTTGTAAATAATATAAGGTAGCATGAGACCGCGCATGTTCGTACTTTCACCATGCTTTAAAGAGAACGTTCTAGATACTGTTATCCTTGGCAGCTGAGAAATAATCAAATCACACATGTCAATAAATACGGCAGATTCTCATACATCATTTGATAACTATTAAATTACATTCAAGTATAACTATCACGAGCAAAGACGGGGAGGGTCAGCTGAACAAAAGGTGCAGCAGGCACGGAATCACAATTCCATGCAGGCGGAGCCGTGGGCAACATTTCATTTAGTTGTGAATAAAATAAAAATACTCACATGAGACACAATATTCGTAGTAACTCTTTCCTGCAACTCGTCTATATCTGCTGGATCGCCGGCATTATGTGGTTTTTCTATAAAAAGATCAAAAGTGAGAAATAAAGGTAATGTTGTTGATACACTGTGTATTATATATGTTACCGGAAATGTGTATAATCCGGAATTCTATACAATGCCTAGGCATTGTATACAATGCCGAGTGCGCAGCAGGAAATGTATGAAATGGTATCAAAGAATATTGATGGTGGTTATAAAAAATGCAACCACTTAGGCTAATGCTGGAGCCTCGCTTTCGCTTCAGTCTTCTAACCTATAATATATCCAGGTCGGGGCGCAGTGTCCACACCATGCAATTTAACTTGGATAGATTAGGTGAGCGAAGCTCCCGCATTAATCTTCGTGGTTATTTTTTTTTTATTCATTCAAAAATATAAATTTTCCACAAAATCATCCGCAAATATAGACAATAACCCATTTATTTCACACATTTCCGGTGGAACGGCCGGAATTCTATGTATTAACACACATTTCCTAGGATTTGTATACAATTCCTTGATTTCATACATTTCCGGTAACATATATATTACTTATATCATAACGAAAATTCGATTAAGCATAAATATAATGTGAGTTTCTAGTAAATAATATTATAATAAATTTACCTTTAGCTTTCCGTGACAGACGTGTAAAGATATACAAAGTAGGTTAGAACTAAGATGAAATTGGGAACCACGTAAAATATTTACACCATTTCTTAAAATGATATGGGTTTTCAAAGTTTGCGATCATGCAGATGGTGTATTTACGATGTACTAATTTATAGTACTACAAAATGAATAATTTAAACTTCACACCATTAAAGACACACTACATGTTAACAATGGTGGTACTCAGCTTGACGGCCTCATAAGATGCTGGCTCGGGACTGTAGAAGGAACTACCAGTCTAACTGCGTATTTATCTGAACTTCGATATTTTCTGTGAAGCGACGGCCATCTGACCACCACAACCCAATGGCGTTATCAAAGCATTCCAGCTAGACCAGTTGTTGAACTATTTAGGGTTCCAACTAGCCCTAACGACTGCCATAGATGTTCGTATGGCAACCGGGACCGATGGCTTAACGTGTTCACCGAGGTACGACCAACCAATGCAAATATCCATATTTATGCATCAAATATTTGGCTGAGCGGGGATCGAACCGGCGCCTCCTGCGTAACGGCCGCGTTCACTATCGCTACGCCACAGAGGCTGTCAATTTGGCTGAACTTCGATATTTTATCTTTTATTAATTTAAAGTTGACATTTTTATTTGAATTAAATTTTTATAGTATTTATTATGCTAACTTTTTAAGTTCGAACGAAGTACATCGGGAAAATTGACATCTTTATCTAACTCAACTATATGGCTACCTGTTGTTCGCAAAGTAAATTCGCATCAACAATGTGATATTCAACTTTAAAATAGTACTGACTTGGTAACTTCATTCGTGGGGAGCACAAAAGCGTGATAGTATCCAGTAGTGTTGCGTTGAGGAACGGCGATAGTTCCTCGTCGCCCTCCTCGCTCATATCTGCGGCGTGTTGTAATACATCGCGAGCGAGACGACACTGCATATTCAGCTTCTGTACGAGCGACAACCGCTGAAGCATTATGTCGTAGATCGATTGGCGGGCATCGAAATTTAACTCTGTAAAAGAAATTGCTTGAATTGGTGTTTTATATTTTATCAACTTTTCGTAAAAATATAAAATGCTTTTTGATATAGTGAAGAAGTGTAGGTAGTATGGTAAGTGGGTAGAAAATGGTTGAGGTTGTGTCGCCTTGAAGGAAAGATAGCCGATTTTTGATGTAAAACGTATATTGTATGTAAAAGGTATAGTTACCAGTGCTAATACTGCTAATAAATTGGTAAATCTGTCCTTTACCGTGTATTTTATCTAAAGGTTGTTTATTGTTGTTGTATCGGTAGCTTAGTGCTTAAATAGTTGACCTAACGATAGAGCGGTCTCAAGTTTGCATTCCAAATTACGCGAACCCATCTGGCGCGGGAACTGTTATCGGAAGGACTAGTAATTTCAGTTCCTAATATTTGTAATAAGTACCTTTATAATCTTTGTTATAGTGATTAATACAGTCCACGAAGTGGTGGTAGATGGTGTCGGCGGAGAGACAGCAGGTGACGTAATACTCAACTGGCTCGCGGACTTCGAGGTCATCGTCCACCAACAGTGCAACATATCTGTGAATAATATTAATGATATTTATTATTTTGTTAACCCAGACAAAGACGGATCATCAAAATCCGTCTAGTCGTTCCCGAGTTATATTTTTAGACGATTTACAATAGGTAGTATAGATAGCTAGGTGGGGTTAACTTAATCCCTAAAGATCTTGAGACTTGGCACCCCATCGAATCCTCAGAACCAAAATAGTTTCAATAGTCGATTCAGTTGATGACACCGGTATGAGGACTGGCCTATTGTTTAGAGTACTTATAGTGCAGTCATTGAAGCGAAAAATACGGTCTACCTCCGAATTTTTTAACTGTGAACCGATTTGCATTAAATTTTGGAATTAGGCTCATCTTACCCTTAACTTCAAAAGTGAAAATGATCTAAACTCCACCTATTATTTTTAAGGGGTGTAAACAACCCCTTAGTAGAAAAATTGACATTGAGCCATTTTATCGCTAGAAAACATGTCTAATAGTAAGTGGTGAAATTGTAAAGTAAAGCCCGACCAATAAAATAAAATACCTCACCATATTGCGGACAACTATTGGAACTAATTTCTTCATATGGCAACAATCTATAAGACGTCATTATGATCACATCTGTCAATGTGGTGTCAATTGTGCGTGTTAATTATTGAGAATTTGAGTGCGCTATATAAATGCCGAAAAGTATTAAAAGACAGTTAAGAAAAAGTTATTTACAAAATAACTTGGTATTTGTTAGATAAAAAGTCGGAAGATCTAAATAACATCACGAACCTTATTGTCAACATGACGGGTAGGTACGTCATAGAGTACGCTCAATGGAAATTGCCAATTAAACACTTGACCGTTATTTGAAACTTTAAACAATTGAGATAGGCCCTATGTTCGCTGCTGCTGACTCTTTCTACCCTATTGCTCTCTCGCTCGCACCATCCCCACTAGGCAGGTGGCGGGGCGGTCGTCGTCGAAAGAAAGCGAACGCCGCCGGTTTGTCATTGGTGTCCTTGTTCTTGCTGCGCACAGTCGTGCTTAGGACTCTTTCAAGTACCTAGTACAGAATTTTTTGTTTAATATTTATAAAAATACTAAAAATAATATATCAGTTACCTATTGAAATAATTGGTAAGTTGTTTTCTCCTTTTTATCTGTAACGGTGTTACCGTTCGATTTATATTAATTATTTCTACCCTACTTTGTTATAATGTTATTGTGATAATTTCCTTACTATGTATTTTGTTTTTCCTGTGCATTTTAGTATTCAATATACACGATGGATAAAGATTCGAATCAGAATCCAGAAATTTTCGTTAATTGTCCGAAAGCCATTACTTCAAAACAGTGTCCTATAAATAACGCTAATCACCACGTGCAAAAACGAACGAAACGAAGGCGTTTGTCAAGTAGTTCAAGTTCTAGTGATTCCACTTCTTCTTCATCTAGCTCTAGTGACACTGATAGAAGCAAAGTAGTACATAAAAAGAAAAAAAGAGTAGACAAACGTTCCCGTAGGCAGGATCATCGCCGCATTGACCAATTATCTCGTGAGCTTAATGACCTTCGTAAGCAAGTCGCACATGAGGGTAAGCTGACATTTTATGACAATACTCGTTCAAATTCAAACGATTGTTATATAGATGCTAATGTCAGTGACAATTTATACAGTGAGGTAGGTTCATACGATTCCGGCAGACCTAAAGCTATTACAGAACCTCAAATAATGTTCGAAATAGAAACCAAGCTAAGGAACCCTCTGTTCCGAAAACTCCTCACGAGTATTTGTCCTTGTTGAATGATATTCAACATTTCGATAATAGTGATTGGTGTGAAATTCGTTACGCAGATACGCAAAAACTATATAATTTCTCTCCCGGTTTCGTTGACCTAGACGTTAATGACGAACTTAAGGCCTACGATTCGTCACGTCAACTTGCACAATCCGATAAGGCATATGCCGCCTTAACAGCTTGTATGCTAAAACAGCGCGAAGCTTTACAAAATTTACTGCGTAATCTGATGCAATGGGCTCATAATTCAGAAGTAACGTATGACGGTTTATGTGAAAAAGTTAATGACTTATTCACGAAGGGTGATGTAGTTAAAGTTTCTTCCGAAATGCTCCAGCTCATTTGTGGGCACCGAGCCGAGGTCATTCAAAGAAGGAGGGATGCTATGATAAACTTTGTACGTGATCCTCTTGTTAAAAGTGCAATACGTAAAGTTCCACCCTCTTGCCAAAATTTATTTAATGCCGAGCGACTAACTACGGTCCTCGAGAAGGTCGGGGGTGTAAAGAAAGCATTCTTTCCTCCACCTAAATTAAATCCTAGTAATGCTTCAGCTGCGCAAGCTGGTCCGAGCACGCACCGTCCCACACAAGGGCGAGCATATAATAAAAAACCCGCGCAGGGTAGTTCACATTACCATGGATGTGGTGCAGCTTCGCACCTTTCCCATGAAATACAACCTACGCAAGGTTGTTGTCTGTCTCGTCCTGCGCAAGGATTTGAGCCACAAAATGCCGAGTGTGCAACTACTCGCTCAACATTTCACAGGCACACTAGAAGTAATTTTCGAACCAGAGGAGGTCGACATAATCACCAAGAGTACAATCGAGGCGCTCGTAAGCCCTCTGGGAACTCTAGAAAAGAGCATATTAATCGAGGAAGGCAGCGTAAGTATTGACAATTCGTTCAGAGCGGGGAGACTACTTCTTTATTACCGACGATGGCAAGAAATGCTTGCACCCCCTTATTTATTGAAAATCATAAAAGGGTATCGCATACCCTTTTCACAAAAACCGCCGCTGATAATGCCGCATTTAATTCAAAATCGGCTCAGTACAACGGTATCGGAAACGATGACATCAGTTTTGTCACAAATGGAACGTCAAGGTGTTCTGGAAGTAGTCAAACCGTCTCCAAGTTTTATTTCAACAATGTTCCTCGTACCAAAAGGCGATGGTACCAACCGCCCTATTTTCAATTTAGCTGCTCTCAACAAATACGTTCTAACGAACCTTGTCGTTTAGTCTCATAAATATACAACGAATACCCGAATTTCTACAGCCAAACGACTGGCTGTGCAAAATAGACCTATCACAAGCCTATTTTCATCTCTCGATATCGCCATATCACAGACGATTTCTTCGCCTAGTTTACAACGGAAGACTTTTACAAATGTCATGCCTCCCGTTCGGCCTCAGCACGGCACCAAAGGTTTTTGCTTCTATGACCAATTGGATAGCTCAAACATTAAGGGATTTGGGTCTACGAATTATAGTCTATTTGGACGATTATCTCCTAGTTCATCAAAATCCCCAAATACTACAAACACACGTACATATTCTCCTGAACAGGCTTCAGTATCTCGGTGGTTGGCAAATAAACATGAACAAGTCGATTGTAGTGCCTCAAAAGAGTATAAATTTCTTAGGTGTTCACTGGAACCCTTGGGACAACGAAAAATTCTTGCCCAAAGAAAAGTGCATGAATCTGTCAGCAAAAATATCAACCATTTTAGACGATGGTTTCGTGGATCTGAAGAGCTTACAAAGCCTAGTTGGTCTCTTGAATTTCGCGAGCTTCGTTGTCCCAAGAGGCAGACTTCACTACCGGTCCCTTTTAGCGTTCCTCAACTCGCTAATCAAAGCTCCTGTCTCTTGCAAACGTTACCAAGTCCCCAGGCAGGGTTTGGAAGACCTGAAATGGTGGCTCCAGAACCATCATCGTCCGTCTTCAATTCATTGGCCACCCCCGTCACACTTTTTGGTAACAGACGCATCCGATCAAGCTTGGGGTACCCAACTAGACAATCAGTCCTTCTCCGGTCAGTGGACCAGCCACGAGCAACTCTTACATTGCAACCAGAAGGAACTGCTAACAGTACTGAAGGTATTGCAATGTCAACCACAATCTCTAAACCATTCGTCGATATTGTGGCAAAGCGACAACAAGACTGCTGTTTCTTATATTCGAAACGAAGGGGGAACGAGATCTTTAATTATGATGAATTTAGCGGCAGAAACTTTTCAATGGTTAGATCTGCATCAGATTCAAATATCTGCCCAACATATTCCAGGCAAGTACAACGGACACGCAGATCATCTGTCTCGTTACCGTTTACTTCCCGAATGGCATCTGCTACCCAGTTGCACAAAGATCGTTTTCCAAAAATTTGGAACACCAGTCATAGATTTATTTGCCTCGAAAATTATGTCTCCCTGGATCAGAGAGACAGTCAAGCGATGTTCCACAATGCCTTTTCTCAAACATGGAACTACCATTTAGCATGGATATTTCCTCCACCTCATCTAATCCCCAAGGTGTTATGTAACCTGAACCATGCTCAAGGAATCTTCTTGGTAGTAGTCCCACGCTGGGAGAGGGTCTTTTGGAGAGCCGACCTCAAGTCCCGAGCATTAGCGGCTCCATTCACGATTCGTAATCTGCACCGTCATCTGATAGACATTTCGACCGGCCTTCCACCTCCCAGGGTCAGCGAGATGACCATGGAAATTTGGAAGTGTGGGGGTGGGCAAATAACTTAACTGGCTGGAACCACTCCCAAATTGACTTACTTTTAACATCATGGCGCCCTTCTACACGAAAAACTTATAGAGTAGCATGGAACAAGTGGCTTGCCTGGTGTAAAACAGAAAAAATTAACCCCTTTCAACCAAGTGGTTCTATATTAGCAAGGTACTTGACCGATCTGTTTTTGAAAGATAACCTTTCATACAATACCATTCTCGTACACAAATCCGCAATTTCTACTTTGTCTAATGCTGAAAGCTCGGGTCAGTTGAGTTCTAATGTATTGGTCAAGCATGTACTGAAATCGATTGCACTAAAAAAACCTGTACCTCATAAAAATAAAACGGTTTGGGATATTGATGATTTAGTATCTTATTTTTGTAATTATAGTGTAAATGAAAACAATATGTTCTCTGTATGTAGACATGCCGCAGTATTACTTTTATTGTGCTCAAGTCGCCGTATTCATGACCTTACCTTACTTTCTGTGGACAGTGAACATTATGTAGATAATTATGAAAATATTATTTTTTGGCCGAGTTTTGGTTCTAAAACTGACAATTCCAATTACAGGCAATCAGGGTGGAAGTTACTGACCAATAAGGAAAATAGAAATCTGGACCCAGTGTTTTGGGTGAAACGATGTATTGATCTCCTCGATGCTAAGCGCAAGTCGGCAAAATGCACCGATTTATTTATAAATTTCAGGGGATCTAGAGCAGCCTCTCGTACTATAATTGCAGGCTGGATCAAGTCATTATTGTTAGAAGCTGGTATAATAGCGTCTCCTGGCAGCATTCGTTCCGCAGTGTCGTCGAAAAGTTGGTCTGCTAACACAGCAATAGATGAGATTATGTCTCAAGGCAATTGGCGGTCAAGCAATACTTTCAAACAATACTATAGGCGTGAAATTGTACCAAATGCTGCCAGTAGAGGAATATCTCGTTTATTTATTCCATTGTAATTGATGATTCTTATTTAAGGTATATTTTGTATCTACCTACCTATACTGTATGATTATTTGATTGTAAGCTTTTTACTCAATAATATTCTTCTACAACAAGGATAAATCATTTTAATTTATTAATCGTTCTATGATACTGAATAAATGCATACTGGACCCCGGTACAAATGCTGTATCCGCTAGCTGGAATAGCGCCTCCAGAGGTTCGCAGGACTGTGGCAGGCTCTTCCGAAAAGACCAAATTGCTAGACGACACTCGGCACCCACTATTCGATTACCATCCTGTGCCACAAAGGCTGAAAAGCCGCAACAGCTTTATGAAGTGTGTCTCCCCTCTTAAAGTCAACGGCCGGTCAAAGGAGAGATGCCGGCTGTGGCGGGAGACTGTCGATCTTCCTAGCCCTTTCGTCCCACTGTCTGAGAGCCCGCCACCTGGACATGAGTTACCATGGCCCACCTGGAAATCTATAAATAGACTTCGGACGCAGGTCGGCCGAAGTAAGGAGAGCTTGTTCAGGTGGGGATTCTCAGATGGCTCTAACTTGGAGTGCAAGTGTGGTGCTGCCCCCCAAACGATGAAACACTTGACTTCATGCCCTGCGTGCCCCAACAACTGCACGCAGGAAGATCTAATGAATGCTACTGACAATGCGATTTTAGTAGCAAAATTTTGGGCCGATACCATCTAGGTTTGCTAACGACACGATAAGAAGAAGAAGAATGCATACTTATATTATTTTGTCTGAAATATTTATTTATTGCTCGCACCCTACAATAGCTACTTACAGAAATATTAATTGGGTTAAAACAAACTACGTTCATAATTATCTTGTCACATTGATGTCCTTTCCAACCCATACTCACCACCCAAGCAGCACACGAGGCTGCTTAATAGCCGAATAACGGATTTCCAAAACGCTTAAAGCCGAATAAGGAAGCTGCATTAAGTCTGTATACGACCTTATACAGCCCTTATAACTCTTAAATGGGCACAAATTATTCATCATCAGCCTTGGGTTCACATAGCTGCTTAAGAGCTGTGTAGCAGCAACTTAACAGAGTTATCAAGGGTAACAGCACAAATTATTTAGCCTCAAGTTCACATAGCTGCTTATGAGCTGTGTAGCAGAAATGTAACAGTGTTATAAAGGGTATCGACAGTACTTTGCGCTGAAATCCGACTGATTAAGAGATCACAAGTTACTCTTTATTCAGAAAATATGCCTGTAATGCGCGCTTTATACATATTGTAAACCACGCAACGCTACTTAATTGCGGCCTGTGTAAAATTAATGAACATGCAATACTGGGTTTAAGCAATTTACCGGTGCTTCTAGCTGCCTTGATGGACATTGCACTTCCCAAGTAGCACAGATAGCTGTATAACTACCCACTTTAAGACTTATTTGAAACTCTGTGCGTATTAAGACGCTTCTAAGAGTACACTGGTGATGCTACAGTTGTATAATAGCGGTCAGTGATATTTAAACAGCTTTAGCTAATTAAAAGCTGTATTAAGGCTGATTAAGACCGACAAAACCACCATTAATACGCTAAGAGTGCTATAAAGGTATGTTTTAATTACTCTATTCAGCTTCTAACCTTTTCTATTGCCTAAACCGTAGTAAGGCCTGTTTAGTGCATAAAATTACGCCAAATGCTGTTTAAGAAGATATTTGTGAACTCCTATTACACTGACTTATTAAAGGGGCACGTGTGAACTATTTTGAAGTGAATAGCTGTATAATGGACGATATGTGGCCCATATTACAGCTTATACCTGAATATGTCTACCGCTAATCAGCCTTTATACTGCAATTGATAGTATCTGCATAGCGGCTATTTAAACATTCACTAGATGCCTCGCAGCTGCTTAGAGACTCACTAGTGTATAGAATTAACGGCTTCTACTTTATAATGGTTCACATAAGTACCTTAAATCCGACATTATCTGAATAAAAGTAACATATGTGGTACTGTAATCAGTCAGTGGAACTAAGTTGAGACCATATCCAACGTATTTTTATTTGCTATATATTAAAATGAATTCGCGTAATTCGTGGAAATTGAAAGCAAGAACAGGAGGCATTAGAAGAAAATTATCGAAAGAGTTTCAAAGAATTATAAAGGTAGAAGAAATAAAACCTTCAAGTCGGGACGTAACGCAAAGCTTGACAAATAGTTTGAAACAGGATGGTTCCGTACAAAATATGAATAACTCCGAAGATGATGTATAGGGTGAAATATTGCGTTTATGTTGTTGTACAATTTAATTTTACAATAAAAAATAATAAATATATTAATTATATTTTACTATATCTTACTACCCAACTTGAAAGGTTCGCACACGCGTAAAATAGTGTTCTAAATAATACTGCTTTGACAATTTTGTAATGGAAGTCCATGCGGTGGTTTTAGATTTAATACTAGGGATCCCTAAAGAGTCGGTATAATAACTGTTTAATTATTCACATCATGGCTAAAGGTAGAGCTTGTGAACAATTAAAAGTAAAGAAAACAGCTTATAGCTGTATACAGTTCACATGTGTAATATTATTCAGTTTTTTTGTAGAATAACAGCGCACTAGTGAACTATTAGACAGCCTGTTGTAGAATATAAGAGTTTTAACTATTCACGTTACTGTTTAACATAAATCCACCATTTTATTTTATAACCTAAACATATTCTGATTGATTTTTCAACCTTTCCGATGTTTTGTGCAAGAAATAAAATGTATTGCACTAGTTTTTACTTCCTAATATCATAATAATAACTTTTATCTTATAATTCTTTTCAAAGCACTACAAATTTTTTTGTCATAGTTTACATCACAGCTTATTTATATCACTAAACTAATTAAAAACAAAATATTTTCATGGCGCATTACAATTTTCTTAGATAATATATATGTATAATGTCAGTAAAATTAAATTCCCAATCATTTTTCCTTTATTACTATGTAAAACAATGTACTTATCAGGGATATGAATATATTATCCACCATTAATTTCGTTTTTTTGGGGGGTTGGTTGCTCAACGTCCGTAGGATTTACCACCTCTTCCTAGGCCCACCCTACACGTGCCCCCCGGGTGGTGCAAATAGAGCAACAACGCCGAGCAACGGGCGGCGGTCAAATATCCCGACCCAGTCGCCACAGGCCATGAGGCACTAAATACCCCCAAAAAGAGTGGAACATATATATTTATGTAAACGTCCATGTATATATTATAAACAAGTATATATGCATTTATTCATCATATCTATATGTATATATAACCCGGCAATCCCGGCACAAAAACAATGGAAAGCGCAGTTAAAAATAAAAAACTACCCCAGGAGGGTACCGGCAATCCCGGAACATATATATTTATGTAAACGTCCATGTATATATTATAAACAAGTATATATGTATTTATTCATCATATCTATATGTATATATAACCCGGCAATCCCGGCACAAAAACAATGGAAAGCGCAGTTAAAAATAAAAAACTACCCCAGGAGGGTACCGGCAACACCGGAGAATCCCTCCCTGGACCATCAAGTGGTCCGGGCTGCCCCTCGTATTCTGGGGAGGGCAAAATCGCGCAACCAAAAGAGACAAGCAAAGTTAACACCAAGACCCTCGAAAACGTACTGAGTCGTCCCGACAATCTCGGGTATGACCTTACGCTTATAGAGGAGATAAGCACTCAAAGTGAGGAAGGCGTGTGGATCTCCAGGAACCGACGTAGGAGAGAGCGCGTGAGAAAGAAAAAGGAGGAAGCAAGGGCTGGCCCAACTGAACCCGGAACGTCAACCAGAGCGGTGACATCTACACCGAGAGGTGGTGAGGACGTACGGAAGGCCACCAAGCTGAAAAGACAGGGGACAGACCCTGAAGAGCGGACGCAGCAACGACCACCGAAGCGACCCAAACCGGATCCACGAAACGAGGGACCACGAAGACCTACTATGGGTCAGAGTGATCTCTCCGTTATCATCGTGCGGGGGGACGGCGCTAAGATGGACGAAGCTACTGCTGCCGTAATCAGGGAAAGACTGGTAGACAAGATAGAGGAAGCAGCGATCAACGGAGTCAACAGCCTAAACCTATCGTTCGCTGCATCGGGGCTAGTAGCCGAAGGCTACTTCTTGGTCAGCCCGATGAACGAGGGGGCGATGTTATGGCTCCTAAGTTGCGACCTTGGGGAGCATAATGGTGTTCAGCTGACACCAAAAAGATTAGAGGCCCACAAGATATCTATATGGCTGCCCGGAAACCTGGTGGGCAAGCGCCTAGACCCACTAGGCCTTATCAAGCTCCAAAATGGACACCGGGCAGACCTGAAGATATCGGAGTGGACCCTCATCCGCAAAGAGGCTATGCCCCTTGGAACAAGGCTGGTGGTAGGAGTACCCGAAGAAGGGGCAAAAGACCATGTGTGGCTCAACTACCAAGTCACACAGGTGTATGGTCGAGTCATGGGCAAAGGATCCGACAACCCAGCCCCTGGAAAGCCTCCTAGTCTACCTACACACAAGGAGACACCGGGTGAAGGGCCCGTTGAAAACGGCAGTAACGCTCAGGTGGATACTCCGCAGAGGAGGACCACTGGCGAAGGCATACCGGATCAACAGCACCCTAACCCAACCAGCACACAACAGGCGACCAACACAAGTGGGGCGCAACCAGCAGTCGGTAAACGGGACGCTGCGGCGGAAGCCCCGAAAGGGGGTCCGACCGACAGCCTTACACCCCGCAGACAGGTTCGCCCAGGACAGACAGCCACAGCACACCCCCTCCCCACGCCACGTAGCGGCGGGACTCCCCCGGAAAGTGTAGCATTATTGCAACCGCACTGGCTGGGAGGTAGCCCGCCCTCGTAGCGAGTTAAAGGGAGGGACAAAGAAACCCACATACACACACACATCATACACTAACAAATGAACACATACAGCAACACACCACAAAGACACACAAACAAAATAAAAATAGTTCAAGTTAATCTCCACCACTGCTGCGATGCCATGATAGAGTTCTGCAGACATGTGGTGGATGAGAAAATAGACATCGCACTATTGCAAGAGCCATACGTCGTCAAAGGACGCATCTCTGGGCTCGATTCCTTGGGAGGAGAGATCATCTACCACGACAGCGGTGAGTCAACTCCCAGGGCATGCATATACATCAGCAATAGTGCAAGATCGTTAGGAATAATAAAGTCAGATTGTTACAGTGACCTAGCTAGTGCCACAACGACAATCCAGCTAAATACAGGTGCCAGAGAGAGGGTACTACTAGTCTCCGCATACATACCAAGCGAGATGGACTACAGACCCCCAACTCCGGAAATGGAAGACATCACAAGG
Source organism: Eilema sororculum (assembly GCA_914829495.1). NCBI lineage: Eukaryota > Metazoa > Arthropoda > Insecta > Lepidoptera > Erebidae > Eilema > Eilema sororculum. The sequence continues at coordinate 11,146,605 of OU618542.1, forward strand.
AAATACAACGGTAAGAACATTCCTATTATTCTAGGTTGCGATGCGAACTCCCACCACGTGGTGTGGGGCAGCACGGACTGCAATAATAAAGGTGACTTACTATTAGATTTCATTAGCTCAACAGGCTTTGACATACTAAACGAGGGCAATACGCCCACCTTCGTAACAAAAGCCAGAGAAGAGGTGCTGGACATCACCATAGCAACTGACAGGATAAGCCAGCACATCACAGACTGGAAAGTAGACGTAAGAGACTCGAAATCGGACCACAGACGCATAACATTTTGCCTGGGGGCCAAAATCGAGAAGACTCTAACCAGAAATACAAGGAAAACCGACTGGGCAACATACCAAACCGGTATTGAGAAATGGAGCCCAATCGATCGAGACCTCCTAAAAGGGACCGAAGACCTTGAAAGAGAAGCCAACCGACTGGATGAAACTCTGAGAGGGGCATATTACAACGCATGCCCACTGAAAGAGATCAAACCAGGTAAAGGACAACCATGGTGGACCAAAGCGCTTGAAAAGAAAAGAAAAAAGACAAGAAGAGCCCTCAGAATAGCCCAGAGGAAGGGCGACGAGAGCTCCTGGCTTGCCTATAAGACAGAAAGAAACGCCTTCAAAAAGGACTGCAAGAGGGAGAACAGGAAAAGCTGGAAAGCGTTCTGCGAGGGCGTAGAGAGATACCCCGACGCAGCGAGACTAGCAAAGATGTTCCCCAAAAACAGCACCTGCAAATTAGGCAGCATCAAAAGCGGAGAAGAACTAATCTCTGATCCGGACAAGATTCTGGAACTGATGCTCAGCACTCACTTTCCGGAATGTGAAGAATACACAGATGATGAAATGTCTACCAACATCCACCCGGCGGGTGGAACGGGGGAGGAGACACTAATCACAATGGAGCATCTACAGTGGAGCGTAAGTTCGTTCCAGCCCTATAAGGCAGCGGGACCGGACGAAATTTTCCCAAAAATGCTACAAGCAGCAATTGAACACATAGGCGAGGACCTCCTGGCTATGTACAATTGCAGCATCAGGAATCAGTACATCCCAAAAAGATGGAGAGAAGTAAGAGCAGTCTTCATACCGAAACCTGGGAAGGCCACGTATCAAGACGCCAAGGCTTTCAGATGCATAAGTCTCTCCTCATTCTTACTAAAAACTCTAGAGAAGATATTAGATAGATTGATCAGAGAACAAGTGGCTAATAGTGGATCTCCTCTACACAGAAACCAACACGCTTACATGGAGGGCAAATCAATCGAAACTGCCCTCCACACGCTGACTAACAGAGTGCAGAGATCACTAAGCAACAAAGAGTACGCACTAGGCTGTTTCTTCGACGTGGAGGGTGCATTCGACAGAGCCACCCCAACCTCGATAGAGGAAACCCTGAATCGGGAAGGAATAAACAAGAATATATCAGGATGGGTGAAAAAAAATCCGATAGACCTTGAAATAAAAAGGAAAGCAATAGAACAATGGTTTAAATTGAGAAGCACAGGTCAATGGACAAGCAATATCTTTGACGAAGGTCATGCCAAGATCAGTCAAGGATATGAAGATAAACTGTCAATGGTCCTATCGAACAATGATCTTATCAGTAAAGAAAGGATCTTTGACAAAAAGTACAGAGTACACATTGGACAGAGGGAGAATTGGAAGATGGATGCAGGAGGCACTATCTGTTACACGGATGGCTCCAGGAAAGAATCCACCAAACTCTCTGGTTCTGGAATACACATAAAACGTGGAAATGGAACAGTAATAAACAGGACAATCTCCCTAGGCAAATATGCAAGTGTCTTCCAATCAGAAATCTATGCCATAATGGAATGCGCGGAAATGGTGAGCCGCCTTAAAGATGAAGGGAAGGTAACCATCTACAGCGATAGCCAGGCGGCACTGAAGGCACTAGACAGAATAGAAACAACATCAGCACTTGTCAAGGAATGCAAGAAATCATTGGAAAGACTGACCAGGCAGCTAGACGTAACACTTGCCTGGGTACCCGGACACGAGGGTAACACGGGCAACGAAATCGCTGACGAACTGGCCAGAAAAGGAGCTGACGTGAACCAGGTGGGCCCTGAGCCAAGACTGCCCATAGCCCACAAAATCACGAAGGGAGTGATAGGCCACAGCATAGTCGCCGAAACAAATCGTAGATGGAAATCCTCGCCTGTCATGAGACAGTCGAAGATCTTCATTAAAAGCATGGACACGAAGAAATCAAGCCAACTGTTGAAACTCTCCAGGGGTAACATGAGGCTGGTTATAGAAGTAATAACAGGACACTGTCGACTAAACAGGCACCTGACACTTATAGGAGTGAAAACCGACCCCAAATGCCCAGAGTGCATGGAGGCCGAGGAGACCAGCCTCCACCTGCTTGCCAAATGCCCCATGTACTCAAGAGCAAGATGGGAAAACATGGGGACGGACACATTAGAAACACCAGACCTTGAGGATCTGAAGGTGGAACAGATCGTAAGATTCTGCAAAGAAACAGGTAGGTTCGACGGAGCGCCGTGATTGCCGGACGCCCCCTTGGCCTCCCCAGGGGAGGCATAGGGGATTTGGGTGAAATGGCCCACAAAGAGGGCAGATCACCCGTCCGGTCGACGGCGTCCCCCGCTGGAAGTAAGTAAGTAAGTAAGTAAGATATAATAATATATAATTAATATATTTATTATTTTTTATTTTAAAATTAAATTGTACAACAACATAAACGCAATATTTCACCCTAAACATCATCTTCTGAGTTATTCATATTTTGTACGGAACCATCCTGTTGCAAACTATTTGTCAAGCTTTGCGTTACGTCCCGACTTGAAGGTTTTATTTCTTCTACCTTTATAATTCTTTGATACTCTTTCGATAATTTTCTTCTAATGCCTCCTGTTCTTGCTTTCAATTTCCACGAATTACGCGAATTTATTTTAATATATAGCAAATAAAAATACGTTGGATATGGTCTCAACTTAGTTCCACTGACTGATTACAGTACCACATATGTTACTTTTATTCAGATAACGTCGGATTTAAGGTACTTATGTGAACCATTATAAAGTAGAAGCCGTTAATTCTATACACTAGTGAGTCTCTAAGCAGCTGCGAGGCATCTAGTGAATGTTTAAATAGCCGCTATGCAGATACTATCAATTGCAGTATAAAGGCTGATTAGCGGTAGACATATTCAGGTATAAGCTGTAATATGGGCCACATATCGTCCATTATACAGCTATTCACTTCAAAATAGTTCACACGTGCCCCTTTAATAAGTCAGTGTAATAGGAGTTCACAAATATCTTCTTAAACAGCATTTGGCGTAATTTTATGCACTAAACAGGCCTTACTACGGTTTAGGCAATAGAAAAGGTTAGAAGCTGAATAGAGTAATTAAAAACATACCTTTTTAGCACTCTTAGCGTATTAATGGTGGTTTTGTCGGTCTTAATCAGCCTTAATACAGCTTTTAATTAGCTAAAGCTGTTTAAATATCACTGACCGCTTTTATACAACTGTAGCATCACCAGTGTACTCTTAGAAGCGTCTTAATACGCACAGAGTTTCAAATAAGTCTTAAAGTGAGTAGTTATACAGCTATCTGTGCTTCTTGGGCAAGCGATAACAAACACGTCTCAATTGTTTAAAGTTTCAAATAACGGTCAAGTGTTTAATAGACGCGTTTTACCTGAAATAAAACGCTTATTAAATACTTACCTTATTTGAAACTTTAATTTTAACTCTGCCTGGTAATTTCGACTCAATGACGAACCGGCGGCGTTCGCTTTCTTTCGACGACGACCGCCCCGCCACCTGCCTAGTGGGGATGGTGCGAGCGAGAGAGCAATAGGGTAGAAAGAGTCAGCAGCAGCGAACATAGGGCCTATCTCAATTGTTTAAAGTTTCAAATAAGGTAAGTATTTAATAAGCGTTTTATTTCAGGTAAAACGCGTCTATTTTCCTATTTTACCTACTGTAACTAATTATTTAGATTCTGAGTTTGATGATTAATAAATATGTACTTAATAATAAACTTGTTTATTTATCTATTTTAACCACACTACTTTAAAACATTATATCCATACTAATATTATAAATGCGAAAGCAACTCTCGTCTGTCTGTCTGTCTGTATGTTACGCTTTCACGCCTAAACCACTGAACCGATCTTGATGAAATTTAGTTTGGAAACGGACATAGGCTACCTTTTATCGCGAAAACGGGGGTTAAAGGGTGAGAAATGTGGATGACAGTTTAGAAAAATATTCCACAACATTTTACACAACGCTATCTAGACCCATGGTAAGCTTAATTAACTTGTGTTATGGAATCTAGAATGCGGATAAACATACTTAGATACTTTTTTTTTGTAAATAAATACATATTATAGATAGAAACACCCAGACCAATGCAAATAGCCATATTCATGCATACAAATATTTGCACTGAGCGGGAATCGAACCCGCGCCTCCTGCGTGGCAGTCGCGTGCACTACCGCCACACCGCAGAGGGAAGTTTGTATGGAATCATTGACGTTTATAGCGCCCCCATTACGAGTTTTTTATTTTATTGGTCGGGCTTTATTTTCTAACATAATTACCTAGTTAATAATATTTTATATTCTCTATAATAATTATCAAATTTTTAACCCCCTTTCAACCCTTGAAAACTACCCCTTGATAAAAAATTGTAAAAAAATTTTTTTTGATAAAATGCAAAGGATTTAAATATTATTCCACACTCTCGAAAAAGATTATCATATTCTTAAGCTTATTTACCCTAAAAACTACCGGAAATATACTGGTCACATTATAACGTATAATATCTCCGTCAATTTTTGTTTGACAGAAAAAACAAAAAAAAACAAATTGTTTGTCAGAAAAATACCTCAATTTTTTTACTTAAACTTTTATACGTATCTGTGGTCATTTTTGAGATATTATGAAAAAAAGTGGGTTTTTTAAATTTGAAATTTTGTTTTTTTTTAATCGTAACTTTTTTGAAAAATATGTGTCCTGAAGCAGCCAAACTGATACTATCTATCAAACTCTTCATAATAAAGTTAATTCTAGGCGGAACACGATTAATTTTCATTTTGGTGGAAATGGCACTTATGAAACCCATTGATTTAAAAGAAAAAACATTAGATGCTCCCCTTATTTGCAATACAGCTCACTTATTTTACGTGCAAAAGACTTTTAATAGTGCTCATTTTAAAGCTAATTTCAAGCACTACAACCCTTTTGTATTAGAATGCATAAAATGCATCTGCTAGATGGCATTGACCACATCGATTAAATTTCAGACAAAATAAAAAACGGCTTTGATCTTTAATATCTAGCTTAATATTGCACTTAGAATACTTTATAAAAAACCAAATTGTTAATTGTTTTACCTGTTACAATTTTGTTCTTTGTAAAATTTTCCATAAAACATATATTTTTGGAGATATTTGCAAAAAAACCGGTGAAAAACGCGAAAAAAATGCGAATTTTCAATTGCCAATAACTTGAAAGCATTTTTTTAAAAACTTTTTAGATGATTTTTTGCTTAAAATTAGGCCTTCTATCTATATCCGAGGTTATTTTGAAAAAAAAAACACCCCCGAGAAGGGGTGGCAACCACCCCCAGGGTGGTTGTGAGTTCAAATCATTTTCACTTTTGAAGTTAAGGGTAAGATGAACCTAATTCCAAAATTGTATGCAATTCGGTTCACAGTAAAAAAATTCGGAGCAATAATGCTTCAATGACTGCACTATTTAAGTAGTTAATACTTAAGGTAGTTAATGCATTTCGTAGTAGCTTCAAATTTGTACACGGCTCCACCCCCGCGTGGATGTCACTTATCGCTAAATTAAGATGTAAGCTATCCTATCTTTCAAGTGGGATCAAACTGTACACGGTGTGCAAATTTGATTAAAATCGGTTAAGTCAAAGCCAAAGTCAAAGTCATTTATTTTCAATCTTGAACAATAAAATTGTTTCTTATTAACGTCAATTTTAATTCTACTTAATCTAAGATTACCACCGCTTCCAAGGCGCTGGTAGAGAAGAAACAGGGCAACAAACTCCACTGCGACATTTTATGGCCGTCAATTTACAATAGTTTTTTTAGGGCTAAATGTGGACGCGCACATTTCGCGTATACATAATCAATAAGTATATAAATCACTTTATAATTAAAAAAATTCAGCTACCGAACTTTCAGGTAGACTTTCGGTGCCCGAATGCGAACCAGCGTTGGTTAAGCCTGCACAGGAGAAATCCCGTACACATGGAGCACGAACGTGTCTCTCTGACTCAGGCTTCGGTTTTATAATGCTTGCAGACAAATAGTTTGTAGACAATGTTTGATATTCAATTCTTCCTTGACGAGTGGCAAACAATGTATGTGTTTTTGGTTTGCTGTCTATCGTCAGACAATGCTGCTAATTCTGTTGTTACATATCTAAACTTAAAATTCTCAAAAAAATTCTAATTGCATCTGTTCACTGTCAAAATAAATCATCTGTCCTCTATCTGATAATGAAAGCATTATCAGATAGAGGACAGATGATTTATTTTAGTGAACACTGTTAAATTAAGTCGGCGCCTTGACGGTACCCTTCAATTTTAGTCGACATCTACGAACATGCGACTTAACTTACTACGCACCAACAAGGCGCTGTCTTAATTTGACAGGTCGTAACCTGAATAAAATCATCTGTCTTTGTTTATCTGATCATGAAAGAAAGAGATGCAATTAGATTTTTTTAGAGAAATTTAAGTTTAGAGATGTAACAACCGAATTGGGAGCTTTTTTTTTTTTTTTTTTTCCGTGCGGAAATCCCCTCGGATACCCCCCCTGCCGGAGCCGGAAGGGGAGGTTATGTCGGACTCGAACCGACTAAAACCGCACGCCGACTGTGGGTCTTGGTGCTAGGCCGGAGGTGAGGTTGTCAAAGACATATCCCTCGCACCCCGGCTGACCCAGGGCCATTCCTTACGGTCTGGCCCTCCTCAGGAGGGGGGACAACGGTGTCCCCAACTCGCCCCCGGAATGGGGAGGCGCGCTATTCAGCACGCCGCCGCCGTGGCCTGCTTCTGCTGGGGTGACAGGCGGCTCCACCCGTCACCCCCAGGCCCGCGCTCATGGGGGACGGAGGTCAGTCAGTGCCCTCCGACGCCCGAGTTGCCTGCGCGCGCGGGCGGCGCGATCCGCGAGTCTTTCTCGCTCGCGCCGCCTCTCCCGCTCCGCCGTCTCCTTCACGACCATTACCTGCTCGCTGAAGGAGACGCCGGCCGCCCACGCGTCCGCGCAGCGGACCATTGCTGTGAGCAGGGTGGCGAGGGTGAGAACTCTCACTCCCAGGGCTGCCACTAGCTCCCGTCTCGGTTCGGCCCATGCCGGGCACTCGGTGAGCGTGTGCAGCCCCGTGTCCTCACTCGCGTCGCAGTGATGGCACTCGGACGTTGGCTCCTTTTCGATCCGACACAGATATCTCCCGAAGCACCCGTGCCCGGTGATAATCTGCGTCAGTCGATACGAGAGGCTGCCATGTGGCCTCTCGAGCCATTCCCCCATGATGGGCCGTACCGCCTCTATGACGGCATGCCCTGCGCGTCGTTGCTCAAGTCGTCGCTCCCACTCCGCCACCATGATCCCGTGGAGCCGGGACCTCTCGGCCCGAATGTCTTCGGGCTCGGGATCGTATCCCCGCCCCCGCGCCTCCTTACGGTACCGATACAGTGCCGCAAGGGATCTCGCTTCCAGGATCCACGGTGGCGATCCGGCTAGGAGACTCGCCGCTTCAAAGGATATCGTGCGGTACCCCCTAATGGCCCTGCAGGCCATCGTCTGCTGCGGCGCATGCAGCAGTTGCACGAACCTGGCCCGCAGGGCGTCCGCCCACACGGGGCACCCGTACAGGGCCATGGACCGCACGACGCCCGCGTAGAGTCTCCTGCAGGAGTCCTCTGGGCCCCTCAAGTTGGGCAGCAGCCGCATCAGCGCGTTAGCTGACACCAACAGTTTGGGGCGCAGACTTCGGAAGTGCTCTCCGAAGTCCCACCGACCGTCGAGTACGAGCCCCAGGTATTTCAACCGGGGCTTGATGTCGATGGGAGTACCTCCTACTGTCAAGCTGGATCCCGGGGGTGGCCTGCGCCGAGGACCATGAAAGAACAGGGCCTCGGATTTGTGCAGAGCCACCTCGAGACCCAGCCGCCGGATCCGATCCACGACTTGAGCAACAGCGTGGCCCTCTGGGTCGCCTCGCGGTGTGTAGCGCCACTCACCGTCACTAGCGTGTCGTCCGCGTAGCACGTGACGGTGGCACCGAACGCGAGCTCACCGCGACCGAATTGGGAGCAATGTCATTCAAGCACTTTTGCAAATTTGCAAGAGACATTTGTAATTTCTCAGGAGTGATTACTAACTTACGAGTAAATCATTCAAATATTAGGAGGTATATATATTTATATTAACCTGAAGTAAAAAGGTACGCGTAGACGTAGGAATTCTCCAAGTAGCAGCCTGGTGAGGGCGCGGGCCGTCGCCTGCCGCAGCTCGGGCGGCGCCTCCCGCGACAGGCAGCCGCACACCGACGGCAGCAGCGGCTCTACTATAGACGTGTACCTGCGCAGTATTGGGACTCATAAATAAATAAATATTCCACAACATTCTACACAACGCTATCTAGACCCATGGTAAGCTTTTATAGCTTGTGTTATGGAATCTAGAATGCGGATAAACATAATTATATACATTTTTTTTGTAAATACATACATATTATAATAACACCCAGACCAACGCATATTCATGCATAGAAATATTTGCACTGAGCGGGAATCGAACCCGCGCCTCCTGCGTGGTAGTCGCGTGCACTACCGCCACGCCACAGAGGCTGTGAGGCTCATGGAAATAAAGGTTTGGCATTAGAATCGTGCCAATCGAATTTGGGATTGTTAGGGGTTGTGTTAGATAGGGGTTGGTCTCCCCTTCTCAAAAATACCCCTCCCCCCCCCCCTGCGGAGATGCGTGGTTTTTTTAGGGCTGTTTAAAGTTTCGTGTAACGGAACGAAGTAATGTGTGATAAAACGCTATATTATTAATGGGGGGATTCCCCTCATCCCCTCACTCCCCCCTCTACCACTCTCCCCCCTTAATTCGATTGGCACGATTCTAAAGCAATCCCGAAATAAACAATATAACATGATTCATTTACCTGAGCTAAATTAATAATCATATTAATTTAGCTATACTTTTTTATTATTAAGATGTATAATACAATATGGATACGACATATAGGCATTAATTGAAACCATATACTTGGTACCCCCATAGCTTCAAATAGGAAAAATTTGAACAAAATTGGCCCAGTATTAAGGGCAGAAACTAGGGTTTTAATATTATAAAAATTTGAACAACTTTAAACACTCCGTAGAATCGTAGTTATCAATGAACTCTAAATTGCACGAAAATACTACCATTAGGGTTACCATCCGTCCGAGTTTCCCCGGATTTGTAGCCACGTAGCACCTGAGAGCACTATGCCCACTCCGACCTGCCCATGTGGTGCATGTGAGACTATCATCAGGTAGATGTCCCCAATGAGCTTAGAGTAACGGCTGCCGGCCGTCACGGCCACCGTCCGCCTGGAAAGTACATACGGCGTGCCGATGTTCCACGTTACCTCCACTTGCCTACTTGGTTCTTCTTTAGCCATGTCCGGCTCCGGTACGGTAGTGAACGAGCGAACCTCTTGAGAAAGTGGGGTATGCATGCACGAAATCCCGGATACGATTTTTTATCGTATCTGGTGTTTTTGACTTTTCCGGAGATGACTGGCGTCCGACGTTTTTACAGGGTCGGCAGCCCAACTGTAACACCCCTGGGGTGGCATACGTCCATAGGCCACGTTAACCACTTTCCATCATGTGTGCCGTATGCTTATCTGCCACCTTAGTAGTATAAAAGAAACTTTTGTCCTGGTTTACGGATTTTGCAGATGGAAACCCTTATTACTATTAAAACTGCACGAATGCGACGTTGCCGTACTGTGTATTCATTCATTTTTCCATTCATCAATTTCGTAAAAATACGATTGTAATGAGAGAGACATAATACCTCAAAGGGTGCCGCCCGGTAGGGTAAATTTCTGATTAACGGCAGTCTGTTACTCGTACAGAGAATAATGGTTGTTTTGATTACACATAAAACTCTTTGATTTGATAAGTAGGTACCTACTTATCAATGATTAACTTTAATTACTTACACTGTATTTGATTTCTTTATAATTTTTCCATAACAAATTCAATAATTAAAAGTATTAATATCTAGGTAATGAAGAATTTAAAACACATAATTTCAGTGTTAATCCCGGTTGCATCCATATCTTGTACTTTGGTGCCTGAGGTCTGCTTTCCTAAGCACAAAAGCCAAGATAAACCAAATAAAAATAAATATTTTAATTTGGTTTATCTTGGCTTTTGTGGGAGCGACTACCGGGTTACCCTCCAACTCTGACAGGAAAACTACGCACGATGACATGATAATGAACACCATGAAAATTGACAATAAATACCTTCCAACTATTCATCAATCAGGTTAATAGTAAATAAAATATTCTAAAATAAACATATTCAAAGATGGAAATTGGTGCCTTTACCTTATTAACCTAGGTACAATTTTATGTTTCGATAATTTCTGGAATGTTGTCAGTAACCGCGACGTCACTGGGGACCGCGTGTCGTTCTTTGGTCCTCTCGGTTTATTTCCTCTTTTTAATTTGTTTTTAAAGTGAAATTGACACTGATCTATTCTTTTTGTGTTTGTGAATTGTGTTTATTTTTTGTTTCATTATTCTATCCTTAATTTTAACGGTGAAAATGAGTCTAAATACCTACCTAGTTATTAATTTGAAGTGCGAGTTTTGTTACGTATTCTTTTTTGAAAAAACAACGAAGTGTATAGTGTAACGTGTCTCTGAAAGTGACTAGCAGCCGTATTATTGAGACATTTGATAAATTGAAAGCAAGGTAGGTAGGTAGGTACATACCTAACTGAAATCTGTTGAACAGTTAGTTTGGCGATATCATTTTATGTTTTCAAGTTAGCCACTAACTTGAAAACATAAAATGATATCGCATGGCATTTCTAAAATTTAGATTCACATTTTTAAGCACTGCCGTGAAAAAGTGTTTATAAAGTTAAGTGAACTTTCGTGATAGGTGCCTAATCTTACCTTAGTAGGTAGGTCGCGAGCGCGCATCAGTCAGCTGGCGCGTCGCGTCACGTTGCCGCTTTGCTTTGTGCAAATTCTAAGCGTGTGTATTTTTGTGAATGAATCAATGACTTATAAAAGTGGTTACATTTTCCACATTTATTTTAATAATTACTTTGTTAGGAAATTTAGTTTTTTTTAAATCTGGGAATTTAAGTTTAAATTTAATTTTGTTCCATTCCTATGGACCAGGACGCTTCACTGTTTCCGTAAATGCCTATATGTCGTATCCATACTGTATATGTAATTATTTATTATGATGTTATGTATACGCTTCCTCACCACTAAAAGTGGGGATCTTTATATGCCGCTAGCTTTTGCCCGCGGCTCCGCCCGCGTGGATGTCGGTTATAGCGACCAAACATAGCCTATGTCCTTTCTCATGGTCTAATCTACCCCTATACCAAATTTCATCAAAATCGGTTCAGTGGTTTAGGCGTGAAAGCGTAACATACAGACAGGCAGACAGACAGAAAGACAGACAGACAGACAGACAGACAGAGTTACTTTCGCATTTATAATATTAGTATGGAAGTATGGATTATTATTTTTATCATCTAATCTATCAATTCTTATAAGTGTCTGCGACGCTCGAGTACCTAACTACAAGTTTAGCATCGTCGCTTCTCCCCGATGTATGCTCCGGGCGATATAAACACTTACTGCAGGCAGAAGTGCGAGCAGCGGTCCGTGCGGATAGCTCCACGGCACGGACGCGCTATGCGGACGGCTGCGGAGCTATCCGTACGGATGACCGTCCACACTTGTTACCCGTCCGCATTACTCCGCATACTCTATAACGCTCCCTAAGCTTACTATAGATCGGCCTATCCTAATTGGTGATTTTGAGCTCGTCCACCGCAGTCCTCTTCTTCTTCGAACCGATGAGAATTTTCGGTCAAATTAGATGTGTCCATTTCAATTAATTTTTACAGCATTAAGTATGCTAACTATACAAATCGAATACATAGGGAAAAATAATCTTCTCAGGCGGGACTCGAACCCGCAGTCTTTCCCTTACAGGGGGAATGCCTTGACCAATTCTGCTACCGAGACACGCCCGATATGATTCAAATTTCCATCTTATACGTCTTTAAGGCAACGGTGGATCAATCAATGTTTAAAACTGATTGTAAAATTTATTTTTTATTATTTTTTATTTATTTATTTAATTTCTGAACATCATTTACTATATAGGTACAATATGGATACGACATATAGGCATTAATTGAAACCATATACTTGGTACCCCCATAGCTTCAAATGGGAAAAATTTGAACAAAATCGGCCCAGTATTAAGGGCAGAAACTAGGGTTTTAATATTATGAAATTTTGAACAACTTTAAACACTCCGTAGAATCGTAGTTATCAATGAACTCTAAATTGCACGAAAATACTACCATTAGGGTTACCATCCGTCCGAGTTTCCCCGGATTTGTAGCCACGTAGCACCCGAGAGCACTATGCCCACTCCGACCTGCCCATGTGGTGCATGTGAGACCATCACCAGGAAGATGTTCCCAATGAGCTTAGAGTTACTGCCGCCGGCCGTCACGGCCACCGTCCGCCTGGAAAGTACATACGGCGTGCCGATGTTCCACGTTACCTCCACTTGCCTACTTGGTTCTTCTTTAGCCATGTCCGGCTCCGGTAGTGAACGAGCGAACCTCTTGAGAAAGTGGGGTATGCATGCACGAAATCCCGGATACGATTTTTTATCGTATCTGGTGGTTTTGACTTTTCCGGAGATGACTGGCGTCCGACGTTTTTACAGAGTCGGCAGCCCAACTGTAACACCCCTGGGGTGGCAAACGTCCATAGGCCACGTTAACCACTTTCCATCATGTGTGCCGTATGCTTATCTGCCACCTTAGTAGTATAGAAAAAAACTTCTTGTCCTGGTTTACGGATTTTGCAGATGGAAACCCTTATTACTATTAAAATTGCACGAATGCGACGTTGCCGTACTGTGTATTCATTCATTTTCCATTCATCAATTTCGTATAAATACGATTGTAATGAGAGAGACAAAATACCTCAAACGGTGCCGCCGGTAGGGTAAAATTTCTGATTAACGGCAGTCTGTTACTCGTACAGAGAATAATGGTTGTTTTCATTACACATAAAACTCTTTGATTTGATAAGTAGGTACCTACTTATCAATGATTAACTTTGATTACTTACACTTTGTTTTTGATTTCTTTATAATTTTTCCATAACAAATTCAATAATTAAAAGTATTAATATCTAGGTAATGAAGAATTTAAAACACACAATTTCAGTGTTAATCCCGGTTGCATCCATATCTTGTACTTTGGTGCCTGAGGTCTGCTTTCCTAATCTTTATTTTCATTTGGTTTATCTGGGCTTTTGTGGGAGCGACTACCGGGTTTCCCCTCCAACTCTGACAGGAAAACTACGCACGATGACATGATAATGAACACCATGTAAATTGTCAATAAATACCTTCCAACTATTCATCAATCAGGTTAATAGTAAATAAAATATTGTTTATTCAAAGATGGATATTGGTGCCTTTACCTTATTAACCTAGGTACAATTTTATGTTTCGATAATAGGGTATTTGACTAAGTCGTCGATTCTTCCCAATACTGCTTAATATGATAGCTTGTTCTGAAAAAATATGCCTTGTAAAATAAAATATTGCATATCTAAACTGAAACTATGACTTTTCATTAGTTGAAATTCCCAAAAAAAGTCAACATATAAACAATGAAATTCAATTCAAATATATAACTGTTTAGATTCCTCATTAAATTGTAAATAACTTTTATTATGAACAATATAAGTGTAAACGCAACGTAGACCGAGATAAATGCGATATTCTCTGCACTCCATACATTTGCACTACGCGCTACCGAAGCGTGACGTCACAATTTCATACGATTTTGTATGGAGCGTTTTCGGGCGGTGCGACAAAGTGAATTTTTCAAAATCAAATATCTTGAAAACTATTTGTCGTACGAAAATTTTACTTTTACAGTTCATTATATTATAAGACAGTGGTCATTTTTCGAAAGTAAAAAAAAAATAGTCAAATAGCCCATTCTGGAATGTTTGTCAGTAACCGCGACGTCACTGGAGACCGCGTGTCGTTCTTTGATCCTCTCGGTTTATTCTCTCGTTATAATTTGTTTTTAAAGTGAAATTTACACTAATCTATTCTTTTTGTGTTTGTGAATTGTGTTTATTTTTTGTTTAATTATTCTATCCTTAATTTTAACGGTGAAAATGAGTCTAAATACCTAGTTTTGTTACGTATTCTTTTTGAAAAAACAACGAAGTGTATAGTGAAACGTGTCACTGAAAGTGACTCGCAGCCGTATTATTGAGGCATTTGATAAATTGAAAACAAGGTAGGTAGGTAGGTAGGTACCAACCAAACCGAAATCTGTTGAACAGTTTGTTTGGCGATATCATTTTATGTTTTCAAGTTAGTGGCGGGCATTTCTAAAATTTAGATTCACATTTTTAAGCACTGCCGTGAAAAAGTGTTTATAAAGTTAAGTGAACTTTCGTGATAGGTGCCTAATCTTACCTTAGTAGGTAGGTCACGAGCGCGCGTCAGCTGGCGTCACGTTGCCGCTTTGCTGCTGTACCTATCGTAAGTAGTTGTGCAAATTCTAAGCGTGTGTATTTTTATGAATGAATTAATGACTTATAAAAGTGGTTACATTTTCTACGTTTATTTTAATAATAACTTTGTTAGGAAATTTAGTTTTTTTAAATCTGGGAATTTAAGTTTAAATTTAATTTTGTTCCATTCCTATGGACCAGGACGCTTCACTGTTTCCGTAAATGCCTATATGTCGTATCCATTCTGTATAACTATTAATTCCAATAGTTCGTAAGAAAATCGGTGGAGATGACTCCATATTTTGCATCTCAGTCGCACAAGATGCGTGGCCACTGTCGGGTGCGACTGAGACGCAAAATATTTATGCGAGAGCGACAGAGACAGGCATAACGAGGTCAACGTACGAAATTCTTCGTGCCCAGCGTCCGCACTTTACACGAGCACATTTTAGGTCCAAGCTATGTGAGTGGCAGTACCTGATGCACATGTCGGTGAGCGCCAGCAGCGCGTTGACGCGCGCCTGCATGGGCGCCTTGTTGTCGGGCAGCAGCGCCGCCAGCGGGGGCGCCAGCAGCGCCGCCACGGGCTGCTCGCGCACGCACAGCCGCCCCGCGCCCGCCACGCACGCGCCACGCATGGCCGCCGTCCACTCTGCCCCACCACACACACATTAGGCTTTTTTTTCCTTTTTTTTTATCGTGCGATAAATCCCCACGGATACCACCCCCACGGAGCCGGTGGAGGTGGTTATGTCGGACTCGAACCGACTAAATTGCACGCCGTCTTGGGTCCTTGGGTGCCGGAGGTGAGATTGCCAAAAGCATATCTCTCGCACCCCGGCATACATAGGCTGCGTTCAGACGACACGCGCACGCTAAGCGCACGCCACGTTCGTCAGCACCCGCGTCTAACACGCTTTGTTTATTTTTTTAAATATAATTTAAGCCCTATTATCACATAAATAGATCTCAAATTGCATTAATCAAAGTCCATCCGCACATGCCACTGGCCCGCCTGGCACCCGCCCCGCATCCGCATCGCGCCAACTACGTGCGCGCCCCGCGCATGCACTGCACACGCGTTGCTCCCGCCCTTCTAAGTCGAGTCACAGGTCGAGTGAACGAAGTCCAGTCACTAGTAGTATAAGCAGGTGCTTGGCGTGCGTGATGCACTACGCTGATTTTGCGCGGGTCTAAGACGGGCTCAAAGCGTGTACGTGCTCGACGCGGGTCATCTGAACACGGCCTTACTCATCAGATACATTTTCATCTCTACGGGCTGAGTGCGGCGGGCAGTGTGTGTGTAAAAGTGATTCTTATTTCAAACACCACAATGAGGAACGGTTCGCCTAAACACTATGACAGTGGAAGCGGAAAGGAGGAGGTTAGGCTTGTCGATGGTGGGTCTTATTAAGAATTCTAAATATTATGTTTTTCTTTCTAACCTAGATGAAGATGATAGTCTCATTCGTGATTAAAAGTCAACACTCGCAAAAACAATTAAACCTGTCATTTACCAGCATTCCTTCAACAATTAAATATTAATTAAAGTACTTACCGGCTGGTGGCTCCATAAGTGTTTTCAAGAATAGATATATTAGGTTGTCCGAAGGCGGCACCGGTGCCACTAGTGACAAGTCTGCTGCACGAAGTGCCTCATCTATATCCATATCGTCTACCGCACGTTGTTCCGCTGGAATTGTAAACAATTTAAAATGTTGTTTTGACCTTACACATGGCCAAAACCCTAATTATGTGCAATATATGTTTGTGGCTCTGCCCAGAGAATTATTTGATCGCCTATACCTGTCAGAACCAAATAAATAATCATTCTAGTACATTTTATACAGTCTTGAAGAAAGGGTAGGTCAGAAGTACTCGAAACCGATGGACTTGCATGAAAGGTTCAATGATAGTAGAGAAAGCTCGTGAAGTACGTAAGGACAGAGGCAAACGGCGGTCTGTTGACTCCAAGTACATAATACGTTTTTTTTTTTTTTATATAGGACACGTCGATTTGACTTCACCTCGCCTGATGTTAAGCTAAAGGCGAAGTCTCGGAAAGAGGGTCACCATCGGAAACATGTATCATGTTAACAGTGGTGGCACTCAGCTTGACGGCCTCATTAGATGCCTTTTCACGCCCCGCTCAAAGGACCCAGGACTATAGGAAGAGGGAAACACGTGAGCTGGCAGGGAGTTCCAGGTCTTAATGGTGCGACATAGGAATGAGTCACTGAAACGCTTGGTTCTAGCAGGTATACTCTGCACCGTAAATGAATGGCATCTTAGCCCTGCACGTGTCGTCCTGTGTAGGAAATCGTTTTTTTTTTTAAATCTAGGCCACGAGATTTTGACTTCACCTAGCCTAATGTTAAGCTAAAGGCAAAGTCTCGGAGAGAGGGTCACCATCGCAAACATGTACCATGTTAACAGTGGTGGCACTCAGCTTGACGGCCTCTTAAAGACGCTTAAAGGACCCGGAACTGTAGGAAGAAGGAAACACGTGAGCTGGCAGGGAGTTCCAGGTCTTAGTCGTGCGGCATAGGAATGAATCACTGAAACGCTTGGTTCTAGCAGGTATACTCTGCACCGTAAATGAATGGCATCTTAGCCCTGCACGTGTCGTCCTGTGTAGGAAATCGTTTTTTTTTTTAAATCTAGGCCACGAGATTTTGACTTCACCTAGCCTAATGTTAAGCTAAAGGCAAAGTCTCGGAGAGAGGGTCACCATCGCAAACATGTACCATGTTAACAGTGGTGGCACTCAGCTTGACGGCCTCTTAAAGACGCTTAAAGGACCCGGAACTGTAGGAAGAAGGAAACACGTGAGCTGGCAGGGAGTTCCAGGTCTTAGTCGTGCGGCATAGGAATGAGTCACTGAAACGCTTGGTTCTAGCAGGTATACTCTGCACCGTATATGGATGGCATCTTAACCCTGCACGTGTCATCCTGTGAAGGAAAGGAGAGGGTGGGATTATGGTTTATGGTTGACTCTGTTGTCTCTGCCTACCCCGGAGGAAAAGAGGTGAGAGCACATGTGATACTAAATACTTACCAAGCTGCATGATTTCTGTAGACCACGATAGATTTGAAGGATCGAGGCGGGCAGCCAACATCGCACAAGATATCCGACACCCTGTAACCAAATATTCGCCATCTTGAATCAATAGATCTAGACCAGATACTCCGGCACATCAACGCATACATTTAAAAACATTCATTCATAATGCTCACAATATGTAAAATGTTTTTTTACAAATATTCCAGAATAATTAGTTTCGCAATAATCAAATTAATGTGTAAAATGTAAATATATATATATATATATTATATTAAATATATTCCACAACATTCCACACAACGCTATCTAGACCCATGGTAAGCATAGCTTAACTATCTTGTGTTATGGAATCTAGAATGCGGATAAACATACTTAGATATATTTTTTTTGTAAATACATACATACTATACATAGAAACACCCAGACCAATGCAAATAGTCATATTCATGCAATGCAATAATAATTAAGTTAATACCATCGTCGTTTGCGGACACAAGACGCTGCACCAGGTGCTCCCTCAGGATAGTCTTCTCGCATGTCTGCACGTACATCGACCACGACATTATGAGCTCTAAAGTCAGCGACATTAACCGCATGTCACCAAGCTGGGAAATATTTATACAGTCAGCCTACATTTGTTATTTTTATTTATTATATACTTTATTGTACGCCAATTACATTATTAATAGTATGGTAATTAGGAACACAAGAGCAGTGCAAAGGGCGGCCTTATCGCTTTACCTAATTTCTGCCAGGCAATTCAGACTTTCTTTACCAAGTTGCGCGAAATACATCGGGAAAAAGAAGCGCTCAACAGGGTTCAAGTCCCACTTGAGCACTTATTTTTCCCGATGTATTTCGAACTTAAAGTTAGCATAAAAAATGCTATAAAAAATTCATTCAAACTTGTAGTGCATTCCTCTAGAAGTAAAAATTAATAAGCATTCGAAACTGGCGGGCTCACATGAAAGGTTTTATGACAGTGGAAGAATCTCGTGAAGTGTGTAGGGATAGAAGCAGAAGCAAGGAAAATGATGAGAATGAAGCTTGGAGATTCATTAGCACAAGAACTAAATCACATTGAGAGAGGTAATTGATATATTGATGTACTGTAACCGCGTCTGCTCTGATTGTATACCTTTTCATTGTCAGCTATTTTGTAGTAATAGTTCACCGCAAAAGCGACGTTGGAGTACTCCACATGGCGCGCTACGCAAGTCAACAACACTAAGGTGTGTAGATCTCGTGCGTCGTCCAGCACACCCAAGTGTGTACTCAGGATATCTATAATACGGTGGCTGGGAAAACAAAACACAAAATTAGAATACGACTATCAACCTATCTCTAAAATGTATAATTGTATTTTATCTAATTGACCCAATAAGTTGACATGGCTTAAGTAGTTTGTAAGTATAATTTGACATTTAATTTTTGCTATTCTTTGTAAGACAACCAGCCAATGCTGTGCATATCTTAATTTGTGTAGCACATGCCTAATGATATTTTCCGCTATCTTTCATCAATGTTGGTGTTTACACTGTTGATGTGCCTAAATAAATAAATTAAAAAAAACCTTTTGCCAGGTTAAGCTACTACAGATATAGACGTGAATGTTAATCATTCTATAACTTCGTAGTCATCAATTCATCATGCTTCGAGCCTTTGGTCAACTCTGTAGGAGTCTGTTTTTAGATTAACTACGAAATGACCCAACTTCGAAATTTTCTGTCCGAAAGCATCTACCATCTATCATCCACAACACAGCACACTAGTGACATCGAAATTTTGTAGTCCTTTTAGGGGTTCAACTACCAATAACGAATGCTACAAAAGTTCTTATGACAACCGGGACCGACGACAGCTTAAATTGTTCCCCGAGGCATAAAATTCATCTCAACAATATCCTTTGCTAAAATCAGACGAACATTTGGAGATACCGAGCAACTTAAAATACGGGCCACTCCTGAATTTTTTTATTATATCTATTACACCAACGTTATATAAGATTTATTTACGAAGTCATCTATGAAAATATTAAAATGACATCTTACTTAATACTTCCCGCTTTAGTCATCATAGTGCATGCTTTCTGCAAGTGTTTTCTCATGTTGCGTCGAGCGATTCCTTCAAGGAACATCCATGGCCCAGTGTTGCTCGAGTCTGTACCAGTGAACACGTGTAGACGGTTTATTAGAAGCTGGTTAATCAAGGATACCACCAGGTCTTGCACCTAGGAAAAGATGGTAGATGTTTGATTTGTTTATAATATGTAGCAAAGATGACATAATATAATTCTTCAAAGCGCTTGACTGAACTCGTAGTAGTGAGTTAAAATTGTGTCATAGTCTGAAAGTTGTTTCTGAGCCATAAAGCTAAATATGCTTACTGCTTACCTTTGCTTCCGGGTCAGATAATTGATGCATTGGCCCCAGTAGAAATGCGTCTAACACGGCCTTGCTGGGACGATTTAATGCTAAGTCACCCAAAGCTGAGATGGCTGTGGTTCGAACTAAAATACTCGCATCGCGGCAGAGGTTCACTAAAATCTAAAAGGAAAGATAAAGTATAAAAAAATTTTTTTAGCTAATAATCACAAATAGATGCATTGATGACCAATGCTTTTGTGAAACGAAAATTAGGTAGGTTTGGACACTGAGTTGTCAATAAAATGTTCTATGTTATGAAGTGCTCCAAAATCCAGTTCAAAGATTTTATTACGTACATTAATTCTTTTTTATGTCTCTTCGGTGGCAGACAAGCACACAGCCCACCTGAAAGATAGTGAAAAACCCCATACTCTAGGCGCATGGAAAAGCCACAGCTGGAGATAATTCTACATCCTGAGTGTCCGTGGAATGAACCCCCTTTCAGAAGTCACTGAGCGTACCGTTTCCGGTTGCAACGAATGAGGAGGAATTCTTAGCGTGTTTAGCAGGGTACCTACTCACTTCGCCGTGTAGCATGTAATATATCTGATACTGTATCAAGTGAGTACGTAAGCACGAGTCCGCTGCGAGCCGCTCATGCGTGGACCGTGGACGAGCCGTACATACTTGCAGGTTGGATATTAGGGGAGAGTCAAGTATATCGTAACTGCCTTTTAAATCCTACCACCTCTAAAATTCTCATTAAATTACACTTTTTTTCTATACTGGCAACACCAAACTAGGCTTTAATGTCGTCTCCCACCTACGGACATTTTAAAAAGCATGTTGCGAGTGTAGATAAAAAGTGTAATAAAACATAACATAAACTCACGCCTGTATTCCCCGAAGGGGTAGGCAGAGGTGCTAGCACCCACATTTCGCCAGTTTATGTTTAGGTCCCAATGTAATAGGTGGCGAGTCTATTGCCATTAACCGGGCACTTATAAACCTGCGATAAATACACACATAACTTCGAAAAGCATCGCAAAGTCATTGGTGTGTGCCATGGTAAACCTGGGATCGAACCCGAGACCTCGTCTCAGCAGTCCATTACCCATACCACTAGGCTACCGCAGATTAAGACTTAGAAAAAGTGTAATATAATGAGAAATCTATAGGTGGTACGATTTAAAAGGCGGTACAATATACTCGACTCTTTCTTACAGGCTGCTCAGCTAGGTGAGTATCCAGATTTTTTTTTATCGTGCGAAAAATCCCCACGGAGCCGGGTGGAGGTGGTTATGTCGGACTCGAACCGACTAAAACGCACGCCTTCTTGGGTCTTTGGTTGCCGGAGGTGAGATTGCCGGAAGCATATCCCTCGCACCCCGGCAGACCCAATACCATCTCTATCGAGATGGCCCCCTTCGGGTTGTGGGGACCTTAGTGTCCCCATCTAGCCCCGGGTACGGGGAGGCGCACTTTGCACCGCCGCCGCGGCCTGCTTCTGCTAGGGTAACAGGCGGCTCCACCGGTAGGTGAGTACAATAGTACCACGTTTATAAGTTACGCTGATATACCTGCGCAGAAGTCTTATTTGAAACGCGCCAAAGAATCTTAACCAGTCACAACACTCCGCCAAACATGGCCCTTTATTATTGGTTGCCGCCTGCGTGCCATGTTCGAAACAATGACCAATGAGCGAGAAAGCACTACTCTCTGGAATTATTGCATTTTTCAATCTTAACACAACGCAATAAAGTTGGTATCTCAATAGCGTTGGCAATCGTAATTAATCGGCGTGAGCTTACTCTTCTGAGCAGGCGAACTTTGCCGATGCGAGTTATAAATGTGGTTCACCTGTACCCAGCTTTAAAGAAAGTGAGAGTGGTGGTGTCGCGGTGTAGTGTATGGACTGTACGCACCAGGAGGTCGGTGTCCTGCGGCGCGAGGCCGGGCGCGGCCAGCAGGCGCTGCACGAGCGTGACGCCGGCGCGCCGTACGACCGCGCGCTCGTCGCACACGCTGCGGGCCGCCACCAGTCGCAGCTGCGGCGCCGAGGCGTCGGCGTTCAGCTCCTGCGGGGGGGGTAGGGGGGGGGGGGGGGCGCTACAGCAACAGCCGACAAACAACTAATGGCCGACAATCAAACTTCAAATGGAACTCCCTGCCAGCTCAAGTGTTTCCTTCTTCCTACAGTCCCGGGTCCTTTAAGCGGGGCGTGAAAAGGCATCTGATGAGGCCGTCAAGCTGAGTGCCACCACTGTTAACATGGTACATGTTTGCGATGGTGACCCTCTCTCCGAGACTTTGACTTTTCTCTTTTTTCCTTTAGCTTAACATCAGGCGAGGTGAACTCAAATTGACGTGTCCTAGATAAAAAAAAAACAAACTGGTAATTTGAAACAGTTTGATCAATTAATTGGTGGTCATTAGGAAAGTCCAGGTATAGGCACTATAATCAGGGTGTCCACTCTAAATCGTCAAAACATTTCCCTGACTTTTCCCTGACTTTCCCTGACCATTTCTAAAATTTTCCCTGACCTTTTTAGCTGTAATTTTTTAAAGTAAAAAATTGCAGCTCTACATCTTCTCTTTCTCTTTGTAGTTCCAGTTTCTTCTTTTTCTCCTCTACTTCTCGATTTTCTTTTCGATTTTGCGTTTTTCAGCTTGTTTCTACTGTTGTTTAGACTCATTTTCTTTCCTTTTTCTAGACGCGCGTGATATTTCTTCCTAGCACTTTTGACAGACACCTGAAAACCATATGACGAGTAACAGCCCTTACTCATGATAAGGTTTTCAGGGACATCAATGGTTTTAAGGTCATAAACAGTTTTTTGTGCAATCAGTGACTCTTCTGTCAAATTTTCTACCAACAGTGATTTGTTGACAGAAAACCCGCCCTCAACACTTGCATTACCGTGAGAAATGATGAAACAAATTTTCATGACTTTCCATATGTCTTCATACTGTTTAACTCCACCTATGAGTAGATGGTAAAACTAGTCCAAACCAACCGCATCCTCATTGAAGTCTTCAACTTTTGTCTCCAAGTTCCACGAGCTTCAGATAACATTTTTTTTTGTATTGTTTTTTGGCTCTGTCAGCCACCTCTCCTTGAATCTTGTCTTGTCCATGTAACGTTTCAAGCACTATGTCGACGCGATTCGATGCTATTTCGGAGTAATTCATAATAACTCGTGGATCGAAACACGTCAAACCACGAACAAAACGAATCTTAATGGGACTTTTATCCAACAGTTTCACAACATTTTTGTTTGAACAATTCGTTTTTGAAAGTCAGATTTAAACGCTAGCTCGACTTGCGGACTGCATTTTGCATCTTTATCTGTCGATATATATATATCTTCATATCCGATATCTGTCTTTTCTAACGGCGGCAGCAGATTCTCTTTATCGTCTAAATCAAGGTTAATAATATTATGACTCGAAGCCGTTTCTAGTTTAGATGGCTTTACAATCTTCGCCATGAGATTGTGAAGTAACTCTAGGAGGGCAGTGTAGAGAAACGGAGCCATAGGTTTCTCGCTTTGGAATCGGCGCAAAAAAGGTTCGAATTCGTTAGTCAAACTTTTTACAGTTGATAGGTGGACTTTTACCAAGGGATTCTTCATTATGTCTTTTAAGATTTTTTGATTATGGTTTTCAGGGACTGTACGATCATTGACAAATTGGTTGACCTTGTCATAAATTTTGATAGCTCTTTCAATGCAAGGACCATTTTCTAACCATCTAATAGATGTGAATTTTTGTGGAAATAGTCCCTTCTGTGATTTGTGTGTATAAAGCTCGTCGTGCTGGACTATCTTTAAAGAGATTGTACATAGTTTTTAGTACTTCAAAAGTCTTCCAATCTACTTTTTGATGACCTGTTTTGAAAGCACCATTGACAGTGTGTAATCCACACACACCTTTGTCTAATAAGGGACTTTTTGTTTCCTCGGAAGAAAGAACATTTTTCAATTTTTTCAGAAAACTAATGTTTACATTGGGGCCATCCATCGAAACTTGTAGCAGTCTTTTTCTATCTCTGATTTAGATAGAAAAAGACTGCTACAAGTTTCGATGGATGGCCCCAATGTTATAACATAAATTTTATAGATTCCGCAAAGACAGGCTTTTTGAGAATTTCAACTTTATGGGGAGGGGACAAACGTCGACGTATTCATATTTCGACCTGATATACCAGCGACGATTTGATCTTTCGACCTATTGCATTTTCCACGTAATGATACCTCGACGTATTAACGTTTCGACCTAACGTACCAGCGATGATTTGATCGTCCGACCAATCGTTGTCGACCTATTGTTATTCGATTATTTAACTTTCGGTATTATGTAAGAAACCCCAGCTAATTAGAGAGAGGAAAATGACAGCAGTTTTTATAACAGATTAAGTAAAAAAAAGTATTTTTTTGTATTTTTTTACTTAATCTATGATTATAATGACATATTTGAATGAATTTTTTATAGCATTTATTATGCTAACTGTTAAGTTCGAAAAACATTGGAAAAAATGAAATGCTCAAGTGAGACTCGAACTCACGACCTTTCGCTTACAGGGCGACTGCTCTGCCAACTGAGCTATTGAGCACCACTTGAATCATTCCAAATTTTCCTTCTCTTTATATCGTCTATAAGGGCGTGGGTTAAGATATAATGACATATATAGAATATATGTCATTTTCCTCTCTCTAATTAGCTGTTCGAGTATAAATATATATATAAGAAGTACTGATGACTGATAAGATAATATTATTTTTATTTATTCTATACTTTTTTAGACTTTTACATTAATTTTAAAGATCAATCATCAAAAAGTCCTTGTTTTCCCTGACTTTTCCAGGTAGAGAAGTCATTTCTCTGACTTTCCCTGACCCACAATAGCTTCCCTGACTTTTCCCTGACTTTCCCTGACCTACCAGGTCCGTGGACACCCTGATAATATAAAAACAACACAACCTTAAAGAATGCATTACAATTTTATAATGAGTAGGTATACATAAATGATATAATCTGCCACTTTAGTGGAACAAACAAGAAATACATTTCAATTTTTAACAGATTTTGACACAAAAGAACTGATCTACCGATGAAGTGAGCGTGATTTTGTTTAATGTAATCTATGATTAATGAATTGGCACGCATCAGACGTAACTACCACTAAAGAGACCCAAAAAAACACGTGTGCATCTAGAGGTCGCCGTGGTATCAAGTCTGCCAGTCATTACATAGAGGAACAGTGCTTTTATAAAGGCCCAAGTTAACTTCACGTGGGGAAACCGTACACCATTACGTAAGTAACATAATAACGCCCGTACCTGAATAGCCTGAACGATTGCAGGCCGTGTGTTAGTGACACAGTCGGAGAGTATATTGAGCGCACGCATGCGCAACGCGCTGGAAACGTCGTAGAAACGTGCGTGCACCGCGCGTAAGATTTCAGCGTGTCGGACAGTATGTGGCCGCTGACGCAGCAGACCTGCCATTATATCTTCCATCACCTCCTATTAAAAAACATTATATTGGCGAAAAAGTTTAGAGGAGGCATTAATCAAAGGGCAAAATGTAAAAAGGAAACCGGCTATAGATACAATTACTTGGCTTAAAAGTTACGTGCATAAAAAATTGCATTTATTATAAAATTATAATAATAATAAATAAATATTCTACACAACGCTATCTAGACCCATGGTAAGCTTTTATAGCTTGTGTTATGGAATCTAGAATGCGGATAAACATACTTATATACTTTTTTTTGTAAATACATACATATTATACATAGAAACACGCAGACCAATGCAAATAGCCATATTCATGCATACAAATATTTGCACTGGGCGGGAATCGAACCCGCGCCTCCTGCGTGGCAGTCGCTTGCACTACCGCCACGCCACAGAGGCTGTCGTTATTACAGCAAAAAGGCTTTCTTATTATTTATTTTGGGAAAATAATACATAAGGTAATTGGCAAGTAAAATCGGCAAGTAGGTAGGTACATTACGTAAAATACTACATAATCCTAATTGAGAATATAAATACAAAACAAAAAATAAAGCATTCAGTGGCAAAAAATTAAAGTGAAGCTTAAAATAAATAAAAGCAAAATAATAAAAACACACATCTCTTTCTACGGGAGGCACCTGACTAGTCTGGGAGCTCTCATCGTCATTAGCGACGCTTTCACTTTGCTGATTATTTTGTCCTGATCCTTCAACATTATCTGCCTCTGAATGTGATTCAACTGTCCTATTTGCATCGACGTCCATTCCGACAGAAACTCCTGAAATCGACACAACAATTTACTGCACGGGAATAATGGTCCCAATATGACGTGGGTGAGAAAAAGAACTTGACCTATAAACTATATATTCCTCTTTAGTGTTTGTTTACTGGGTGAACAAAGAGTGATTCGTCGTAGGATTTTGTCACTATAGGCCAACTGATCTTAAACTGACAGTTACGGAACATCATCACCTCAGCGTCGAGTCCCGAATGGATGTGGGATCTGTTGCTAAGCCTAGATAGGTCAGTACGCTTACGCTCGAATTCAATCTCGTGTAACCACACTGGACTTTCCAACGAGCGAATTCAATGACGTGAAACCGCATTGAACTTTCCAAGCACTCTTAAGAGGCTTGATGCCTCAGTGTGAGATTCCGTTTACAAGTTTACACATAATAAGTGTATTTAATTTTGCATGAAATCAATAAATTAATTTTGAAGTTCTCTACATACCTGAATCGCTAGCATTTGCAGCGGCTGCCTGTGGAGCGGCAGGAATTTGTTCCTCAGGGTCATTACTAAGTAGGTTTGCCAACAGCTCCTGCAAAACAAAACTTAAATTTCCGTACCAATATTGCCTTGAATCATATCGATATTACCAATACAATCAAAAGACCGATGATCATCCTAGTGACATTTTTCTCTTAGTAGTTCAAACGGGAATCGAAACCACGCCCCCTGCGTAGGCGAAGCAGTCGAATGTTCTAAACTAGGTCATGTAGGTTGGGTATACTAGGCAAATTTGAGCCAGTCAGGATGTGTCTAGGTAGAGTATTCAGTCAGAGTATTTCCCCCTAGAAAGAGTCTGGTCGCAGGTGCGAGCCCCATCCCAGATGATGATAAGATATGAAAAGTTAACATACTAATTGTTTTGTCAACTAGTTTGCAACTCAACAGGCAGTGCTAAAATGTAGGCTGGGTTCAACTGCTAATTTCTTTTAATAGAACTGAACCACATAGGAATTGGACTTAAGGAACAACTTACCACAGCAATTTGTCGATGTACTACTCTGGCTGTAGTAGACAATTGCAGTAACCAAGTTACAGTTTTGCGGTAGGACTGGCGAGGCAATAGACTCATCAATCCTGAAACTAAAGACACTCGCGCATTGCGTACTTCCTGTCGTTCCTGAAATTGAACAAATCAATGTTAATTCAATTGCTTCATGCAAAAGCAATAAAACATTCAGAGAAAAGGTAACCGAAAAAAGACATGTAGCTACACTAAGTATATGCAAAAAAAAATGCAAAAGTTGCAATGACTTGACATTGTGGAGGGTGACATTTGTGCAAATGGACTAACCCGTGGACTCCCAACTAATTACCATGGACGCCCAATATCGTGTGAAATGGAGGAGGAAGAGCTGGAAGGCGGACTCTGAGCCCTGAGGGCACGGATGGCTTGGCCGCGGATGCAATAAAGATTGACGTGTCAATGTTGATGATGATGAGCTACACTAGTCATATGCCATGGAAGTGGATGCAATAGGCATTAGCTAAACCCTTCTACAACCTATTTAAACATTGCCTAGAACTTCCGTTTTTTTTTCTCCAATGAATATCCAAAGCGGTATTGGTAGGGCTGACGTGTAGTAAGGAGTATATCCTGAACCTATGTCTAAGCTGAAAGTATTAAGCCTCTTTTAAGAGCTAGTCTACAGGCGCAAAGGCAAATAATTGCTGTGCAGGTCTACATGTTTTTTGTAGTGTATCTTTGTTTGAATTATACCTGCCATGTGCAAAACTGATCAATATTTGTAAAAAAAAATTAGTTTGATATTCATCGAAATACAAATAATAATATATGTAAATCTATTGGGTATTTACACTATACCGGGTGTAAGGCCTCTGCCTCGAATCTTGCGGGCAGAGGGACGGCGGCGGCGGCAGCGCGGGAGCAGCAGGATCAAATGCGCACAATCAAATTGACCGACCCTCGAAACCAGTGGGAGCGGCGCGGGGGCGGGCAACGAGCGGTGCACTCCAGTCGAGCGGTGACCACCTGCGCGTCTGCATTGCAGTGTTGTGTGTGCAATTTATTTTTGTGACGTGACGAAATGTCCTCGGAAATGCTAGAGGAAATTATTTCAGCAATTTTTGAGCGGGCACCGATATGGAATACCGAACTCACCTTTTCTTTTCCTTGCCCTATAGTAGGGATTCACTTCTTCCTTTGCCCACAATAAATCGAGCGTTAGGAATAAATTTGAATCAAAAATATGTCTCCGTTTTTCAGACATTTCGTTCGCGAATAAAAACAAATATCTCGACTACACAAACACAAACACAACACTACACCGCTATAATGCCGCGCGATCTGCCCGCTGTTTTCGAGAACGGGTCTACGTTGCCCGCGCCGCTCCCACGCCACCGCCGCCGCCGCCCCGCTGCCCGCAAGATTCGAGGCAGAGGCCTAAGGGGAACGCTCCCGAAGCCGAAAACCCCTAGTAGTACTCCAGGTACATAACACATTGGCATAAAAATAAAATGGATTTGGTGAAAAAAAATTTTTTTCGAATTTATTTTTTATTATTTTTAATTTCCCCTTACACCCAGTATGTATAACAGACAAAGGATTTTGAAAAACGCTTACCAAACCATCCTGTGAGTAACACATATGTTGCAATAACAACATATACCCTTCCAAAGCCGATTTACCATATTTATTAAGCAGTAGTCCTGCATAAGTTACATATGAAGCTCTTACAATATTCTGAAATAATTTTTTTTATTTTATTTATTTATTTACTTATGTACTGTGGAAATTATGATGAATTCACTTACATTTCTTGTCTCTACTGATGCAACCAAGAGTTTGGGTAGTAGACATTTAAAAAGCAGCCTAATAGCAAAAGAATTAGGCTCTCCCTCAGCATTACATATCAAATTATTAATGATTTCATATACGACTCCAGTGAGGTTAGTCAGTTCTATCTTATCTGAAATAAAAACACATTTAGACTTAGTTGTCCAGCTTTTTAGGGCTCTAAATAGCCATAATATGTAAGTAAGTACCACAAATATTAGCCCCACAAAAGATAAAATCTTGATAAATGCATCAAGAGAACATATATATATACATTAAAACCAGCCCTTAGCTATAGATTTGGTTAGGTATAGATTTGTGACTATCCAGACTAACCAGTGATTTAAATAATATGTTATCTAAGGAATCCATATCCATACTTCCATACTAATATTATAAATGCAAACTAAACTATCCAACCAATTTTGATAAAATTTGTATTGGTGTAGATTAGAACTTGAGAAAGGACATAGGCTATGTTTAGTCACACAATAACCGACATCCATTCAGGTGGAGCCACGGCCAATAGCTGGTATGTACATAAATATGTTTCAAATGGTATCTCTTAATTTTCATAACAAACATTGGTTTTCAGTGATATGTATTTGTTGTTTTAATTAAACATTTTAAAATATATATGCACAAAATTGGCAGTTATTCATAAATTTATCTGAATCTTCTATTATCCGAATCCCTAACAATAACCATTTGGCCGGTTAATTGAGGTTGCACTGTAACCAAATTCTCTATTCAGATTAATTAGTTTGATTGTTGAGTCTCCACTGCATATATAGCATTTGAACAATAACAAAGATACTTACCCACATCTAATTTGTTAACAATAGCACCACCAGTTATGTCCACTAAATTACTTAAAATATCTTCAAAATTCATATCCCGAGGGTTTAGCTGTAGATTCTCAATGATATCCTTCAAATTTTTGGCAAATTTGCTTAGTTTTATTATAACAGAGTTTACTTCACGAGTCAGTTCCCTAGTATTAACGTAATTATTGTCATTATCACACATTGCTTTTGGAAAACTGAGGCATGAAAGAGAGTGGGCAAACAATTGTGAGTGATAAATATGATAGGCCTTGTGGCCAGGAATGGACAATAATTTGTAGTATACTCGAGATGCTAACAATGCATTGTTTCTATATACTTTAGTATGTAGATTTCTTCTTCCAAAGTCAATTGAGTATGCTAGTATAGCTAGCAACTTCTCATGTTCTATTTGATGTGATAAGAAGGACCATGATCTTTCTTCAGCAGAGTGTGCAGCTTGATTAAGCCAAACATCAGTAGATTTCATTATATGTCTGAATACTGACTGTATGTTTAATGACTCTAATGAGACTTCATAATCAGCAGGAAGATCATCAAATTCAAGGAACTCAGAATGATAAATAGCTTGGACCCATCCATCATTAAGGCTGTCCAAGCACAATTGGTTTATCGCAGCCACTAGTTCAGACATAGTGAAGTTCAAGTCGTATATTTCTGCACCACAATTTATATGATTTGATATTTATCCCATGAAGGTATAATTTAAGCTGTATCGTTTAAGTTGGATAATTCCATTTTTATTCTCTAAAAGAATGGCTTAATCGTCAGAATACATTCATCAACGACAAAATAAAATAATAAAATACAAATATTTATCAAATTTTTGACAATTTTATTTGACAAGTGAAGTGACACAAAATACTCTATGATATGAAGTGACCTGTGGAAGTGACAACAATCAGTACCTACTTTAACTTTAATCTATGGTAGTATCAGTTTTAGTCATGGTTTTAGTAGTAATATCAGCCATCAGGGAGTTTTTGGCGGGAAAGCGTAGAGGACGCATCGCGGCATTATTATAAATATTTTCCGAAATTGGTAAGAATTCGAGTTTTTATGTATAAAAATGGTGGATTTAAGCCATACCGTCTCGGGTAACGCACACACATGTAGGAAAGTGGCATATTGCATAATAGAGATGATATAGGTAATGTACTCTAATAGTGTAAATATTCTAAGCAGTCATGTGTTATAGGAAGAATACTAGAGTCAGTATTCGTCGTCGTCTTAATTTTCTTTTTTTTCTTTATTTAGAGTCATGTCATGCGTGTATCCTGATGTCGTACTTTAGGAAGAATAACGAAACATGGTGCAAAAAGTTGGCGCCAAATTTGAAACCAACAGGTTGCAACACTGACAGGACTCTGGCCATCACGTAGTGTATTCAAAGTCTATGCAGGCCATGTCCCATAATAGGCTAATAATAGGAAAAAGATTTTAGTATTGACTCCGTTATTTCGGTGTATATTCAGTGTTGCAACGTGTTAATTTTTTATTAAATTTGTCGCCAACTTTTTGCGCCATCTTTCTTTGGCCAGAGTCTAGTAACCGTAGACAGAGAAGAACAAAAAAAAATGTAGTGTATTCAAAGTCTTTGCTATAATAGTAACTAATTCTTCCTAGTACCACAACCACAACTGACATCAGTGTCACGACACGGCTCTAAAAACTAAGTGTATTCTTAGTCTATGGCTCTAATTAATGAAAAAAAAACAGAAATTTTAGACGACTATTGACCTTAGAGTATCAAGAGTTGCCATACCTACGAAAAAAAACTGCCTACCTAAACTTGGATTTTATGAATGAATGGAAAGCAGTATGGCGGCCTAGTAGGGAATCCAGTAAACTGTCGATAACTACTTATCGATATAAAAAGTTTAATATATAAAAAATTTATACATTTGAAAGAAAAAATTAAGTGATTAGCTTAAGTGGATGCCGATTATTTGTATTCTCAGGTTGCAGTGTGCTTAGGGCTTTCTGTCAGACTTTCCTTGTGATAGCCGGAGTTTCGAATAATTCGCCCAGAAGGACGTAAAATCTACAAAGATTCTTTACAGTCTTTGAGTAACGATATATATATATATATATATATATATTTAGTAGTACTCCAGGTACATAACACATTGGCATAAAAATAAAATCGATTTGGACAAAAAAAAAGTTTAGAATTTTTATTTAATTTTTTAGTTTTTTTTTATTTTGCATTAGCGCCAAGCGCGTGCTCTTTTGTAGTGGTGTTTTTTTATAAAATTACCATTTTATTTAGCTTTACTAACAAGATGGAGAGTAAGTAATGCAAAATAAAAAATAAAAAGAATCCAAAAAAAATCGAAGCATTTTTTTTTTGGCCATATCGATTTTATTTTTATGCCAATTTGTTATGTACCTGGAGTACTACTTGGGGTTTTCGGCTTTGTGAGCGTTCCCCTTACACCCAGTATATATATATACATTTGTACTACCTTTGTTATAAAAGATATTTACTTCAAAATAGAAGTGCTCGACTTGCCTAGTAGGTACCCTAATGAAAAGTCATGTAATCCGCCATTTCAGTCCTATGTTCTTACTGTACCGTACAAAGGTCGCACGAGGGTTTCGGAATTAAATCAAAATCAAGGAGATTTGTATAAAATCATACTTTTAATTTTAAAATGGAAGTAATTTCTTGTTCAACTAGTTATATCATATTGATTTTGTAGTTTTTAAGATGTAAAAAATGTTTTAGTATCTATTCATCAGTAATACCAGTACCATTATGCGATAGAATAATAAAAAGTCAACGGCATTTCAAAAGTCATTCACTATGTATGGAAAGTGGTCTTCGTTCTTTAAATATTTGGGAAAATATCGATAATTAAAATTCTATCACCGCACACTAGCAATTTTATTTGACCAATCAGCTGCTACTACATCCCCACTACGTTGGAAAGCAAGATGGAGAATTGGCGTTTTCCTCATATGATTTTATGAATGAATTTCGTAGTAGCTTCACATCTTTATATTTACTATGTCTATGCTATTGACCATCTATTGACAGCTGACATTACTGACAATTACTGACAAACAAGAAAAAATGTAAACATAACCTAATAAATATTTATGTGAAAGTAAGGGAAGAAATATGACGACTCGAAAGCCAATATCTTGGTTTTTGACGGAAACGGGTCGCCGTTTTTCCTTTGCTGTAATTACAGGCACCGGATTAGCATGGACAACAGCAAGATATGCACCAAATACTTTTTTTCTTGAACATTATAAAAAATTTGTACACTATTACAAGTGAGTATCTAGAGTTACTATTATACTCTTATTCTGTGCTAGAGTGTTATATTCGAATGTCATGCATTCTACTTTGGGTTTTTTTTTAGTAATGGAAAGCCAGTTCCTTTAAATGGAGAACTGAATGACAGAGTTACACGATGTCTTGAAATCCTTAATATAGCTGACATACAAAAAAAATTGATTGCACCTTTCAGTGTATTTGGATATGATATGTTTCACGCCGGTTAGTATGTTTTCCTATTGTAACTGTTATCAAAATAGCTTTCTGTAGGCTGCAACTCACTATAATCTTTCTATATCTATTAGTTGTACAGTTAAACCACAGGTACCATTTTTTTTAAACATCTTGGTTGACTCACTAAGTTTTCTATTGGTAATTAATACCCTTATTTTTAGTGGAGACAGATATAGAAAGGTTGCAAAATATATTGTAAATATTAACTTAATTTTAAGTGTATTACCTGAAACTATTATTATGATTGTGTACTGCCAGTTATGCCTGCAGCTTGGCCCGCATGAATTGCCGTTATAATAGACTAGCCTTAAATCTATAAATAATTGTGGCAATAAATAATTTGAATTTCAATTCTCCACTTTTTCAGTTAAAGCCCAATTAACATGGGAAGTTATTCCCTAAGGTGCCCAGAACACCCAGATGAACATACTAAGAGTCCCAAGGGTGGGACATGAGCCGGCCGGCGCGGTGTGTGGTGGGGGGGATGGTCCCTTTCTTCAGTCTTTTGCTTGTATATTGAAAACTATTAATACCATCCGTTTTGTTACTTCTATATATTCATCTACATTAAGTTTCTTATAAATTAAGTCTCAACATTATTACTGTAGGATCAATACTTTATTAAATACAAGAGGTCAAATATTGTGATGAAATCTACTCAGCTTGACCATGGAGACACCACTTCATTGTTCCATTATTTTTTATTGGAGAAAAGATGATTCTGTAGGTATTGTCCACCCGGTTTAGTAAAAGAACCGATAGACATTTGTGGATAAGTATTTGAGGCCTATTTGTCGCCTTAATTATTTCGCCGTTCAGCGCCTATTTTCCTCCCTCAGTAGTGAAATCTTGAAAAACGCTGATACAGGTGTCCATTTATTTTTAATCAGACAGGTCTACGAAATTTCGTGCTACTTACTTTAAAAATGTCAGACTTCCATACAAACTTTCATCCTCTATTTTACCACATTAGCAATAAAATTTTCAAAAATTCTTTCTAGTTTTATAAACAGAGTACTTGGGCAATTACATTTTCTAGTGTAACCTCTTTTACATCAGCAGAACTAAAATAATAAATAAATATTCCACAACATTCTACACAACGCTATCTAGACCCATGGTAAGCTTTTATAGCTTGTGTTATGGAATCTAGAATGCGGATAAACATACTTATATACTTTTTTTTTGTAAATACATACATATTATACATAGAAACACCCAGACCAATGCAAATAGCCATATTCATGCATACAAATATTTGCACTGAGTGGGAATCGAACCCGCGCCTCCTATGTGGCAGGTCGCGTGCACTACCGCTACGCCACGGAGGCTGTCGATTTTAATTGGCTCCAAGTTTCCATCAACTCCTCGCTTCCATCCCCATGTTTTAGGAGGCAGTTGATTCCTAAGCAACTTACGAACTAGGGGGAATAGTCTATAAGGGTGAAATTTTGCTGACCCTTTGGGTAAGTTGGAGGGAAGAAAGATCCAGGTTGGAGTTGGGCACTGGGTGGGTTGAAGAAAATTGGAATAAGCATTGATTTCTAGAGTTCATTTTACCGCAAATTGTAAGCTTTATTTCATATTTGACCTTTGTATTTTTTAAAGTAGGTACTGATTGAAATAAAACCACTTTTTACGGATTCTATCGCGATATATTTGTTATTATTACTTTTTAACCCGACGTTTCGGCTGCTTTGCAGCAGCCATTTTCGCGGTGTGACTCACGATGGTATTTTGAGATAACTTATACTTCAAACTATGCGACAACTACTTGTCGCATAGTTTGAAGTATAAGTTATCTCAAAATACCCGAATCATGGTGAATTATTGGTGTTCGTACTTACGCAGAATGAGCTCACTGTGTTGTTAAGCCTTGCTGGATTTTGCTGCTTGCTGGGTTTGATTAAGTGGATGACTGGGTCCCAAGCTGGTGGTACGGTCCATCCATCCTCTCTATTAAAATTTGGGTGTTTTTCAATTTCAATAGCCTCGCGGATCATTCTAGAAATATATCGGTGTTCTTTGGCGAGTATCTGTGGTGTAAGGGAAAGGTCGTGAGTTCGAGTCTCACTTGAGCATTTCATTTTTTCCAATGTTTTTCGAAATTTACTGTAGTTAAATAATATAGAAATAACAAAAAAAGAATTAATAGTTTTCAATATACGAGCAAAAATCTTAAAAAGGGGGCCTTTTCTCCCCTTCTCCATCGCCTTCCCACTTTTGGGGACTTAGCATGTGCATCTGGAGATATTAAAGACCAACTGTACCAACTTTCGAAACTACACGAATTATTATTCTGATTGTTTTGGGCTCACGTTAATTTAAACACGCTAAATTGAACTTAGGTGGTCTGGTTTGTGTAGCTGTCACAGGATCATTATCACAGGCTAGAATCGGTTTCACAGATATTATATCGTCACTGGAAAGCCAATAATACTAAAGCGCCATTTTAGTCAAAATGAGTTTTATATATCGTTGGATAGGATTTTTTTTTCTGCGTCGAATGGTCTAGGTTTCGTGTTGATCAGGGCACTTTTTTGGCGCTTAAGCACTTCAAAATACGGAGATTTTTCATCATTTTGAATTTGTGGCAAAATCTTACGTAGTACAAGTTTTGATTAATTTTTAGTCGTTGTCGCTTCAGTATTTTTATTCACTGACACCAGCCAATTCAACCTTGTTCAGCAACTTAAAATACTGATGTTGAATCATTGATGTCGCTTTAGTATTTATTGCCGGCCGTAACTACTAGTTGATTATTAGATAAGTAAATATGCTTTACGTAGAAACTGATGCGCATGGCGCTTTAGTTTATTTTGTCTACGTACTGTTTTGATAGGAAACGGTTTTTGTGATTTTGCCTCACATATCAAAGTATTTGAGTGTCTGTTTAGAATGTTTTCCATTCAATAAAATTGAATAATTATTTTATTAAGCATGAACTATTTTAGTCGACGCAATATTAGTGGTTCGTTTAGCATTTAGTTGGAGGAAAAACGTACAAATTTAATTGCGTTAAGTCTTTTAAAATCATATTTCGTTTTAATTACAGTACTTATAATTCATATTTTGCGCGCGAGTCGTCGGTGGTTAAGTGCTAGAGCAGCCAGCCTGGCTCCGCCCAGAAACGCAGAAGCTTACTGGGGGCTTCACAGGCTTCGCGGAGCGACCGGGGATTTGGGATCGTTGGGCGGCCATTGCCTCGCATTCCAGTATTACGTGGGCGGCCGTTTCCTCGGCGCTGAAACATTCCCTGCAAAGGGGGCTATCCGTGACACCGATGGTATGTAGGTGCTTGTTGAGGGGACAGTGGCCCGTTATTGTCCTTAGACTTGTTCTGTCTAGTCTTAGGAGACGTTTCGTTAGCCGTTTATTTATCGACGGTTCAGCCTGTTTTGATTGCCTGCAGTCGATGGTTTGTACCCATCTTTGGTTATGTAGTTCCACAGAGCTCTGGCGTATCCAGGTACGGATCTGTGAAAAAGGGATCGGCAGTAGTGTAGTGGGCCAGCAGTGGTCATATCGGAGCCCCTCCTCGCGAGTTCGTCCGCAGCATCGTTGCCGTAGGACCCACTATGCCCTTTTATCCACTGTAGCGTTACTACATTATGGGTGGATAGCTGGTTCAAAGCAGTTTGGCATTCTGCTATTATTGTGCTGTTGGTTATTCGGTGGTCTAGCGCTTTTAGAACGGCTGTGCTGTCGGTTAGGAGCTTTATGTTAAAACCCTTAACCTCCTTTTCGCTTATTGCCGTCGCTGCTGTTGTTATGGCGACACACTGGCATTGGAAGATCGAGCTGTGTCCGCCTAGTGGAAGGTGGATATTTAAGCCAAGGTCCAAGGAGTGTACGCCGGCTCCTGAGCCATTCTTTGTTTTGGAGCCGTCGGTGTAAACGCGTACTTCTTTAGTACCGGAGTAGTCCTTTTCCTCGGCTTGCGTCATTATCTGGTATTTTTTGTTGAAAAAGTGTTTTTTTAAGGTTTTATCACAGGGGCAGCTATTAGTGTTTTGTACTCCATCGCCCGCCCAAGAATAGTGGTGTGGGGACTATTGTGGTTAAGGCACAGTACCGTTGTCTTCGCAATTTTAGGGGTATTAACAGATAGGTATTACGTCGTGACGCCAGTGGCACAGACTGGACGCCCATTTTGAATTCGACAGACGTCAATGAAATGGTGGACATTTTCGGGTCGAGGGTTATAGAATTATTTGACCAACACGCCCCCCTAAGACGGGTCAAGATCAGGCACAACCCGGTGATTAAAACCCTAATGGCTCGTAGGGACACAACTTGCTCGCATTCAAGACCCTACGCAACCGCTGCAGCCGTATATGTAGAGGCGCAAAGCGACGCCATTTCTATAACTCTCTCAACAACTGAAACTCCTCGGACACATGGAGATTTCTCAGGTCTGTTGGCATTAGCAAATCACCTGTTTATGACTCCAGGGATAGACTTGTGTGCCCTAAATGACCACTTCTCTCTACCGCCCGTGTCACTGGACGCAGTTACCAAGCAGAGCACATTGCATGCGCTTTCTAGTGTCCCAACTCCACAGACTCCACCTTTTCATTTAATGCCTGTATCAGAGGCGGAAACTCTAAAATCGCTGCTGTCTATTTCCTCGTTCGCGACTGGCTCTGATCATATCTGCTATAGTATGATTCTTCCACTTCTCCCTACAGTACTTTCTATTATAACTCACTTTTTCAATTATTCCCTATTCTCTCGTACCTTTCCTGACTCCATTAAACCAGCTTTTATTATACCATTACCCAAATCTCCTAAGCCTTACACAGTTACCGATTTTCGGCCAATTTCCATACTTCCGTTTCTCTCAAAAGTTCTCGAGCATATCGTGCACCAACAACTGTCTATATTTTTATCTTCTTCTAACCTCCTCAACACTTTCCAATCTGGATTCCGTAAAGGCCACAGTACAGCTACGGCTCTCGTTAAAGTGACTGATGATATTCGATGGGCTCTGGAGAGGAAAGAACTAACTTTACTAATATTGTTGGATGTTAGTAGTGCTTTTAACTCGATCTATTTTGACATTTTGCTTGGCGTATTGAAGAGTATTAATGTTTTCTCTAATACTATCTCCTGGTTTGATTCGTATCTGCGAGGGCGGTTGCAGCGTCTTCAGTTGGTGTCAATCTTCCAACTGGTGTAGACTTGTTGCGGGTGTACCACATGGTGGTCTCTCTCCTCTCTTGTTCTTCATCTTCATCAACTCTGTCACCGGACTGATTTCATCTAGCTACCATCTTTATGCCGATGACTTGCAGGTATACAATCATTTTGCGGTGACTGATGCCTCCTCTGCAGTATCTGCCATTAACCGCGAGCTGGATTGCATTAGCGTCTGGGCTAAATCATTTGGACTACGTATCAATCCAACCAAATCTAAAGCAATGATTATTGGTAGCACTCAAATGTGCAGGCAGCTCTATTTCTCCGCACTTGCTCCTGTCACGCTGGATGGAACTCGGATACCCTATTCTTATACCGCCAAGAATCTGGGAGTACTCTTTGATGCTAACTTGTCCTGGAGTCCTCATATCAATGAGGTTAGCAGAAAAGTACGCTATAGCTTCCACTCCCTAAAGTGCCTCCAGAGCTTTCTACCTTTAAGAACCAAAATTTCCCTTGCCCAAACTCTTATCCAACCCATTATGGACTACGCAGATGCCTGTTTTCTAGATATCACTGAGGAACTCTTAAACAAGTTGGAGAGATTGCAAAACTTGTGCATTCGGTTCATATTCAACCTGAGATAGTACTACCATATCTCGCAGTTTCGCAGAGAACTCAAGTGGCTCCCTATCGGCCAGCGTAGGAACACTCGTATTCTTTGTTATCTTTTCAATATTCTGTACAACCCTGCTACGCCGTCTTACCTGAGGGAGCGGTTCTCTTTTATACGTGCTCCTGACGACCCGTGCAGATCCAGCCTTCGCCTTCGCCTTCGCTTTGAATTATAATATTGCCATGGGTAATTACCAGAACACTAATTCCTATTCTCTTGCTTATTTCTTTTTTGGCAGAAATGCATAATAATACCGTATTGGTTTTTTTTGAACACAATACCAGTACGTTACGATATAAAAATCGATCACACCTGTTACAATTACTTTATTATTTGGAATTGGATTTTGATAAGCATATTTATTTAATTATTACCGTTTTATTTAGTTCTCTATAATATTTTTTAGTTATGTTGGTACTAAAAATCTATATAACCTATGATAATTATTGTGAAATTATTAAGGTTCAATTTATTTTTAATAAAAATAATCGTTATTTAAACAAATACAGTACAATAATATTTAAATAAAAAGATGCTAGAAGTATTATTTTGTTGGCAACTGTTGCAATTATTAGGATTTACTAACTGTTGATTATGTCTGTTAAGAAAAATAAATTGAAATTAGAATGAATAATCTTTTAATAAGTATTTTTGACGTAACAATGATCCCAACAAATAATTCCATACATCGTTTTACCGTCCGGTCCTTTGACATATTGTGGTGTTTAAGTATTCTTATCCTGAGACTGTGTCCAACTGTAAGGTGCGTTAGTACTTTTCTTGACATACTTTTGAAAAGATGAGCGTTTTCAGTAATATTTGATCACAATACCTTATAATAATTATTAAGATAAGTTCTTTTTCATTACCAAGTGTACAGAGCATTTGTACTTAAGCGACAGCTATCTCCTGAATCACGCAAAATATGCAAAATATATCGATTCCAGTACATAGGGAACAGTGTTACAATATATTTTGGCCTTTACTGTTTGTGAATTACTAAATTAGAAAAAAAGTTATGCCTAGTTTTGTAAAAAAAAAAAACTATAATTCGCTCTCCTGTGAAATGGCCTTTTGGCGTTTTAGTATTATTGGCTTTCCAGTGACGATATAAAATAACTTTTAAGTATAATAAACTATTACGATTTATTTCTTTATCATTTCAGGCAGTCTCAACTCTAAGTTTGGGGCAGCAATTGGTATTCCGGTTAATTTTACATACAAAAATTTAAATGATCTAGAAAAAGATGATATTCAGGTTAGTCAGGCTTAATATCAAAACTTATTACTTGAAAACTTATGAGTTTGACAGATTGTTCTTGCTACCCAATTAGCAAAAGCAATCTGCCAGCAATAATTTGATAGGGGTATTGAAAAACCTGTTATTATTAGGATAGAAAAACCCTTGAATGACCTGACTCTGACTATCACTGTTGCAATGCTTGGCACGAAGTCCCAGAGGAGGGCCAGACAGCCTGAGGAGGGCCAGACCGGAAGGGACGGCCCTAGGTCAGTCGGGGTGGGAGGGCCGGACAACCTTACCTCCGGCCTAGCACCACGACTCGCAGTCGGCGTGCGGTTTTAGTCGGTTCGAGTCCGACATAACCTCCCCTTTCGGCTCCGGCGGATTTCCGCACGAAAAAAAGGCACTAAAGGCCTACGCAGACCGGGACGGCATGGCAAGGGATTTTGCCGTGAGTCAGCGCACACTGGCCGGTTTGTTACCGCGGTATTCCAGCACTTTGCCCCGGCATGCCACGGCGTGCCGCGGCACGACTAAGCACGCCTCAGCGACTCTTGCTGCCTGATACACTTTTAGACTTCAGTTGCGTTTGATCGAGTGTTGGTGTGCCTCAGTTTTAAAATGGCAGATTGGGATTTGCAATTTGCACAAATGGATGGTCAATGGTGTGTATATGTAATAAGAGAAGCGGGGAGCTTCTCTACCCCCGCCGCCGCACCCCGCAGTATATCATTACGAGCGCCGGAGTCCGTGGCATGCTGTTGCCTACCGCAGTATGCCACGGCGGCATCCCGCCACGGGAGCCTGTGGCGCGTCTTTTAATTCCATGCGATAAAATCCTTTTCAATGCCACGGCATCATTTTAAAGCATAGCAATTTATGTCGTATTTCTGTAACAGTACGGTTGAATGTCCATTAGTAAAAATTAAAATCCCTTGCCATGCCGTCCCGGTCTGCGTAGGCCTTAAGTTATCATTACTAAAACATCTATGTACCTACACTTAGTTGGCAATAAATGATTTGAATTCTAATGAGTATGTTTTTGTGTTATATTATAATAAATATCATAGATTTCTATAGGTAGGTAGGTACTATTTCGGGACATATCGAGATAAGATTTGTGAGTGAAGTGAAGAGACCACGGGTGCTGCAACCTGTAACGCAACCGAAACGTCGGCCAAAGTACCTAAGTGTTCCAAAAATCTTATCGCGATAGGTCTCAAAATAGTATTTAAAATAACACTAATTAATATAACAGTTAAACAGCAAAATTTTGTGATTGATTTCAGGTAAACCAGAAAAACATTGATTGGTCTTCAGAAGCTGGCAAGAAATTAGCTGATGCTTTGATACTGCCTGAAAGAGTTCAAGAGTTTGCAATTTGTAGAGAAATATTGATGACACAAAATAATAAAATCATATATGACTCTATATATCCATTTGCTAGTCTATTTTTGGTGTACAATATTGCTCAGGGTGTTAACAAAAAATTAAATCTTTACGCAAGGCCTGTAATGTTAAGAGGTGCACTATATGCTATTCTGAGTGTTTTTGGAACAGGATTATATTTTCTTATGAAAGATATGACCGAAGTCCATTTTGAAGCAAAAACTGACTTTAAGCTATGTGAGCTTGGACCTGAGTATATTGAAAGTGGTAAAATATTTTATGAGAAAACATTGAACAGAAATCAAGCACTTCGAGAACTGATGGGAAGAGAAGGACAAGCCAAGTATAGCAAAATGGGAAACGAAAATTTCGGTTTAAGACATCCCCGATTGGCCTTAGTACATAGGAAACAATTTTTTGAAGAAAAATTAAAAGAATTGAGCGAAAAGCAAACCGATGGTGATATTTTGGAATGAATAGCATTGATAACTACAGTCCTGCATACACAAAATGGAATATTTCATGTAAATATTAGGAATTAGCGGATTCAGTAGAAACAAGATGATTATAAATTAAATGTTGCTTCATCAACACAATTTCTTTGTTTTGAACGGCTTATGTATTATTAATTCATTATGATTGCATGAACTCATGGTTTTTTATGACAATTCGGGAATTCACGCGATATTTTTTTTTTTTTACTTAAGTACGTAGGTAGGTACTTTTGCCGACGTTTAGGGTGCGATGTTGCACCCGTCGTCACAACTCACAACGACGCTTTGAAAAAACCATTAGTTTATACCGCGATAGTTCAAAAATAACATTGTATGAACTATTGTTCTGTGCACAATATGGCTATTTTTGTCATTCTAAGATCCTCACTTACTTTTCAACTTTCTCTGTACGTAGGTATATGCCTTTACAGCGTTGGTACGCTGCCTTAAGCGTGTGCTCGTATGCGAGTCGTGCAAACCCTATGTATTTCTGGCACAAAATTCGCACCATATTACTTGGATGAAACAGGCGCCCGCATGAGTCAGTCAACGGTCTTATAGAGCAAGAGCCCCCGATGATCAGACCTTCGTTATTGTATAAAACTGATGTTTCTAATACTCATAAAGGCGAGAACTCCCACGGAGTTGTCGGCGAGAACTCCCACGGAGTTGTAGCTTACTTATTATGATTATTCCGAACCTGACCCCATTGCGGGTTAGGTTAGAAACTTGAAAATATATGTGATATTTGTTCCGAACGTTACCCTCTTTCGAACCTGACCCGACAACCCGTTCCTATCATAACCCGAATTGCGCAGATTTTTGTTAATTTTAATAGCCGAAGTGCTGCAGTAATTCTAACTTCTGTAGATTAGGTTACGTTAGAACTGTGACCACAACGCACGACCCGAGCGAGCAAAGCGAGTGTGCCGCGGTAGCGGCCGGCGAAGTCAGA
Organism: Eilema sororculum; assembly: GCA_914829495.1. Taxonomy (NCBI): domain Eukaryota; kingdom Metazoa; phylum Arthropoda; class Insecta; order Lepidoptera; family Erebidae; genus Eilema; species Eilema sororculum. The sequence continues at coordinate 11,190,287 of OU618542.1, forward strand.
TCTAACCTAACCTAAGTTTAACCCGTTTAACCCCATGTGGCTATTTTCCGTATAGTTAAATATATAAGTAAATAAATATAAAAATAAATATAAAATATACTTATATAATTATGTACCAAAAATTTTAACAGTGAGTGAGGGCGGCTGGGCAACCGTCTGGCTAAGGCCCGTCGGTTGCCGGGCCACCCTCACCCAAACGGCCAGCGGCCTAATGCTAACGACGTTGTAAATTGATCTGCGCTGATACATATTTTTAAACCGGGCATTCTGTGGCTTATTATATTATGCCTAGGCAAGGCACACGCGACACGACGTGCGCCTTCAACCTCGAGGCCTATGTAAGGGCAGCAGACGCCCCCGCGTCTGCTGCCCGGCCCGGTTAGGGGGGGGGGGGGGGGGGGGGGAGTTGGTGGTATCGCCTCCTCCGACTTGCGACGCTGTGGGAGGGAAAATGGGTCACATTCCCTCTCCCTCTCCGCCGCCTCCTTCTGCGAGATAACCGTCTCGCAGAAGGTCTAAACCGCTGTCCCATATCTAACCTAACCTAAGTTTAACCCCATGTTCGTCACTACTTTTCTAAATTGATTAATATAAAACTGTAACAAGGGCCCCACATGATTAATCGAGTGGACTCCTGAAGAGTCCCATTGGTATGTAACGTTCCAGTGGGACCTTAATTAAAAAAAAAAAAGTTTAACCCCATGAGGCTGTAGAAACGTCTGGTCAGGTTAAGCAGAGGGTTACGATTGGAACCAATTTTTAAATTTTCTAACTTAACCCGCGACCGGTTCAAGTTTTACCTGCTATATTCCATTCAGAGGTTAAGTGGTCCAAGGCAACTTCCTATAGGGAGCTTCACTTGGGTGGAACTATAGATATCTGGCGGTGCGAAGGCTTAGAGACGTTCCTCCTGAGCGCGAACCTGGGGGTGACAGGTGGAGTCGCCTGTCGCCTCAGCAGAAGCAGAGGGGGGACATCGATGTCCCCCCTCCCGTGGAGGGCCAGACCATGAGCGATGGCCCTGGGTCAGCCGGGCTGCGAGGGATGTGTCGAAGACAGCGTCGTCTTCGGCCTAGCACGACGACCCACAGACGGCTTGCGGTTTTAGTCGGTTCGAGTTCGATATAGCCTTCCCCCCGGTTCCGGCGGGAGAGGTATCCGAAGGGATTTCCGCACGTAAAAAAAATACACCGTTTCGTTAAGTATCTATCTAAAGGCAAACAGTCTTGATGTGTCTATTTTATTCTAAAACTCGGTTTATTAAAAAAATCTGTTTAATATTACTTTTCATCACTCGATTAGAACATAGAAAGAAGAAAGAAAGAAAGAAAATTTGTTTTACTTAGAAATCAGCGCACATTTTAGGGAACAATATGAGCACAAAGGAAAATGCTTACAAATAAAAATAATGGTTTGCGCGCCTGCCTGAGTTGGCAAATAGCGCGGAAACTAGCATATTCGCCTCTTTACATTTACATACGAGATATATAGCTCGTGCGAGTTAACATGGCACCTGGCTCGAAGACACCCTCCTCCCGCTTCCCCGCGCGCGACCCCGCTCTCGCCGTGCGAGGCTAGTAGCGTCAGCGTACACGCCTCCCGCTCCCCCGCGCAAAGCCCCGAGCCAGGTGCCATGTTAACTCGCACGAGTTGTAAAGATATTTACAATTTATATACTACAAGATATCGCGCGTAAAAGCATATTTACATAGATTTTTCTAATAAAGCTCGATCTTATGTTTTTATTCAATGAAAATTTTAAGGGAATGTGTGGGTGGGGAATATAGATTTTAAGAACCCCCGAATTGGGGATTTTCAGATTGGTTTATGGGGAATAGGGAAGAGCGTGGTCAATGCTTAGAGTATCATCACTGTCCGTCAGTCAGTTTTGCATGGTTTTGTCTGGCTGACAAAAATCGATTTTTAAATCGATTCGAATCGTGAACTAATGAATCAATACACGCAAAAAGCGCGATTTCTGAAAAATCTATCTATTTCAAGTTTTTGTTTATAATGTGTAATATAAATCTATTTTATTAAAAACAAGATACATATTATATTATATATATCAGTAAAATCAGGTAATTCGATGATAATAAATATTTTTATTACCATATCAAAACAGATCAGGTATAAAACAAGAATTTTTTTTTAATGTAATGGTTTACAAAGTTAAGAAAATAGATAATGTAGCTTATGGTTCATATATGCTAATGCTTCATATCTAAACTTTTTAAAAACAATAGTCTGTCAAGTCTACAGGGATCCAAGCGCACTCATTAGGAACAGATGACCCCTCAATCCTCAAATACTACAAATATTAGGTCCTTACATATGAAATTGGCGTTTTGTATGGGAGGAACAAAAAGTCGAATATTTTTTAATATTATATATTTAATTAATCAAAGTATGAACCATTGTTTTCTATGCACTTTTGCCATCTCATAGGTAGTTCATTGATCCCTTTACTAAAAAAGCCAGTCGGACGGGAATCAATAAAATCTGTGAAGGCGATTTGGACTGCCCCATCAGAGTTGAATTTTTTCCCTTGCAAGAAGTTGTCCAAATTTCGAAAAAAAAATGGTAATCTGTTGGAGCAAGGTCCGGGGAGTACGGAGGATGTCTTAGACATTCCAATTGAAGATCTTCTAATTTGGTAGCCGTCTGTTGTGCGGTGTGTGGTCTAGCGTTGTCGTGAAGCAGCAGTGGCGTGGAGCGATTGACCAGCCTAGGTTGTTTAGCCGCTAGCTTTTCCATCATTGTTTGCAATTGCTGACAATAGACATCAGCCGTAATAGTCTGGCCAGATTTGAGAAAACTGTAATGAACAATACCGGCACTAGTCCACCAAACGCTCACAAGTAACTTTTTTGGGGTTAATTTTCGCTTGGGGCAGGATTTGGCTGGCTGGCCAGGATCCAACCATTGCGCTGAGCGCTTCCGATTATCGTAAAGAATCCATTTCTCATCACAGGTAATGATTCGGTTTAAAATACCTTCATTATTGTGCCGGTTCAGTAATGTAACGCAGCAGTCGACACGCGTTTGCCGGTTTGCTTCAGTCAATTCGTGAGGGTACCCACCTTTCAAGCTTTTTAATCATCCCAATTTGCTTCAAGTGAATTAAAACAGTTTTATCACTAACACCGCGGCCTGCAGCTAACTCGGACGTGGTTTGCGATGGATCCGCTTCCACAATAGCCTTCAATACTTCATTATCAACTTGGGTCTCAGGCCGTCCACGGGGCTTGTTCTGCAGGTCGAAATTTCCAGAACATTGGAACCAAAAACGAACTGTGTTTTCTTTTGCAACATGACCGCCATAAACATCATTCACCTTTCGAGTCGTTTCCGCAGCACTAGTGCCACGGCGGAACTCGTATTCGTAAATAATGCGATATTTTAAGTTATCCATTTTGTAAAATGAGTGACGCAAACAGAAAAAAACAGAAAAAAAAAACAAATGAATGACGGTCATCGAAGCACAAATACATGAGTAAATAGCTGTACAAATATGAATTTGGAATTCCTTACCAAACGTGGCCAGTACGAAAAACGCCAATTTCATATGTAAGGACTACCTAATATAATAATAAATTCGAATGCCAATTTTCAAGGGAGGTATCGATTCACTGAATCGATTGAGTACTACATATCGATTTTAAAAGACGACCTTTTAAGGATCCACAAATCGATTTTTTGATTACTCGATCTCAGATCGCCATCCCTCTCCCGATGTCAGATTACTTTGTGTTGTCAGACTGATTTGTCTGTTATGGCGAGTAAAATAAGTAACATAATATATTTCTATGAGTAAAACGAGTTCGTGCAATATAATGTTAAATTATTAACTGGATCAAAGGTCGATCAAACGTATTAATTTATGTGATAACTTACTTACCTATTGTGACGTCCTTTTCTTTGAACATTAGTTTTCTATTAGCAAATTTGACCCTAAACAAAAGTAAATGATGTTGGTGTAACAAACTGAAAGGATTAGGATTTCAAGGTGTACCTACGTTAGGAAGTTGTAATTTAATCTTTTAACAAAAGTGTTTGTTTACAAAATGTGCGGAGGATTTACCTGTTCTAAAAACGCACTAATCGCGCTGAACATTCTATACGTGGTAAGATATTTTATATTCACAGTAAATTCGTATATACATTATTTATTTTAATATTTTGGGTATTTGTGCTGTTCTGACATATTTTAACAATCTTCTTAGGTAGTCGCCAGCATCCTGATATCAGTGGCGGTGTATGGGCAGGCATCGTCACTGGTGACCAACCTGCCCATAGTGGGAGGTATACTAGCATGTGGGGTTTTCCTGATTCTAATATCTCTATTGGGACTCCTTGGAGCAGTGAAACATCATCAAGTTATGTTATTTTTCGTATCCTTTTCAAAATTAATGACAAAGTAATTGGAGCATCATTTACAACTAGTATGTAGCATACATAGTAATTCTTTACATATTAGGAATCATATTTGTATATATTTTCTACGCAAAATTCATGAAATACTTTCTAATGCTCTATGACTGTCATCTAAATGTTATTTCACTGTAAATTGCATAAAATATGATCAGATAATTGTGTGAATAATATCAAGGTTTTCTATTTCCTTTGTTCTACTTATCAATATTTAGAATGTGTGGCAATGTAGATTGTATACTTAAATTGTGTATTTACACATCAGGCACTGATTACTTCTCCATGATAATTGTTGTGCCACAATATACCTACTAACTGGAGTATTTCGTAAACTTCATTATTTTATGTACTCATTTGCAATAATCAACTACTACAGTATCATCATAAATTATATACATAACTTAACACTTATTTCTATTAATAATAAGGTAGCAAGCAAGCACACATTCATCTTGATAGCTGGTTAAAACTTTTTAGTATAAGAGTCAAAGTGCCAATGTCATAGTAAGCAGTTGCTGTAATTACCTGTAAATTATTGTAATTGTCAAACCTGTGAAACCTTTTATGTATGACCTTTTTTAATTTGAGCAGTGAGTCACTTCCTTAAGCACAAAGAAAGTAGTGCGAGTAGGAAAATGTTTCATTTACCAATAAAAAAATAATTTATCATCCTTTTTTCATCCATCATGCTAGATGTGAACCTATAACTTACTTCAGGTTTATCTGCATTTTATGCAGTACCATACCAACACTTTATTATTATATTAGGGTACTACATTGTTGTATTGGACTTAGTCTGTAATAGCAATGTATGATTTGATAGAAATAAATTAATATATATAATCTACTGCATAGGGTATGTGTAATAATTTTAATAGTGAGTATAAAAAGTAATACATACTATTAGTTATACAGGAAGTCAGATATAGGAAGCACTAGTAATATTTTAAAATAATGTTACAAGGCATATTGCTATTTAATATCTACTATTTTGGATGAGTTTTTGTTGTTACTTATGAAAATACTAGCTTTTGCCCGCGGCTCCGCCCGCGTGGATGTCGGTTATCGCGATCAAACATAACCTATGTCCTTTCTCAAGGTCTAATCTACCCATGTACCAAATTTCATCAAAATCGGTTCAGTGGTTGAGGTGTGAAAGCATAACATACATACAGACAGACAGACAGAGTTACTTTCGCATTTATAATATTAGTATGGATTGTTGTGCCTATCTGCTATTACTCTTTGTTCCTATCTTTCCAAATACCAACTGTGGGACTTACCTCAAATGGAGGAGCTTTACCCACTAAACATCAAAATTTGCACAAACACACACATACACATGTATCACATAACCCCATCTAGACCCATACTCGTAAGGCTTGATAAATGGGTTTTCAAATGTGGATAAACATACTTACATTTGAATGAATTTTTACAGCGTTAAGTATGCTAACTATACGAATCAAATCACATCGGGCGGTATCTCGGTAGCCGAATTGGTCTAGCCATTCCCCCTGTAAGGGAAAGACTGGGGGTTCGAGTCCCGCCTGAGATGATTCTTCTTTTTCCCTATGTATTCAATACTTACATTTGTATACATATTTTACAAATGAGTGAAACAAACTAAATCCTTAACTCAGTATTTAGTACATGGTGATTCTGTTTTTGCTGTTCTTGGTACAATTCTCAGTGGCTTGTGCCTGCCTCACTGTCAACTCTGACCACCAGGAAATGCTAGCTCGCCAGGTGAGTTTTTATTTAAAAATAGGATGTAATGGTTTTTAGGGTTCAGGCCAGTTTTGTTTATAATATTGTGTACATCATTGTATAATATATGTGTATATATATGCACACAATGATGTATGATAAAAATATTGTTAACATTTTAACAATATTTTTATCATACATCATTCATGTATCATAAGATTTATTTTTTTCTAATATAGTTTGCATGTAGACTATTATCATCTCATACATTCTAGAAAAAATAAATGTATAACATTTTATTGATAAGAATTGTGACCTCAGTTTACTCAAACATTATAATATCTTATCAGTTGGCTAAATACATATTGTGTAAATATTTTTTTACCAGATACATCATATTTGCCTAATTATTTATTATATCTATGAAGTACTAGTTTACTTGTATGGGGCCTCTCCAAAATCTTTCTGCCAGTGCTAACCTCACCTTCAATTCATTCATCAAAGGTTCAGTTCTCAGTGGCAGAACAGGCATGTACACAATGTACATGGATGGTTCTCAATTCCTCGTCGACAAGTTGCGACAGTGCACGTACGGTCCTCATCCTAGTGGAACTACGCTGAATGCAGTGGAACAGCAGATGAATTATTTTCTATATCATTCAACAGCTTGCTTAGTGTGGACTATTCCCAACTTCATGTTTGCTTAATTAGGCCGAACTTTTAGAATTTGTAATATTCATATGATAAAAACATTGTCCTCATTTTTACACCTGTTTTTAGTAGCTACACATTTAAATAATGTTTTATTGCACAGGGATGGAAGCAGGTGACTCCAGAGGTGAAAGAACAGGTACAGGAGAGGTTTGAGTGCTGTGGGTTCGAGAGCAGACTGTCTGAGAACGGGACTGACGCACATCCTACATGTAAAACTGTTGACGTAAGTTCCCTATTTTTAACTACGGAATGTAAAACCCAGAGGAAGTGGTCCTAGGTCTAGAATGAAAATTATAAAAATCTGCCGTATTAATGTTTGATTGCACTTGATTGAGTAGAACAGTAGATATTTATTAACAAATTATGATAACATAAATCAACACAGGCGGAGCCGTGGGCACAAGCTAGTTTATTAACCGCCGACGCAAAGAAGGGGGACTTTGAAATGTCTGTCTGTCTGTGGCATCATAGTTCCCGAAGGGATGAAGCGACTTCAATTTAGTTTTTTTTTGTATTAAAATTGACTATGTTCGAGTGTTGACATGTTTGATGAAAATCGGTTAAGCCGTTTAAAAGTTATGGGGCTTAAAGTGGGGATGGGTGAGTGTCGGGGGTTTTTAAATTTTTACGCGGGAACCGAGGAGACTTGTCAACCGCACAGCCCACGACGAACGGAGGCTACACGGGCCTGGCGAGCAGGCCGCGGCGGCCCTGTGCCCTGGGACTAGATGGGGTCTCCGTGGTCACCTCACCTGAAGAGGGCCAGGTGGAAAGAGATGGTCTGGTGTCGGCCGGGGTGTGAGAGATATGTCTCAGCCAATCTCACACCCGGCAACCTACGACCCGAGGACGATGTGCGTTTTACTCGGTGCAAGTCTGAAATTGAAATAACGTCTTCCAGCGGGTCCGGGGAGTGACCGAAGAAATTTCAAAGGAGGGCCAGCCTCCTTTGAAATTTCTTAAAACTTTCTAGACCCCATCTAGAAAGCTTGCCCACCACTGGTTTAGATGTTGTAACTTTTTTCTCTCCTTTCGAGAATCGTATGTTCGAGGCGATAAACTCGCGCCTTCTAAACGACGCTTAACGATTCCTCGCAGGGTGTATGCCACCTTTAATATACACCTCTGTACGTACAATGTAGCAGTTTATAATGTTTTTTTTGTGATTCCAGGAAATATGTTGCCAGAATGCGTTGGACCGACTTCATTGTCAGTGTGGTCCCTGTATGGGACGCTTGAAGGACACTATTGACTATGCATTCAAGCTATGTGGTGGAATTGGACTGTTTTTCAGTTTCACAGAGGTAAGTAAACCTATATTATGGTCTTAATTTCTACTAGTATTGCATCATTGTACAGTCGTCTTCAGAAGTTGCTTAACTTCTTCTTATATTTACAAACGATCTTTATATTCTAGTGATGAATAATATAACTAATGTAGGTACATACAATTTATGTTTGTAATCCTCAGAGTTTGATTGATTTGATACATTAAATTTTGTTATTATTTTTATGATTAGGTAGGTTTTAGAGCCAATGCGATCGGTAGGTAACTTGGAACATGTTAAGCTACTTTTGAGTGTGACTGTACCATGAACTATTTTAGGAGATAAACTAAAATGTCAACATAGCTATCTGCTAAATGAAATCGTTTATCTTGTATTGTTTAATAATAAAATGACAAAGCCAATAAGGTAGGTAGGTATATTATATAATTATAAAGTCATGTATAATTTTACAAACTGTTCAACTAAGTTCAATATAATAATATGTGCCTATTCTTTGTCACATAAACACTCCTGTCTTTTAATAATAGAGATCAATATTATAATGTATGCCAACCACGGTGTTAAATTGCTTTGGGGCATTGCATCCGTAGCAATAATGTGAATGCCACTGCTATAAATGAGGACTGGATGCAAAAATCCAGATTCGTTCACCCGCCTGATTGAATTGATTGAATAACAAACGCCAAATCTGTTCAGTAGTTTTTGCATCCATCCCGTACAATAGTTTCATTTTCGTGTACAGAATCGTAATAATAACATAAACAAAGTATTTTTTTAATATAACGTAAGCTCCATGTACAGATATAACCCATTTACAATTTTATAATAGAATAGATTAGGTATCTCCCTTGAGCCAAAAACAAAATTCAAACCACCTACATAATAGGTATGAAAATACTTGTTTTAAATGACTTAGATGCGACATATTACTTATTGTATAAAGTCCTTAAATAAAGAAATGACTTAGGTGAAGTCTCATCAGCAAAATATTTCATCCTTGGAGAAAATAATAACAATAGTCCATAATTTATGGGATTGAAACTAACTGTTCCTAAATATGTTTGTTGTTTATAAATTATAATAAGCATTCCATTTATTAGACAATGACAACGTCAACAATAAATTACTGAGATTTTAAACAAACAAGAAAATTCAATCGACTAAATTACTCAGAATATACTTAGATACAATCTTATTATTTTTTCAATTCGCACGATCACCCATCAGACCACCTCTTCCACAAGGAAAGGCTAGGGGGTTTTGTAAAGACGTACATTTAAACCTCGTAATAGATTCTTGAATACACCTTGATTCAATAAATAGTAAGGCGCACGTCAACGCAATGGCCCAAAAAGAGGGTAAGTGTAGACAAAAAAAGTCCCCGTTCTATCCTAGGGCGTTTGCGGTCTGCAGGATCTGGGGGTCACATCACTATCGTTTGGTGTAATAATATAAGTTGTTTTTTTTCCAAAATAAATGGGTTCGATTTCCAGCTAGGGTTTTAAGTTTCATCAAAATCGGGCTCGTGCATTTTTCACTGTTCCTCATAGTTTCGGATTTGGCCATACAATCCCTTTTGAAAAATTCACCCTGTAGGTGAGAGTCAGAAAGAGAGTGTATTTCCGTTGAGAGTACGTTTTATATTGTACTTAATTTACTTGGAAACTGTATCAGACATAGTATGGTTGTTTACTTCAATCTTATTTTATACGAAATGTTAACAAAGTTTCGTATAAAATCACTTAAAATCGTAGTTTAGTACATATACACCAATACATAATTAACGTATACTCTTTTTGTTATGCAACTCTTATTGCATGTAGGTAGCAGGTACTTTTTATTATGAAACTAGCATGACTATAATAATTATTAATATATTGGCCTCGATATCAATTCTCTGCTATTCATTTGTAATAAAACATTTTACATTAATTGTATGCTAGTTTTTTACAATTTTATATTATCATAATAAATGTGTGACATAATATTAAATAATAATATTTATACTTGAACCACATCAGGTATGTAATGGATTTGTTTATTAATAAATAGTTGCCAAAGTAAAATTAAATCCAAGAATTTAAATAATATTTACTACAACTTACTTGGTAATAAGTTGTGCAAAAAATCAATTACTGTTAGAAATATTGATAATTTGTTTACATATAATATACTCACGACTGTAAAGAGTATTTCTAAATAAATTTTATTTGCTGTGCACATGGCTAAAATATGTAAAATTTACCTTGAGTAAAGTTTATGAACATTGCGTACCGATTTATGGTTCAAGTACAATAATGTATAGCATGCATTTGTGACTAACAATAGGACGATTAATTTGCAGTTTCTGGGTGTATGGTTGACAGTAAGATATCGTAACCAAAAGGATCCGCGGGCTAATCCCAGTGCATTTCTGTGAATAATCCGACGATGTGGAACTTAAACAAATAACCTGAGGTGGATTGGTGTTTTGCTTTGTGTTGCATGTGAATTCGTTTGATGTGCGCATGCGGCTTCTCTTTTCATTTGCCTTTTACTACGTATAGGAGACGTAAATATTATATAGGCTGGATTAAGTTGTGAAAAAAATTAACCTATGTAATGAGACCGAGTGTTTTTATCGCTTATTGGTTTAGTCACATGTAATTGCTGACTATATCGTTAAGGTTTTTACCTGCGATAATAATATAGGTATGCATGCTATATAATACCAGCGCCAGTTGTGCGTTTTAAATTACATGTACTGTACTTATTTTTTCAAAGCTTGTGGTTAAATAGTATTATGAATATACCTGTTAATTATGGCTATGAATGGTACATTCTAAATCATAAATGGTAGAAAATGACTCGTAATGGCTTCACATTAGTTTTCAGTGATGTGCTTTTTATTTGAATTCCGTTTGCCTTCAATTTATAACATCTGATGATGTCATCCTCCTCTGACCCTTCTACATTGACGTAGTTTTAGAATGGATATCTACTTTACTGATCCTATGCATCACATCATAGCTGATTTTATTAATCTGCTGAGTACACAGATGGCAATACCTAAATATGTAATGTGCTTTAGGGCAACACATCACTATAGACTCATGTCATTGGAGTCTTTTGATCAATAAAATGGGTGGTTGTGGTCATGTTTTTGGCAGCTTTTGTAAAAGAATCATACTTAACAAATGTGGTGCGTTCCGTACAGGCCCCCCTACTGTGGTATATAAATATTTTAAAATCAACACACGATCTGCTTCAAAAACATTATTACTTGATTCTCAATTTTTTGAAACGATTGTTCGTCGTTGTGCCAAAAGAGATACGGTATTACCGTATCTCTTATGTCGAATGTACTTATGCTTCTAATTATTTTTAACACAATGGAGAATGTTCACTAATTTAGCTCATGGTATTCTGTATTGAAAATAAAAATGTATACATAAGAAAGAATTATTTCAATATATCAACTAGTTTCCAAGGTATGGACTCATCCGAGGCGGGTCCTAGTGGCTTCTCTGGGGGTGGGAGTCCTCACAATCGCCACATTGCTCACAGCGATGGTACGATGTGCGAACGCTTGGGGTGCGGCCGCCTCCTTCTGCGAGCAAATAATGCTCGAGAAGGAGGTGGCCGGTTCTGGTCTAGACTAGACTAGACTCTGACTAGAGGTCTGGACTAGACTCCGGGCGTCGGAGGTCACAGAACGACCTCCGTCCTCCATGAGCGCTGGCCTGGGGGTGACCGGTGGAGCCGCCTGTCACCCTAACAGAAGCAGGCCGCGGCGGCGGCGCAAAGTGCGCCTCCCCGTACCCGGGGCCAGATGGGGACACCGAGGTCACCACAACCCGAAGGGGACCATCTCGAAAGAGATGGTCCTGGGTCTGCCGGGGTGCGACAGATATGCTTTCGGCAATCTCACCTCCGGCAACCAAGGACCCAAGACGGCGTGCGTTTTAGTCGGTTCGAGTCCGACATAATCGCCTCCACCGGCTCCGTGGGGATTTTGCGCACGATAAAAAAGGCTATATTCTTTATTTTCACGTTAATGGCCTATAACCTTCATCGTTGAACGGTCTGAACGTAAGGCAGCGCCAACTAAAGCGACTGCGCTACATAACATGACGGCATACGCGTCCAGTTCGAGCCGATCTGGGATTTAATATTTTTCAGAACTTTAAATGCCTGTAAAATAAACTACTTGATATTCTTGAATGAATGTATTTATATAAATAAGAGCTATACTGTAACAAACTTTCCGGGAAATTTTGCACACCTAGTAACATTCTCCATTGCATGCTTTGCATACACATGCTTGTTTCTACTGTTTAACAATGTTTTACATAAGATTATGAGCATGACTAATTATTCTGTATCCCCGGAGTTGGCGCGAGGTGAATGGTTAACATTTTCATGAGGTTACACAGGTTACCCATTCATTTCCACCCGTATTTTATATTATATCACTACACCATTACAGCCATGAAATTATTCAATATATGCCTTTAAAATATATAACGAATATGTTTATTGTAGTCCATTTGTAATCAATTGTTTATTTTTACAGCTCTTCGCGGTGTGGCTCGCCCGTCGCTACCGCAACCAACCTGACCCTAACTACAAAGAACCACACGCTATATTTCCTAGAAAAAACTATCTATATTAATGTATTGATGTATAAGTTGAATTTGAACTATTTCTGCTGGCTGATCTTTTGGAAATTGCAGTCCAACTATGAGTTAGCATGAATCTACTAAGCTACTAATATACATACGAGAATAAGTTTTCCTGTTGGCTGATTTATTGTTCTGTTAATGGCTTTACATAAGTTTTTTGGGAAGTAAAATGCACGATTACCTGATTACATAACTAGTCACAAGGACGACAGTAGGGGATCCCATTAAGACATGCATACCCTCTTCTATTATTTGACTATAACGTAGCATAAGATCAGTCAACATAAAATCATTCTTAAGGAATCTTAGGCGTCTGTTACACGCTCATTGAAAGCGTGATCAGTCATGAATTACGTTTGAATGATAGAAGAAAAGTACTTCAGTCAATCATCAGTCACCGCTTTTGACGAGTAGATCACGGCCGTTACTGTGGTAAAACACAGCAAAACCTACCATGTACTGGTCGCCTGAGACAACGATTTAAGTCAATAATTTGTAGTTTTCATGTTTATTGCCAACAGCTTCTCGTATGTATTTTAGACTATACGTAAAAAGACATATTTGTGTATATTAATTATAGCTATTTGTTCTGGACATCAAATTATATAGGCTAAATTTTTTCCTTTATATTATATCAATGTAATTTTGTAATTTCGCGCGAAGTCACCAGTGTGGTCAGTTGATGTTTGGGCCTTTTACGTTTGATACTGGTCGCTCATCCTATGTATTTAGTCAACTTAGTCAATTTGCGTGGCTATATAAAATACCTTAGATAAGTAGAATATTAGTTTTAAATAATTACTGATTACTAAAAAAAACAGCGGATAACTTCAATATACTTTTTTAAAAGCATAAGGCCATCATATGCGAGTTAGCATTATTAAAAAATATTTTTAATAGTAATCATGTTTCCTTTACTCAAAATATAATATCAAGTGTAAGAACTACCATACATGTACATTTGTTCTTATATGTGTTTCTCCAGTTTCCGTTTTTACAATTAGGTTATTATTGATATATAATATAATAGAGGTCATTTGTGATATCTTGTTTTGCATTTCTTTTCATTAGGACAATGCTTTGCAAGTGTGCTAGGAATTTATAAACAAGTTGTATGTACATTTCGTCTACTAGTCAGTAGTCTAATAATTTTAGCATAATTCTCATACTCGCTATCAATTTTAAATATGTACCAGTAAACGTACGAAGTCAGATGAGGCTTTAGACTACTAGTTGTGTTAAGTTCAATATAATTTAATAGCTAGATTTTCCGCTCTTATGACTTGCCAATGTTTTGTTACCTGCCTATGTTTCTAACTCAATTAAGCTTTAATTAGATATTTTAAACATTTATCAAATGAATATCACCAGTTCATCCCAATTTTTACTTTTTAGATAAATTTTATTTTGAAGAAATTATTTTTGCTAGACACCTTTGTTTAAAATACTATAAAGGTAAGATTATTTTTGAGTGCTCATTTTATACATTTTAAATTTCATGACTATGAAATTATTTATGAGAAAAAATTATATAGGTATAGAATATTACACCTAACCAGTTTGTAGATACCTAATTGAATTATTTACCGAATGTAAATAATTATTTATCATGTACTGATATAAATATATCTAATTATTCTGAAATAAAGTGTGCAAGCATAAAAAAACATGTTTTTTTAAACTTCCCATTTGCGACATCCCATAAATCAGTTTATTCTTGATATTTTCCAAAGTTAACACGAATATCACTCATTGAAATAATACCACTTTTTACGGATTCTATGGTTGAATAGCAAAATAATAACAATACACCGCGCTAGAATCCCTAAAAAGTGGTTATATTTCAATCAGTTTATTCTGTCGAGTTGTACAAGTTGTGTATATTCAAAACAAATTGTGTCCCCCTTGTAAATTAAGTATCTGTTTTATAGATTTACATGGTATTAATGGAATTTTTACAGCATTAAGTATGCTAACTATACAAATCAAATACATAGGGAAAAAGAATCTTCTTAGATTTTCTTACGAACTATCGGAATCAATGAATGATGTTACAATCATTTTTAAACATTGATTTTTTGATAACTGCGCCCAAACTATTGAAGGAATTTTTACAGCATTAAGTATGCTAACTATACAAATCAAATACATAGGGAAAAGGAATCTTCTCGGGCGGGACTCGAACCCGCATTCATTGATTCCGATAGTTCGTAAGAAAATCGGTAGATGACGCCACGTCGCCTTAAAGACGTAAAAGATGGGAAATTTGAATCATATCGGGCGTGTCTCGGTAGCCGAATTGGTCAGGCATTCCCCCTGTAAGGGAAAGACTGCGGGTTCGAGTCCCGCCCGAGAAGATTCTTTTTCCCTATGTATTTACATGGTATTATTGTCCAAACTAAATGTGTGTACCAAATATCAGAACAATCAGTCCACTGGAAGGGGGTAAAAAACTAAATTAAAATCATTTTGAGTACCATAGATAGAGTATATTGAATAATAAGGAGATAGAGTCATAGATTATCTTGAATAGTGTAAATATTCTAAGATATTGATGTTATTTCTGTGCCTTATTCTGTGTTGTCTTATGTATCTAAAATACGCTAAAAATCTCTAAAATGGTACCTACACCCAGATTGTACCGACATATAGTCGTTTCGTAAAAAAAAGATTGGACACAAGTTTCGATAGCAAAATCGTTAGGTGGCATGCTATGTGGGACTCGAACCGACTACGAGGACTACTACGATTTTCGACCTTAATAACGTTTTCTTAATTACAGTCATGTCATTTCGCATAAATATTAGGTCCTTACATATGAAATTAATCGTTTTGTAGTCGAGGAACAAAAAGTCGAATGTTTTTAAATATAATATATTTAACTAGCTTTTGCCCGCGGCTCCGCCCGCGTGGATGTCTGTTATCGCGACCAAACATAGCCTATGTCCTTTCTCATGGTCTAATCTAGGTACTCCTATACCAAATTTCATCAAAATCGGTTCAGTGGTTGAGGCGTGAAAGCGTAACATACAGACAGACAGACAGAAAGACAGACAGACAGACAGACAGACAGACAGAGTTACTTTCGCATTTATAATATTAGTATGGATTAATCAAAGTACCTACTACGATTTTCTATGCACTTTTGCCATCTCATAGGTAGTTCATTGATCCCTTTACTAAAAAAACCAGTCGGACGGGAATCAATAAAATCTGTGAAGGCGATTTGGACTGCCCCATCAGAGGTGATTTTTTTCCTTGCAAGAAGTTGTTCAAATTTCGAAAAAAAATGGTAATCTGTTGGAGCAAGGTCCGGGGAGTACGATGGATGTCTTAGACATTCCAATTGAAGCTCTTCTAATTTGGTAGCCGTCTGTTGTGCGGTGTGTGGTCTAGCGTTGTCGTGAAGCAGCAGTGGCGTGGAGCGATTGACCAGCCTAGGTTGTTTAGCCGCTAGCTTTTCCATCATTGTTTGCAATTGCTGACAATAGACATCAGCCGTAATAGTCTGGCCAGATTTGAGAAAACTGTAATGAACAATAGCGGCACTAGTCCACCAAACGCTCACAAGTAACTTTTTGGGGTTAATTTTCGCTTGGGGCAGGATTTGGGTGGCTGGCCAGGATCCAACCATTGCGCTGAGCGCTTCCGATTATCGTAAAGAATCCATTTTTTAAAATTTTTAATGTTTAAAATACCTTTATTATTGTGCCGGATCAGTAATGTAACGCAGCAGTCGACGCGCGTTTGCCGGTTTGCTTCAGTCAATTCGTGAGGTACCCACCTTTCAAGCTTTTTAATCTTCCCAATTTGCTTCAAGTGAATTAAAACAGTTTTATCACTAACACCGCAGCCTGCAGCTAACTCGGACGTGGTTTGCGATGGATCCGCTTCCACAATAGCCTTCAATACTTCATTATCAACTTGGGTCTCAGGCCGTCCACGGGGCTTGTTCTGCAGGTCGAAATTTCCAGAACGAAAACGTTGGAACCAAAAACGAACTGTGTTTTCTTTTGCAACATGACCGCCATAAACATCATTCACCCTTCGAGTCGTTTCCGCAGCTCTAGTGCCACGGCGGAACTCGTATTCGTAAATAATGCGATATTTTAAGTATTCCATTTTGTAAAATGAGTGGATGTGGAATACTTTCCATTAACGTGCTTCGCGGTGGAAAACATTCGAAAATAAGATTATCGATGTGGCGCACTTTCGCACTACCGTGAGTCGCGTTTCAGTACCTACTTTAGGGCTACAGTTTATCGCTATTTTGAACTTCGAAATTCAGTATGACAGTCGATCGAAAAACGCCAATTTCATATGTAAGGACCTAATATATGCCGTTGATCACTGATCACGAATATACGGAAAAATGTTCTGTTTGTGATGTCAAAATTACTTGCACGAGTCAGTCAGTCGGCCTGCTAATTGTGTGTTCATTTGCCTAAATAATAGTAGACTGAATAATAATAGACTGTCCGGCCAGAATCTGTCGGCGCTGACCGGAATCTACTACACACTTTAATAATCCTTTTCCACGAAACGACTTTCTTTACAATCTGGGTGTATAATCAATTTTAGAGATTTTTAGTGTATTTTAGGGGTACCGACCCGTCCACCCACTGGAGTTTCCCACTGGTGGCTGGAGGGGTAATTCGCGATTACCCCTCCACCCACCATGCTAGTGTGTACCGAAATAAGTAAGTCAAAACAACACAGAATTAGCATCTTATGGAGATTGAGTAGAACTTTGTACGTCAACATATTCTTGATGCCAATTAACTATGCAAAGTCTACCTACTTACATTGGTCAAGCGGTAAAGTCCGACTATACCTTGAACCAAATGAATTGAGAATAAAGTTCGTTGCCGAGTTGACCTTCCGACCAGTTTGGACTTAGGGGTTGTAAACATTATTCACACTGTAGCGAAACCGATTGCAGCGCCACGCGGCGCCCCGATGAAACTATATTTTTGTCAAAAATTACTACCTTGGTACGGAAATGCCCAGACGAATACCTACCTACAAATATTATTAAATAATTCAAACAGATTTCCGCCCAGTATAAATATTTATACTGGGCGGAAATCTAACCTGCGTCCTATAGGTACATTGCAGTCGATTTCACTAACGCTTTGGTGCCTGCCTTCTTGAGTTTGGGTGATCAGCAGCAGATACTGTAGCTCCCGTTTCCTCTAGCTGACTGAACCAAGTCAAGGAAAGGAGAAGGTGACGAGATCCCGGGTTTCAAGTGCATTCTTTGGATGTAGTCGGGATTGACGATCGGTAGAAGGAAATGTTTTTGGCCTAGTAGATTAATTTGAGTTGTCTTTACCTTTTTTGAGCTCCTAAAGATCACAGACAGATCTTTAGGTAGGTAAGTATCATTATGAGTTAATATCATATGTACACGTACTTGAAATAAACTGAAGTAAAGGGAGGGGGCTGGGTAAAGGGGTTTTCGGACCTCGGTTCTGCTAAAGCCAAACCACAATGGTGCCACCGCCACTGTAAAAAACGGCATTAAATAATAGACTTTAATTTGATCAAAATGAAATGACTTTTTACAGAGTAATTGAAAAAGTGTAATGAAACTTTTTACATTTCATTTTGGACTTTACGCATATAGAAATAAAGTTTAAAATTTAATTATATGTCATTTTTCGCAGTGACTGCGACACCACAATGGACGCTAGTAGGTAGGTACCTACTATTTTCTATTCTGTGACAATGGTGTAGATTTAGTAGAACTGAGGGCCTTGCTGGGTGATGAACCGACGAAGGAGCTTTTGACATATTATTTTTACGCTGTACCTGGCTGTACCTAAGCGTCAGTAGCTAAGCGGTTATGGAGTCAACCTCACGATCGATAGGTACCGAGATCGTATCCTGGCCATTAGGTACACGATCGAAGTGAACTGTAATAAGAAGCAAGTATTAGTATAGCCGGAGGAGTTAGGCAAAGAGTATAATAAGGAGTTATTTGAAAATATTTATCTACTAGTAATTTCGGTGACAATAATAATATAATCTTTAAAAAAAGGATTTTTCGAAAATTCACTCCATTATGAGGACAAGAGGTCGGAGATCGCAAATTGGTTTTTTGGGATAAAAAGTGTTTATTTTATTCTATATTCATTCTCTGTTTTCCAATTCATTCTCTGTTTTCCAATTTTTCAATTCAGTTGGAATTGGCTTGCCAGTCTGTGATGCGGCTAAATCTCGATATTTCCGTGAAGCGCCATCTGCCATCTGACATCCACTGAAGTTCTTTACTCAGCTTAGACTAGTCGGATAGTTTTGTAGTAGGTACCTACCCGTAACGACTGCCATAGTAAACTCGGGAATGCACATGAACAAAAATACACAATGTAAAAAGTATGTAGTACCTACCTGTGGTATTACTTACCTCGGGCATAGGTGTACTAACATATACAGGTTGGATTTTTGAGACGAACCAGCACGGACAAGCACCCCAACCGTACAAACCTTATTTGGAAAGGACTTAATTGAATATGCTCATGTATACCTATCTACTTCTTAACAAGGATGTGGGTATACAACTTTTCTGGAATACCTAGATGATGAAGAAAATAAAAGAAAAACATCTATTTTGAGTAAGAGCAGGACTCTTAAATGAATGCGTTCGGAAAAGCTTGCAGAGTCTTACCTATGAATTTTCATATTATATATATCTACCTAAACCTTTTCTCATAATAGGTAAGTATATTATACTACAGACCCTATGTATAGATTAAGAAGCCAGGAATTATATCTACGTAGGATATGTTGGTATAGGGATTTAAATGTGAGCGTCAACACGCCTCTGCCTACCCCTTCGGGCATTTATAGGCATGTAAAAAGAAATATCTACATACATATAGGTACCTACTACATTTGTCATCAAATTTTAATATCTTATTGATAAATTAATCTGTCGCCACGAAATATTTTTCAAAATTTCATTTTCACTTTAATAAAAATATTGTCACGCACGAGAATTGCCCGAATTCATTAGGTAGGTATCAAGTTTTTATGTTAGACCCAAATGGTTGAATTGATAAGAAACTGTTATCAAATAAAAGCGTATTTCAGCAATCGTCAGACAGTAGTGAGAAAGATTGGTGTTGGCTACGCGCAAAGTCGCCGCGCAGGCCCTTTTCCCAGCCCGCCCGCGCCCTACCGCCACACTAGGCGGAAAACCTTCGACGTCTGATATCCACAGTCGCGCACCGCATGTTACCATCGTTATACTGATCGATCCGTTTTACTGTTGATACCAATACCGTATTGTCTAACGAGTTAATACATTTAAAACTGTGTAGTGTTTGTGAATATATTATTATCTTGTAAAACAACAATGTCGTTCGACAAAGATGAACTCCGCGATGAGTAAGTATCGTTTATTCTTTTCCTCTCATACCGTTTCTAACGCTTGTCATTCACAAATAAGTAGGTGAATCGATGAAAATTTCTAATTCTTCTTCGTTGTTTTGCTGAAGATCTATTAGAAATGTAAAATATCGTTTGCTGAATGAATTTCATTCAGTCCTGTTCAATTCAGTTTCACGTACGACTATGGATTATGATGTATCAGATAGGGAAATGTTCACTAAGTAACTACAAACAAAATGTTATTAAGTGGCACAATTTACCTGCCTGCGTATAGTCGTTGGTACCAACGGAATAAGTAGGGAATTACCAACATATACCTACCTATTGACTTAAGTGAATAACTGCGCGGCGACCATACAACGTTGTTGATTCTGTAAACAAAGATATGACCCAAATCGTTGCTGGTCAGCCCATATTATAAGCTTTACGTACCTATCTAACTAAGCAACCTACCTACCTAGCTAATTTTATCCTTAGGTACACATTATGATACAATAGTTTATTTTCTTAAATCAGTGCATCAAGCTAGTTACTAGGCAGCTAGGTATATATATAGCTATATTAGATAGGTACTTAGATATTATATCAAGTTGTTATATAAGTATTAAGTTGATATTATCAACGCACATCAACACTGTCTTAATCAGATTGACTGATTATCTTCATTGGTATAATGAGATTGTCTAATTAAGCCCATTACCTACTCACTAGTATCTTACCTGCTGTGTAGGTCTTCGTAATCTATCGAGGTTATTGTACTTACTATTGTATTGATAAAAAACAGGCACCTAGACACAAGGCTCCATTGAATTTGATTTTGTTTTTGTGTAGGTACCTATCTTATAGCGTATTCTTGTAAAAGGCTGATTTACACCAAAAGAGCGGCTGCTCATTCTATCTCCTTTACGTCAAACTCTAAAAAATAAAATCATCGGGTATATTATTTTGTAATAGGTACCAATAAACTGACTACATTAGGGATCTACCTTATAATAAAGTTAAGGCATGCCATATTTTTAAACTTAAAACTGAGCTTCCATCGTGGGCCAATGATTCTCCTTTATTAGAATACTAGCTTTTGCCCGGGGCTCCGCCCGCGTGGATGTCGGTTATCGCGACCAAACATAGCCTATGTCCTTTCTCATAGTCTAAACTACCCCTATACCAAATTTCATTAAAATCGGTCCAGTGGTTGAGGCGTGAAAGCGTAACATACAGACAGACAGACAGACAGACAGAGTTACTTTCGCATTTATAATATTAGTATGGATTTCTAGAAGATAACAAAGATTCTTTCGGTGTGTAGTTTACGAGATATTACTACAACTAATAAAGAATCAGATAAAGATGTTACATAAATGTCTTGTTTTATTATCAAGATCATATACCTAACTGCTCTTATCTCAACCAAATTAAATTGGTTAATAATACGACGTAATACGACGATAGACGCATATTCCTTTTGTGATTTCGAAACTAGTGGAACTATAATTACTTACCTACTTAAAACATGTGATGATAGCCGATATTTTATATCTATACTAATAATACGATTATGTATTGAGATTGCCTTTTTCACGTACAATGGCCCACGAAGAGAGGCTAAGTGCGGAAAAAAGAGTCCCCTATCCTATCCTGATATTGCCTTGTTGGTTTCCAGTGGGCATAGGGCCACCCCATCACCTCCTGTGGGTGTCGTGGATGGTGACAAAGGGATAGGGCTGTTCTCCATCCGACAGTAAACATACAGCCCATGACAAAGTGTCTGCTTGACGGCAATAGGCTTGCCCTCTATAATGTGGGAGAGAAAATCCTAGTTGGTGAAATGTGAGTGTTAATCCTCCTCTGTGTGAGTGTATGATATATGATAAATTAATCTATAGGTAAGTATCTAAATATTGTGTATTGAGATTAAGATACAAACGTGTACAGAGCGCTTCTCGCCAACAAGCGTAATAGCTTGGCGGGTATTTAGAAGTAATAATTAAGTTTGTGAAATTCTTGTTAAATAATAAAAAAAATAAAATAAAAAAAAACGAGACTCCTCTGTCTACCCCTACAGGGATTTACCGGCGTGAGTATGGGCGTGTATGTACCTAAATAGCTATGTCTGTACCTACATTGAATATATATTATACTAGCTTTTGCCCGCGCCTCCACACGCGTGGATGTCGGTTATCGCCACCAAACATAGCCTATGTCCTTTCTCAAATTCTAATCTACCCCTATACCTAACAAATTTCATCAAAATCCGTTTAGTGGTTTAGGCATGAAAGCGTAACATACAGACAGACAGAGTTACTTTCGCATTATTTATAATATTAGTATGGATTTAAAAATACTTGGGTTAGGGTTATTATGAAGTGTTTTATTCATTAGCTATATGTACAATACATAAATAATACTAAACTAAATACTGTAACTAGGTGCAAAAAGAAAAAAAACTTACATACCTAAGTAGTGCGTCCTGGAATTCCTCCGCATCGTCACCGACCGGTAACGTTCCCAGAAGGATGGCAACATTGCCACGTTAAATGGCAATACTTATCCTCTGTGCAAGATAGTAACCATCCTTCTGGGCCTCGATTCTGCTAAAGCCAAACCATTGTGGTACAGTAAGCTTCAGAGAAAAGGAACCCCCATTGATAATGGTTTTATTCTCAATGGGGGTTCCTTTTCTCTGAAGCTTACTGTACCACCACCATTGCAAAAAACGGCAGTAAATAATAGACTTAGCGATGCAATAGAAGTACTTCCAGAATGAATTTACAAATAAATAAATCCATATATGCACTAAGTATATGGATTTATTTATTTGTAAATTCATTCTGGAAACATGGTAGGTATATATAATATAAAAATACAATAGTAGGTATACTTGTACAGCATGTCTCTCATAATTCCCGCATCCAACATTTCAAGATAATTATACAATGAGAAATAATGTGAGTTTTTTTTATTAGAAAGGTCTTAGTCAGATTAAAAAACTGCCCTACCGTGTTTGACTGCCATTGAAGTAGAACTGGTTATATGGCCTAAAATATAGAATCATCAAGGCCACTTTTGGTCGCAATCACTAACATCACCGCGTGCGGCGTCTTGAGTATCAATTAGTAATTTTATCTATTTATCATTTTATACAATTACCTATATACCTACAACAAAAAGATACATAAGTATTTACAGAAAACCTATACAGTTTGTAAGCAATGCCTAACTTACTAAATAACATTAAACAAGTGATTTTACGAAATAAGATTTGGGTATATTTTTGACACAGAATAGAGAATAGAGAGGGCACAGAATAGAGAAGGTACCTACATACTAGCGTTAAGGGTCTTAATGTTATCTATAGTGCGCAATTCTGGGAGTAGTCAGTGGATTTAATTGCATCCAAGGCATAAATAAGTGACGATTGACACTTGACGACATTTTTGGCGGAGCGGTACAGTCACTGATTAGAAAAATAAGACGTACGGTAGGTAGAGATTTTGATCCCTGATGTAGCGTCACGGGTCGCGGTTTCGAGTCCCACTCTGTACAAATAATTAAATGCACGAACTGTGCATAATTCTCGCCTACCAAGTAGGTACAGTGGTACAAATACATTGTTACACGGGTCCCAGTCTAAAAAAATTGATAACCGTTTTTTTTCATTTGGATTGTATGTTAAAAAGTGTTTGCAACAATTATCAAATGAGTTCTAAACATATTTAAAACCAGCCTTCTGCCCGCAACTCCGCTCACGCGGATGTAGGTTATAACAACGCAACTTTCGCTCATATCTCCGGTCCATTCAACTGATTTAAAAAACTGCATCAAAACCCGAATCTCGATTACCAGTGCTTTTTCCCGTAGGTACCTTAAAAGCCTCATTTAGACGGGCCGAGTTAATCGCTTCGAATATACGACTCTCGAAAGGAGAGAAAAAAGTTGTATCGTCTAAACATTCGCAGAAGCAACAGTCACTCGCTCGTGCTCGCCTGGCGAGAATTGCCTCGCAATTTAATATTAAATATAAATTCTGTTTAAACGGACACTGATAATGTCCGTTTTTTAAAGAATTTTAAAGCAATGACTTAAGGCAAAGGTGAAATGTCACTTGCGAAACAATCGTATGCGAGAATTGAGCGTAGAAAAATTTTGACAGGGCGATTATTGCTAGTGATTATTGCATACTACAAATGACGCCTTAAGCCCTGGGCACACAGCGGGCGGGGCGTGGCGGCGACGCGACGCCAGCCGGACGGCGACTGGGCGTGGAGGTCACACTGCTAGCGTGGCAGTGCTGGCGTTCACGTCGCGTCGCACCCGGCGTCCCTCCGTCGTATTCGACAAGATGTCGAACGATTCAGACGTTGAAACAGCTTTGATTTTGTTTGCATTAGTAACAAAAAAAAAACGTAAAAGGGCGTGGGTTCATGAAGTAAACCAAAAGCGACACGAACTTGGCGAATATCATAGACTCTGCCGGGAACTAGAATCCCTTTCTAGAATTTTTTTTGCTCTCGTCGCACGTTCAAAAGTTGTAATAAATCACAAACTAGCGAACGGATTCCGTCCCGCCGGGCGCGACGTGTTCCGTCGCCGCTCTAGTGTGCCTACAAACGTAGCATCTAGTGAAACACAACGTCCGCCGTCCCGTCGCCGTCGCGCCCCGTCACGTCGCGTCGCGTTCGAGTTGTGTTCACGCCCGGGTCGACGGCGACGCAACGCGACGTGTTGCGTCGCGTCGGGCGGGACGGCGTTGTGTGACGTCTCCCATATTAATTGGTACATTACAAATGCTACCGTCACGCCAGCGTCGCGTTGCCGCCACGCCCCGCCCGCTGTGTGCCCAGGGCTTTAGTGTTTAGTAGGTAGAGTTGCCTCTACATTTATATACCTACTCCTGGAGATAAGGCCCATTGTCACGAAAGACCGCATACTTACATCAAGTTCTCAAAAAGGGCAATAGATCTGACCCGTTCAATTACATGCCCATCGCTATCGCCTCCCTTCTCTCGAATATAATGGAGCGTGTAATTACCACACACTCCTTGGTTCTTGAGTGACGAGACAGTTCACGACACAGTTCCTCGATTGGTCCTAAAGCTGTATTTTTGATTACTTACAAATTGTTATATGCATATACTGCTAAAACTGATATTATAAGATGGAATTCAATTTTAAAGCAATTAGTATGCTCACTATTCGAATTGATCACGGGTTCAAGTCCCGCCTGAATTCTGAATTTTTGCATTCTTAATCGATTTGATATTAGAAAAGGCGTATCTTACGTTATTTTTATTTGGAAAGGTTTCCTGGGGTTCCACAGAAAAAAATTAAAACTGATATCTAAGTTCAAGCGAATGAGGAGGTTCATATTTAACATAGGTATACCGCGAACTGAGGAAGTGATGACGCAGGAATGGTTACATTTTACCATAGCACAGTTCAATCAGGCAGGGAATTTCCCAGATTCCCCTAACCGTGTAGTAGTCACATATTATTTGTATCAATGAACTTATTATTTACTTTATAGAATTTGCCATGTAAGGTTGTTTGTTTTGCAGACTAACTTCCGCGAATCATTCACTAAAAAATGGTCATCGCATTTCCTATACAAAACGAATAGGAGTCTTAACTGTGTGTGTGTGACTAACCTTGATGTTGAAGCCAGCGTTTCATTCATTACACATCGAACCTTCACTTCGAGTGCACATACAGTACACACTAACAATATTTATACGTTGCGTTCGAGTATTGTGCGGTAGAGAGTATTTCAAAAGACTAAACGAAGTATGAAAATAAAAGCTTTTGTTGATTCCCCGGCGATTATGCGAAACTGGTTTAACTCACGTTCGTAGATCATTCGCGGTTGGAGAGTTGACGAAATAATACATTACGTTACAAGCCTACAGTGGTGAAATAAACTGCAGTGAAATCAGTGTCCTTTAAGGGGTCGAGATTCAAAACAGCTGTTAAATATTTGAAGGTAAGTTTGATGCTAGTTTTATTATTGTTTCTCAATGCGTTTTGAGCTGATCATAAACCATTTCTTCTTGTCGATTTTTTTAATTGAATTACTTAAATTACTAGGGATATTATTACTTATAATTATTTTTGTTCAATTTTTGAATAGGTACATAAAATGTTTTATTTATTTATTATTTGGTTGTATATGTTTTATTAGCAAAAAATATCTTATTAGGTCATTCATTACATCATGTTATTGGTCATATCATAAGCCTCGTAATAGCATTTCTTGCAATTTCTTTATCTTTCTTCAAGCAATGAAGTTATGCTAGCATTGATAAAATTGTTTGTAAACAGATAGTTAAGGCATTTGATATGACATAATCTACTTTGAAAATTATACCTAGCGCATCTAAATTACATGAAGCGCATCTAAATTACATGAAGCGCACCTAAATTACATCAAGCGCATCTAAATTCATTCATAAACTGTTAAACACGAACTTATGATGCAATTAAACAAACATCTGATAAATTAAAGATGTTGATGATTCATAATTATCTGATGTAACGTAGCAATTTCTACTTTAGCATGTTGATTTAACGCTCTACAATTTTTTATCGCAAAAAGATCTCTATGCTTGTATTTTTTATTAGATACCGTAAATCGAGGAAGAAATGCCGTGCAACTGTAAAGTGGATCCTGTGGGATCGCCGTGTCGACATCAGAATGGGAGCACAGAGAATGGTCAGCGGTCTACAGAGGGACATCCGAATGGCATTGGCGATCATCAACCACACAGGAAGTCTCGCGATACCAATGGATTCGACGAATCAAAACAGAGCATTGAAGAAGACAACGCAGTAGGCGGAGACCACGTTAGGTTGATATATTTAATCTGTACCTAAATTATATCTATACTTATTACAAAAAAAAAATAAAGGAAAAGTTCTCGTTATTGTTTGGTAAGATCCCGAGTATCCTCTAAGTACTTCGCTTAACATTTAATGCCTTAAATGGTATATTTCATTTTCGTGACGTGAAAGAACAACAACCATTTTATTTATTGCTGCTAAATATTTCTACTCTTATCTGTAGTCAAAAGTCTAAAAAAAGACGTCGGTCGAGAAAACAAAAATGTCTTTCATTTACTTACAACTGGCTGGCCTGCCTTGACGTTCGGGGCGAGAAAAGGGGATGAGCCTGTAAAATAGGGTCCCATCATTCCCGCCCCTCTTTCTCGCCTGGGTCGAACGCTTATAGTATGCCATGGTAGGCCAACAGTACATTTAAAACAATAATAAGTATTCGTCTATTTACTAACCTTTTATGTTACAGGTATCCCGATGGCACAGTGCGGCTACGAAATCCAAACATTGAGCTCATGGACCAAGATATTTTATACCATCTGGCGCTCGGCAGTGGCTCCCATGACCTGGTCGAAATGTTCGGCGATGTTAAGGTATGAAAATGTAGAGATTTATTTCTCTTAAATAATCAAATTATTCATTTTAGGTTGAGTCAAGTAGTGCTCTTGATTTAAGTGAGACTGGTTTTAATCAGTGAAAATCCGTTCAATAAATCTGAGCTTCCATGACTAGGTTTTATCCAATGAAATTCATAGTAACAATAGTTGGTAGGTTTTTATTTTTAACCGTGGGGGAAAATCCTTCATGGATGTTAAGCCGGACTCATACCGACTAAAAACCCCCACGGTAGCGCCTAGCAGCCTATGGTTGGGAGCCCCGGGTAAGCCCTCGGAAGGATGTCCCAGGACTCCCATCAGACCTACGGCTACAATTGCGGCCTCTTCTAGGGGGTGGTTCGGGTGCTATCCCGCGTCTATGGGGGGTGGGGGGGGGGGGTGTCATCGCGCTTCTTTGGGGGCGGGGGGGGGGGGGGGGGGGGCGTCACGCTGCCGTCATGGGTCTGCTTCTGTAAAGACGGTGAGCAGCCAACTCACCGTCCTCAGGCCCCCTGTCATGAAGGCCGATGGTCTTCGGCGAGTAGTTGGTAGGTTAGTGGTGAAGGCGTTTCGGTCTCGAAAATTGGAATTAGAACCCTGGCCATTACCATAAGTGTAAAGACTAAGTTAGTTAGTTTTTATATGTATGCCATTACCTTAAACAGAGCCTCATCAGATGTTTACCACGTGTATCAGCTTTCAGGTGGTGTTGTCTTGGATCCCAAGGATGCTCCCTGTACACTGTGTACTTGATACCTATAGACATTGATATATTATATTGTTACTAAAGCCTTTAGATAATAAATAATAAATTATGTTTGCAGTTCGTTTGTATGGGCGGCACCCCCAAGCGGATGGAGCAGTTCGCATACACGATCATGGCAGAGATAGGGCACAAATTGCCCTGCGGCACTACGCTACAGGACATCAGCCAGTTCTCCTACAGATACTCTATGTATAAAGTTGGACCTGTACTATGTATAAGCGTAAGTACGATGTGAAGTTGGCTAAATCGGTAAAAAAATTCAAAAAAAATTACCGCTCTATGCGAAAATATTTCTTTGAACCTTAGAGTATGTATGAACATATCTATTTAAATTAATTAGTGTTGCGCTATTTAGAATGTTTTATGTACGTTTGTATTTACTAATATATGCTGTGTCCAAACATAGCATAAATATTTCTTTATCCTAATGATCATCCGTATTCGGGAAAATATATTACAGTTAGTTTGGGTCTGGAATATGGTGAAGGAAATTTCATATTCTGTTCGCGGTGGTCTGGAATCTGGACGGCTTTTTATTTAATCTTCAATTTAATTAATCGAATTGGATTGCAGTTAGTTCATAATATCGTATCACTGATTGACATATTGTTGTTTTGTTATTTATACATATAGGTACCTACTTACTATCGTAATTTTCACGTTGGAACTGTTTTGCATACCTACTTACGTAATATTATTGTATATTATTTATCAATAATTACATAGCACGATATTTTTATCGTTTATCGTTGTTATGTCTTGACTATCCCTGACCTAAGATGACGGTTTTTACCCACGGAATGTGATATGTAAATAGCGTAGTGTAGAATTTGGTTAGTGCGATATCATTTTAATACGTATTTAGGGTAATAAACAATACGCCTGTAGTAATTAAATTTGTTGCTGTTTACTAGTTTAGGTGCACGGAATAGGAAAAAAAACAGATTGTAACTGTCAAAACCTAGTTTTTCTGTTCAGTGTTTATGTGTGTAACGAAATATATTATTTAGTAGCTGTGTCTCCCCGCTTTACACAAGAAATTTTTCTAACATAAAAATAGTCTGCTAGTGTAGGTATTTCAGATTAGTCAAGTCAAACAGGCAGATTTTCACAACTATTTAAGTAGGTACATTTATAATGCATTTAGTAAAGACTGTAGTAGGTACAGTTTTACATTTTAGTATCACAGACACTTTATCTTTATTTTTTCAGATATAGAGATTCATATTCATAATTCATAATTCATTTATTACTATAAAAAGTACAAAATTCTCTTAAGACAACTGTGTATAATAATAAGGAATAAAAATGTCAGATATAGAGATATATAAATACAATGCATGCAGTAGGTATCTACCTATTACGTTTGTTATTGAAACACAATGTCCTCTGTGACTTTTCTTTTCTCTGATAAAGTTGATTAAATTGTTAATGTAGCGTAAAATTATAAAATATCAGTACCTATCGTAGCGGCTTATAAGGGTCGTGGTTTTCCCGGATTCACGATAACAACATGAATTTCTGTGACGTATATAAACACATAAGCGAAGTTTTATTAAATTATACTACCTATTTACCTTGTGGGTCACGACGTAAAGAAATAAGACTAAAGGCATTTATTATTATTAGGATTAGTAGGAATTATTAATTAACCTAAAATCACAACTTGACAGTAGGTACACAAGTACTTACGAGGTCGGCTTACAAGCATCTGTAGGGGCACGTGTATGGTGCAGGAATCAATTGACATGAACTTATGTCAATTGGTGCTGCGCATGTACCGAATGCTTAATTGTACAATAAACTAATCTGGATTCGTCTGTACATATCGAGTTTGAGTGCTAATAAAATGCATGCTGTAGCAGAGTGATAAGAGAGTAAGAAGAGAGATTAAGAACTTCGGGACCCAATCTCACCTTAGCTACTAGCTTTTTTTTTAACGTGTGAAAAGTCCCCACGGATACCACCCCCCCCCCCCCGAGACGGTGGAGGTGGTTAACCGACTAAAAAAACCAACTAAAACGCACGCCGTCTTGTCTTTGGTTGCTGTAGGTGAGAGTGCAGAAAACATTCAACAACAACAACACAAAATAACACTCCGGCTGACCCACAACCATCTTTTTCGAGATGGCCCCCTTTGGGTTGTGAGGACCATAGTGTCCTCATCTAACCCCAGGTACGGGGAGGCGCACTTTGCGCCGCCGCTGCGGCCTGCTTCTGCTAGGGTGATCTTAGCAGAGGCTATCGTTCCAAGCTGTATAAGGTGTAGGTATACCTCCTTTCTTTCTCGCCCGGAATATGGACGCGTAGAATTGTCATGTTAGAGTTGCAGCTGCTTGGTTGTAATTCAATTAAATAAACGCTGAGTTAGGGTCTAACATAAACGATTTCTTGCGAACCCGAAAAACGTTATGTAGTTTCAGACATAAATTAAATATGTTATCAGTTATCAATGTTTGTGCAGCGTGAAATATTCGAACACAAACAAACGTGATTGATCACGTGGATTTATCAGAGTACATACCTACAGTACAATATTCTGAAGGTACCTACTTAAATTAAATTTCGTTATCTTACCTACTAGGTATTACTTATCATTTATTAGTGTGTTATTAGTGTGAATGCGAAAATTTAGATAAATGAATGTTCTTTACATATTCAATTACGCCAGAACATATGAACATATGAACAAACAGTCAATATTCTTCAATAATAATAAGAATATAGTTACAAGAACACATTAGTATTATGAATTATGCTACAATTCTGAAATTCCCATTAGGTTAAACCCTATTCCAATATGGTTGGGTAACTATAATTACAACAGGACAATCAATATAATAATTGTACTGTGAATCTTTGTAAACATTTGTCAACACAAACAGAGGACAAATTTAACATTTTAAGGAATTTGTTTTAATTTTATCTAAAATTTTAGACCATCTTGGCTTGTTCCGACGGTGTCTTATTTATAAAGAACCAATAACTCTATTTTCAGATAGTATTTATTCGGGCCTAATCGATTTGGTGTGGTAGCGTAGCGGTAGTGTGGCGTAGCGGTAGTGTGTTCGCCTGCTACGTCGTAGGTGGCTGGTTTGATTCCCGCTGAGTGCAAAGTCTATTGAAATAATTTGATAGGATCTGCATTAATCAATACTTAAGGATTGTAAATAAAATCCACATGAATGTGTAAAACCATTCACAAATGTTTACATAACATACATAACATAAACTCACGCCTGTATTCCCCGAAGGGGTAGGGCAGAGGTGCTAGCACCCACATTTCGCCCAGTTTATGTTTAGGTCCTAATGTAATAAGTGGCAAGCCTATTGCCATTAGCCGGGCACTTTTATCCTGCGCTAAATACACACATAACTTCGAAAAGCATCGAAAAGTCATTGGTGTGTGCCATGGTAAACCTGGGATCGAACCCGAGACCTCGTCTCAGCAGTCCATTCCCATACCACTAGGTTTGGCTACCAAATGTTTACAGTGATAACAAATTCGAGTATACGCTAAAATAATGAGGCATAATTGGGCGCAGGATTTCGCCCGGTCAACTCATTACATTATAATATCAAAGAAGCTACGAGGACATGTTTGCTCTATGAGTCTGCCTTAGTCCCCTGTCTCACTTCGACACCATGGCAACGTCACTCGCCATGCATCTAAGCAGTTTTTATTGAAATATGCGGTTGGTTGCCAAGCCATCGCCAAGTGAGTTAGGCACCATACATTATAATATTCGTACTAACTGCCACATTGCGTGGCCGGCGACATGGCCATGGCGTGTTAGTGAGGCAGGGGACTTTTTTTTATCGTGCGGAAAATCCTCACGGATACCACCCCCACGGAGCCGGTGGAGGTGGTTATGTCGGACTGGAACCGAATAAAACGCCCGCCGTCTTGGGTCTTTGGTTGCCGGAGGTGAGATTGCCGACAGTAGGTATATCTCTCGCACCCCGGCAGACCCAGGACCATCTCTTTCGAGATGGCCCCCTTCGGGTTGTGGGGACCATAGTGTCCACATTTAGCCCCGAGTACGGGGAGGCGCACTTTGCGCTGCCGCGGCCGCCGCGGAGACAAGGGACATAACACTCTAAGGGAGACTCAAGGAAATTCTGTGTGTTTCATGTGCCTAAAAACGTAATAACTATACAAATACGTATAATGTATATTCACGTTTTTCTAGTAAGTACACCAGCCCGCCATCTGCTCCAGTCCTTACATGCTTCACGACACGAGCTATGGTTTATTAACTTAATTCGAACAATATTATTTACAGCATGGAATGGGAATACCATCCGTGGGCATCTTACTCCATGAGGTGATCAAGCTTATGTATCACGCGAGGGTGCGTGACCCAGTGTTCTTCAGGATCGGCACGTGCGGGGGTATTGGCTACGAAGGTGGAACTGTCATTATCTCGGAAGAGGCGGTCGATGGTGCCTTGAGGAACGTGCTCGAGTTGGTATGTTATTTAGCTGCTAATCCTGCCATGTTTATTAACTAGCTATACTGATTAGTATAGCATATTATGTTCTCCGTGAGCTATACCTACCCATTACATTCTCAGCATTTGTATGTAATTGCAAATAAAATGATTGTATAATGAATTAATGAATATTTGCATACTCTTTAAGAACAATAGATGCGAATATATAGCATAGCCAGTATATTGTGATCCTATATCGTGATCTATTGTAGAGATCAATTGCGTGTATGCGATTAGTCCCTATCAGACAGTAATTACTATCAAATACTTACACAAATGTGTTTATTACAAAGAAATCTAAATTAAGTATTATAATGCAAGCATAACTAACGTAGTCTAGATACCTAGAAATTGTAGAAACGGAAATAATAAAATATATTTATTGATGAAACAAACTGGTATTTTGAAACCTTGACTATATTAAGTATACCTACCTGTATACATTGTGTGTAAGGTACACATAATTTTATACAAAAACCAATTCATTACTAAAAAACATAATTTACAATCAGCTATCGCGGAATGTTTAACACTAGTATAAGTGTACCGATTTTATGTTACAGACGGTATTGGGCAAGATAATCCAAAGACCGGCGAAACTGGACAAACGATTGGCGCGCGAGCTGAAGGCACTCGCCGACCCTGAGGATCCGTATGACACGGTCACCGGGAAGACTATGTGCACATACGACTTCTACGAAGGTGAGCAACCCATGAAATAATTTACATAATTAGTTTATGATATTTTTTTTAATTTTCGCGAATGTCACTCAACTCATTGAAACAAAACAAAAAATATATCGCGATAGAATCCGTAAAAAGTGGTTTTATTTGAATAATGAGTTTATTCACGTGTTACTGTTCGGACAGCACAATTTTGGTATACCTAAAGGCCCAAAAAAACAACCTCACCGATTAGTTGATACAACCACTGATGGACGAGGGTGACAGTCTGGAGCAGACTTTTCTCTCGGATTTAGGGGGGTAAGACGACAGCCGTTCCCATAAAAGCCAAGATAAAACATAAGGTAATATGAAGTTTTGATTTAGGGTTGGCAGCGCGAGTGTAACGCCCCTGGTGTTGCATACGTCCATAGGCCGCGGTAACCACTTTCCATCAGGTGGGCCGTGTGCTTGTCTGCCACCTAAGTGGTATAAAAAAAAAAGAAGTGGGAGAGTGGATCCCGGGCGTCAAAGTTGATGATGATGATATTGATGATGTATAATGGTCCTGGAAGTGTTTCAATTGTAAATAAATAAACAATTAATGACAGTAGGTATGTAGGCATTGTAATTCAATTTTATTTGTAGAATTTCACAAAATGTTTAATGTATGTAAATTAGCATTTAACAATTGTTATTTACGACCAGTGTAAAGTTCATCACTATAAATAGCTCAGTAGGTTTTTCATTAACTCCGTCATAAATTATATTATAAGGAGCTACGTCAAAAGTCAGATATATTTATATAACTTCGGGTTCCTTAGGACTCACGTAATAATTTAGGACTAAACTAAATTATGGGGAAAAAAGAGGAGGAAACACGACCTTTTGCTCCAAAATTGATTTCGATGACATCGGGATTGACGATGTGATGATAATAATATTACACATATTATCATCATCACATCGTTTGATGATACCTCAACTTGCCCCGTTGACCAATCTTGCTCGGCCCCTACGCCATACCTTCTTATCACAGACAACAATCTCTTCAGTATATGCTTAGTTGTTATCACATAAATCTCGAGTTCTCCTAAAACAGTACCATTTATGCATAAAATATTTTTTTTAATAAATAAATTCCACAACATTTTACACGATGCTGTCTAGACCCATGGTAAGCTTAACTAGCTTGTGTTATGGAATCTAGAATGCGGATAACATGCGTAAATACATACATATTATAAATAGAATCTAGTATATGTGTATATTAATTACACATATGAGAGTACCTAACTACGGCAGGCAGTCGGGCACTGAGTGAGTGTAGTGTCTACTTTCGACTCGTGTCTACTACGACCACAGTACCGTGATATGCCAATCATTACCGCCGTCATTTCAACAACACCCAGGTGTAGCCGCGATTTATCGCCTTATAATTTATTGAAACATCTGGATAAATCGAGTAGTGCTTCGATTGGAGTAATGAGCCATGAATGTAGTTAGATAAAAGTTAACTCAACTGCTGTCTCAGACTCAAATTGTTCTCATGTCATTGTGTTGACTTTAGCATTGTTTCTCGTGACAAACAATGCTAAAGTAAACAATACCACGTACGTAGGTAGCATTTCTAAATGTGCATTTCAGTCATTCAGTATTATATGTCGCTTGGCTCATTCAATGATACTGGCCATTGTTGGGAGGAATGATATGAAAGTGATGAAAAACACAGCAGATTGTGTGAAATATCCACATTTTAGATATAAAATTACATATAATGTTCAATTCTAGGTATTGCTATAGAAAGAAAATTCTACAAAAAAAGAACATTGCTAGGTGATCTTGACCAAACTCTCACTGTTTTTCCCGATGCATATTTTATTCGTCCATGCAGGTCAGGGCCGGCTGGACGGTGCTTTTTGTGATTTCACGGAAAATGATAAGATGGAGTATCTGGAGAGCATCCACAAGTCAGGCGTTGTCAACATCGAGATGGAGTCGCTAGCGTTCGCTGCTTTGACGCATCACGCTGGGATCAAGGCCGCCGTGATTTGTGTCACGCTTCTTGATAGGCTTAAAGGAGATCAGGTACCTAATGGTTTTTTTTAAACTTATCATTTCTACAGTCACGCTGTTTAAATAAATAAATGGCGTAGACGTAGCACTTATTGACTAAGTTGTGTAAATGAGAGATTACTAGGTATTGGCAACAATTTGCTCAGTGATTCATCGTCCTGCGAGTTTCAATTAAAAGAGATGTTTTTTTTACTCCTGTTAGGTATAAGTAGTTTTCTCCTGTTGTGGAATATTGGAATATTTTAAATACGCGTATTACAGACAAATTCTTTCATCGATAAATCGTTTAAAGACTCATGCTTTTTTCCATATTTTATGAGAATTGTTTTAAATTTATTTCATGACACACGTTCAATACCCAACCGATGTTGTCGTCTTCGAACGTCTGAACGAGTTTGGCATTTGGCATTTCATAATATTCGAATGGCAATTTATTGTAAAGGTCTTCATAAATTTTACGATATAAACGATCGGAGTCTTTTAACTCATTTCCTTGTATCGCAGTGGAAAAAATGAGTATGTAAACTATACAAACAGCTTTCAAAATTGTTTTGATCTAAAAATAAATAGCAAAATTATGCACATTCATTAGCAAAATATAGTATTGACCTCGTTCAAGGTCAAGTACCTATAAGTAGACACTTGGTTTCAATATTTGAGTCAAGTAGGTACCATAACATAACATAAAACATAAACTCACGCCTGTATTCCCCGAAGGGGTAGGCAGAGGTGCTAGCACCCACATTTCGTACAGTAGGTACCAATCTGTGTATATTTCCATATACGATATGGAATGCTTTGCTTTAACTTCTTTAAGTTCTATAAACGTAGAGCTAAGAAAAACCTTACTGTTACTATACGTATAAAAAGTCTGTACACATAAATGCTGTTAGGTACTGTATTATCCAACCATGTAATCAAACGAGGCAGCCACCCTACTTTCTCTGATTGGTCTAAAATTTAAGCAAAATATGATACCTAATAATTTTCTTATTATCATTTTGACAACATGTCTTGTTAAGTTATCTAATCAAACCAAAATATTTTTATAGGTTTTAGCACCGAAAGAGGTGCTGGATGAATGGCAGCAGCGTCCTACAAAGCTGGTGTGTCGTCACATTAAAAGGTAAACGAGAATATATATTCTAAAAAATATTTTTTCTATGGTTGAGTCTGTAAAAGCTTGAAGGTAAAACGAACCCTACAATAAGTTGATAAATTTAATTGCAGATATCTTCAGATGAAGGGTCGGCTTTCTCTAGACGGGCATGGATCCGTGGCCGTTAAGAGCCCTCGTCGATTCAAGTTGGTTCAGCAAGAGTCCGAGACCTACGACTAATCGTATCAGACCTAGACGTATGAAGGTGGGATCTTCTGCGACGCGCAGCGGCGGCTTGCTGTAGTCGAAGGCCACCTGTGCTGATCGCTCAAACGCCTCCCGACTGCTTTTTCCAACTTTACTCATTTATAATAGTTTGTTACAACTTTTTTCGTATCACTCAGTGTGTGTCATAGAATTTCAAGTACTATCGATTTTTTTTCACCAGAGAAGCATTGATTGCGTAACGACGATGTCTTATAATTGAACTACTTAATTATAAAAAAATGTTACTCAGAAAATATTTCACTGCCAAAAGTGAATTACTTAGTTGAAAAGTTCGGAAAGAACATAAGTATATTTAAGCTAGCTAATGAGCACCAACGTTCTAGAATATTTAACCAATGTACGAAATGCGTAGGTAGGTAAGTATATCTACTTATTACATAAGTTTTTCAGTGAATTTTGGAAACTAGAGAATTGAATATGTTCCTTTATTTGTGTTATTTTAATTAACTATAAGAATATGTGACAATGTAAATGTCTTGAAATGGCTACCAGATTATACTGTCTATCTGATCTACCTATATCTACTTAACATACAATTTTGATATTTTATACCAACTCAATAATATTTTGAATGTAGGTAATTTCAATATTTTGCATTACAATTGATATTTTATACAACTTTTGATAGTTCTTGCTTTTTTTGTAAAAGCTTAAACTTATTTAGAGATTGATAATCAATTATAACCATTTTGATGAAATTATCATATTTTAGTAAAAATATTGTAAAATTTTATTCGTTTTGTGAAGCTGACAGACTGACAGAACAATTTTATTTAAGTACTTTGGTAAATCCGGCGCCACACCGCCGAGAGCCCTGTACAATCCATATCCATTCTGTCTGCCATCTGCATAGGTGATAGAGGCGATCCGCCATCCTTACCTTTTGAAAATCTTCTGCGGATTCATTTCCCGTAGCCAAACAAAGTTTTACATGAACAATACTTACTATACTTACATTGTTATTTCTGTTACTTAACTGGAAAAAGATTCTTCAACCTTTCATTGGATTTTTATTGTAGGTAATCATTGTAGTTTGAAGTAAAAATCTGGCTTTTATTTTACTACTATTACCTACTATTTATTTAAGTTGGTGCCTTCATTTGATTATCGAACGTACCTGGCTACTGGTTCAAGAAATCTATGGATGTTTCCGCTTCTATTACCTATGGTCACAGAATAGATAATAGTACTAGCGTACTATGGTGCAGGTCCTTGCCACTACCATATCACCTTATCAACTATAACTTATAACTCTGTCACAGTTTTAACAAAATAATTGCGTTTTACATATCGTGTTTGTAACTATTTATCTGAGCTCGTTAAACTAAAATCTATATGTATTACGAAATAATTACTAACTACATATTTAATGTTTAAAAAATATATATCTAATGCGTGTCTAGAATCATGACAATGTTGCATTTTGCAAATGTTTTATTACGAATATGATATTATAATCTCTATACTGTAATCTAAATTTGTTAGACGATATTAATGTTGGTTTTAGTTATATTGTTGCACAAATTGATATTAGCAAAATTGTGATAATATTTGGCGGTAGTCATAACTATAAGGACCACGACAAACGTTCTGATTCTTTGTTGGCGATATTTGACACTTACGCAATGATTATCTTGAAGGATGTATAGGTAAATAAAATCCTCACACTCATCAATTTCGGTAAATTTATCACTAAAACATCCCCAAAGTTACATTGATTGATGTTCTCGATAGTTGCACTGAAAACATTGGATAACTATAAATATTTGCATTTACAACTAATTCGGAACTTAATAGTAGTTGAACCACACATTAAAAAGTAAATCGGTACGAGTATTGTGAACTATACAAGTATGATTACCCGGTAAGTTCGGTCCATTTATTTGACTAGATAAATACCGGACTTCTCAACCATACACGTTCAGTACACGTACCTATGGTACACGTACTATACCCACACGTAACTTTGTTACAAAATTTATCCAAATTGCTATTATGTCTAAGTATAAAAGATGGATTAAGGATTCGCCTTTTGGCTATATCTTTTGTATCGTCGTCAACAAAGAATTAGTTCGCTTGTACCATTGATTTGATGTGCTTCCACGAACGGTTATTGTTGATAATTTATGCACGAAGCATTATCAGTATATTGCTTTATATGTTAATGTTGTATGCTAGGATAATCCGATTGTCTGCGTTGATGTAGTTTTTTCATGTACACGTAAGATAGATACTATTTAAGAAAGAATGTTTATCATTGATTGCAACTTACAAATAGGTGTGGGTGCATGCAGCTATTTGTACAATTTCGACCATTGGTAAGTTCAGAGATGTGGTTCAAGTCTAAGAGATATTTTACATCAGCAGTTAGATTTTAATAGCCACACTTCTTAAGCGGGGCGTGAAAAGGCATCTGATGAGGCCGTCAAGCTGAGTGCCACTATTGTTAACGTGGTACATGTTTACGATGGTGACCCTCTTTCCGAGACTTTGCCTTTAGCCTTTTGCCTTTGCCAGGCGAGATGAAGACAAATTGACGTGTCCTTTATAAAAAAAACCATCTTATAACTGTCCATGGTTGACATCCGAATGCAGCTTGCATACTTACGGAATAAAAATAGAGAATGCGACCATTATAAATTGTATCGAAGAAATATTTGTCATATTTATGCCTAAGGATAAAGGCCAGCCTAAGGATTAAGACAGTTATTTGTTAAATTTAATAGTTATAATGGCAACACTACTATAAGGAAAGCGTACTAAAGTACTCCGTAAGTAGAATATAGAATTGTGATTGTTACTTCGAATATCCAAAGCATACCTACTGTATTACATATTATTTGAGCTTTTTCAATGTTAAAATTATGAGCAACGAGCCCCCTATTGCGTTTAAATAAATAAACTTGCATCGATCGTAGTACATAGCAGGTAGACTTTGATCAAAACGTTGCCAAGTAGTAGTCATCATATCTACCTCAATATTTATACTTACGAGTACATTTTGATCGACGATATATTATGTAAGCTACAGCAGCTTGCAAATTGAGGCTTTCCAATGTTCCAATTACATATCTACAAACTTATCTATAAAACTAATCATACAACCTATCTACGTTAATCCTTGTAATTCACTAGTATCTATAATTAAATTTTTCTGTCCCTATTAATCATATTTTAAAGTGTATTGAGGATCCCTATCAATTATTTATAAAAACTTAACGAATAGGATATTTAAGATTTAGGCGTAAAGATTATAATCGTGTAGAGACAAACGTTCGGCATTCAGTATTGTTGTTCATTATTGTAATGTTTTGATAGATTAAGCACTGTTATTACCACCAGTTAACGAAATATTCAAGACTATAGCTTGATAAATTTTGGACTTAATTTGAGATAAATTTAATTATCAGAGAAACAATTTTGAGTGCGGGTTGTTGACGCCGAACAGTGAACGAATACATTCCAGCTATTTTGCCCTCTGTACCTACATTACACTTTTAAGATCATTAAAAGTGTTACACAGGTACAAGACCAGTACCAAGTTTCACCTTACATAAGATATTCTGCAAATTGGTAATGAGTATCTAGTGATTGAGTGATTCTAGTGAGTAGTCAGCAGCTTCACAATATCTGTCTCATCCATTTTACATCAACATAGAAAAATACAGTAATCACCACAAAACTAAAATATGGAGACCAGAAACTCTTTATTAACTCACGACAGTCGACTTAAAACAGTTAACTAACTAATACATATATTTTCATATACATACGAGTAAGTCAGTGCGTCAACCGTTTTCCGCATGATTCAAGTCAAATTAACATAAAAGTTGGAGTGCAAAAATAAGTAAATTTCATTATTTGTGACGATATAATGTAATAATGTTTATGTAGAGCTAGATTTTTACTTCACATTTATGTACTGACGTTTACATGTTCCTACTCTCAATGTACCTATAAGCTTTCCAGAAAATGAAGGTTCAGAATTGAAAGTATTTATTATTCCTTTTAACTGACTTAGTAATATCTACAAAAATATTTTTAAATATTGTACAAGGTGGGAACAATAAAAAAATAGATTTTCTTCGAATAATGTTGTCTACAATTTTGGATGATTATGCTTCATCTATCCACATTAAATAGAATGCTGGTTGTTTGTAGATAAATGATAAAAAATGTAAGCGCTTATTCATAAACATTTTACTCATTTTTATGTGTATACTACTATTTATGTACATTACAATATTAATTAAACCTTACGTGAGTGTGACAGTGACTATGTATACCTACTTACTTAATTACAATAATTTTGTCTACACTACACTTAAAAATGGCACCAGTAGTAGTACGATGAGCAAAGTATTACCAGTTATATTATTATTAGTAGATTATTCAATGTTCCACGATTTAAATAAATAATTCATGTGCATCGACTACCCCGTCTCCTTCATACCTTGATAATTCAAGGTACACAATACATATTTCATGAAGGTTGCCAGAGAGACATCTCATTTGCAAAATGAAATGAAATTCCAGTTTATCTGTAATCAATAGATACTTCAATAGTTAATATCTAGTTTGATACTATTTCATTCTATCTATATTTTATTAGAGTTCCATGTGGTTTCATAACCATAATACAAGGAAAGGTACTAAACTGAAGACGCATGGATTTGCGTTATAAATAGGTGTAATCATTCAGTCTTTATAATACATAGTTAACTGTTAAAATGTACTTTTATTGTTGGTTATTCATATAGTTATACTCTTATGTAAGTACTTAATTAAATGAGCAAGTAATTTATTTGTGTATTCATTTTGCTTTAAGATCAGACATGTAAGTATTATCACCTATTTGAGCTGTAGGAACTTCATAAGCGCGTCGTGTATGAGGCGCGGGCTAGCATCGCTGTCAGCGGTGTACCGCACGCCACGCAACGCACCGTCCTCGTTACGTACCACACCGTATTCTCCAACAATAAAGCCATCCGACGTTCTCTCTTCTACTCTATATTTCTTATACTGCCGTCCTTCCACAACGTAACCAACTTTACAATTATCTTGTTTACATTTTTCAGTACTTGATTCTTGTATGCCATGACTTCTACCATCCGTTAACACACTGATATTTTCTTCCACTTCATAATTTCTTTCGGGTTGATGCTCCATTTGTCTGCTGCTTGGTTGATATGAGTTTGTCATTGCGGAAGCAGGAGTTGTATTTATAGTGCTACTTTCAATAGAATGATGAGCTTGTCCTGGCCAGGAAGAATAATTGGGAGGAACATTTAAAGGTACTTGAGGGACATTGTCGTTTAGGTGTAAGGAAGCAGGTTCACTGTAAAATTTCGCCGGTTCACTATAAACCTTTGCGGGTACACTGTACACTTTTGATGGTTCGCTATATATTTTAGCTGGTTCACTGTAAACTTTAGCCGGCTCACTGTAAAACTTAGAAGGTTCACTATAAACTTTTGATGGTTGACTATAAATTTTTGGGGGATTATAAAATTGGTGTTGGTTGGGTACTATCTGACTTGATGTTACGTACGACTCACTATGATCGTTACCATCAGATGGTTTTGATTCATCGTGAATTACGTTAAAGCTAACAGTTGTTAGTCTTGCATTACTTGGTTCACTTTTTAGGTGTCTATTTGGTAAACTGTGAAAATAATTTGATGAAGGTGACACTGTTGCTGTCGTTTTTGCGAATTCAACAGACTTTATAGATGATTCGGCTATAGAATCGTCCATTTGGTAATTGTCATTTCTAGGAATATATGTATTTATGTCTCCATTTTCTTTTAGATCTCTTTGTGGATCTATAATTTGTGACCTAGTCCCATTAGCTACACTTTTATTTGTGTCTGTGTTAATTTTTAAACCGAACGCTACTGAATCTTTTACATTTTCTTTATATTCGTGATATCTGTTAGCATCTGATGCAGAAGGTACTTTTCGAGCTGTTAGAATATCTTTTATATCATCATCGTACTCGTAAATTTTCGCAGGTGCTCCATTTGCAAAAGAGTCATTTTCACTGGGATGCTGATTGTGTACCGTAGATTGAAAAGGATGAAGCGTCTCTGCATTATGATCCCTAGATTCCTTTTTTGCGTTCAGTTGTTTTAAATACTCTATATTCGCACCCGAGAGTTTTTGTGGATGATCCGATCTTAGTTTCAAGATTTGCTCTCCAGTTTCCGTATGTGGAGGAGTCGATTGTGTTGCTGCAGATGAAAATTCAGAATAACTGTGTTGGACTTCAGCTCCATACTTGTGCATAGGCGTATAGGGCAATTTCTCTTTTCCTCTTCCAACAGCTACTGATGATGTTATCCTTACAGATATAACTTGTTCCTTTCCAGATTCCGCAGTATCGTCATATTT
Organism: Eilema sororculum; assembly: GCA_914829495.1. Classification (NCBI taxonomy): domain Eukaryota; kingdom Metazoa; phylum Arthropoda; class Insecta; order Lepidoptera; family Erebidae; genus Eilema; species Eilema sororculum. The sequence goes on from OU618542.1 coordinate 11,233,698, forward strand.
TCCTACTTCAGGGGAAGTAGTTTTAAGTTTTTGTTCGATACCGATCATGTCCAAATCGAACCGATCTTGTATAGGCAGCGACGTGACGTAAGCTTGTAAGATCTGAAACATATAAAATAGTATAATTAATCAGTTTCTTGAAGTAAATTTATAATTAGGAAAAAGTAAATTCTATTTCAATAAAAAGATACGATACGATTATTGACAATTTTAGTAATTAAAAGGTTCATAGAGTAATAGCAATATTCTTTGAAATTATTTTAGAACGCCGTACCTATTTAATGTTTTCCCAGAATCTACATATTCTTTAGTAATGTTCTTAACTACATTTATATTCATTCTTAAGAATATATGTGCACAGTAAATGGAGCAAGTAAAAGCAAGCTTCTACTTGCTTCTTACTACTTGCAAGTGATTTTTTTTACATTAATATGTTAAGTACCTAAACTTGTAAAATTAAAATGTTTTTATGTGACAATATAATTTTCATTAATTTATAAGTTCATATAATTATGTAGTTATTAAACTAATTACTTTAATATAGCCATCACCATCGTCACACATAGCTACCTAATTAGTTAGTAGGGTCGACCCTGATTTCATAAGTGACGGTTTAGGTTACAATAAATTTTAATTAATGCAAAAAATAATTCCCTTGTGCACTATGAAAGTACAGAGCGTAACACGTCCAACACATTCCGCTCTACAAATTACATCAAGGAATGTTGTTGGAAAAACGATGTAAATCAAGGTAAATGTCGATCTGTAGATAAATACACGTTATTAATGAATAAACTCGTCACCTTCTCGCTACCAGTACCATTTACGTTGACTACAGTGTCGAAGAAGTAATATTAATATTGATTAATGCATCTGTTATTCATATATACCAACTTATTCAAGACCACATTTACGATATGTACGTACGTAGGTACACATTTTTGCACTTGTAGGAAAGTGTTATTCTAATAAAAAGTTACAACTCTTTGTATGATAAATATGTGACGTAGTAGTACATAGCTTACAACGTAGCTGATAGTAATGCTGACCGGTAAAGCTCTCGTCAATGTATGCTAAAACCTTTCATAGGGTCTTTGGTGGTTGTTTGTGGTGGGCTCGTTTCATTGGTTTACATTGCACCTAATTATTTTTTTAATAATAAATACCTACTAGTTACTATTACAACGAGAATGGCTAAGTTAAGATTCTTGTGTATGGTGCGGGTTCAAGTCGGAATGGTAAATGACCTTTTAGATGACCCTAGATATTAAGACCATCGTTTTAGCCACTGACCTACCGACACTTTATCCATCCGTTTTTTGACGTTAATGACATGCGTTAACGACTGTCATAGCATGTTATAAACGTCAAATGCTATACATTCACCATTGAATGCCAAACGCCGGCCAACGAATTGCCTTAGGGCTGAAATCCCCACTTTCTGACGTCATAATAATGACGATCAATCCATCATTTGGGTTGAATGTATACCGAGATACCGGACACTGAGAAACTAGAAGGACAAACAAAGTAAAATTAGGTGTTTCTAAATAAATTGAATGCCACTTATCAATCAGCTAGATACATATTTTTTAGGTCCTTTGTCCAGCAACGCGCGCTCAGGCTGCGGTGTTGACGTGCGCCAAACCGAACGGATGTTTGGCGCCATAATGATATTATAAAGTCATGCCTTCTTGTTTCTATTTCAAAAGACAAGCTATTATAAGACATACTAGAGTTCATTAGTAATTTATTGAGATAAATATCCATATCCATACTAACATTATAAATGCGAATGTAACTCTGTCTGTCTATCTGTCTGTCTGTATGTTACGCTTTCACACCTAAACCACTGAACCGAGTTTGATGAAATAGGGAAAGTTAGACCTTGAAAAAGGACAAAGGCTATATTTGGTCGCGATAACCGACATTCACGCGGAAGGAGCCTATTACAAGCTAGTTATTAATTATTTGTCATATTCGAAGTAGGTACGGTATAGATGCTTATGTATATATTTGTCATCTTTTACAGCACTGTCACCTGCAAGCTATTATAGTATTGCAGCGGTATATATACTGATTGATGGAAGAGGCTCTAGCGCAGGCTTTCCTCTCGCGGTTGGGAGGTCAGACAGTGGACGCTCCTATAAGAACCACATGAGCCTAATCAAAAGCAGTAGTAAGCGGACCCCGGGCTCCGAGTTGAATACCATGGAGCAACCGGGAACAACGTTAAGATGATGATAATTCTAAACAAGGAATGAAGTTAACACTTTATAACTTATGAAAATATGCATATACTCGTAAGTAGGTACAGTCAGCGTCAGAACGTTCTTGACTACAAAGTCTCAAAATGATTAATGATCAAATGAATAAATCAAACTGTTTTATTGATTTAAATTGTATAAATATCCGATTTAAAGGTGTGTACCAAACAACAGAATAATCAGTCAACAGGACCTTGATTCTACTAAAGCAAAGACGACACTTCTTTCCTTCTACCTCTTTTTTGAGGCGCTACAAAAAACGGCATTGTATAGCGTAGCGACTTTAAAGCGAAGCGGTTAAAGTTCGTAAGGTTCGATGCGGTTACATTCGTAGAACGTTTTTTTTATTATGTTCACTTCACTCAGCTATATTGAAGGATGCCTACTTGTGAATATGTAACAACCCTCCCCCTTCCCCTTAATTTGACGTGTTCGAGTTACTTCCAAATTTCCTTCTATGCATGCCGTACTATTAAGCGTATAGAAATAAAGTCTAAAATTTAATGTCATTTTTTACAGTGACTCTGGCAAAACAGTGGTTTCGGGGACACCGTTGTCCCCCCTCCCGAGGAGGGCTAAACCGTAAGGGATGGCCCTGGGTCAACCGGGGTGCGAGGGACATGTCGATGACAACCTCACCTCCGGCCTAGCACCACGACCCATAGTCGGCGTGCGGTTTTAGTCGGTTCGAGTCCGACATAATCTCCTCTTCCGGCTCTGGCAGGGGGGTATCCGAGGGGATTCAGGCACGAAAAAAATGCACCACAGCGGTTTAGCTTTAGTAGAATCTAGAGCCAGGACAGGGGAAACCAAAGCATTCATGATCATTTTGAGCATTTTGTTCGTCAATATCGATCTGTTGCTGACTGTACGTATTATGATTTCCTTTCTGCATATCAAATGAGATCCACATATTTGGCAGGTCATATCGGCGCGTTAACTATTTAATTGTCAAGACAAGTAGCAACCAATGACTTCCGCATCGATTTATTGTAATTAAATGTCATCAAGCACGTGTTTGTGATAAGTTGATATAATATTTCAATTAGTTATGAACGTGAATTCGAGAAAGGAATTGAAATAAATTATTCTTGCAATGTGTACCTAAAGTTGTCAAAAGTCAATAAAGGATGTAAAAGTAATTTTGCATGTAATTTTTTATTTTGAGTTGTATTTTTATGACATTCTACACAACGCTATCTCAACCAAAGTATGTTATTAAAGTTTTTTTTATACCACTTAGGTGACAGACAAGCACACGGCGCACCTGATGGAAAGTGGTTACCGCGGCCTATGGACGTATGCAATACCAGGGGCGTTACGCTCACGAAAATAAACATACTTAGATAGTACCTATTTTTTTTTGTTGTAAATGCATACACATTATATACAAAAACACTCAGATCAATGCAAATATACATACGTATTCATGCATACATATATTTGCATTGGGCAGGAGTCGAACCCGCACCCTTGCGTAAAAGTCGAAAGCACTACCGCTACCCACAGAGGTCGAGAATCGGATACTTATCTCCTTTTTTGTCGACTGTACTTATGAACGGATTTCACTTAATGATAGGAACTGTATTTAGGAATTAATTATAACCAAATTGTGCTATCACATTTTATGCTGCCATGAAACTGAGAAAGAAATGTATTTATGGAATATAATAGTGTATAACACTCGATTGATATAATGTAGAGCAGAGGCCCGGAAAGTTTTCATGTCCGAAGATGGGGACCAGCCCTTCATTTGACATACAAAAATTCAATTGCCCGCGGCTCCGCCCGTGTGGATGTCGGTTCCCGGCAAATATTCGATTTTTTCTCGCCGTAAAAACCATCCTTGAACGAACAATTGGTCCAGACGTTGTTGAGTTATGCGCTTCCCAACACATTTAGCGATTCAGTTTTATGTTATAGTGTCTAAATATGTACAAAAAAAAGTATCTAAGTATGTATTGTTTATCCGCATTCTAGATTCCATAACACAAGCTATATTAAGCTAGATGAATTTCGTTGTGAAGAATGTTGTGGAATATTTATTATTTATTTATTTTATAATTCTACTAATGTTTGTACCACTTGCATAGAGGGGCTAGAATATTTTAACCATAGACGTTCCCTTTTTCTTTATGAAAAAGCTACCACCATTCCAGAGACATCTGGGATGGAAATCACAACTATTTGGACTTCAAATTTTTTTCAAATTCATTCTTTTCAATTTGAGGATCAAATTACAAACAAACGTAGTTCTCATAGAGTCAGAAGACCGCGAAGGAATGTTAATATAATTACAGTAGTTTAGGTACGCTGCGATCCGTACCGCTCGTAAATAATCCTTCTAGATAATTGTGTATCATTATCTAGTGATCTTTCAAGTCGGTAAATATTGCGCTCATTTGTTATAAAGTAAAGGAAATTGCAAGCAATCGTTGCTTTCAATTACAAGGTTGAAACGTAGGTGCTTCTTATGTATTAATATTTATTCAAATAGGCGAAATACGAACATACCGCGGATATAGACTGAAAATAAAGCAGATACTAATTATATTCTACACTTCCTATTCCCTGGGAGGACGTGGTGTTGATATGGTAATCACCTGGCTATGGTGGGTTCGTACCCCGTAGTTGTAGTAGGAGGGGAAATTCTAAGAAGTGTTAACTTGACGTCGTAAGCGATGAAATGCATGCAACCGTTTTACTGCCAGGGATATCAAAGATCTTGTGTACAGTCAGCATCAGAAAGATGTTAACGAACAAAGTGCTCAAAGTGATCTTAATTTGTTTTTTTTTACTTCCTTCCAGTTAACTTGTTGTTCTGATATTTGGTACACACCTTTGGTTCGGACAATAATACCATATATACCAATAAAACGGTTTGATTTGATCTTAATACGAGAGTTTTAAGATCATTTTGAGACTTCGTAAGATATTTACGACCATTTTTTTTATCCCCACGGATACCGCCCCCACGGAGCCGGTGGAGGCGGTTATGTCGGACTCAAACCGACTAAAACGCACGCCGTCTTGGGTCCTTGGTTGCCGGAGGTGAGATTGCCGAAAGCATATCTCTCGCACCCCGGCAGACCCAGGACCATCTCTTTCGATATGGTCCCCTTCGGGTTGTGGGGACCTCGGTATCCCCAACTAGTCCCGGGTACGGGGAGGCGCACTTTGCGCCGCCGCCGCGGCCTGCTTCTGCTAGGGTGACAGGCGGCTCCACCGGTCACCCCCGGCTCCACCGGTCACCCCCGGCTCCACCGGTCACCCCCAGGCCAGCGCTCATGGAGGACGGAGGTCGTTCTACGACCTCCGACGTCCGGTTCGCCTTCGCTCTTCGCGGGCTTCCCGGGCCCGGAGTCTAGTCCGGACCGGACCGGCCGCCTCCTTCTCGAGCATTACTTGCTCGCAGAAGGAGGTGGCCGCACCCCAAGCGTTCGCGCATCGTACCATCGCTGTGAGCAATGTGGCGAGTGTGAGGACTCCCACCCCCAGAGCCGCCACTAGGACCCGCGTCGGCGTGTCCCACACCGGGCACTTGGTCAGCGTGTGCAGCTCTGTGTCGTCGCTCGCATCACAGTGATAGATATTTATGACCCTGACTGTACCATAACATATAGGGTTCATTTTTTAAAAACGTGACAGTAATACTTTTGTTTGAAAATTCTCCATACTTATTCGATTACATCAGGAAAAATGAATTACTGAGGTGGGGCTTGAACCCACGACCTTTCCCTTACAGCGGGAATGCTTTTCCACCTGAGTAATTCATTCTTCCTGATGTACTTAATCGAATTGTATAGTTAGCATATTAAATGCTATAAAATTTCACTCAAATTCTCCATACTTAGTTTGAAAAAGATAAGAATTACAACTTGGAAGTTGGAAGTCGGAAACGTTCGTTATTTGTTACTTAGAACTCCTCCTAAAATAAAACTAACACGCATTCTAAATGCCCGTTAATTAAAAAAATGGTTTTCATTCCATTTTACTTCACTTGAACACCATGATGTAGGCTTGTTTGTGCGTAAGATCTTTTTTTGATTTCAAGTCCCGCCCGAGAAGTTTCATTTTCCTTAAGTATTCGATTTGTATAGTTAGCGTAGGTACTTAATGCTGTAAAATTATTTTTTTGGTTTATCAAAATAATAAGCAAGATTCAAAAATAGTTTATTCTTCATAGACCTTTAAATCCGAACTTACAAAACGTCAACATAAAGTAAATATTAAATACTAGTTTAGCAAATGGTTCACCGGTTCGAAATGCGGTCCAGACCTGAGAAGACTCAGGCAAGAAACTCAGCGGGCATTTTTTTGGTCTATTTACAAAACATTTACTTAAACCTTATGGTCTAGATACAATGCTTTGCTTGAGTAGCATAGTTGAGCGAACAGCTAATTTCAAAGCTTGTTTATCATTTAAATATTCTTGGATGGACTATTCTTTCTGGCACAGTTTGCTCATAACTGTATTTTAAAATTTATTTACAGGTATATCTCTGATTTCATTAGGAAGCTTGTTATAAAGCGTATACAGTTGCCCTGGAAAGAATTACTTATTTTATGGAGCTTCTTTTTAACAGCATAGGAAGCTGAGCTTAATCTACTAGCTATTTTTTCGATATGTGATCCCCACTGCAGTTTATAGTATCAATACTTAAACCTAAGAACACTGTCGATTCCGCAAGGTTCAACAATAAAATAAGCAAGCCCTATTTGACATCACGGTAACGATAAGTTATGGTTTGCAACCAAATGTTTTGGTTAGAATGTAAGCAGAGTAATAGATTGCATATTCTAATCAAAACGTTAAATCAAAACGTTTTGCTGCCGTCAATCAAGGCAGGAGGACGGTGCGGCGGCGGCGGGCGCCAGTACCAGCCTGCTGTCAGTGACACCACGTGGGTGTCCTTGCTCGATGTAAACATTGGTTACCTACCCAACAGTCCCTGTCTGCCTGCTACCACTTAAGTACGTAGTACTGCGTACTGCGTACTTGGTGCACCTACGTAGTTTATGTAGGTACAGTTCGCGGGACGACAGTCAACAAAATAATTTGATATAAATTGCTTTTGACAATTACAAGGAACTTAACAGTCTAGGTTCTAGTAATTTAATTTAATCCTATTAAACCAGTTCTGACTAATCTAGAACATAAGTATATGGTAAACTATACAAAATTTTATTTTGTATTTTTTATTTTATTTATTTGGGAAAATAAACAGTCCCACAATTGATTACAAACTATAACTTAAAATAAAGAAATATCTCTGTGAGACCAACAACATTTTCCACATAATACATTAACATAAAATATTTAAGACTAACATGCATTGTTCCTACTCAGTATGAAGTACAAACAAAACGAAATTTGAGCTTATTATATAGTTGTATAATCTAAATTTTCCAACTTTTGTATTACAAGTTTTTTAAATTTGCCTGAAGATATTGCAAACATATCTATATCCTGAAAGAAATTATTGTAATTTCTTGCTAGCCGACGCAGAGGCGCTCGCAAACCTGCGTTAGTACGAGAAATGGAAACAGCAAATGTGAGTTGCGCACGCGACTCTCGTCGTATAGATGTTCTAGGTACCACATAACTTAACTTATTGCGAATATCAATACAGTCATACACATTACTGCACAAATCGAACAGAAATACTGTCTCCAACATGACACGTCTAATTTTTAGATATTGTAAATTATACCTTTGAAGCAAGATCTTAGTTGCTGCAAAGCTACGGAGACAACGGTAATGCATGGCTCTTAAAAAATTGTTTTGAACTTTTTCAATATAGTCAGAGTATTGGTTATAGAAAGGATTCCACACAGGCACTGCATATTCCAACTGAGACCTAATTAAACCTTTATATAGAAACAGGTACGTTGCCGGGCGTCTAAATTCTTTGGCAGTTCTCATTATAAAACCATACATCCGATAGGCGTTATTGACGATTTTATTAATATGTGCATCAAGATGTAGTTTATCGTCGAGAAGAACACCCAGATCACGTACCAGTAAAAAAAATCTAGGTAAATATGTCTAAAATGTCTGAATGTGTATAATATCCAACTAAGTAATAGCTTAACTTCTAATTGCAATTTCTTCAGCACATGAGAATATGATAGCTAGAAAATGGCTTAGCGTTTCCAATTATTGTATATAATTATTTGGCTTATACGGATTTTACGAGTGTGACTCCGCTGATTGTGCATATGTCCATAGGTCACGGTAACCACTTTCCATCAGGTGGGTCATGTGCTTGTCTGTCACATAAGTGGTATAAAAATGTACTTAGGTTTGGGTTCTCTCCCCATTTCTACGTTCTACTTATAAAATAAACAATCGCACTACGATTTATATATTGAATAACACACTTGTACTTTTCCACTGAGTTTATTTTATTTCTAAACCTGACCGGTTTCGCCTTACGGCATTCTCAAAGGTTTACATTGCAGAGAATGCCGTAAGGCGAAACCGGTCAGGTTTAGAAATATACCAATCTATTTGCATTGGTCTGGGTGTTTCTATGTATAATATGTATGTATTTACAAAAAAAAAGTATCTTTAAGTATGTTTATCCGCATTCTAGATTCCATAACGCAAGCTATAAAAGCTTATCATGTTTCTAGATAGCGTTGTGTAGAATGTTGTGGCAAAAAAAAAAACTCAGTGGAAAAGTACAAGTGTGTTATTCAATATGTGTAGTAGATTCCACCAAGCGCCATCAATCTCCAGTATAAACAGTACGATTTATATATCCATAGGGTTTGCTGTGTGAAAGCTTGAAGAACAAATCACATCGAGCACGGAAGAAGAGTAAGCATAACGTGGAATAACACAATGACGTGTGCGAGCCATATTTTAGTACTTATTTAGGTAACGGAGAAAGTGTATTGTAGTGAAGGAGAAATAATTATACAAGCATCACGACCCCATCTCATCCGAAAGTTATCGTAAGAGGCGACCAACGGAAAAATACGCAGACGATATTACTGCGAGAGAAGGACATCTGGAAATATAACCCTGTACCAATCCGTCTGGCCAGCGTGAAAACAGTAAGGCAAAGCCCCCCAACGTTGGGAAAGGCCTATGTCTTCCAGTAAACTGCGATATTGAATTGATTGATTGCCTAAAATTAGTTTTTTACGAGAATAGATTTCTACTTTATTTTTGAGTGATGGCTGTTTACGTGAATCGAAGACCGGTAGGAATGCTGGAAAGGTTTTCCCTAGGTCCTCTAATATGTGAAGCCACTTGCTGAAGAGAAGCAGCTGCTGATCACAAGTAAGTGCGTGCCAACCTCCTATTCCTATCAAGGAGTTTTGATTTTCTCTTTAAAAATTTAAAAAAACCCCGTCACAAAAAACACCTCCAAAAAGTTGAAAATAAATGGAGTTTGCCTTTTAACTTTAACGGTTGCCATGTCGGGGGACCCTTACCGGTTAAGCACTACGTTATATTATCGGAACAATTTAAGGTCCCCCGACATGTCAACCGTTAAAGTTAAAAGGCAAACTCCATTTATTTTCAACTTTTTGGAGGTGTTTTTTGTGACGGGGGGTTTTTAAAATTTTTCATTTAATTTTTATTTTATACTTTTTAAAATGATCTACTAGCCAAGCTCTTTCATTTGATACCCATATTGAGGGTATTATGAAGAAATATGTATTCCAAAATGTTGTAGCGGCGGCCATCTTGGACCGTTTTTTTTCAAACATAGCTAAGAACAGTCCCGACTAATTTACCTTTCAAACAAAAAAAACTATATCCAAACCGGTTCAGCCGTTTGGGTGCTACGATGCCACAGACAGAGACACACACACACACACACACACACACACACACACACACACACACACACACACACACAGACACGTCAAACTTATAACACCCCGTCGTTTTTGCGTCGGGGGTTAAAAATACAGTCCACTAAAATTTAAACTTTACAGTGAGGTTTTTCTCCTTCATATTTTTTTTGGTCACGAAACCACCATTCAAATAACAATACATTCATAGTTTTCAATGTAAGTAGTATACTACAGTAAAATTAAAATTTGGGCGCAACACCAAATCAACATCCTTTATTTATATAACTGCTACCTCTTTTGGTAAAAAATACGTCACAACAACATTGACAATTCTCATTAGTAAATAGGTACAATATTGTCAGTATATTACATTTTCTTTTGGAGGTACATATGTACAGGCAAATTTTGTAATGAAGCAAAAACTGAACCTGATCCAAAGGAATCTGTTCATAAAAACGGCAGCGTTTAAAAGTCATGCGAATAAGATTAACTTGGAAATATAAGTACACGTGTCGTGATAATTTGAGATCATAGTCCATATATATTGTATGTTTTAGTTTAAGGGAAACTTCACGAGGCATAGTTCTAATGAAGTGTTTCAATTCGTGCAAATTATCTAAAAATAAATGATTCCTCCTGACAAACGATAACTTCGCAATGGACAGACCTCCCAAAGACGCTGCGATTTCCTTACATCTACCTATGTTATACCAATCCAATCTATAAAATTATGGGGCCCACCAAAACCTACGGGGCCAAGTCTTGAGAAGACTTTACTTCTAACTTGACAGACCAGATGAGCGAGAATTTGGCGCAGGCTTTCCTTTCCAGGTTGGGAGGTTGGACGGCAATCGTGCCGTCCAAAATGTAAGAAGAGGGAGTAAGCGGGTTATGTGGTGAAAGCCTCAGATGCTACCGGGAACAATACTTAGTTGATGATGATCAAGGTATATAGAAAAGGAATGTGTCTTAAATTTTTTGATTCCATGCGTGATAGATAAGGGATCGTCACCAATCATTGACTTTTTTGTGACTTGAGCATTTGATTTTTCCCGATGTATGCGAATCATTGACTTGTATGTATGTATGCGCGGTAGTGAAGCGCTCGAGAAAGTGACGTAGACGCACGCAGGTAGACCCTAACTCGAGGAGGGCTAGACCGTAAGGGATGGCCCTGGGTCAGCCGGGGTGCGAGGGATATGTCGATGACAACCTCACCTCCGGCCTAGCACTACGACCCACAGTCGGCGTGCGGTTTTAGTCGGTTCGAGTCCGAGATAACTTCCCCATCCGGCTCCGGCAGGGGGGTATCCGAGGGGATTTCCGCACGGAAAAAAAAGGTAGACCCTAACTCTACTAAATGACTTGGATGGACATCATTTGAATGTTCTAAATGATAAACATGAACAAGTACTTAACATATTACTTAGAATACATAGGGAAAAAGAAGAATCATCTCGGGCGGGACTCGAACCCGCAGTCTTTCCCTTACAGGGGGAATGTTTTGACCAATTCGGCCACCGAGACACGCCCGATGTGATTCAAATTTCCCATCGTATACGTCTTTAAGGCGATGGCCGAATTGGTCAAGGCATTCCCCCTGTAAGGGAAAGACTGCGGGTTCGAGTCCCGCCCGAGATGATTCTTCTTTTTCCCTATGTATTCGATTTGTATAGTTAGCATACTTAATGCTATAAAAATTCATTCAAATATTACTTAGATCCGTACATATATTATATTGCTTTATTATAGTTTGCTAAGTTCAGTTTAGTGTTTGCCCGAGTTCTTAATTTCGTGACGGTGGCGCCCGCCGGCCGTGTTGAAAACTGGGGTGGTCCATTTTTTAAACATTAGACTAGTTTGATGGTGAATGATGATGAAGTATAGTTTTGAGGTGCTAAATAGCTATCGGAATAAATGATTTTTGACTTTGACTTTGACTTAGTTTTACAGTCGACCATTGTGCATTCAACTGAGAATTACATAAACATTCATGCCCTTGTACCTTTAAATTAAATAAATACACTTCAAATTATGACGCACTTGGTTTATTTTAACTATGGTTCGATTTTATAATCTAGTTTTCGAGGGCTCCTAATCAAATAATACGTAACAGTGGGTGGAGCAACGGCCAGCGGTGCGGAAGCAGACAAGAATCCGCTATGAAGAAATATTGTGGCCTTACGGTTAAATCTAAAAGTGAATTAAAACGAATGTGACCTTTATTAAACATTGCTGTACTAACAAACTAAACATTAATTAAATAATCGATCTTTAATGGCCATTAATTTAGAAGATATTCAACCAAATCTAGACTTATTATTATAAGTCAGCATCTTGGTCTGGTTAGCTTATACGAACCGGCATACGATTCCAATAAAATAATACAATGAATTATTTTTACATAATCTTAATACAAGAGTTTACTATAGTTTTAACAATTATATTACCACTTTCTAACTACTAGACAGTAGGTAGACTGTCTACCGTAGACATCCTTAATAATCCATACTAATATTATAAATGCGAAAGTAACTCTGTCTGTCTATCTGTCTGTCTATATGTTACGCTTTCACACCTAATCATTATATATCATCACCACCTTTCATTAAACCGATTTTGATGAAATTTGGTATAGAGGTAGATTATATCTTGAGAAAGGACATACGCTATGTTTGGTCGCGATAACCGACATCCACGTGGGCGGAGCCGCGGGCAAAAGCTAGTAATTCATATAATGTCCTGTCCATATATCCTACAAGGTAGGTGGGTATCATTTGTCAGCTATATACTTGATATTTACTTATACAAAATATTTTCTGCTGTGACATTTACGTTAAAATTGGCTCACTTTATGACATTTAGTTAATGAGTTCGTGTGTGTATGTTGACGGTTGACGTAGAAGGGCGTAGAGCTGCGAGCATGCGCAGTGGGGGCGCCACACACGCGCAAGCACCGTGACAGTGAAAATATGAAGGCCGCGTGCCGCGAGCTTTAGCAACAACCAAGTGGGGATCTATTGATTTTAGACCATGTATTAGACAATAGTAGACAATTTACTGTGACTAGAACCAGCTTGTTGTCGAATTATACGACTAGCTGTGCCTGCAAATTGGCTTGGACTTATATCCCGGTTTCGGTTAACAAACAAAAGAAACAAAATTGTATTTTTTGTTTTAAATATCGTGCCTACGTTGGTACACTCACATGCATTTTATTAAAGGCTACTAATTTTACAATACAAACAGTTGTATCTATCAAATAGATTAACGAAACCAATTGATGAGATCCGGATGAACGGGTCATTCCATAAAGATGGTATAGGTAGCTACATTATCAAGGCCTGTATAAAAACTATATTAAGAAAGTAGAAGATGCCAGGAACGTAATAAGTGGAACTATATTGTCTCTGCCTACCTAAATGGATAAGAAACGTGACTATATTATTATGTTTGTATGTAAAACTGATCCCTTAATTTGACAACTACCTATTTAGTAAGTAGTGTTTGTCTTTTATGTTTCAAATGAATAATGTATCGCCATTTAGGAAGGTAGGTAGATATGTACTTAATAGACTTCCGCATTCTTCGCCATAGATAATGAGGCTCATACAGTAGAAACTATTGAGTGATAGCTACACTATAATTGTGTTCTTTGCATAAGTTATTGAATGAAACGTTTCACATCTATCTCATTCTATATCTATAACTAAATTAACAGTAACAAGGTTGATAGTCATAATACTTTTCGCTCGTACATGGACGGGCCAGCTCAATTTTGCAAAACATAATCTAACACAGCTTTAAAAAAGAAAGGATCTTCTTTCAAAGGGTTCGAAAATAAATAGGAAATAAATTAAATTTCAATGGCCGAGTGTTGTAAGGGAATTCTTGCTTCTTTTCATTTCACCTTTCTGTCGGTAAAGGTATTAATAAGGTAGGGTCACCTGGAGTGTGGCAAGCACACATAAATATGGACTATATTTCAACATAAAGTGGACATGGTTATTTAGTTATTTTAGTAGAATCAAGAAACATACTTGTAAAACATAAAAATTCAGTCCTTTTCGTGGAAATTTGAATAAAATGCTACTAGCGGAAACACCTCGGTACATCAAATATATTATTTTACTATTCTCCTAATAATTTTGGGTATGAAATCGTATAATATTTCAAGTAAGCAATTATGTCATTATATTAAATAATTGCCAGTATTTGAAACACAACACAATGTAACTTTTTTAATTTCCTATTCGAACTGAACCTTGATTTTGTAAGGTGTGATATAATTTTAGTGTAGGAAGCATTGTTTTGATGACGAAGACGTAGGTATGCAACGAAAATTAAACCTACTGCGAATCCAGCCGTCGATTACAAGTAATTTTTTGATCGCAGGAGGTTGCTAGTCATCCTGCCAGTGGAATGACTTCCTCAGTTATTTCTTATATCAGCCACCGGATGTGTGATTTAATGCTGCAAGGCCAACAGCGCAAGGCATTTTGCCTTACTTGAATTGATTTGTTTTATTTAGATGTTTTATCACTTTTATGAGTAGGTAGGTACTTATACAAATTTAGAAGCTCATTGTTAGACATAGTGCAAGTTTTTAGTTATTTTTTTATTATTTAGGGCATGTGAATACCTATGTGCCTAGAACCACGCGAAATGGAGGAGTACAAGCCGAAAACTGGACTCCGGACCCGAGGAGGTCTCAGGAATGACCATCCATTACTACAGTAATTAATAACCGCTTAAGGGACCCGGAATTACAGGAAGACGTGAATTGGTCAAGAATTCTAACTATAGTGCAGCTTCTAGATTTCTAGATTTAGTTAATAATTTGATCATTTAATTTTTATGGGTTGAGGGCGACTCTTGTTGTTCAGTATAGGAAAGGAGAGAGTGGAACTAATTGGACAACCTCGTCGGGAAACTCACTATGGTAAGGGTGGTAAAATTTAGTGTAGATCGGCACGATGTTGTGAAATTCTGGAGGTATACCATTGTACTTAAGGTGAAGTGTAAGTTAATTTAGGTGTATTATGAGTGTAACTGAGTGTTACTATACAAAGTAAGTCTTTGCTAAGAGGTCCATGACGTAAGTGACACGTAACAGTTGTTAATGACATTGAGTTTCTACCAAAAACAAAGCTGAAGAATTTATTTGTTTGAATGCGGTATTCTCTTGAACTACATGTTATGTGCAATTTGAAAAAAAAATGCAATTGCAGACCAATGCTTGAGCTTCCCTAGGAATCGGGTTCAGATTTATCATTAACATTATAGCAGTTCCGATTGCATCTAAAAGTTTGTGCACATTGAGCCCGGAGTCCGCTTTCCTAATCCGCCTTTCTTTATGAAATATGGAATTTATCTCCTAGTCTAACCCCAAAAACCGAGATAAAATTCTGCTCCAGAGTGTCGTTCACCAATCAGCAGGCGTAGCGAAGCGCAAGTGTGGTTGGTTTGGGGAGTTTGGGCCCCGAATTTCTTGGTGGGGCCTCCACACCCTGGTCTCACTATGTGAAGTAATAATTGCTTACTATTCTTTGCAAAGAATTTCATGACGTAAGTGACACGTAACCATTGTTAATGGCATTGAGTATTATCATTAAATGCGTTGAGTTTAGTAATATAATATGTAACAGATATTCATTAGGTACTTACACAAATAATATAACTGAACGTTCTTATTAGATCATGGAGTAAGTTATATTAGTAGGTTTATATTAGTATTAATATACTAATATAAACCTACCCCTTCCGGGATTTCCCGAAGGGAAAGGGAAGGGAATTAAAATTTTAATAAAATGTAGATAACATTTACGATGACATAAGTCAATCCCATAGATTAATGAACGTTAATACTGACGCTATCACTAATAGAATGTTACTTTGTCGCGTACGATAAAAGGGCGTATGAAAATAAAAGTATCCGTCGAAGGCCACCTCAGCCGCCTGTTGCGCACGCGGCACGGACAATACGCGAATATTATGACCTAATTGAATGATTGTGGTGGCCCGTCGCACCTGCATCACGCAGCCCAGCTCGTGTCTCACTCAGCAATACGCATGTCTCTATATAACAGTTGTTGGCCATACTTAAGTATGACTTGACCGACTGAGGTCATTCATAAAACAGATTTTCGAGGCGTATTTGAAAAAAGAACGGCTCTACTGTTTGTTAATTGACTGAAATGTGTATTAAAAATTCATTCTACATACACATAAAGCGAAGTAAGCGTCCGCAAAGTTAGGATAGCTAAATCGGCTTGTATAAGTTCTAGAATGTGGATAAAATGTCTTTTGTTTCTTTAAAAAGTATTAACGTAGGTACTGCATTAAGTTCGAATCAGTCGAATATCTAATTTTGAAAACACAATAGGTTAAATGATAATTATATATGTAAACCTAATTAAATGTTGCTAATTTATTTAGAAAAGGTGGTGTTTGAATTTCCTACTTATTATGTTGTTCTAGTTTGTCAGTAGATTGAATGATCGAGGATTTTCCCAATAATTACTCTCTTCCTCGATTGCATCCGCACAATTACTGCACGAGTTTGATAATTCAGAGAATTGCCCGCTTTTTGTAATTCGTAATAAACATTATTTTAGATTGTACAGAATAACACGTAGTTACTAAATTGGTTTTTCCAGGAGTATGAAAGGTTTTTACAGACTCGGCTCTAGCTTGTTGTTGTTTCCGGCAACCGGGACCGAACATGCGCTCAGTGGCACAGGGAGTTAAAAATGATAGTAAATACTAGTCATTGTTTCCAAATATCTCAATTTGATTAGAGTGTTTTACTCAGAATGGGGCTGGTCACGGGCTCAAGTCCCCGTAAGATGAAATCACAGGTAAAGGCTTTTGCAGGGTTTGCGAGATTTAGTGATGAGCTTATCCGTTAATTAACCATGTAACGTTGGCACGCAATATGGTAATCGCAAGTAACTGAACGCGTTTCAACCTCTTAGAAATGTGCTAATGTGGTGTATCTACGTACCTACAGCTATTTTTAGCGCCAACCAAAGTGAATAAATTATTAGAATAAGGAATAGCAGGGAAGGTGCGTGCGACATCCCAAGTAGCACAGATAGCTGTATAACTACCCACTTTAAGACTTTTTTGAAACTCTGTGCGTATTAAGACGCTTCTAAGAGTACACTGGTGATGCTACAGTTGTATAATAGCGGTCAGTGATATTTAAACAGCTTTAGCTAATTAAAAGCTGAATTAAGGCTGATTAAGACCGACAAAACCACCATTAATACGCTAAGAGTGCTATAAAGGTATGTTTTAATTACTCTATTCAGCTTCTAACCTTTTCTATTGCCTAAACCGTAGTAAGGCCTGTTTAGTGCATAAAATTACGCCAAATGCTGTTTAAGAAGATATTTGTGAACTCCTATTACACTGACTTATTAAAGGGGCACGTGTGAACTATTTTGAAGTGAATAGCTGTATAATGGACGATATGTGGCCCATATTACAGCTTATACCTGAATATGTCTACCGCTAATCAGCCTTTATACTGCAATTGATAGTATCTGCATAGCGGCTATTTAAACATTCACTAGATGCCTCGCAGCTGCTTAGAGACTCACTAGTGTATAGAATTAACGGCTTCTACTTTATAATGGTTCACATAAGTACCTTAAATCCGACGTTATCTGAATAAAAGTAACATATGTGGTACTGTAATCAGTCAGTGGAACTAAGTTGAGACCATATCCAACGTATTTTTATTTGCTATATATTAAAATGAATTCGCGTAATTCGTGGAAATTGAAAGCAAGAACAGGAGGCATTAGAAGAAAATTATCGAAAGAGTATCAAAGAGTTATAAAGGTAGAAGAAATAAAACCTTCAAGTCGGGACGTAACGCAAAGCTTGACAAATAGTTTGAAACAGGATGGTTCCGTACAAAATATGAATAACTCCGAAGATGATGTTTAGGGTGAAATATTGCGTTTATGTTGTTGTACAATTTAATTTTACAATAAAAAATAATAAATATATTAATTATATATTACTATATCTTACTACCCGACTTGAAACACGCGTAAAATAGTGTTCTAAATAATACTGCTTTGACAATTTTGTAATGGAAGTCCATGCGGTGGTTTTAGATTTAATACTAGGGATCCCTAAAGAGTCGGTATAATAACTGTTAAATTATTCACATCATGGCTAAAGGTAGAGCTTGTGAACAATTAAAAGTAAAGAAAACAGCTTATAGCTGTATACAGTTCACATGTGTAATATTATTCAGTTTTTTTGTAGAATAACAGCGCACTAGTGAACTATTAGACAGCCTGTTGTAGAATATAAGAGTTTTAACTATTCACGTTACTGTTTAACATAAATCCACCATTTTATTTTATAACCTAAACATATTCTGATTAATTTTTAAACCTTTCCGATGTTTTGTGCAAGAAATAAAATGTATTGCACTAGTTTTTACTTCCTAATATCATAATAATAACTTTTTATCTTATAATTCTTTTCAAAGCACTACAAATTTTTTTGTCATAGTTTACATCACAGCTTATTTATATCACTAAACTAATTAAAAACAAAATATTTTCATGGCGCATTAAAATTTTCTTAGATAATATATATGTATAATGTCAGTAAAATTAAATTCCCAATCATTTTTCCTTTATTACTATGTAAATCAATGTACTTATCAGGGATATGAATATATTATCCACCATTAATTTCGTTTCCAATATTCACTTCACGTAACAAAGTGCAATGTCCATCAAGGCAGCTAGAAGCACCGGTAAATTGCTTAAACCCAGTATTGCATGTTCAT
Organism: Eilema sororculum; assembly: GCA_914829495.1. Lineage (NCBI taxonomy): Eukaryota > Metazoa > Arthropoda > Insecta > Lepidoptera > Erebidae > Eilema > Eilema sororculum. The sequence continues at coordinate 11,252,604 of OU618542.1, forward strand.
TAATTTTACACAGGCCGCAATTAAGTAGCGTTTCGCGGTTTACAATATGTATAGAGCGCGCATTACAGACATATTTTCTGAATAAAGAGTAACTTGTGATCTCTTAGTCAGTCGGATTTCAGCGCAAAGTACTGTCGATACCCTTTATAACACTGTTACATTTCTGCTACACAGCTCATAAGCAGCTATGTGAACTTGAGGCTAAATAATTTGTGCTGTTACCCTTGATAACACTGTTAAGTTGCTGCTACACAGCTCTTAAGCAGCTATGTGAACCCAAGGCTGAATAAATTTGTGCCCATTTAAGAGTTATAAGAGCTGAATAAGGTCGTATACAGACTTAATGCAGCTTCCTTATTTGGCTTTAAGCGTTTTGGAAATCCGTTATTTGGCTATTAAGCAACCTCGTGTGCTGCTTGGGATATCTTTTCTATAGTTATTAAGAAATTTCTTATAAAGTTATACTCGTATGTATTGTTTTAACATTACTTTCCAAAAATAGTCTTTTCATTTTTTCGTCTTTTTCGAGGCCACGGTGCCCTCGGAGCTCAGGGTCCGCCTTCCGGCTCTTCCTCCTCCACTTCGCACGATAGTGGCCGTCCAAGGTAGTGAGACCGTTTTCACGCATGTAACCTTCCACGACGCCAAGCCAGCACTTCTTGGGCCTACCCCTTCTACCTGGACCCGGTGGGGGCGCCATTGCCAGGTATTTGTTACCCACGTAGCTGGGCGGTTTCCGCAAGACGTGGCCGCACCAGCGGAGGCGGCTCTCTTGCATTTTGTCTGCGATGTCACGGACATGAAGGCTGCTGCGGATGCGAGAGTTCCTCACGCGATCTTTACGCGTGACGCCACACATCCACCGCAGCATTTTCATCTCCGTGACACGCAGCATCTGCTTGTGTCGTTCCAACAGCGGCCACGCCTCACAGCCGTGTAAGAGGACAGGTCTAATGATCGTTTTATAGACCTGCCCCTTCAGCCTAACTGACATTTTAGTATCGGAAGTGACGCCAGTCATTTCCCACCACTTAGCCCACGCGGCGGCAATACGTGCCTTGACGTCGTAGTCGATGTCACCAGAAACGTGAAGTACAGATCCCAGGTACTTAACCTGATCCGTGCGCTCGACCAAGTCATCGCCTATGCGAACGGGTGTGGGATCTGTGGAGTTTAACGCCAAGTAGGTACTCTGTTTTCGCCACATTTAGCTTCAGACCGCCGTTCTCAAGCGCCTCCTTCCACACTTTCACACGTCGCACCGATCTGTTCCTGTCTGTATCTGTACCTATAGTTCAATATAATAAATTATTAAATGCCTGTATGATTTTAATATTATCTATCTGAAGAGAGATTTATTAAGTCATTCTTTGTCTTTATTATCCATATAAGGCAAGCAGACAGTGGACGGTAAGGCGAGTAAACCAGTTCTGATTTACCAGATCGTGCGGTATTTTAAACTCGAATGCAAATAAATTGAACCGTGATAAAGAACTTGAGAACACAAAGAGAAGAGTGCGCATACCAATCTGTACGCATTGTACTTCACTATTGAGAATTATCCTTGCATTACAGAAATAATTCAGATTTAACATGATTTTACAATTGTAATAAGTAACAGTCTTTATTGAGTTTTATACTTTTAGAGCGATTGCCGTGGAAATCTTTTGTCGGGAAAAACTTGACTTTGACTTTATACTTTACCGTGTTATTATTATTGATTAAATATGTATAATATTTTTGTTCGTTTAATTTTCCACATATTATTTCAATTATTTACGTGTGAGTGGCTGGTGGATGTGATATATTTGAGAATTTCAGCGTTGTTTACCATATCTCGGAAATAATGTAAAGATTAACGTACATTAGGTAGTTATTATAATTTTAATATTACTTATTGATTACTTCTACATTATTGGTTGGCAGTTCTGGTAAGTTTTAATGAACTGTAGCGTGTTTTGAATGTAAAGGATATAAAGTTTGTATACCTACTCACATTATTAAAACTTTATATTAAGGTACACAAGACTGCCTCCTTTTAAATTGCTATTCCTCTGTGACTAGAGGACCAGGCTTTGCTGGAAGAGGCCTCAACTTTGAGTTATGCTCGCCTTTGTACATAATATTTCATTTATTTTTATGTAATACATAATATTTCATTTTTTTATAAAATAAATGAATAAATAAGTAAAATCTCATTTTTCCAAATTACAGATTCCTATACCAACTGCTCATGAGTATGCCTCACGATTGAATTTCACCAGCGACAATCTGTTCGTCTAAAGTGTTTTACTGAGTACTGAGACTCATGTTAATGTTTTTTTTTTATCGTGTGAAAAATCCCCACGGATACCACCTCCACGGAGCCGGTGGAGGCGGTTATATCGGACTCGAACCGACTAAAACGCACGCCGTCTTGGGTCCTTGGTTGCCGGAGGTGAGATTGCCAAAAGCATATCTCTCGCACCCCGGAGACCCAAGACCATCTCTTTCGAGATGGTCCCCTTCGGGTTGTGGGGACCAAAATGTCCCCATCTAGCCCCGGTTACGGGGAGGCGCACTTTGCGCCACCGCCGCGGCCTGCTTCTGCTAGGGTGACAGGCGGCTCCACCGGTCATCCCCAGGCCAGCGCTCATGGAGGACGGAGGTCGTTCTGCGACCTCCGACGTCCGGTTCGCCTTCGCTCTGCACGGGCTTCCCGGGCCCGGAGTCTGGTCCGGACCCGACCGGCCGCCTCCTTCTCGAGCATTACTTGCTCGCAGAAGGAGGCGGTCGCACCCCAAGCGTTTGCGCATCGTACCATCGCTGTGAGCAATGTGACGAGTGTGAGGACTCCCACCCCTAGAGCCGCCACTAGGACCCGCCTCGGCGTGTCCCACGCCGGGCACTCTGTCAGCGTGTGCAGCTCTGTGTCCTCGCTCGCATCACAGTGATGGCACTCGGACGTTGGCTCCTTCCGGATCCGACACAGGTAACTCCCGAAGCACCCGTGTCCGGTAATCACCTGCGTCAGCCGGTACGAGAGGCTGCCGTGTGGCCTCTCTAGCCACTCCTCCATGATGGGTCTTACCGCCGCTATTACGGCGTGCCCTGCGCTTGGTCGCCCAAGTCGTAGCTCCCATTCCGCTACCATGTCCCTGTGGAGCTGAGACCTCACGGCCCGAATTTCTTCGGGCTCGGGTTCCCGTCCCTGCTCCCGCTCCCGATACCGATATAGCATCGAAAGGGCTCTCGCATCCAGGTTCCACGGTAGGGATCCGGCAAGGAGACTCGCCGCCTCGAAAGATATCGTGCGGTACCCCCTAATGGCCCTGCTGGCCATTGCACGCTGCGGTCCACGCAGCAGACGCGCATTGTGGACCGTCAGGGTGTCCGCCCATATTGGGCACCCATATAGGGCCATGGACCGCACGACTCCCGCGTAGAGTCTCCTGCAGGAGTCATCCGGCCCCCTCATGTTGGGCAGCAGCCGCCCCAAAGCGGCAGCTGTGTCCTTCAATTTGGGGGCCAGTCTTCGGAGATGCTCCCCGAAGTTCCACCGGCCATCGAGTACGAGCCCCAGATATTTCATCTGGGCCTTGATGCCGATGGAAATGTCTCCCACTATGAGGCTGGAATCCTCCGGTGGCACGCGCCGAGGCCCATGAAAGAACATGGCCTTGGTTTTATGCAGAGCCACCTCGAGACCCAGCCGCCGAATCCGTTCCACGACTTGGGCAACCGCGGTCGTGGCCTTCAGGGTCGCTTCGCGGTATGTAGCCCCGCACGCCGTCACCAGCGCGTCGTCCGCATAACACGTGACAGCGGCACCGTCCGCGAGCTCACCGCGAAGCACCCAGTCGTAACCGATGTTCCACAGTAGCGGTCCCAGGATCGATCCCTGCGAAACACCGCACGACATCTCTCGCCGACCGAGCCCGGTCGCACTTGGGTAGACGACTGCTCTCTCCGACAGCACACTCTCCGAGCGCCTCCCTAATGCAGCTCCAGGGCAGGGTGTTAAACGCGTTGGCGATGTCCAGTGACACCGCCAGCACCACCTCGCCCCGAGCGACGGCGTCCTTCACCAGAGTCCCCACGCGCATGATGGCATCCACGGTGGAGCGCCTCCGGCGGAAGCCATACTGGCCATCCGCCAGGTCAGGCCCTACTCTGGATAGGTGCTCGAAGAGGCGCTTTGCAATCACTCTTTCAAAGAGCTTGCACACCTCGTCGAGCAACACTATCGGCCTGTAGGCAGACGGTGAGTCCGCCGGGCGCCCCGCCTTTCGGATGAGGACCAGTTTCCCCGTCTTCCACATCTTCGGAAACTCCAAACATGCGCTGAGAAGCCCTCTCAGTCAGGGCTCGAGAGCGTCTTCTTCGCCTAGAGCTAGGACCCACGCTCGGCCTGGAATGCCGTCTGGTCCCGGGGCGGTGTTCTTGGCCTTAAGCCTTAACACCGCCAGCTCTAGCTCTATCCAAGTGACTTCGGGCACGTCGTCGTCATCCACGCTGGGTGCCATAGGCGACCTAGGTGGCGGAGTCATCTGCGGTGGAATATGTTCCACCGCCCGCGCTGGGAATAGGGAGCCAACGACTCCTCCGAGCAGCTCCGGCTGGAGACACCGGGTCAATGGCGGGGCCCGGGGGCGCAGCTTGCCCCTTACCATAAGGTAAGGCCGCCCCCATGGGTTCCGCTCCAGCGTCTCCAGCAGCTCTTTATGAGCTGCTGCCTTTGCTTGCCTTATGGCCACTCGGAGGGCCTTTCTGGCCTCCCTGTACCCCGCATGAAGCTCCGCCTCTCGGGGCTCCGTATCTGCGGGGCGGCTACGCCTCCTTCGGAGTCTGGTCCACCGGCGAAAAGCGATCACGGAGGCCTGTCGGAGCCTCGCGATGTCCGCCGACCACCAGTAGACCTGACGCCTCGGATTATAGGGCGGAGCCCTAGCCATAGCCGCGTCGCAGACACGCGTCATGGCCTCCCGGAACCACGCCGCCTCATCGTCTATGTCGACAGGCCTGTCCGGCGCAGAGGCCCAGGCCTGTACGATGGCGGCCTCCAGGAGGACCTCCCGATCCATTCGCTTAAGCACCCAACGTGGCTCGCGTGGGGCCAGTGTAAACGGCGCGGCGCCCGCAGGAGGGGAGACGTCGAACCGAATGTATCGGTGATCCGACGCTGTCCCCACCTCCTCAAGGACACGCCAGCCCTGCACACGGCCTGAGAGCGGGGCGCTCGCAACGAAAGGTCCACAATTGAGTCGCCCCAGCTCTTCACGCACGTGGCGACGGCCCCGCGATTCAGGAGAACTAGGCTGAGACTATCAGCCCAGCTCTCCACTGCCCTGCCCCTTGGATTCGTGCGCCGGGAACCCCAGTTCATAGACCAGGCGTTAAAGTCCCCGAGCACCAGAACCGGGTGAGGGTAACAGGTATTGACGACGACGGTCAGATGATTCAGCCACTGCTGGTACTCATCTATGACTCGGCTCGGCGAGAAGTAGACTGCCACGACCGCTATTCCCCCCACAAGTGCCGCTACGCAGCCATTCCCCCTTGTCACGACAACAAGGGGGGGACTGCCGGCAGCGGCGTTGTGCACCAGTGCCACCGATCCGTCCAGGTCGGTTTCCCAGGCAGGCCCGAGAAACCGGTGAATGTACGGCTCGGCGACAGCGGCGACATTAATGCATGTTAATGATATTAGTTGAGCAAAACCGTGATAATTTAATTTTCTTTAATTATTCTCTGTTTTTATACATAACATAACATAAACTCACGTCTGTATTCCCCGAAGGGGTAGGCAGAGGTGCTAGCACCCACATTTCGCCAGTTTTCTCTGTTTTTATAATTGGTGTAAATTTGGTAATTACGATACTACATAGATAATAAATAATACATACCTGCATATCACTACATAGTATAAAACAAAGTCTTTAAAACTAAGCTACGGATTTCGATGTAGTTTTTTTAAATAGATAGTGATTCAAGAGGAAGGTGTATATGAATAAAAAATGCTTGCTCTAGTAGAGGGTGCAGCGGGAACGGGATCTAAATCCGCGCCGTGTTGGTGCCCAGTGGTCGTGGGGGCTAATACACCTCTGCCTACCCCTTTGGGGATTTATAGGCGTGAGTATATGTATGTATTATTTTACTTCGTTTCAATTTTGAAATCATTTTCTTCCTTAACATTACAAAATATAGATCCTCGAGGGGTGAATTACTTAATTATAAAAATAATTTATTTCAAGTTACAAAGACTCACTTAAATTTTAATAAATCTTAACATTGATGATTATGTCAAACTCATGCCTTATTTTTTTTATTTTTTATTTTTAAACTTTATGCACAGTTGTACAAAGGCGGACTTAATGCCAAAGGCATTATCTGCCAGTCTACCTTAGGGTGATGCAGAGATACATTGAGGTAGGTGCAAGCAGAAGAATGAACAATGTACTGCCTTACTAGACGTTTCTTCTGCTGCTTTTCTGAATATCTCTTTGCGTAGAGGTCAAGTTTCGATGATTTTAGAAAACATTGTTACAAGGATAGTACGGTATAGATATTTGCTCTGGAATCGCATCCAAGCTACCATGTAAGGTCAATAGTTAATACGCAAAGGCAATTACAATGTAGGTGCCTCACTGGTTGTCAGTGAGAAAGTCAAGGGCACATGCATATAATGATAGATCTAGAATACTAGAATATAATCCGGTTTATTGCCCGCAAATAAACAAAAGTTGAACACTAAAACCCTTCAACATGCAATTTAGATTCAGAACAGAGAATTAATACTTGAACTATATTTATAGTGAATAGGGTAGGTAGCCTCTGTGTCGTGGCGGTAGTGTACGCAACTGCCACGCAGGAGGCGCGGGTTCGATTCCGGCTCAGTGCAAATATTTGTATGCATGAATATGGCTATTTGCATTGGTCTGGGTGTTTCTATGTATAATATGTATGTATTTACAAAAAAAGTATATAAGTATGTTTATCCGCATTCTAGATTCCATAACACAAGCTATAATATCTTACCATGGGTCTAGATAGCATTGTGTAGAATGTTGTGGAATATTTATTTATTTATATTCGTAGCTTAAGCATGGGGTCGACCTTACTGAACATACACTGATCTTGACGATGTAGTTATCTATTGAAAAAAGGATAGTTCAAAATGCACTTGAAACCGATGTGCGAAAGATATAATTATTACAGTAGAGAGATTCTCGTGAATCGAATACATAGGGAAAAATGAATGTTCTCGGAAACTAGGCTACCGAGACGTGCCCGATGTTATTAAAAATTCCCTTCTATTTTTATCCGTCTTTAAGGATTTTCATTTTTCCCTATGTAGATATTCGATTTGTATAGTTGGCATACTTAATGCTATAAAATTCATTCAAATATTTGGGCGATTTTTTTTTATCTAGGACACGTCAATTTAACTTCACCTCGCCTGATGTTAAGCTTAAGGCAAAGTCTCGGAGAGAGGGTCACCATCGCAAACATGTACCATGTGAACAGTGGTGGCACTCAGCTTGACGGCCTCATTAGATGCCTTTCCACGCCCCGCTTAAAGGACCCGGGACTGTAGGAAGAAGGAAACACGTGAGCAGGCAGGGAGTTCCAGGTCTTAGTCGTGTGGCATAGGAATTTATCAAAAAGCAATATTTAAAAATGATTGTAAAATCAGTCATTGGTTCCGATAGTTCGTAAGAACGTCGATGGATGACTCCACCATCGCCTTAAAGACGGATAAAAATAGAAGAGGAATTTGAAGCACATCGGGCGTGTCTCGATATCCTAGTTGGTCAAGGCATTCCCCCTGTAAGGGAAAGATGTAGTTTTATTTTTTCCTATGTAGGTATTAGATTTGTATAGTTAGCATACTTAATGCTATAAAATTCTTTCAAAAAATCTCGTGTAGTAAGAAATGAGTAAGAGCAGAAGTAGATTGTGTTCGGATGGCTCTGTCTACGCCAGATGAAAATGACGTAGGTATGTTTATGCATATTTTGTAAGCTTTAGAAATGTCGTATAGGTTTAACAATTTTTAACGACTTTTTAGTTTGATTGGTATTAACTATGAACAGGTATACAAATTATGGACTGACCAACTAATCAACCAAGTGATGAAGACGAGATGAAGATTTTTCGAGCCTACACCACCCACTACTGCATGTCGGTAGCAGCTGTTTGAGGAACCAGCCATTTGCAGAAGCTTTTCTTACGGAGTTTGGGTGTCAGATGTCCGTCGTTCCTATAAAACTAAAGCTAGGTAGCTGTCTAAATCAAACCATGTAAGAAAGCACTAACCAGGGTTGATGATGAGTTAGCATTTATTTGGTTTGAGATGACACATGTAAAGTATCTCTCTCATTTTTAAATTAATAAATAATGATACGCCGCGACGATTACAAATTCAACCCTCGCGTGACGCACACGAAAACATTATTCGCACTTGCCCAGTATTTACGATACCTACATTTATTTTATAGTGGTCATTGTAATTAATGGTTAAATTGGTTGTAAACAGAATAAATAAGATGCAGATATTTGCACTGGATGTTCTTGAAGTATGATCAAGTATGATCAATCTGTTCCTTAATTTTATTTTTCAATCACCATTCCGTGGATATGGATGAGATATCGTTCAGCATCTGATGATTAACTTAAACTGATATTTAAGAGAATAAACAGGCCGCTGTGAGACAATATTATTACGATCATAAATACGTTGGTACGCCTACTTGATGCCATTTTGTTAAAAAAACTTGAGGAAGTGTTCAAGACCCGTTTCGCCCTCAGCTGAAACAAATTAGTGAGCGCCTGCGTCGATCCAGTTTGTATAAAGATCACACTGACATTTATCACCAGGTATTCGATAGGTGTATTGGTCAACTACTTTGAACTTGTAAAGGGAGTTGTTGCTAACCGAGCGTTGGTCGGCAGTACTAGGGTTTTGTATTTTTTGTGGTTACATTTGCGGATAAATATTATCATGTTACAGTGAAGGTCAATGATTTTATGTTAAGAAGAGATATGGATATCGCACTGAAGCGAACAAACGGTCACTCAAAACATGGGTTTCTTCATGGTCAGCAGTCTATAACTTAAACACATGCACTAATAGATGACTACAAGTGAGAACAAAGTCTGAGTTCTGAAATAAAACGCGGTGCACTTCTGGCATCGCATTAGTCCTGACAATGAGAGTACATAAAATGTACCATATGTTCAAAAGATCTTTGCTGAAGGTAAGTTAGGTTAGGTTAGGTAGGTTAGGTACCTATATACCTATCAGTATTTTTTTGCATGTTATGTTCTATAAAGAGTAGGTATATAAAAGAACTGGGGTGTTACTGCACTTTTAATTTATGGAATTGAAAGGTTACCTACCTTACTCGTATTTTGATTTGCGAAGGGCGTCATTGCCAACTTTTTGAAGTTATGTGTGTATTTATCGCAGGTTTATAAGTGCCCGGTTAATGGTAATAGGCTCGCCACCTATTACATTGGGACCAAAACATAAACTGGCGAAATGTAGGTGCTAGCACCTCTGCCTACCCCTTCGGGGAATATAGGCGTGAGTTTATGTTATGTATGATGTTATGTTGTCATTGCCAACCGAACATTGTTAGTCGTTTCTACAATATTTATAAATATTTTAGCGGTCACATTATTAAGTTGCATTACGAATAGTTCATAGGGTTATTCGTGAAAGGTGAAAGAAGCTTCTACAGTTACAGGTTGCTGATTATTTTCTGGCGATGGTCTTCCTCAATTTACCATTTGCCCCATTCCCCATTTACATACTCTATCACAATTATATCAATGACTTTATCGATACGTATATTATACCAACTACTTACCTACTACATTTGAATGAATTTTTTATAGCATTTATTATGCTAACTGTTAAGTTCGAAAAACATTGGAAAAAATGAAATGTTCAAGTGAGACACGAACTCACGACCTTTCGCTCAATGGCTCAGTTGGCAGAGCAGTCGCCCTGTAAGCGAAAGGTCGTGAGTTCGAGTCTCACTTGAGCATTTCATTTTTTCCAATGTTTTTCGTACTTACTACATTATTTTTAAAGAAATGAAAGGTAAACTTTATTGTTATCATGGAGTTTCTTAGATTTCTTAATCGATAGATTATTTTAAGGAATTAGGTAGATACCTACCTGTCGGAAAATGAGAAAACCTTTGGCATATTAATCTACGATTTGCGATTCAACTGCTTATTAAGTAGAAACAGATGAAAGATGGCCTTAGAATAATTACATATTTTTCTAGTTTTGTCCCTTTTTAAATAATTATAGTTAGATTGTGTAACATTAAATATCTATTTATATTTATAATTGTATCTATTACAACTCAAAAAACATCTCAAAAGGGGTTTCGAACCCACTATGGGTATGAAAAGTCTATTAATATCTACCTACCTATTGAATAAAACAAATGATTAAAAAATAAAAAAGAACCCGACTGTCACTGAAAAGACCAAAATAAGTTTGATAGCAGGCGGTACCCATTAATTTTCTTTCAGTTTATGATTGGCACCGCTTATATATGGGTACCGCCTGCTATCAAACTTATTTTGGTCTTTTCAGTGGCAGTCGGGTTTTTTTATTTTTTAATCATTTGTTTTATTTTATACTTTTTAGTTCTGTTAGGATAGGTATGACACGTATATCTTTTTGTAATCTTCTTCTTATTTCCTTCATATCGTTTATACTTGAAACAAAAACAGAAATAAGAAAGTAAATTAGCGAGCATGATTGTTTCGTTAAACAACTCTATATCCTAATAACATATCTATATCCTAAACTGTTATTTAAAATGAAAAATGATAAAAGGAACCTAAAGGCAATTTTAAAATACCTATTCAACGACACCCCACTTGACATAGTTCATCGACTTATTTATTTTTCATTTTGACAATATGGCGTCTGGTTGCCGCTGTGGTGAATTTTGATTACTGTCATGTCTTTAGTGACACTCGCAAGGTTAAGACGATTCGATTGACGTAAGAATTATCAAAATCGGCCCATGCATTTGGTCTCTAGAACGCCAAATAGAAACAAACATACATACATACATAGACTGATAAACACATAACCCTCCTTTGCGTCGCGCAGTCGGGTAAAAAATAAAACGGTAAGTATATAAAATGTCTATGAAGTAGAATAAAATTTGAATTGTAGTAACTAGGTACTTTATATTTTTAATAGTTATAATTATTAATATTTTTACCAAAAAGGAGGAAGTATTCAGTTAGTCATATTTATTATTATTATAAGTCATTAACTGTTGTAAGTACGTCCATAATTAAGAGTTTGCAAAATTGTTTACATTCAATTCGTCCATTTAAAATGCTTAAGTAATGAGTATTGTATTGTAACAGCATGCTCAAAGGCTGGTTTCTAAAATAAAAAGGACACACCTGAATAATTGCTTAGTGCTTGTGAATGTACTTATATAAATTCTATGAACCAACCTTGCAACAGTGATATGCAATTAAAACATATTAAAATGTCTATTCATATTTGTTTAAGCTTCACTTCATCGGATACTTGATTTTTTATTACGGTAGTTAAGTTAGCTAATATATTTTAACATTTTTATTCATTGACTCAAACGGAAACATTTTTAAAGTAGATACTAGAATATGAAGTACTAGCTTTTGCCCGCGGCTCCGCCCGCATGGATGTCGGTTCCCGGCAATTATTCGAATTTTTCTCTGCGTACAAACCTTCCCTGGAATTCCACGAATAATTCAAGACCAAAATTAGCCAAATTGGTAAAGGCGTTGTTGAGTTATAACATTACAACGAAAAGTGGCATTGATTTTTATATATATAGATTGGTATAGTCATGTGTAATAGATGTAGGTTTAATTATTGACTGATCTAATATTAGCGAACTGTGATTGTATACCTATCAGTATTCTAATCTAGTTGTTAAGATATACCTGCGGCACATGGTATTATCAAGTGATCAGATCAATGTGGGCGAAAGTGGAGCAGTTTAGTAGCATTATGTATGTTGTAAATACAGTTATGCAATATGATAACTAAACATTGTTTTTGTTTCATAATTACACATCAACAAGAATATTACAAACTGTGTTTTTGACGACTGGAGAATCTAATCTAACATGTAAGTTTAGTTCTGTAAATAGTAATTATGAATATGTTATGGCTAAGTTAATAATATAGTTAAGTTAATAACTGAAGTAACATACCTACTTACATTTTCTAAATACAAAATGTTAATGTAGTAATTACGCTTACGTTACAATTTATTTATCATTATTTAATCTTAACCAACAAGGCTTGCAAGGGTAATTAGGTAAAACTGAAGCTAAGTAAGGTAACGTGAATTTGAACTCTCTAAATAGTTAAAAGTATAAATAACATACCTACCAATTACATGGGTAAGTATTAAATACCATGAATGATATTGAAAGAGAATAGTGAACGCTTAAGGGTAAAATATGATGAGAGATTTACTTGCAGTTCTTATATTAGAAGGCTTACAATAAAGTTAAAAAACTGACAGTAAAAATATATCGTACCACAAGAAAAATCCATATTGAATTGTAACTCATTTCGTAGCAGGAGAACGCCGCACCTAAGTATAGCACTATTTAGTATTACTGTATCGATAATGACATGTCCACTTTGACAGGAATTAGTAACAAAAACATCTTATTGACGAAGTCGATTAAGGAATTATCTGGAACACATCGGGAGCTGGGATAGAAGTGGGCGGCTCCGGACTCTCAATGCAAACTAAGCGAGTTCCTCAAATTCGCTATTTAGCACGAAAAAGCGATTCGCTTCTACTACACGAGTGCCCTGCGCGCGCGCCGCGATCAACTACTCCACTCGACAGTACTTGTGACCTTAACAATTAAGAATTTATTTTATTAATGCACTTTCTTATGACGTGCTAGGTTATGCTGACCGCTACAGAGCAGCTAAAGGCTTACCTCTATGATGAGACAAAGAGAATACCTACACTTACATACAATATGTTTATAATAACAACGAGCAAAATAGTTTTTTGTCTTTTGTAAGGCTATGTTAAGTAGCGGATATATTTGGTGTAATTTAGATATATTTTCAAATGCTACAATTTAGTTGTAAATTGATTGCGAATAATAAGTTGAATATTTTCAGAATATGTTGGGTATATAGACAAGCGTTGGTAGCTTAGAGGTTAAGGAGTCGGCCTGACGATCGAGAGGTCCCGGGTTCGATCCTGGCCGTTACACTACCGACGTGAACCCACTTCTAGCACAAGCAATTTAGCTTAGTTAGAGGGTTAGAGGGAATATTAGTAACTTCGGTTCTATATTATTAAAAAAAAAAATATTAAACAGCACTTATATGGGGTGGTGTTAAGGATAGCTACAGTTGATTTCAGAGTCATCTCAGACAGATTACACCACCATCAAACACAGTACAGCAAAGGTCGGTAGCTAGAAAACCTATATTTATGGCGATGTGTGCTGGGATTAAATTGTAGCAATGCTGATATAACTTACTCTTGATACGAGTTAAGTAAAAAAAATCTCGTTCTTGTAATAAATAATAATATAATTAACATGAAATATTATACAAAGGAAATTGAATCGACTCTTTTTCTTTAGCACAAAGAATGGAGAGAGATTTGAAAATAATTAATTGAATAAATAATAATTCGATAGGTGATACTAAAGTCCATAGTAGGGATCGTGGTGCTGCTGAGGGGGGGTGTATTGCGGCTCGGCGGTGTACTCCGGGCCGACCTGCGGCTGCTGGCTGTACTGCTGGTATGACGCCGCTGACGGGCTGTGTACCGGGTACGAAGGTGCTGGAGGACTGTACTGCGAGTACGATGGCGCCTGAAACACAAAACTGGCTATGAATTACGAGGTTACATTTCGCTAATATCGACTTCAAAGATATCTTAAATATTTGAAATCGAATTAAAGCTAGGTACTCTATATTAAATAAATATTCCACAACATTCTACACAACGCTATCTAGACCCATGGTAAGCTTTTATAGCTTGTGTTATGGAATCTAGAATGCGGATAAATATACCTATATATTTTTTTTTTGTAAATACATACATATTATACATAGAAACACCCAGACCAATGCAAATAGCCATATTCATGCATACAAATATTTACACTGAGCGGGAATCGAACCCGCGCCTCCTGCGTGGCAGTCGCGTGCACTACCGCCACGTCACAGAGGCAGTCATATTCTCAGAGTAAGACAAGATGTGCAACCCAGTCTAACTGTTTTGATGATGGAACTGAGACTAGGAGGTCTATAATGAAACTATGCAGTGGTTTGTAGTAAATTCCTAGAATGGATACAATTTTTTTTATTAGGACACGTCAATTTGACTTCACCTCGCCTGATGGTAAGCTAAAGGCAAAGTCTCGAAAAGAGAGTCACCATCGCAAACATCGCAATGTGCCATGTTAATAGTGGTGGCACTCAGCTTGACGGCCTCTTCAGACGCCCTTTCACGCCCCGCTTAAAGGACCCGGTACTGTAGGAAGAAGGAAACACGTGAGCTGGCAGGGAGTTCCAGGTCTTAGTGGTGCAGCATAGGAATGAGTCACTGAAAAGCTTGGTTCTAGCGGGTATATTCTGCACCGTATACGGATGGCACCTTAGCCCTGCACGTGTTGTCCTATAGTTCGGTTCATTACGTTTGAAGAAAAGGGTCTAATGGTAGTTTCACCATTTCATAAAGTGAATTAGGAGAGCTATTCGGTGGGTACAAGTAATTCCTCAAGACATATTATGTCTACAATGTTTTTAGAGGGCTTAACGATTTATGAGTTCATGAGTGTGTGTATAAATGATTTATAATTAATTAACCCATAATAATTTATTTAACAACTTTAGTAGCTGTCACAAATCTTGAGCACAAATCTTGATTTATTTATTTCCTATTATATGTTGTTGTGTGGTACCATTACATGATATAAAATTAATTACATATAAATATGCGAATTATTTCACGAATGGTAATATAAAAAATAAAATTATATTGTTACTCAAGATCAAGGACTTTAATAATAAAAAGAGATTTCAAATTCATTTTTACTTGTGTTTATTTCTTTGTTTTACAAAAGTAATTAACACGCTCGTTTTATTACGTTTTCTAATATTTTAAGGATTTTGATACCGGAACTGTAAATGTGTTCATCATAATATAAAGTATACTTATGTTCATTAGCATATCAAAAGCGCGGAAGAGATCATTGTATGTACATGTTCAGTCGATGTCGGAATAGTCCACGATTTTGAAATATTTGATTGCTTACTTATTACTGATTTTATGGTTTACCGACAAATACTAATCATTTATATTTTGGTCTTGCCGAAAACGCGAAAGAACGCACGAAGTATGGTTCAATGCCGATGTTCAACAATGATGATTCACTCAAGCACCTAGTCTACGTTAGTTAGGTTATTAATTAAACAATGCTCGTTTCAGTACATTCGTCAGAATAGGGATTTAACCGTTGAACTAGGGAGACATTGTTTAAAAATGTGCAGTTAATTATAAGTGAACACATTCTTTAACTGCATGAGAATACAGAGGGTTCCCCTCAAGTTATAAAAAAAACACTAAATATCTACTTTAATAGTGTAACACTCACCGGGATATTTACCATGTTCATTATTTTTTTGACAACTAATATTTCGGCGCTGTTTCAAACGCCATGATAAAAAAATGCACATAGTATCTAAATATCCCGATGAGTGGGTCCACTAATAATGTTAATGACCATGTAAATCTCAAATCATAAATATCTACTACTTGAAGCTCAAAAGAAACCTATCAACCTTCAGGAAATAAAAACAAATCAGTACTACCACTAATAATTACTGGTCCTAAGACTATTGCAGATCTCCACAAATAGCTAAATCCAAAAAGGACGTTAGTAACCTCATAGACGTATAATTAGTCTTACTCGGACTCGGCTCGAATTAATCGGACTTGCGAACTAATAAAATGCAATTACAATAGGTAACGCAGAGTATTTCACATCATGATTGGTTGTGATAATTATGTAGATACTCGCTAGGTACTCACAAAGAATCATTATGAACGATAGTTTACATCATACAGTTAGATAATAATATATCTGCAAAAGTTTACATCTGGAAATGCCACAGTAATATAGCGGTCATGAGTATGACTGTGCTGTTCACAAGGTCCTGGGTTCAATTTCCAGGTTGGGCTAGCTGTTAAATATAAGAACATTTTTTTACAGCAGTACTAATTCTAGTTGTTTACCCAATTGCAGAGAATGGGCTCAAAGCGAGCCCAGTTTACATGGGACTGAAAACTGACTAGGTATGTACCTACAGAAATAAGGATGTTATTGCAACAAATATTGAGATAATAAACAAAAATATTGTCATATCGACTCCAGTTTCCTGTCATCTAGATTTGTGTGCGATCTAAATAATGATGTAACAAATCCAAAAAAATACGTCATCAAATATTAGAGTATTAGTCATTATTATGGTAATTTTATTTTAATGTCAATGTAGGCTCATTCAAGTTTTTTTTACATCCATCCATCCATATACTCACTGTATATTCCGGTAGAGGTGTACTAGCACCCACGTTTCGCCAATTATGAAATTCGGTCCCATGACGTTATAGGGGGCAAGCCTCTTGCCGTCTAGCGGGCCCTTTGTCGTGGGCTGTATGTTTACTATCGGATTGAGAACAGCCTTATTCCTTAGTCGCCTTTTATGACACCCACAGGAAGAGCTGTGGTGGTCCTATTCTACTCCACTGGGAACCAACACGTAAAGTTTTTACATAATTATTAAAATGATATATCGATATACTATACATGGTGTGTCTCGGGGGCATCAAAAGCCAGGGCACCTGCTAACCAGGACACCTGCTGATTAACGGGCGAGGCCCTGGTGTTGGCTTTCCTCTCGGAGTGGGGGTTCAAAGCCGGAGAAACCAAACAAAAAGGAGAAGGAGTAAGCGAACCTTGGGTTACGAAGTTTCGGATACAAAAACAAGGCTTATTCCGAACTTGACCCGAAAGCCTGACCCGGTTGGGGGTTGGGTTAGGAACTTGAAAAACAATGTGATATTTGTTCCGAACGTAACCCTCTTCCTAACCTGACCCGACATCTCATTCCTATCATTACCCGAATTGCGCAGATTTCTGTTACTTTTAAAAGCGAAGTGCGGTAATTTCAACTTCTGTAGGTTAGGTCAGGTTAGAACTGTGACCCCAACGCACGAGCCGAGCGAGTGAAGCGAGCGTGCCGCGGCAGCGGCCGGCGAAGTGCCAGATCGGGTTATGATAGGAACGAGACCGTCGGGTCAGGTTAGGAAGAGGGTTACGTTCGGAACCATTTTTTAAAGTTTCTAACCTAACCCGCGACCGGGTCAAGTTTTCGGGTCAGGTTCGCAATAAACGAAAAACAACATTAAGAGAATAACTGAGATGACGATGATCGCATACTTACTTGGTAGTTATAAACAGGCTTACTCTTCACCTTTTCAATATGTTGATGCTTTTTTAAAGCGATACTGTTCGCCACAAGTTCTTTTACTTTAAATTTTGTTGCCAACAAACTTGCACACAAGGCTTTGTTGAAGGCTTTTAGTTCTTTCAGTGACGCTTTGACGGCCCAAAGCCCGTCCTTGAGCAAGTCCAGCTTGCCGGCGGGCAGGTCTACATCATTCTGGTACTCATCGCGGTCGTAGGACGGAGTCTCGTACGCAGCACGAAATAGGTGCTGGTCTTCTTCATCCAGGTCATCGTAGTGAGGCAGATGTCGGGATACAACTAAGAGAGGTAAAACACGATTATATTTAAATACACCAGTTACGTCTTCTGTTGTGGCCTCGCTTAGATCTTCGATCTAACATCTCCTGCAAACCTTTAAATGTTCTCAATGATAGATGAAGCTCTGATGCATGATTACTCTTGGAGTTGAGGGGTTAGATGGCAGTTACTTCCATAAAAGTCAAATGAACCAAATAAAGGGAGCTGGAGAGCTGACCCAGAGAACTTCAAAAAGTAAATAAAAGCAAATAGTAAATAAAGATCTATTCTATAAACTTTGAATGGAACCGGGAATGGCGTTCGGGGACTCAGATGGACTAAAATGACCGACATATAAAAATGTTACCGATTTTTTAAATAACAAATAAACGAAGAAAATAAGTAATTAGGTACAATTTATTATAACAAAATGATTATTTTTTTAGTTCGGTACAGCAGAACTAGAAGATATCTACATAATAAAAGTTTTTGCGTGGTCTTCTAACAACTCATGGCTATAGGTAAAATGTTTTTATAGTTTCTAGAACAGGTATTCACTTCAGTCTAAAGGAAATACAATAATGACTCACCAGAACTTGTAAACAGGAAGAAACAAATTATTTTAAACAGCATTTTGGAATGATTTTCTGTATAGATTGCAATTCTATCGTGACTTCATAGTACGGAATGGTTAAATACTTCGATTTTAATTAACTACCTACATGTATGGTTGTTATAATGACAATTTGAGGGTATAAATATTTTATAGCGGGTAGGTAGATTTAGAACTTAGAACAAATAAAAGTGGGCAGTGTGCAGCATGTGTATAAGTTCAGTTGTTCAGTTCAGCCTGGCATCTGGAAAATTTACAGGAAAACCTATTCGAAATTTTTGTGTTAATATTCCAATTATTTTATTTTTTCATTTAAATACCTAAGCTTTTTCTTAGTAATGACGAACAGAACAAAAAAAATAAACAACCCAAGTCAGTGAAACCATAAGTATATCAAATTAGATAGGACGGCTCCGTCTGATTGGATGTCAGTTGTTACGATCAATCATCCTTCTCCTAGCTCTAATATAATCTAATTATATGTGTAGGGTACACATATATTCGGCACGTTATCTGTAAAATATCGAACTTTCATAAAAACCTTTTTAAAAATTCAACTGGAGATGGAAGTCGGGGTCTTTAACTCCGCTCATTAAGCTAGTGAGCAGTATTGGCCTAAGGATATAGTAAGGACATACTCAGGCCAATACTGTTTTTAGGACATGTTTGGTCTTGAAAACCTGCAAACACGTGGACGGTGCCGCGTGAACAGCTAGTTGATTATAATCTGTTAAACAAATTGTTTAATAGATAATAAAACTACGACTTATAAATTACATGCCAAACTTATAAGTACCTATCTACTTAAGTCTGCCCCACATATCAATCAAATATAGAATAGACTGTGACTTCGACTAACACAACTGCTTATTGTATGTAGATAAAAACTTTCCTGTCAAGTCAAATATACGACCGAATTTATTTATCATAGAAGAGATTTTTTATCTAAAGGCATTCTGATTAAGATGATCAATCACTTACCTGTCTTCGTATCACAGCATCGGCACTTTTTGTCAGAGACAGATAAACAGTTTATTTTTTGATTGGTAGTAAAGTATTAAACACACGAAACTATACAGTGACTTCAGTTTTTCTACAGCTTTTAATTTCTTGTAGACAACATGGATTTGGAGTAGGATTGATAAACGGTCACCCATCACTGGAGTGGCGGGCTTCCACGATACTTAACTGTCAATAGCTTAGCCTTACCGCACCGCTGTTTCAGACAATATCTTCAAATCGGATTAAAGATATTTCATTCCAAAACGTTGACGTACAACATTGAAAATAAATGACTAAGTATGACTAAAATCAATATAATTCTGAAGCCTAGTGGTTAAAGGTGTCGGACTCGTGATATTGAGGTCTCGGGTTCACTTCAATACTGAGGAAAATCTGTTCAGCTTTCTCCTAACGCAAACAACTTATTTTAGCTAGAGGGCTTAGCGAAAATTCTAGTAATTTCAGTCACTATGTCTTAGAATTATTGCCTTGATTAATATAAAATAGTATTATTACCATAACAATTTTATTTTCATTCATTCGACCACATTCCATTGAGGTCGAAAAATTTGATTGATTATTATTGCATGAAGCATAATTATTGATATAAGTACATCTTAATATCTAACATTGAAAAAAATTAATCATAGACATTATGCAGATAAATCATACAAAAACCAACAAGTACCTATTGCTTGAGTACATTATAGTAGGTCGTTATGCTAATTAGGACATGCAAGGGGATCAGGTGTGTACTAAATAAAGCAATTATTTCAATTATGTACATATTTATTTATTTATTGCTCAATATTAAATGTCATCATTTAAATTGGTACATAATATAATCTAAACAGAATGACAGTAGTGTATAATTATATAGCTATGTATACCTAATTATTTCCTGTCAATTCGTTTGACAAAATAGTAACTTGTAATAACACTTAGGGAAAAAATGCAATTAACAGTGAGATCATATATCATTAGAATCATATCTATAATATAACATTAATACTAAATACTTATATGGACATCGACAGCTAACATGCAAAAAACTGTTGAATATATCGTATATTAAATTACCTACATGGTAGAAGAGTATAAGGACTGACTTGAAATTGATAGGTTGTGAGTTCTAAGCTCGCCTTTATACAAATAGCGATGTTAAACATGATATTCAGCTTATATCGAGAATAATTGTTATGCATCTAAGCAAAAATAATATCACAAATTAAAAATGATATTTAAATAATATCACAAAAATCACACAAATCTGTGTTCAGCTAGGTACAGTCGCATTCAGAAGCATAATGTTAGCTGTATTAAAATTTTGTTACATAATGAGCTTTTATAAGTTTATTAATAGTATTTGCTCATAAATAATATATCTTTCATCAATTGGATTTTAGATCACCTCATATGAGTGACGGTCTATAGAATTTCAATTTATAAATTGAGGTCTGGACTACAATGGTCGTTATGTAATGTGAAAACTAACTACTTTAACTAAGAACTGTACCACACTTTGAACTTATGCACGATTAAGATTTACTATTATAATATCATTACTTTAGAGGAAGCTTATAAATCACAGACAAAACAATAAACTTAACATTTCGGAAGAATTACTGTGGAGTGGCGAAAACAAGGGATCGCTAAAAACCCTAATAGGACCATCCCTCTTTCTCCTCTCCTCGGAACTTTTAAAATGCAAAGTAATGGAAGACAAAATAACCAAATGTCCGTGAAGTCAAAGTATTTTATTACCTATGTTCTTTGAGTAATATTTGTGACGTCCAACATTACCCATTATTAACATTCTTATATAATGAACAACTTCCTAGTACCTACAATTATATGGCAGCTACCTTAATGTATATAACATTTATTTTAAAAAGTGTAATTAATAGTTGGTCGGCTCGCTCTAATACTGCGATTTTTTTGGTAATCAAAGCATTAGATATTACGTGTTTACATACTAGGATAACTTTAATATTATGAACACTTTTGTTAATACCTACTATTTGGTGTACTTCCACATATTATTACATACTTACTCCTTATGATAAATCTACCGCATTGTCTACCGTAAATAATTCGGTTATAAGTAGATTTTATGGATTGCGTTTGAGTATTACCTATTACTAAAGATACAGACGCTGTGGTTGTGATTGCTCTAAATAACGAAATTATAACTAAATACTTACTAGATATTATCGAGTAAATACTACTAATAATTATTATAACCTAGGTAGTTCTACGTTCAATAAATAGACAACAAGTTTAAGACAAAAATATAAAAGTGTAGATACATACAAACCTAATGTAAATAGACAAAATAGGATGATAATTTGGTTAAATACCTACCTAAGTATAGGTATATATTACGGAATTAAAAAAAACAAGTTGAAATATCTTCCTGGAAAGTTCACAATCTTAATTTTGATAAAAATAGGAGGGTAGATGTGTAAAACAATTACTCGGACAATTAAATACATTATCTACGCTAGCCGCCTGCGCCGCTAGCTCGCAACACTGATTTATACAAGTACCTACTCCAATAGCTTGTGTAATACATACTCCGGCATGTAATTCTGACCACCTGGTACTCTTGTGAAAACCTAGATAATTCTGAAAAAAAAAAACAATCGTTTGTTCTGTTTTATTAAGCGAAATTATATACTAAAAGCCGGTAGGTTAGCTCTTAGTTCCTGAATGCCTAACGAGAAATGAGACTTCCTTCGTGGGGCCTGTAAGATTTAAATATCGTTTTGTATAGATTCGATAAGTTTATGAGATTAAGCCGTTTTAAAATTCACACAAAACAATTTTTTGGCAAATTGAAATATCAAGATAAAAGGCTACTTATAAGCAGATGCTGTAAGAATGTTTCGCACTATCGAACGGACTCGACAGCTGATCCACGGTGAGAATTCAATACACATAAACTTACTTAACTGACGACATGGGTTCTACGATGTGACGTCACCAAATTTACAGCATGCGAAATTCAGCTTTCGAGTCGAAATCGTTCGAAATGCTGTCGTGTCTTTTCGATATCGTCCGAAACGTTTCCTTGTTCCTGTTGTTCATTAAAAATAAATGTTATTTTTTAAATTACCCGGGTTTTGGTCAACAAGCTCTTTGTAGTATTGAACTGCTTTTGTTTAGAAGCGAGCCCGGCGCCTGGACTGTCACATGGCGGCGCGCGCTTTGTACAGGTCATCGTCGAGGTCAAACGCGGGGTCCGCATACCCCGAGTCATCGTAGCGTAGGGATCTGCCAGCAAACATGCAAGTCATTCAACATATCGATCTTTTACAAATATAAGTACATACTTATACATATTAACATGTTATTAAAACTAATTTATGTAGATTCTTTGCAGTTTATAGCTGAGGAGTTACTTATTTTCGTTTTGGATTTTACTTAGGTACCTCTTTAGTTATTTGTTTTATATAGGTACGCGCAGAGTTAGATAACTTAGATACTTTTGTCAACTATTAGCCGTAGTACGGTTAAGTTATCCGGTCAACCGGATTATGGGTAAAAATAAATGGTACAGTTAACCAGACTACGGAAAAATTCTTTTGTTCTGTAGTCCGGTTGACCGGACTACGGAAGAGGTGGATAATCTTTTTGACTATTAGCCCCCCGTAGACAAGTTGCACAATGGTTAGTAGAATAGAATAGAATAATTAATGTATCGTACTTAGTGTCACGTAATTATTCTATTCAAGTTAATTCAAGTATCTTCTACAGTTTTGCAACTTGTGGTGTAATCATGCCAAATATGTATGTATTATGTACCTATTAGATCATTATCTAATACATATCATACCTATCTAATAAAAGAACGTTGCAATAATTACGCTTAATTCAGTTAATTCATGTACTTAGTTTAAAGGACGGTACATACAGCTATAACATTATAGATATACATTATAATATGTAACGTCTCAATCGGCTGTTTTCATGAGTTTAAATTAGGTACTCTTACATCAGTACCAACACCAGTCGTTCGATGCAATACCTATTTGAATTGTTCGAATTTCTAAGTAGGCGCGTTTGATAATACCAAGGACAGTTCCACAGACTGATGTCATCATATTGATAAGTATATTGTCTTAATAATCTAAATGTATAAATCTATCTATATAATCTGTGTAACGGCCCTTCTAAAATTCTTGAGATTGAGACCCTATAGTCTACCTCTCCAGAAGACGGTGCACCTGCTCTGGCGCAGGCTTTCCGCGGTTAGGAAGTCAGATGGCAGTCACTTGCGGAGAAGCCGACAGACCAATGAAAAATCAACCACCAACCAAAGTGCAAGTCTTTGTTTTGTGGTTGATTTTGTGACAAAGTGACAAAGATTTTTGTTGGTGGTTTTGGACGCACTATGAGAATGATGAAGAAATCTACCTAGGAAAAAGCTGAACGATTTTGGGCTGCAGTTTTCGTATAAACCTGGGCTCTTAGAAAGGGACTTGGAAAAGCATCTATCTATACATAGAAAGCATCAACTATAACTATCGGTTTAGTAAGATTATTATAGATAGATTAATACCTATATTTCTAAAACGTGTACACGCATAGACAATTGTTGGTATGTATACAGGGTGATTTAATAATCGTTTCGGATAAAAAGAATTTGGGCACAGTTTCGAAAGCAAAATCATCTGGAAGTATTAGTAATTTGGAGAACAAAATTTTTTTTTTGATCATGTATGGGAATAATATTCAGTTGGAAGAAAAAATGTATGGTTTTAAAAAATAAATTTTGCTTTCTCCAAATTAATACTTCCAGATGATTTTCATTTCGAAACTGTGCCCAAACTCTTTTTATCCGAAATGACTATAAAATCACCCAGTATTAAGTAGTATTCATTACTTAGGATTAACTTACAGCTTCTTACCTTCTGGATTGATTTTATTATTAACTTTGTTTTTTTATTAATCATATGAATTACTAGCTTTTGCCCGCGGCTCCGCCCGCGTGGAAGTCGGTTATCGCGACCAAACATAGCCTATGTCCTTTCTCAAGGTCTAATCTACCCCTATACCAAATTTCATCAAAATCGGTTCAGTGGTTGAGACGTGAAAGCGTAACATACAGACAGACAGACAGACAGACAGATAGACAGACAGACAGACAGAGTTACTTTCGCATTTATAATATTAATATGGATAGTATGGATATGGATATGAGGCCTTTACCTATCAGGCGTCCGAGTCCTGCATCTCGAAGGTGGAGGCGAGCGGGAGGCAGCTCGCAACAGAGCGGGGTCATCGTACCGACGCGACACCACCGTGAAATCATGGTGCGCGTCTATGAGCTTCTGAAGCCGTGAAACCATTTCGAAGTCGGATACTGAAGCCGGAACCAGAATCCCAAGCAATTTCGCTATCGAGTTCCTGAAATTAATTAGGAATTTTTAAAGCAATTAAACACAATTAAGCAGCTCGAGTCAGTATTGCTGAGTACGGAAGTACAGTCAACCACAGAAATGGAGGAACACTATTAATAGTTCGTCCACTATATTGTTGTATTTTAGACAGCTCACACGCAATGATCGATATAACTTTGTTCTAACGCTGACGCCATTCCAAATAAAAATTCAATTTTTTTCCACAACGTTCTACACAACGCTATCTAGACCCATGGTAAGCTTTTTATAGCTTGTGTTATGGAATCTAGAAATCCGCATTCTAAGACATACTTATATACTTTTTTTTTGTAAATACATACATATTATATATAAAAACAACCAGACCAATGCAAATAGCCATATTCATGCATACAAATATTTGCATTGAGCGGAAATCGAACCCGCGCCTCCTGCGTGGCAGTCGCGTGCGCTACCGCCACGCCATGGAGGCTGTCATTAGGCGCCAATACCTCATATTTCATCAAGGTTAAGACAGCAATTTTAGGAATGGAGTCAGTTGAACTTAAAAATGTTACAGTCGAAATCGACTACAATTTTAAAAAACATATTGTACTAGTGCCGGTTTTTATTAACATTACGTTATTTGTTTCCCACGTACTTAGTCACTATGAAAGGATTTGTCGAAGGTACAGAGTCACTATGAAAGGATTTGTCGAAGGTGCGTTGATGTCTTTTAAATCAGAAAAAAACAAAGATATATTCTACAATGTGAATTATATGTTTTGGAGATTAGAGGGTGTATATGGCCCACAATCGTTTTATTATGAACTAACTAAATATTTAATAACATGAATACAATAGAAATCAATTAATATTTATTAAAGGATAAGTAAGTTGCTAGTACTGTAATCCAAAGAGGTTACCATAATCATATTTCATGTGCCTACCTATTGTTTATTCTTATACAGAATTGAGGCGTTCGTATAAGTGAAGAATATGTCTTGACCCTCAGACATTGAATAGTATTTTACCTGAAGCTAGTAAGTTGTGCTTCTCTGCGCTGGCACTCGGCGAGGGCTTCCTTAGCCCGTGCTAGGTCTTCGCGAAGGATCGTGAGCTGGTGGTCAGTGGCGGAGCGTTCGTGTTCGAACGTCTCACCCGTAGCGCGTACGGTCTCCTTTAGGACATTCACCTTGCGGTTGTACCGCGTCCGCAGCAGCTCCGCCTCTTCTAGTCTCTTCTGAAGTTCTTCTATCTTACGAGCACGCTCTAGCGAAGTTATCTGTACAACATAGATGTCAAGGAGTTTAAATGATATCCAGGACTACTTCGTTGTAAAAACTAGTACACTTGCTGATTGATGGAGAAGGCAGCTCAGGCAGCTTGGGAAATTATGCAAATTTCGGATGCAATATGCAACCAGGAATAACGGCGACAAAATGATTATGATTTGGTGTATATGAACTTCCCATTTCCATATGAGGTTCAGATGAGGTGAGGGTCCATGAATCCTATGATAAATAAATGATAAATATGAACCTAAAATAAATTTACCTAACGAAAAGATATAGTCTTTTCGTTAGGTAAATTTATTTTATACCTAGTAGTAACATTCAAATAAATCGCGCATTGTGGAATAAGGCGTGAAGATACGCATAATAATGTGTAGGTAATAGTTTATAAAGTTCAATTACAGTGAATGAGATCACGGTTCTATTCAACAAATAACTATTAACCTTGTATGCAAATGACAAATTCCAGTAATTTGCTTCATGATCTGTTTACTCTATGCCTATAGATGTAACTAAAGCTATAAAAAATATTGAAAACTCGAATATTTTGTAGGATAAACCTGATTAGATGCGACGAATCAACAACATACCTACCAAAAGTAAAAGATATTTAAAGGTAAATGGATAGGTAAGAAAGTAGGTACTTTCTTGAATGAATAGGAGAGTTGCTGATAGTTGGTAGACCTTTATTTATAGAGAAATATTACCTTACTATTATAGAGTTTATTGAGTATTTTGGGTCTCTAAATAAAGATCACTTAATTAACTTAAGATAGTATTAGTTGGTGTTGAACCTTGTACTCGGCGGCATCGGCTAACTGCGCGTTGAGTTCCCGCAGCTGTGCGCGTGCGTCGCTGAGTTGCACTTGCAGCTTGTCGCACTGTCGTGTGAGCTTCTTGCTGCGCGTCACTGCCTCGTCGCGTTCTGCCTGAAGCACTGCGCGGACGCGGCAACTCTCATCCTTGAATATGTAACAATAATAGTAAAGGGTAGCCTTCAGCGTAGAATTCAGGCCGAGTGTGTAGATTCAAAACCGGGTAAGGGACATGAGACGAAGATAGTTAGGTAATTATTCCATTGAAGGCAGATATTTCACGTTTTTAGCATAGCAACTGTCTCGTACGCATACCTTCTATTAGGTTGTCAAATTACACAATTGTGTCGTATTTTAGAACAGGTACACACAATTTGCAAATAGGTAAATTGCAAGAATATTCGGTAGCAAAATAGTCGACCTAGTCGACCATCGACCTCGCTTATGAGTTCTCAAGATTTTTTAGACATTTTGGTGCCTGGTGTATATAGGTAATTACGCGTAAATGTAAAATTCATAATTCGGAAACATTGGAAAAAGTGAATCCTCTCGGGCGAGACTCGAACCTGCGATCTTTGCCTTACAGGTTACAAGGTTAAAGTTAACATACTTAATCCTTAAACAAAAATCAATTTCATAATTTTATTTATTACGACTTTGGTGCCTAGTACTAACCTGTACGCTGAGCTTCCGCCGCAACAAATCAAGGTGTAAATCTTTTCTCTGTAACTGTTCTCTGAGGATTCTTATTCGCCGTTGTAGCTGATAGACCACTGCAGTCTGTAAATTGGTTATTTAACTTAGGAATCTAGATTTTCATACTTACTTTACTTATTAAAACAATGCAGGCTTTGATCATGTAAATAAAACTTGAGTTTCAAAGAGGATTTTTTATAAGAAATATTATTTCTAAAAATTATAATAGCGTTGCAGAATTTCTAAAAAAGCTTTACTACCTACTCGATGAGCTTCTGTAAGGTCGATTATTTTCACTATCAATCGATTATTTTTGTATTCGTAGTTGATCGATACGTGGTTGTTGATTTTGGACGTCACGACCACTGGTCACGAATCTGAGAGGGATGTTGATCAATATCGATGGGATAGTATCGTAAAACACAGATCAAGTCTGATGATTATGAGGAGCCGCGCCGCACGACCGCCCTTATCGTTTGGGAAATATTTTATCGATGGGACAAGCCGATTGCGGGTGATCGATTAAATTGAGAAGTTCGCCGGAAGTTTCTTTGGTTCCTTAATACACTATACGTAGATACTAAAGTGCATTGCCTCAGCGATTGCATTCAATCAATAACGCGTGTACTTAGCTAATATTGTCTGCATAGCTTATATGCTACCTAGGTTGTTCACTTTTGGGACGCCTAATAATAGTAAACTGTAAAGTTTAAACTGTTTAGGTAGTATATACTCACACAAGTAGGTACCTATATACTTACCTAATAACTATAATAAAAAAAAATGAAATACTTACAATATCTACTTTTTTAACAACTTTGATTCATTCTTTTCAAACACATGCATTTAAAGATGAGTTGTAAGATGAAAATGAAGTTGCGTATCTATCTACTATGTTCTTTGGGAACGAGGTAAGGTAAGTAGGTATCGCGTGTGTAAACGAATAAACATTTGATTATAAATTATAAGACCTGTCCAAACTTTAGCCAAATAATTCCGGTGATAAATCGTCAATTTTATAAGGTTACCATGCCAGCATTTATTACATTTAAGCAACAATATTTTGTTACTTTTTATTATAAAAAAAGTTTACTGTGTTGATATGGGAGTGTGTTACATAATTTTCTTTCTACTGTAGTAAGTAGGTCGGTTTTAAGATTAAGTAGGTACGTGGAACTTGTTTTGTTTTTCATTTTCAATTTCATCAAATTCATTAATAGTAAAGTTTAAACGATATGATATTTAAAGGCAAATAAATTAAAGGGCAGTTTTAAATACTTATCATTCAATATAAAACATAACATAACATAAACATAAACCACGCCTGTATTCCCCGAAAGGGTAGGCAGAGGTGCTAGCACCCACATTTCGCCAGTTTATGTTTATATCCCAATGTAAGAGCCTATTGCCATTAACCGGGCACTTATAAACAAAACTTACAAAAAGCATTAAATTGTGACATGTATCTATAAGTATCTTATACCTATTTATGCTCAATGCAATAGACGATTATGTAGGTATATGCTAACTTTAGAACCTTTACAAAGTGTGAATCAGCTTTTATAATACAAAATGATGAATGAGTGATGATGATGATAAAATTAACTACCTACGTGTGATGATGGTATCAGACTATCCGTACATTATAGATCAAATGAAATTTTAGGATGTGGGTTGGTAATGAGGTACCTATAGAGACACAAACATTACAAACCTCAATACCAACCCTTAACCTAAAGTCCAAATGCTGTTGATTACAATACTTTCGTGCGCAGTAAGGAAAGTCTCAAATAATTTTAAAACTAAAAAAGGTTTGAAAGAGATTCGACATTTTACATTACATTAGTAAACATTTGTTTTGAAGTCAAAAATGCTGTTTTTTTTCTGAAATTTCTAGTTGAAGATCGCTAGTGAAACCGTGCTTAACTAGGTAATGATTACGAGGTTTAAAAATGGTTCGTGCCAAAAATATAGTTAAGTTCTATAACTTCTACATACAGATTGCAGGCACAATATGTACCTAAGTCTTTAGTAGTACCTACCAGTAATTATTTTCGCTACCTACCTGTATTACGTTTAGAAATCTAATGTTACCTGGAATTACTACGAATCACAGATATTTTTTGACTAAATATTTCAGTTTAATGGTATGAATAGCAAAGAAATTTGAGAGTAGGTCAAGTCAGTCTGTAGCGTCTGCAGCACATAAGTTATATTGAACGCAGTCAAACTTAGACATTACAAATAGTGAAATTGAACCTAACTACTTACTTTTTTGTGTTCGAGCTCAAGTATTACAAAATAAATTATTTAGCATGGAAAGCTCCTGTAGACGTTCCCACAACCCGATGGGGACCGATTCTCGAAATAAAAGTAGTCTATATTATTTTAGAGTAGATACCTTACTATAATCTACCCCTAGGTACAACATTTTAGCCAGATCTGGGATCAGCCTTTAGAGAGTATTTTCGTTAATCGATATCTAGATCACTTCAAAAACTTTCACATTAGTAGCGATTTATGACTACTACTAACACGAGTTGGATCGTAGGCATTGTAGGTTGTAGGCAACCACTATCTGTATAAAAAACAGCAACCCTAAATTAATGTAACATCGTAACAAACTTGAGTTGCAGGCCGCGGAGATGATATGCTGATGCTGCGGTGGATACATACGTGGAGTCTAGTGTAAAGGAACTTTAAAAAAAAACAGATATCCAAGCGACAAAGATCGCTTCTTCTTCTTTTATTGAAAGGGCGCCTTGCATCGATGTCGATGATTTTGCCAACCTCGAGATGGAGAGTAGAAGGTTTGAAACCAACTGGTATTATATTTCAAAATGTCATCAAGACATGTAAATATTTCAAAGCAATGTTACTGTCAACACCTTATGCATATTTAGCCGGTGTTATTGACTTTTTATCTTATTTAATTACTCGCGTTGTTACTTATTTCGCCGGAGGGAGAGGCAGCATAATATCTATCAACATTGTATTATAGACATGCTATCGAATGTACATTTTTTCAAAATTTCACCCACTACAGAGAATTTTATAGCAGAATAAACATAGGAATGTAAAATGAAGAGGAGTAAAATGGTGCCAAATGAGAAGGACAATTTAAAATTATAAAAGACAGTTTATATCAACGATAAGTCTTAAACGAAACCTACAAACTCGGCTGCGAACCAGGGACCCAAAAACAGATTCATAAAGGTTACAGAAATATAAGGGTTATACTATTAAAAGGTTACCGAATAAAAGTGTACCACTTATATATCTGTTTTTAATTCTGTTAATCGTTATAATGAGGTTAGTGTAACCGCTACATAAGTGTACCAGAAATGAATCTGTTAACAGGTTAATAAGTGTTCACCGAAATGGCTACGTTGCCAAACTTACAATTCTTATATACGTACTAATCGAAGTATTTTTTTTAAATCATGGTATTTTTAACTCCCGACTCAACGACGGGGTGTCTCTGTGAGTGTGTGTGCGTGCGTGTGTGTGTCCTGTGGCATCGAAACTCCTAAACGGATAAACTGTTTTGGATTTAGCTTTTTTGTTTGAATGTCGGGAGTGTTCTTAGCTATGTTTGAAAAAAAATAGCCGCCACAACATATCGGAATACATATTTCTTTACATACATAAACTCACGCCTATTTTCCCCGAAGGGGTAGGCAGAGGTGCTAGCACCCACATTACGCCAGTTTATATTTAGGTAACGTGGTGGCGAGCCTATTGCCATTATCCGGGTACTTATAAACCTGCGATAAATACACACATAACTTCGAAAAGCATCGAAAAGTCATTGGTGTGTGCCATGGTAAACCTGGGATCGAACCCGAGACCTCGTCTCAGCAGTCCATTACCTATACCACTAGGCTACCGCAGATATTAGACAACTCGCTTAATATGGCTTTCAAATGCAAGAGCTTCACTAGTAAAATATTACAACTATGAAAATTTTCGAATCCAAGATGGCCGCAACCCAAAAATAGTGAATTACTTTTTTTTCACAACACCCCCAATATGGGTATCAAATCAAAGGGCTTGGTCAGTAGATCAATTTTAACAAGTATAAAATAAAAATTAAATCAAAAATAAATATTGTGGTTTTCCTCTCTTTAACCACAATTTATTTTCAACTTTTTGGAGATGTTTTTTATGACGGGGGTTTTATAAGTTTTTAATTAAATTTTTATATACACCTTTCTTGGCCTGGCAGTCCGGCTATCCTCACTGTCCGCACTACACGCGTTATTTAATTGAACAAATATTTTTCAAAGTAAGAAAGCAGATTTACTGAAAAGTATATGGAAATTACCTTCATTCATACTTAATATTATAAATGTGAAAGTAACTCTATCGGTCAGTCTGAAGCGATTTTGATGAAATTTGGTACAAAGGTAGATCAGACCTTAAGAAAGGGCTATGTTAATGAAAGGCTATGTTTGGTCGGATTGGTTGGAGCCGCGGGCAAAAGCTAGTATAACATAAACCGTAACAAGTCCCGTCGACTCGTGCGCATCATATTCGACAAGTTCGTACCTACTTTTTTGATTCAACAAATTATTTTGGAAAAGTCCTTACGGAAAGTGGTTACCGAGGCTTATGGACGTATGCAACACCAGGGACAGAGGCGGCGGGGGTTATGGGCGGACTGGGGGACTGCCCACGGCATCGCAGGCCAAAGGATCTCGCCTTACAGCAAAGAAAGGCGCATCGCGAGCTGCCCTTACAGTAATAAATTTTATTTCAACATGACATAAACCTTAAAGTAGATGAATGAAAACAGATGATGACGTTAATTTCAAAATAAATGCCCGATGTAGAAGGCGCCCAGGCACCAACCCTCCTGTGTCCCACTGGAAAAAAGGGCCTCGAGAAGTGGTCTATTCCACCTAGTTACATGTAGTGAACCTTATCCACATTAGGTTTGTCTTGCGCCGCTACTGACCAGGGTTTAACTCGCGCTGCCTACCCTGAAGAAACCTTCTAATGCCCTTGAAAATTTTTTAAAAACATTATTTCATGTTATGTAGACGCTTCCACCACAACTAAAAGTGGAAACTTTATATACCATTATTCTTTCTATCATCTAATCTACCAATTCCAATAGGTCTCCGCGACGGTCGCACATTTTGCTGTGTTCCCTACCTAATATAACTGATTATGAAAAATGTACCTAGCTATATGTATGTAGTAATGCCAGTTGTTATGGTTATGATTTATATTTATATAGTTCGGTATATTATAATATTAGTATAGCGGTAGTGAACGCGGCCGCTACGCAAGAGGCGGGTTCGATCCCAGCTCAATGCAAATATTTGTATCCATTTGTATTTGTAAGCTTAGTGCATTTACAATGGTCTGTTCGTGCCTTGGAAGCCATCGGTCCCGAGCGTCGCTTCTACTCAAGTCAAACCACAGTAGTGCGTGCCACCGCGACTATAAGAAACTAAAAATTCAAAATTAAATGACGTTTTGCAGAGTGAATGAAATAGTGTAATGAAACGTTTTTCATTTCATTTTGAACTTAAGATGTATAGAAATAAAGTCTAAAATTTAATGACATTATTGGAGTGCAGCTTTAGTAGAATCGAGGGCCCGGTTGTCGTACGAACATCTATGGCAGATGGCAGTCATTACGAGTAGTTGGTCTAGTTGCAATGCTTCGATATCGGCTTTGGTTTGTGAAGGTCATATGGCAGTCACTTCACGGCAAATATCGAAGTTCAGCCAAATCCGCAGTTAGACTGGTAAAACGGACCCCAGACTCCGAGGATACGAGGCCCACGCGTGTGAGCGGTCACCGCCCCGGTCATAAAGTTTGGAGTGTACCTACTTATACCTAATGAGTAGAAGAACTCGATGCAACACGTAACCTAAAAAAGTAACTAATTCGTGTCGCGTCGACGTGTTGTTGCCATTCTGTGCAAGTACTTAAATTATAACGTTATAATGACGTTTCTGTTAATACCGGTAACCGTTATTAACACATATGAACCCTAAACACTTTTAATCTGTTACAGATACGTTTCGGTTACAGTTATAAAGGGTTTTCTTTTTAAACAGTTTCAAAAAACAGTGTTAAAACACTTTGTAGCGGTTACTGTTTCGGTCCCTGCTGCGAACAGTGTAGTTGGTAGAATAACCCCTCTGGTTCCAGTAGGTGTCGTGAGTAACTAAGAGAAAAGGTTATTCTTCATTCGATAGTAAACATACAGTCCATGACGAAGGGCAATATACAATCGCCCTCTATTACTTAAGTGGGACCGAAACTCGAAGTTGGCGAAATGTAGGTGTTAATAGGTACATCTCTGCGTATCCCTTCAGGGAGTTACAGGCGTAAACATATACC
The DNA here is from genome assembly GCA_914829495.1 of Eilema sororculum. NCBI lineage: Eukaryota > Metazoa > Arthropoda > Insecta > Lepidoptera > Erebidae > Eilema > Eilema sororculum. The sequence goes on from OU618542.1 coordinate 11,286,590, forward strand.
TATTTAAAATCTATCTCAATTCATCCTGGCACATTTTCTCGAATTCGTGCTATTGTCTGTCTCATTAAACAAAAGTCAATAAATATCTCTGATTCGTAATTCGAATATTATCATGCCATAATAATACTTCTTACTTCCTTAAGGTAAGGCAAATCATGGAAAGATCTTTCTCTGCGCAGTCTCGGTAGAGTACCATAGTATCCATAATATAGCAGCTATACAAAACACAGTACACATTAACACATACAAAATACACATGAAACACCAAACGCTTTGCACATATACAGCCCACCATAGATATTTTATACGTAAGTTATGATGCATAGCTTAATTTTTGTCCAGCGCTATAAACGTTACACGTGATTTATATTATTCATATGCTACACTTTTAGTCACTAAAGTAATCTATGTAATGTAGGTATAAAATATCTATGTAATATATTATAATGTTTATAATATTATCTACTTAAAACGCAACAACTCATTGAATTTAAGTAATTTATTAGTCTCGCAATCCATTGATTACCTAATCGGATTTTAAACCTAAATCGCGCTAGATTAAGTAACTTATTTTACATTTTTAACCTATCTATATAATACAGTGGTGAGAGGTAAAACATAAACTTGATAATGGTTACGTTTAATTTGTACTTGCATTTTTAATTGAAGCACCTTTTTTCGGTTTGCTTTCAAGCTACCCTACCAACAATTATTCGGATTGATTGAATCGATTCATATAAAAGCATAGCGTGTACTCTGCAGTATTCATCAAGATCGCGTATAGTTTTCTTATAAATCAAAAATAAGTAAATCCACTTTAGCGGATTCTATGCGATGGAGCTGCGCGCAATTGTAATTATCCTGGACTGGCTTCTGCCCACAGCTAAACATAGCCTATGTGTTAATCTAGAGTGTCAGCTAACTTCATACCAAATTTCATTAAATTCCATTCAGTAGTTTTTTAGTTTTTTACGTGAAAGGGTAAAAAACATCCATCCATATGTTTGTAAATATTTCGCATTTATGATATTAGTAGGATGTTCAATTTAAACAATGAGTTGTTGCCAATGACGTAAATACTTTCAAAACAATGAATGATACCTATTGGCTGTTTTATAGATATAATAAATATGGTATGTACAATACAATGTAAGTACATAGTGTTATGGTTATCAACTACTCTACCAACACCTGCATATTATAGACAACAGGTGCAACGTAATCTGCGCATTTCTCATGACCCTACAGTTTGCTAACATTAACATACTGACCTTGTCAACAATTTTATCGCTCTCGAGCCTGGCCAATTGCTCTGCACGATGTATAATAGAATCAGTGTGCAATTCAATTCCGATGTCTTGGGTTAACTCATCCATATTTAGTGTTCTGCTTAGGCGTTCAAGGAATGCGACAAACTGTAACATATTATAAGTATCATCATGTTGTCATTATACATCTAAAACGTAGAGATTGGTTAAGTTCTTTATTTCTTCAGTACCTAGGTCTCTACCAACTTATTTAGGTACCTACACTACTTACCTATTTATCTTTCGATAAGATTTTTTTACCGACATATTTTCATTAACGATTTCATTCAGACTACGGCACATAACCAAAAAGGTCATATACCTTATAAAAAGGTTTGTGGTTAGCTGTATTCACGGATGTATGTTCCTCTGTAGCTTCTAATATAGTGACTATTGTGACTACTGAATAGGTATCGAATAGAAATAGAATCAGTTGGTATAACATTAAAAAAGTAAACCAAATAATTTTTACCTGAACTAAAATGATACGCGTAATAAATAAAGTCAAAAGTATTAACGAGATTACGTTTCGGAACGAGCTACAAACTGTAAATTGAGATACGCACATTTGCCTTATCTTTGCGTAAATTTTCTCTAGACAGTTCTAGCACGCCAAATTCTGACTCCAGCTTGTGCACCTTAGCTTCGAGCATGTTCCTCTCATCTTCGAGTATTCGTACGCGTGTAGTGGCCTGGTCATGCAGATGCGCAGTCCTGCCCAACTGCTGTGATTCCATGCCCAATTTGTCACGCAGTGCATCTATTTGCTATAACATTATTTCGACACTTATTATTGGCAACAGAGTAAAAGACATATAAGAAAGAAATAGGAAGTTAAATACACCAACACAAACTTGAACTTGCACCGTCAAACTGACTGCACTGGCCGTGATTTATAGGGTTTGTACATTAGAACAAGCACTTGTTAATTACCTAATTGCAATGCGTCGGAGTGTTTAAGAATAACATTAAACTTTGTATTAGGTAATTGTTACATTAAAATTGTCTATTCGATAAATTTATGCTTTTATACTTGCCACAGATTTGTCTTTATTTTCACTTAATATTTCTCGAATTCTATCTTTGATAGTACTTTCATGTGCCTCCACAAAACGGGTTGGCAAGCTGAGTAAAATAGCAATCGACTCCATTGTGTTGCGGAACTCGGCGTGAATCCGTTGAAATTTCTCATCCCGGTGTCTTAGGTCCTCTATAAAAAGAACATTTACATAATATTATCTACCTAACTATCCTGAATGTTGAGACCTTTCTGATTTGACCTTAATACTAGATACATAATGTCCAAAATAAGCTGCTTTACTGATGTCGCAAAAATACATAAGTATAATTGTACTTAGTGCACGAAGATAATATGATAATAGGCTCTCACTCTATTACGTGAGGATCTACCCTTTCGGGTAAATCTACAAACTTTAGTAGATAAGGTAGATACCTACCTATGTATTCGAAAAATATTCATATTAGTATCGTACCTTTCATCTGTATTATTATCGATTCGTTCTGGTTTACATTATCAGTGACAACGTTCAAATTCTTAGCACAATGTGACAACTTCTCTCTTGCGTCATGTAACTCTCTTTCTATCACCCTATTTTGAACAGTTAACGATTCTTTTTCCTGCTTGAGTCTGTCAATATCTAAAAGTTGCTGTGTTAATTGTCTCTGTAGCATATCTTTGTCAGCATTGGACCTTTCTAGCGCGTCTCTGCAGCTTCTAAGTTCTTGTTCCGTCGTTGATAAATTTTCAGTAGTATTCATACATTTATTTTTTAACCTGGTTATATCCTGGACTAGTTCAGCTGCCTTTATGATTAGGCTTTCTGGGGAATGAGTATGTGCAGTATCACAAAAATCTGCTTCAAGGGCCGCAGACATTCGTCGTATTAGATCATGAAATTGACACCGGGCATTTTCTTTTTGCTGTTCTTCATTATGACATTCCATTTCAAGAGATCGTAACTTTTTTTCTAAATCTTTTATTTTTTCTTCACAGTACCTATTATCTCTCTGTAAAGTCTGTACAGCGATTTCGCTTCTTCCGTGTGCTGTCTGAAGATTTCTCTGTATTTCTTCGAGATCTTGAATTTTCTTTTTGAGAGACGATATAACAGCATTTTGTCGAGCATTTTGTTCTCGAAGATGATCAATCTCCACCTGCTGCTCAAGTATTCTTTGGTCTCGAGATAGCATTAGGTTTTTTAAGTCACTATTCTGAAATTATTGTAAATAATTTAGTAATTTGAAGGCACTTTGTAATCAACTCTGTTGATAATAAGATAAAATCACTCGCACTCTACCTAGTTAGTACTTACTTCAGATATCAATTTATCTCGCTTATACTGAAGAGCTGCCAAATCACTTCTCAGGCTCGTAATTACGTCATTACCAACGTCCGCTTCCATCTGAAGAAACAATCGTCAAATTATAATCTGCACGGTTGCATCAATACAATAAGTACTGTTGATACAAATATCGCGCATAGGGTCAAAAATCTTACAAAATTCTTCCATTATTAAAGTAGTGGTGGTGTTTTTTACGAAAAAGAAGCAGACGAGCGAGTTACTCGTGGCGAACGGAACACGACTAGTAGTGAAGTCAAAGTACTTCCTGTTTGAAATGTAGCGTGATACGGCTCATGATGCCAGGCTTACCGACCGAGAGTCACGATATCTTACTCACCGACCTACATACAAACGAAGCTACCAAATTTACATACGACAGGGGACTGTTGCCTGCCTACCAGCCCCAAATCACATTTTTATAGACACAATAATTGGTTAGATGGTTATTTTCTTGCGATGTCATTGCTGTAATCCATTGAATCTATGTTTGGGGTAACGGAAACGGGTACAGGAAAGTTGTCAATGTCGCTGTCGTCATCAAATTTGTCTAATGAAAGATTGAATTACGAAGCTAAAAACGTAATCTAATTTAGATAACAATATTTTGTAGCGACATACATAATCCATACCTTTGAGTTTGATTGGCAGCCTGCGTGACATAAAGTTAGGACGTTCGACTAGCAGATGTAATACTTAATTTATTAAATATTCCATAACATTCTACACAACGCTATATAGACCCATGGTAAGCTTAAATAGCTTGTGTTATGGACTCTAGAATGCAGATAAACAGACTTAGATACTTTTTTTTTTGTAAATACATAAATATTATACATAGAAACACTCAGACCAATGCAAATACGCATATTCATGCATACAAATATTTACTGAGCGGGGATGAAACCCGTGCCTCATGCGTAGCGGCCGCGTTCACAACGCCACGGAGGCTGTCACCTACTAGACATATAATATTTAATAATTGTAGTACTTAATTAATACTATTTCTTAATTAAGTACTTACTACCATTAAATTATAAATTTTTATTAATTAGGAAGGTAACCATTTTTGTAAGTAGATCACTTATATACTTGTACATTAAGCATTAGGTACATCGATCATCTTAATGAACAGAGTAGGTACTCCAAATGATCTTAATCCCTTAGTTCGTCCCCTCCCTGTTGACTGTCTGTTTCAGTATTTAGCACACACCTTTAATTCAGACAGTAATAGATACAATTTATATCAATAACAGTTGAATTACCTTACATTTTAAGATCATCTTGATACTTTGTAATCAATAAATCTCAGACGCTAACTGTACCTACCTACCTATGCGTATTTAATAAGATACTTTTGCAAGAGAGCCGCCTCCGCTGGTGCGGCCACGTCTTGCGGCAACCGCCCAGCTACGTGGGCAACAAATGCCTGGCAATGGCGCCCCCACCCGGTCCAGGTAGAAGGGGTAGGCCCAAGAAGTGCTGGCTTGGCGTCGTGGAGGGTGACATGCGTGAAAACGGTCTCACTACCTTGGACGCCCAAGATCGTGCGAAGTGGAGGAGGAAGAGCCGGAAGGCGGACCCTGAGCTCCGAGGGCACCGTGGCCTCGGATGCAATCAGGACTAACGTCTTTATGTGGATGATGATGACTTTTACACAGTATTTTACGCCGTCCTTTGAGAATGCCGTGAGGCAAAACCGGTCAGGTTATAAAATTAAATAACTGTGGCAAATTACAAGTGTCATTAACCATGTGTAGCAAGTTCCAACAAGTGCACTCGAGCAACAGTGTAAACAATTTAAGTAAAATTATTTGTTTGAGTACATAGCGCAAATAGCTAATTTCCAGGCTTGTTTGCTCACCTCGCATGATGATAGCCAAAGTAACGGGAACTTTCAGACATATAGGTCACCATTGCATATTGTACCTACTACTTCACAATAATAATGCCACAATGATGGCCTTCAGTTTGATGGTTTCACCAGAAGCTTTTCACATCCTGCTAGTACTACTTATGTTTTTTATGGGACACTGTTGTAGGACAGTACTTACAATACATACAACGGTGAAAATTTCGACGGAATAATTAGTCACGAAAAAATACGCAAGGCTAACAAAAACTAAGTACTTAGGTAGGTATCTTATTATAAAGGTCAAAGTTATCAAAACAATACACCTACTTTACATATTATTGTTGTCAATGTCTTTTGTCATAAGTATTTGTTATTGGAGCAAGCGATATAGGCTCTTAAAGAGGGCCACATTCCTTCCCCGCAAAAGTATACAATAAACATATCTATAGGTACATTGCGGGAAATCCGTACGAGGTACGAGACAATGCACGCTACCAAACCAACCCCACTAATGAATATTTTTTCCAATTTCCTGCATAGAGGTATGTAAATATTTATAGCATACCGTATTGACCTTTTCAATCTTTAAATTGAAGCACTTTATGAAAATGGTTCTTTCAGACGTTTGAAGGTAGATACGAAATATAATAGACACTATTATAAAATGCGAGGAAGGGAACTGTAAGATTGGCGCACATGAGTTTACACGATATTATCATGGACAATAGAGACGGCAACGCCTCTTTCCCAGGTAGACTCTTTATTTATAAGGAACATAAAAGTACCTAAACTGAATGCTGTAGCTGTACAAATGAGAAGTTTGAGGAAGCTGATGTGCCCTTAATAGCCCAAGTGAGGAACAGTGTTATTATTACTTATATGCAAACATCGGGGGGTCTGATGGAAATAGTAGTGACCAAGATCTTTAGATAGTCCGAATACAAAGAGGATGGATGATACAGATTTATGGGGCGAGCGGCTTACCTAGTACCATAAACCTAATATATGTATCTACTGTGCCTACGTCCCTACTTATGCCAATCAGATCGGAAACCTTTTTAAGTTTTTCGTAAGGTAGGTAGGTAGTAGGTAGTAGGTACTACGCATGAAAGGTGTAGGTATGCCAGGGTCGTAGCAAGTGGAAAGGTGTCTCATCCTATCCCAATGGGGAAGACGTCCAAAAATTCCATAATTATATTTCAACTATAATAAATTGTTACATAAATGTGAAAATACTTAGCCAACCAAGCTTTTGTCATGTAAATAACCCGCCTCGGGTCGTGTCTGGTGCAAAGGAGCCCAAAATCAGGCCACATTTCCGCGCTGGATCGCAATGGCTAGTAGGTAAGATCCGGAGTGAGAGTCACCAGTCCTTTCACTTATTCGTCGACCTACATCAGCCACCAGTTTCTTTATTTCTATGCCCTAACAATTCTTAATAATCTAGAATTAAATGGTTTTTTTTCTTTCTTTTTTTCTTTCTAACTGCCGATGTCTCGACCGCGACTGGCACCACGATATATTGAGGCTCGATGGCGAGTACCTACTGACACAGGTCCCATCCCACACCAAACACCCACCCCTTTTCCAAGGCATGAGAGTTAACTGTCGAATCTCTTGTCATCCAATCTGGACAGGCCTGGCAGCCGAAATCATATCTCTCGCACCCCGTGGAGCGGGACCCATGGGGGCGGCCTTACCTTAAGGTAAGGGGCAAACTGCGCCCCCGGGCCCCGCCGTTCGGAATCTGGTCCACCGGCGGAAAGCGATTATGGAGGCCTGTCGCAGCCTCGCGATGTCCGCTGACCACCTGTAGACCTGACGCCTCGGATTATAGGGCAAAGCCCTAGGCATAGCCGCGTCGCTGACACGTGTCATGGCCTCCCGGAACCACGCTGCCTCATCGTCTATGTCGACAGGCCCGTCCGGCGCAGAGGCCCTGGCCTGTACGATGGCGGCCTCCAGGAGGACCTCCCAATCCAGTCGCTTAAGCTGACCTCCCGCCTTGTGCTGCCTTCCGCATTCCTTTCTTCATTCTTCCCGAACAGTCTCAAGAAGCCATGCCAGAGCGTTGGCTGCACCCTTAATTTTGGGGGTAGACTTCAGAGATGTTTCGCGAAGTCCTATCACCGGTCATCGAGCACGTGCCTCATTTGGGGCTTAATACTTTCATTTGGGGCTTAAAGCCGATGGAAATGCCTCCCATTATGAGGCTAATTCCCGCAGGTGCCACCGCGGACAACCGATTAACCCATTGAGTGCCGACTACGTAATATTACGTAAGGTAGGTTAACAGGAGACGCCAACTACGTGTTAGTACGTAAACGTTTCTTATTGATTGTAGGGCGCTCCATACCTTTTGGCCTCCTGCAACGTTCGTTTTCATACTACTTGGCACCTCAAATAAAGCCCAATATACAAAAATAGTAACTTTATTGTTTCTAAAAATCTAAATCTAATATACTTTGGTATCATGAATTACACAGTCTACTCTTGAGATCAATATATTTCTAAGTAATCATTATAACAAAAACACGTAATATTTGTTATTAAATCAACACTTATAGTGATTTAAAAAAATAATAAGCGAATTCAGGATCTGTGTGGTAAATTTAAAAAAAATTGTTTACACACAAAGCTGGCTTTTCAGTACAGGTAGAACATACAAAAGATGATTCCTTCCGTATTTTATCTAGTGACAGTCTCTAAGCGCGTGCGGTGCATAAGACCCACCATGGAGGACTGGATAGAGAGGCCACACGATAGCCTCTCGTACCGGCTGACGCAGGTGGTTACCGGACACGGGTGTTTCGGGAGTTACCTATGTCGGATGCGGCAGGAGCCAACGTCCGAGTGCCATCACTGTGATGCGAGCGAGGACACAGAGCTGCACACGCTGACCGGGTCCTAGTGGCGGCTCTAAGGGTGGGAGTCCCCACACTCGCCACTTTGCTCACAGCGATGGTACGATGCGCGAACGCTTGGGGTGCGGCTGCCTCCTTCTGCGAGTAATTAATACTCGAGAAGGCCTGGCGGTGATCGGTAGAGCCTGTCCCCCTAGCAGAAGCAGGTCGCGGCAGCGGTGCATAGTGCGCCTCCCCGTATCTACCCAGGGCTAGATGGGGACACTGGTCCCCACAACCCGAAGGGGGCCATCTCGAAAGAGATGGTCCTGGGTCTGCCGGGGTGCGAGAGATATGCTTTCGGCAATCTCACCTATTCGCACGATAAAAAAGCGCGTGCGGCGCGACACTGAATCACACATGTAATAAAAAAAGTACGATTGAAGCTAAAAGAAGAGGGGTAGAACACGTGATTGCTATTTATACATGTTAGAACGGGATAGACAATAGTCTGTGTTCTATCAGGTATATACGCAGTATTACGTAGGTAGGTAGGTACCACTAAAATGAATTTTGCTAACTGTGCCTGTGTACGTAATACTGCGTATACGCAATGTTACGAATTCTGGCATCCTACTATATGCTTATATGTATACGTGATGCCAACTACGAATTCGATTACGTAGTAGACCATTTGTATGGTGGCCACCAGGTTTGGTCTGACGCTTAACTTCGGCATTCAAAGGGTTAATTCACCTGAGTTCTCACGCGCATGGTGATATCCATGGTGGAACGCCTCTGGTGAAAGTCATTTGGGCCTTCCGGTAGGTCTGATCACATTTTTGAGAGGTCCTCGACGAGGCATTTTGCAATAACATATTTATAAGAGTTTGCACACCTCGTCGAGCAACGCTATGGGCCAGTAGGTGGACGGCGAGGTCCACCGAGCGGAGCAACGGTGGCGCCCGGAGGCGCAGCTTGCTTTTTACCATAAGGTAAGGCCGCCCACCATGGGTACCACTCTAGCGTCTCCAGCAGTTCGTTGCGGACCACAGATTTAGTCCGCATTATTTTCGCCCCTTTGATGGCCTCACCCTGGGTACGCCCATGTCTACGATGCGTCCTCATCTTACGCCTTTTCGGTTTGTCCCGCGCAGGCTTTCCTTTTGGGGTTGCGTGGTACACGAGATGATGAACGAACGAGTCACATTATAGAAAAGTAACCTAACTTCAGTTCTTTGTTAATTACTCGTATGAAGGATAAAATGATTTATTTCAGTGCAGCACTACCTTAATAGCAACTATGTAACAGTTTATCGTCAGCATACTATACTAACTTCTCCCCTTATCAAAAAAGCCAAGAGTTGTTTCTTTTTACATCAAAGAACACGTGCGAAATGTGGTCAAAATCGGTTAATGCAGAGGGCGTTGCAAGGGAGTCGCCGAGCTAGACATCGGAACAGAAACTCCTCCTCCTCCTAACAGAAACCTTCTTGAAACGGACTGACTCGCTCGGTCAAACACAAAAAATAAACAATTACGTAAGTAAGTACCTAGGCACCAACTAAGTATTAGCAATTAGGTACTATTAGATACCTTTATAGCGCATGGCTGGACGCACAATGGCCCAAGAGAAGAGCTAAGTGCGGGCAGAGAAAGAGTCCCTATCCTATCCTAGACAGGGGCGGACCCAGCTTTCCAGCCAGGGGGGGGTCATAGTCAGAGTCAAGATAATGGAGTCCATTATCAACTGCCAGCTCCTTCGGAATCTGGAGGGTTATCAATTACTCAGTGACCAGCAGTACTGTTTCCGTAGGGGTCGGTCAGCTGGTGATCTTCTAGTATACCTAACGCATCGTTGGGCACAGGCGATCGAGACCAAGGGAGAAGCCATGGCGGTTAGTTTTGACATAGCGAAGGTCTTTGATCGGGTCTGGCAAAAGCGCTTTTATCAAAGCTTTCTTCTTATGGACTTCCCGAGAAATTGTGCGAATGGATTGCGAGCTTTTTAACAGACAGAAGCATAAAAGTCGTAGTCGACGGTAAATGCTCTGACTCTATGTCTGTGAATGCTGGTGTCCCTCAAGGTTGTGTGCTGTCGCCTACTCTGTTTCTCCTCCATGTCAATGACATGCTGCAAATTAGGAGCATTCATTGTTATGCGGACGTCAGTACGAGCGATGTCCTCTCTATGCCGGCCGCACAAACATTTCTCGGGAAAACGTCAAGATAAAGTTTCAATTTGGGGTAGACTTAATTTGGTCCGATTCAACCCCACAAATGCACAAGTTTGTGCGTTCACCGCTAAAAACAGCCATTGGTCGTATTCCCTTTTTTTTATCGTGCGAAAAATCCCCCCGGATACCACCTCCACGGAGCCGATGGAGGCGGTTATGTCGGACTCGAACCAACCCAAACGCACGCCGTCCTTGGTTGCCGGAGGTGAGATTGCCGAAAGCATATCTCTCGCACCGGCAGACCCAGGACCATCTGCATTTCATTGATTTTCAAGATAGCCCCCTTCCGGTTGTCCCCATCTAGCCCCGGGTACGGGGAGGCGCACTTTCGCGCTTCTGCTAGGGTGATCGTATTTCCGCGTTTTGAGAGCACCCCCTTAACTGTCTCAGCCGATATTGAAATACTTGGTGTTGAGCGAAGTCCAGTTTCGCGGTCATTTAGAGGGTAATGCTCAATTAGCCTCGAAGACAGTACAGACAGTATTTCACTCCAGCTTACCACTAACAACTTTATAAGGCGCAAGTACGGCCACATATGGAATACTGTTCTCATCACTGGGCAGAAGCATCTCAGTGCCAACTTCTCCCTCTGGACCACATCCAAAAGAGAGCGACTCGAATAGTCAACTGCCAGGATGTTTCAAATCGGCTAGAATCTTTGGCACTGCGTAGAGATGTGGTTCTATCGTCTATACTATGGGGAGTGCTCCGAGGAATTGTTCGGATTGATCCCCGCCGTCTCTTTCCGCCATCGTTCCACGCGACAGCAGTTCCACACTCACCATCTGGACAGCTGGCGGTCCATAACTGTGCGTTTCTCGAGAAACTCTGTCCTCTGCCGCACGATAAAGAGCTGGAATGCTCAGCCCGCATACGTGTTTTCCTCCTCTTACACTCCCGGGCGTGAAAAGGCGTCTATCAAGGCCGCCAAGTTAGGGACCACCATTTTTCGTCCAATGGCACCGAGAATGGTGGTCTGCATCTTCTGGACTGCACGCCAGCTTTATTGTCATCTAGAGGGGTGCAGTCAATTGACGGACCAAATATTAAAAAAAGCCCACCTCGCACAACTAAACTGTGGAATGAACTGTCGCTAGCGGTATTTCCGAACCAATACGCCCTTCAAACCTTCAAGAAAAAAGGGTACTCTTTTTTAAAAGGAAGGCATGCACTTGTGACTCCTCTGGTTTGCGGGTGTCCATGGGCGCTGGTGATCGCTTACCATCAGGTGATCCGTCTACTCGTTTGCCTCCCTATTCCATAAAAAAAAACAATCGCTTCCTCTATAGGGTTCCGTAGCCAAATGGCAAAAAACGGAACCCTTATAGATTCGTCATGTCTGTCAGTCTACTTATAATAATTATGCATACAAAGTGTATTTTTGTAAAGGCAGCTACCTTAACCGTTGTACTTACAGCAAAATGTTCTTTGGAGACCTTCCCAAACTTTTTGAGATAATTTGAACTGCATTCACAGATTTTGGAAAAATCGTACAGTCAACAAGAAAAATGGTAAAAATGTAAAAAGAAAAATTGGTAGCAATTGATCCCATTTCTTGAAACATTTACTTATACATATTTTATTTTGTTCAATTTATGCAAACTTACCTATATGAGATTTAGAAAATAATCAGAAGACGATCTGCCCAGGGGGGGGTCATGACCCCCATGACCCCCCCCCCCTGGATCCGCGCCTGATCCTAGAACATTGCTGGACTAAAAAAGGGAACATCCTAGCACAGCTAGAGAATTCTTTTCATGTCTAAAGCTGCCTTTCCACCAGAGATGTGATATGCTTACGTTGCTATAATCCATCAATCACAGTCGTTGGTCCACATAGCAAATTGGTGCGTGTGATGGTGCAGAATATGCAGTCGGTAGGTACAGTACCTCAACTAACGATTACATCTTACTCGCTACGCTACATAGCACAGCACAAGTTTTATAGCTTAGCTTTAACCTCCTAGCATAGCTGCATACTTAGCACATCGGATACCTCCCCCGCCGGAGCCGGAAGGGGAGGTTATGTCGGACTCGAACCGACTAAAACCGCACGCCGACTGTGGGTCGTGGTGCTAGGCCGGAGGTGAGGCCTAGGTACCTACCTAAGTCTCATCGTTCAGTCTGTCTACGTCTATAAATGCTAACAGGGTATTGTTTACCTCGGTAGGAGTCTTGCTGCACAATGCCTCGTAAATTTTCCAATTTTCTACTTCCTCGTTACTTTTTTCTTCTTCCATTACTGTATGTTTATACTAAGGTGCCACCAACTTGCAAATATTTCAACATACCGTTTAACTCAGCTACCGTGTCACAACACAATACACACAATACTTGCGTTGCTATGAACCTCGTTGATGTAAACACAAAAATCGATTTAGGTTTCGGTTAACAACACGAATCACCTTCCTCCTTCCCTGCTTAGGTATACTTAGTTTGAGAATTTTATGTTCAAGCTCGAGACTCTCTTTGGCGGTAGATCTATTTTGCAAACAAACCCTATGCCTGGTTTCTCTTTATTTATTGTTCTTAATCTTTATATTTTTCTTAGTGTAAACGCTGTTTGCGCTTCGGCCCACAATGACCACATCTCAAAATGGACATCGAAAAAGACCACATTTTTCAAAAGTCCAAAGGCTAGTGCAGTGCTGCTTTGGCTTTCAGCACTGACGGCACAGATACCCTGTGCTTATAGGGACGGCAGCACGAGTAGGTATGACTCGCAGTGTTGTAGATACTTACACATCCATAAGCCACGGTAACTACCTACTTTCCATCAGGTCGGCCGTGTGCTTTTCTGTCATCTAAGAGGAATAAAAAAAGCTACACAATCTGACTTGGATAGGTTAGGTTGATACACGGCCCACCTTCTAACTTAATCCTAAGGCTAATGCGTAACGCGTTCAGGTTTTTTTTAATAACCGAGCAGAAATTAGGTAAGTCTTTTGCCTAGCTGTTTAATCGAATGACTGAACATTAAGAATAATTTTAGCTAGGTAACCTGACTAAAAAGCCGGCCAAGTGCGAGTCGGACTTGCCCATGAAGGGTTCCGTAGCAGCAAGTAATCGAATGAAAGGCGAAAATTGCGGTCTATGACGTATTAAAAAAACGAGTGCATCTGGACTGAGGGCCCAACTTGTCAAACGAAATGAGACTTATAGGGCATTTAGTAAAAATTAGTAAAATTCCAAAACGTAAGATAAAACTGTTATGATCAAATAACTTGGGCCCTCAGTCCAGACGTTTGCATGAAATGAAATAGCCCATAGCTCAAAAAGTACCTACTAACCCTAGGTTAATCATTTTTATTTTAGAAAATAGGTCTGAATTTCTAAAATATTTTACTAATTTCCCATATTTCTATTGGTTGTAATTAATGTGAAAATCAATGTTGAATTTGATCAAAACGTGTGAACTGAGGGCCCAAGATTAACCTTGTAGAATAACGCAAATTGTATTAGGTCCTTACATATGAAATTGGCGTTTTGTATGGGAGGAACAAAAAGTCGAATATTTTTAAATATAATATATTTAATTAATCAAAGTATGAACCATTGTTTTCTATGCACTTTTGCCATCTCATAGGTAGTTCATTGATCCCTTTACTAAAAAAACCAGTCGGACGGGAATCAATAAAATCTGTGAATGCGATTTGGACTGCCCCATCAGAGTTGAATTTTTTCCCTTGCAAGAAGTTGTCCAAATTTCGAAAAGAATGGTAATCTGTTGGAGCAAGGTCCGGGGAGTACGGAGGATGTCTTAGACATTCCAATTGAAGCTCTTCTAATTTGGTAGCCGTCTGTTGTGCGGTGTGTGGTCTAGCGTTGTCGTGAAGCAGCAGTGGCGTGGAGCGATTGACCAGCCTAGGTTGTTTAGCCGCTAGCTTTTCCATCATTGTTTGCAATTGCTGACAATAAACATCAGCCGTAATAGTCTGGCCAGATTTGAGAAAACTGTAATGAACAATACCGGCACTAGTCCACCAAACGCTCACAAGTAACTTTTTTGGGGCTAATTTTCGCTTGGGGCAGGATTTGGCGGAAGATGTTGTTCCCGCCATCGTCGATATGTGGTGACGACGGACACCGTGGTGGTTTAGTGGGTAGTCTGGCCTCCTTCGGAGGCTAGGAGTCCCACACGAAGCTCACCCTCTGCCCCCGTGGGGGGTGAGCGAAGTGCTTTAACGCATTCCACCACGTATAAAAAAAAAAAAAGGATTTGGCTGGCTGGCCAGGATCCAACCATTGCGCTGAGTGCTTCCGATTATCGTAAAGAATCCATTTTTCATCACAGGTAATGATTCGGTTTAAAATACCTTCATTATTGTGCCAGTTCAGTAATGTAACGCAGTAGTCGACGCGCGTTTGCCGGTTTGAATCAGTCAATTCGTGAGGTACCCACCTTTCAAGCTTTTTAATCTTCCCAATTTGCTTCAAGTGAATTAAAAAAATATTTTTTTTTTTTACCAAATCTTAATACAATTTGCGTTATTCTAAAAGGTTAAGCCTAGGCAGTAAGTCAGAAAATCTTGGGCCCTCAGTTCAGACGTTTTGGTAAAATTAGTGAATTAAAACAGTTTTATCACTAACACCGCAGCCTGCAGCTAACTCGGACGTGGTTTGCGATGGATCCGCTTCCACAATAGCCTTCAATACTTCATTATCAACTTGGGTCTCAGGCCGTCCACGGGGTTTGTTCTGCAGGTCGAAATTTCCAGAACGAAAACGTTGGAACCAAGAACTGTGTTTTCTTTTGCAACATGACCGCCATAAACATCATTCACCCTTCGAGTCGTTTCCGCAGCACTAGTGCCACGGCGGAACTCGTATTCGTAAATATTGCGATATTTTAAGTTTTCCATTTTGTAAAATGAGTGACGCAAACAGAAGAAAAAAAACAAATGAATGACGGTCATCGAAGCACAAATACATGAGTAAATAGCTGTACAAATTTGAATTTGGAATTCCTTACCAAAGAGGAGAAAATCGTGATTAAAGTGGCCAGTACGAAAAACGCCAATTTCATAATATATGTAAGTAAGGAATATTATAATATACACTGACGGACTCATAAACTGCATCAAAGTAATAGACGACTTTGAAATAAATATTTTAACCAAGTATGCATACTTTCTATACAGATTTAAATTGAAACCTCTAGATTGGTTCGTGAACTTTATAACAGCGTAGGGTCATATCTTTAAGTTTAAGTTTATGTACTGGAAAGGACCTTAAGACTTTTTTTGAAGAAAAAACAGAAATTTAAGAAAAATTGGTTTAATTAAAAAATTGGTTTTAACAATAGACACAAACTTTATGCAAGGGTTTATTTGTGTTTTAATAAGGTGTATTACCCCCACGTGCCCTTATTACGGATTCTAATCGGTTCCGCATAGATTTTATAAGGGTTTTTAAAAGATCTTGCGGAATATTGTCCCATTCTTCTGAAAGTGCTGTTCTTAGTGCTGCCACTGTCGTGGGCGAAGGGTTTCTCGCATATACAGCTCTTTTTCAATTGTCCCAAACATGCTCGATGGGATTAAGATCCGGGCTGCGTGCTGGCCAATTCATTGTACGTATCCCAACCTCTTCGCAATAATGTTGAACTTGTGCAGCTGCATGCGGCCGGGCATTATCCTGCATTAAAGTAAAATTTTCGCCTATGAATCCCATGTAAGGCACCACGTGATCTTCTAATATCTCTGTTATGTAGCGATGTGCTGTCAAACCCCCTCTATTACCGTTTTGACGGACCATGTCTATGAACACAAGTTCTGTTCGCCCGTTCATCGATATGCCACCCCAGACCATACATGAACCGCCTCCAAAAGGAACACGCTCCTCAATGCAACTTTGAGCATATCGCTCCCCACGTCGACGATAGACTCTTCTGCGACCATCTGCACCATATAAACATGTCCTACACTCGTCCGTGAACAATACAGAGGCCCACTGCTCTTCTGTCCAATTCAGGTGATGACGCGCAAATCTTAAGCGAGCTTGTCTGTGAGCTGTAGACAACTTTGGACCATTTGCTGGTCTAAAAGGGGTGATATCCGCTTCCTTTAACCTTCTTCTTATTGTTCGTGCACACACGTTTACTCCACGCACTTCATTAAGCTCGGTTTTGATGTTAACTGACGTGAGGAAACGATTTCGCAGGGAAGTTATAACAATAAATCGGTCATCACGACCTGTGGTTGCTCGAGTTCTGCCTGTACCACGTCTTCTCCTGTAAGAACCTGTCTCTACAAACCTTCTGTATATTCTAGAAACCGTAGACTGGTTTAAATTTAAATTTCTACCAATCGTTCGTTGATCCAAGCCCTCCCGCACCAATGCTACAATTTGTGCCGCTTGTTCGGACAAAGTATCCATATTATGGTTCAAAAACTCTCGATGTGTTAAAAAACTAACCCAACAATTATGCTGGTAACAATAATTCAATTGACAAAACAAAAAAAATCAATGAGAATCAATTTAAAACTTTGCTATAAATAACACGCAAATTTGATACTACAAGTAAATTTTCTTTTCCCGGCTATATTCATTTGTTTTACTGCAGTTCTATTTTTAAATTTAATTTTTTTTTTAAGATTAAGAGCCAGTCTTTCCATATTTATATAATTTAATCTAAAAAGTTTGCATACTTATTATAAAAAATCCTTTTAGAGTAAACCTGAACTTTGATGCAGTTTATGAGTCCGTCAGTGTATATATATAATATTAAGATTTAGTAAAAAAATTACTAAAATGTGAGATATTGCCCGTTCTCCTAAGTAGGTACCATACTTTAAGAGAAAATCGATTTTTTACTTTTCCATACAAAGAAATTTAGTAGGGTGCATATGAAATTATAATTTTTGGAATCGGTGTGAGCTAAGGAATGTTTGTAGTAAAAAACATAAATATAGTACAATATCTGTTGATATACGGTTGACAATTTGACATACATATAGTACAGCCGCCGCCGCCGCCGCCGCTCCTAAATGATGTACATATCTATAAAATATCACAACAGAGTGGACCTATACTGATATTAAATTTATGGTCACCCTACCAAAAAACAATTTCAATAAAAAATTAAAAGTATCAATTTTCTCTTAAAGTATAGTAGTTAGGAGAACGAGAGGTATCTCATATTTTAGTTTTTTTTTTACCAAATCTTAATACAATTTGCGTTATTCTAAAAGGTTAAGCCTAGGCAGTAAGTCAGAAAATCTTGGGCCCTCAGTTCAGACGTTTTGGTAAAATTCAATATTGATTTTCTTCTTAACTATAACCAATAAAAATATGAGAATTTAGTAAAACATTTTAGAAATTCAGGCCTGTTTTCTAAAATAGAAATGATCAACCTAGAGTTAGTACTTTTTGAGCTATAGGCTATATAATTTTATGCAAACGTCTGGACTGAGGGCCCAAGTAATTCGATCATAACAGTTTTATCTTATGTTTTAGAAATTTATGGTTGGTTAAGTTTTACTAATTACTAAATGCCCTAAAAGACTTATTTCATTTGAGAATGATATACAAATGGCCCTCAGTTCAGACGTTTTGGTAAAATTCAATATTGATTTTCTCCCTAACTATAACCAATAGAAATATGGGAATTTAGTAAAATATTTTAGGAATTTAGACCTATTTTCTAAAATAGAAATGATCAACCTAGAGTTAGTAGGTACTTTTTGAGCTATAGGCTATATAATTTTATGCAAACGTCTGGATTGAGGGGCCCAAGTTATTTGACCATAACAGGTTTATCTTACGTTTTAGAAATTTATGATTGCTTGCATTAAGTTTTACTAATTTTTTACTAAATGCCCTATAATTCTCATTTCGTTTGACAAGTTGGGCCCTCAGTCCAGATCATGGAGAAGGAAATGATAGCGGAGTTGTTGCAAGGCAATCGAGTCGCGTGCCATCCAAACGTCAAATGGACTCATTCGGTATTATACCTATGACGTCCTTCGGCTTTTGACACCCCGCGCTCTTCCCACCCGCATTCGGCAACGCGTTTTTATTAGGAGAAATATCATCTCCGTTACTTAATAATATTCTGTCCTCCGTGGTCCAGATGCACACCCACATTCATGCCTGTTCACGGAGCATCACGACTATATTCAGTATACTATAGAGTTTATTGAATATCGCCGGCGATAGTCTGGAACCGCGCTAACACGAAGCATTTAGGATGATGAATTTGTGCCAGGTGTATGGTTTTAATTTAAATCATGGTTTTTTGTCATGATCATGACATTGACAGCAATATTAAATGCGACACATTTTAACTCGGCAGATTTCGAACATGTTACTAAAAAAAAACAATTATGCGAAAAATAGACACTGTATTAAAGAAAAATATGTATCACAATAAAGACTTACATAAACTACAAAGTAATAAATCAACGAAATGCCCAGGTCATTATTTCGAGATTCAAGGTATTCTTGAAAAGAACACAAACACTATATATCCTATCAATCCTAATAGAATTTAGATTAGGCCCTGGTTTATTCAAGATACAAGAGCATTTATGGTTCTAACAACAAATATGTTGTTCATCTTACATACATAGTCAGTGGAATGAGTCATTACTATATGAAGTAATTGGGCTTTTAATAACACTTATATCGACTTAAATCTAAGGATTCACATTTATCAATATGAGCCTATGGCATTGGCACTTTTAAACAAACAAAATATGACTGTCCTCGGTGGTTTGAGACTAGCGGACGCCGTTAAGCAAGTACAAAAAAGCAACAACGATTCATAAAAGCTGCTCATTCATCACCTTACAACCGTTGGTTCAGCACAAAATTATGAAACAATGTAGGAATATTAACTGAGGTAAGCAAGTCAATCAACACTTGCAAATATGTACGCTAAAATAATACTTAAGCTGAAATACTAACAGTGGACTCTGACAGTAGTGTGAGTCCAACAGTCCAAAAAGTATAATCAAGTATTGTTTCAGCCATCTTATAGTAAGGGGGCGTCCATAAATTACGTGAGATGTTTAAGGGGGGGAGGGGGTCGAGTCAAATCTCATCTAATCTTACGTTGGAGAGAGGGGGTGTCTCGGCAAATATCACGCAATTTTTTTTCGGATTGAAACGAAAAAAAATTATACTATTTTGGTCTATTTAATCCAGATTATAATGCATTCCCATCACTCAGGTTGATGAACGTATGACAATTCCGAACTATAAAGAGCATGACGGAAAGTTATTCGCTCCATTTATATTACGCCACTGCCTACCCATTCAACCGCTGAATGCTTCATCAGCACGCCTTATGATCTCTATTGCCCAAGTGTACGTGATGATTTAGAGAAAAGATGCTGCAGTACTTTGCATCTATCACAAGAGCTGCAGAGCACAGGCGAGCAGCCCACACTGTACCAGCTAAGCAAGCGTGTATGTTCCGCAAAGTGTTCAAAAAAGAAAAATGTTCCTCACAGATTGTCACAAGACGAGCTAATGAGTTACTGTGCGCAAGCGCCAACGGCTTAGAGTGGCTAGATCAGAACGAAGTTGAAGGAACAGATAATTTTACTGAAAATCATATGGACATGTTGGTTCCAATAGTCTCTCTTGAGACCGCGCATGATTCTCCATGGACTGAATTAGAGTAGATATTCTTTTTTTTAATCACAGTAGTCACGATTTAAGTATTCAATTGTTAAATTTTTATTGCACTTATAACTCTCAGCAATATTGTTTACTAGTAGTAAATAGAAGTACGAAGTAATTTTTTTTCAATGCTACGTAAGAAACCCACATTTTGAAAAATCTCACATGAGATTGGGGGATGAATAAAATCTCAAGACATCTCACCATAAACTACAAAGTAATAAATCAACGAAATGCCCAGGTCATTATTTCGAGATTCAAGGTATTGTTGAAAAGAACACAAACACTAAATCAATCCAATAGAATTTAGATTAGGCCGTGGTTTATTCAAGATACATGAGCTTTTATGGTTCTAACAACAAATATGTTGTTCAACTTACATACATAGTCATTAGAATGAGTCATTACTATATGAAGTAATTGGGCTTTTAATAACACTTATATCGACTTAAATCTAAGGATTCACATTTATCAATATGAGCCTATGGCATTGGCATTTTAAGAAAATTTAAAAAAACACCTCACGTATTTTATGGATGCCCCCCTAAGTAATTGTCCTTTATATTTCCTGTAAATATTTATATTTACAGGAAATATAAAGTGTCCGACAGAGAATAGTGCGGCGAATTGTGCAGTGAATTCGCTGCAAGGAACGCCAGTTTGTGTGCGTATTGGCACACAGATGGCACGCGGACTTGTGCCGAGCAATTAAAATAAAGATGGGTGAGCTTGTAGGTCAGCCATTGAATCTGTAACAAATTAAGTAAATTAAAATATGGAATGCGGTAGCCTAGTGGTATGGGTAATGGACTGCTGAGACGAGGTCTCGGGTTCGATCCCTGGTTTACCATGGCACACACCAATGACTTTTCGATGCTTTTCGAAGTTATAAACCTGCGATAAGGTTTATAAGTGCCCGGTTAATGGCAATAGGCTCGCCACCTATTACATTGGGACCTAAACATAAACTGGCGAAATGTGGGTGTTAGCACCTCTGCCTACCCCTTCCGGGAATACAGGCGTAAGTTTATGTAAGTTATAAAATATGGAATGCAACATAAAAACCAAGGCTAATATTAAAACTGCTATTAGTGGAGTACTGTTAGATTCATTCCTTGAATTTTAATAGAAAGTTAACAATTTGACTTGAAACAAAGGTTTCTATGACGGTTCATGATGGTGCCTGGAGATCTAACGGCTCCATACTGTACCAGGTGATTTTGTAGTAGTTTCGATAGCAAAGTTATCTAGAAGTATTATGACTATAAAATCGGTTTTAAAATCAGCTTGTGTACACACACAGCTGTAAAATCAGTCTGCATACATAAAATAAAACAGTATTGTATTTACCCGATCTGGAGGGAGGCCCGTTGTGTCTTCTATGATATTGTAAGCAGTTGGTGATATAGTCCCCTCACGTACATTTTGAGACACTAAGTAGAAGTCATATCTGTAAAACAAGAAATATAATTAAGATGGCAAGCCTGATATCATTTTAGCATGGAATGTCTGCTGTTGAAGATCTAGAAATAGGTGCCCAGAAACCAAGATAGCAAGTAATTATTATTTAAGACAAAAGGTATTGCTTATACCCCTTCTCTGTATACCTATATAGGTGTACAAATGGGACTTGTTCGTTACTGACATGAGTCTGACACCAAGCACATCAAATTTAATTAAGATTTTCAGTCTGGAACCCTGTGGGATTTTACCTGTCACAAACCTAGTCCAGTTGTCTAAGGATCTGCGAGTCCAACTATTAAAAGCTCAATTCTTACATACACCGTCATTACAACATGTCAAAGTTTCGCCAACACATCAGCATCCTTTAATATTCAAGAAAGGGTTGCAAAAGCCTTAGCAATTTTTTTTTCTTACCCAATAGCCATTTCCTATCCACCTATCCCAAAAAGTGTAGGTCTGTCAAGTCTTTGACTAAGACAAGTATTTCACTTGAAGGGTTGGTAAAATTTATAATAATAAATTCTGGTACTCACCGCTCTGGCAGTGTGACCACGTCGTCGATGACTGTACCGGGGCGGGGGTTTTCGCCTGTGCGTCCGCGATCGAGGAATATGCGAGTATTAATGCGTTTAGACACAATTATAAAGGCCAGCTTATATTCTGCGCCCGCATACACTTCAGCCAGTTTTTTCTTTATCTCAGCCACCTAAAATAAAAGACATCAAAGTATTATGTGCTGCAATATAATCTTGTCGTCTATAATCGTGGTACGTGGTGCTATCTCTATTCGAAACCTATAAAGTTATCGGGTAAGGTGTCTGAAACATTATGTTAGAGTTACTTTTCTTACCTCATGGCTGTGCACGTATGGAATTTGCCCGTCACCAACACCATCTCGGTAAATGAATATGCGTCCAGGAAGAGCGTCTAAAATACAATAAAATATTACATAAAATAAAACAAACAGAAAAAACACTTAAGATCAATAAAAGAGCAATACCAGTTTAACCTGTCAATGGGGTAGACTAGACTAATGATATGGTATGCACTAAGGAACTTACTATTCTTCTCTCTGTATTTTCTTAGTGCTGATGCAATATTAAAGCTCATATGTGCGCTGAGCTCTTCTCCGGAGGTGTGAGCATTGACTACAGAATAGTACTCTGTCATGTGGCGGTCAAGCGTGGCCACAAAAGCGCCGAAACTCTTCTCTTTGGAGCGCGTGTCATGGCATACGTCATACCCGATCACCATCACGCTGGTCAAAGGTATTTCAACTCGCCACGGACTTCCGCCAAGCTGTAGATATAGGTAAATTAATGTAAGTTAATTCAAAGCCATACCAATATTATAAATGCGAAAGTAACTCTGTCTGTCTGTATGTTACGCTTTCACGCCTAAACCACTGAACCGATTTTGATGAAATTTGGTATAGGGGTAGATTAGACTATGAGAAAGGACATGGGCTATGTTTGGTCACGATAACCGACATCCACGCGGGCGGAGCTGCGGGCAAAAGCTAGTAAGTCTATAAAGGCATCACTCAGGCAAGATAAGGCATGTAATGAATCAGCAGCCCAGGCCCAATGGATGCCAGTGGCAATCTTCTTTGGCAAGAAATGACCCAAGACAGCAAGCGGTTTTGGGCGGTTCGAGTTCCGACATAACCATCTTATTTAGTTAGATGTGACTGTTGTAGCTTACCTTACAATTAATTTGGATCGCAATTTTTGTGGCAATTGACATGGCCGATTTACTGGTCATATTTCGAGCACACACCACCTGCGTTGGCACGGCCCGGTCAACGGTGCACTTCTTCTTTATAGCCTCATAGCTAAAAGAAAAATAATGTTACTAAATGTTATGAAAAACAATCTATATTTTAACCATTTACAAAATGGCGGAATTTTAAATTTAAAAAAAAATTACAAACCGGTCAGGGAAATTCCTAGCCAGTACGCATAATATCATCGCCGGATTTTTCCTTGCTATAACCTGCTCACACATGTTGGCATATTCCATTGGTCCATCATTACGGATAGTCACTGAAACAAAGGTTTTAAAGTTTATAATGTTATAGGGTGGAGCGAATAGTTATCCTATCGGATGATGCTATAATTTTTGCAGTAAATTTTCTTA
This sequence comes from Eilema sororculum, assembly GCA_914829495.1. Lineage (NCBI taxonomy): Eukaryota > Metazoa > Arthropoda > Insecta > Lepidoptera > Erebidae > Eilema > Eilema sororculum. The sequence continues at coordinate 11,310,424 of OU618542.1, forward strand.
TGTAGTAACCTTGGTGAAGAAAATAGATATAAAATATACACGTCAATAAAAATAGGAGTGCATAGCTGACCGCATAAAGCAACTACAGACCGCATCAACGGATATAGCGTGCCATGAAAAACTATGTTCGGTAAAAGAGGCAAGGTTGAAAGTCACAAAATGGCTCAATTCCCTATATCTTACCGAAATTTTAGGTGCTCATGTAGTTATTGGTAATAGTCACGTGAAAGAATAATGTATTACTCGTATAGTATAGATATAACTATAGATGTAATTGTTGGTATCGAACGTTTATTCCAAACCCGACCCGAAAACTTGACCCGGTCGCGGGTTAGGTTAGAAACTTGGAAATTTGTTCCGAACGTAACCCTCTTCCTAACCTGACCCGACGTCTCGTTTCTATCATAACCCGAATTGCGCAGATCTGGCACTTCGCCGGCCGCTGCCGCGGCACGCTCGCTTCGCTCGCTCGGCTCGTGCATTGTGGTCACAGTTCTAACCTAACCTACAGAAGTTGGAATTACCGCACTTCGTCGGCTATTAAAAGTAACAGAAATATGCGCAATTCGGGTTTTGATAGGAACGAGATGTCGGGCCAGGTTAGGAATAGGGTTACGTTCTTTGTTTCTAACCTAACCCGCAACCGGGTCAGGTTCGGAATAATCAAAAATATTGTGAATGGAAAAGTATCGGTCTAATGTGTTAAGTCCAAAAACTCAGATGTCACCCGAGTAAACAATGTTTTCACGTGAATTATAAACGCTAGTATTGACACCCACAGGACAGGCTTTGCCTAGTGTGGGGTCACAGTATATTCAACATTGTAATTCTTTTTAGCAATAAATGATTTTTGATTTTTATTTTATTTTTTATGAATGTGATAATGTAAACATCCAGTTTGTTACTGGTTTCATAGAATAATAATTAATCTTTTAATAATAATAATTAGTCTTTCTCAGCACCACCTACAGTTGACTGGTAGAGAATGACTGTGGTATTAAGTCCACTTATGTACTTGTGTATGAACTTTTATGTAGTATTTTGATTAACCCCCGACGTAAAAACGACGGGGTGTATAAGTGAGTCATTCATCAACTCGCGGGCAATAAACTTGCGGGAAACCGCGAGTTGGCAACTTTCAATTTTTGATTATTTTCCTGTCGTCAACTCGCGCGATTGACAAAATTGACGTATTTGTGTACAGTCAGTTACGAAAACTTTGTAATAAATTTAATATAGTTTGGTACCTATTTAAAATGTAGATACTTTATAAGATATTTTAGGTTATGTTATAGAATATAGTATAATACAATGATATTACATACAAAAAAGAGGCAGATATGTTATTAGACTGCGCCTGGTGAAGACGCGAAAACCCTTTAGTCGCATTATGTCCAATTCGCAAAATGTCCAACTGTCCAGTTCGCAGTAGGTCCAGTTCGCAATTAGTCCAGTTCGCAATTGGTCCAGTTCGCAGTAGGTCCAGTTCGCAGTAGGTCCAGTTCACAATTGGTCCAGTTCGCGATTGGTCCAGTTCGCAAATGGTCCAGTTCGTAATTAGGGATCCTCCTTGATTACGAGAAGCTTTTTTGACAACCTTCTGAGAGGCTAGATTCAGGTCGAAGTAATAATGCAAGTAATTTATGATCAAAACTTTTATTTAAAAAAAAATCTAATGAAAGTAATTAATTTTAATCAAAGATTTGCTTTGATTTAAATAATTTGCAATAGCTGGCAATAACAAAACGCGGACATGTATTTGTTGTAGGATTAAAATACCTATGTTGATTCCATATTATAAAAATAACTTATGACTTAGCGTGATTATTCGATTTCATGAAAAAATTTTCATGAAAACTACCTACTAGGATTAAAATACCTATGTTGATTCCAGTTTATAAAAATACTTATAATTATGTTTTGATCATAATTATTACCAAATTATGATAGATATGATACATATTTTACATATTATTTGTTAAACAAAAGTGTTGATCATAAATTATAAATGCATTTTTACTTCGAGCTGAATCACGCCTCGCAAAAGGTTGTCAAAAGGGCCTGCCGTAATCAAAGACGACTCCTATTTTATGAACTGGACCAATTGAGAATTGGACATTGTGAGAATTGGACGTCCTGAGAATTGGACAATTTGCGAATTGGACGTTGTGAGAATTGGACAATTTGCGAATTGGACGTTGTGAGAATTGGACAATTTGAGCCCGCTGGACATTTTGCGAATTGGACATAATGCGACTAAAGGGCGAAAACGTCCTAATTGGGACGTATCGCATTTAGTATATGTCTGGCAAACGCCGAGTTGTCACGTATGTAAGCGCATAATAAAATTGCAATAAAAATGCCACCGTGTATTTTTAAAAATGTACAAATTACGACACTAAAATCAATAAAACACGAAGGACCTTCTATCACATGTAAGTACATACAATATTACCGATTTTTTAGTGTATTTCATTAAAATTAGTTTAATAATATTTTTAAAATAATGGCGGCAAAGAAAAAAGACAGAAATACTTTTTGATATGAGCACGACAAGGACACAACAACACCGCTTGCATAGATTATCAGTACAGATGCGACATAGGGTAATTTTCAGTTTACTGCCTACTAAAGTAATAATTTTGACCTGCTGTTCAGTTTTATTTGGTATTTAAAATTGAGTAACAATTTTTTTGTTTTATTTATTTGTTGTCCTTTAAATAATTGTAATAACCTAAATTTTTTTTCAAGGTTTCCGACTAATGAAGTTCGACTTCAAGAGTGGATTGCAATTGTTAAAGAACAACGAAATGAGTTTGACTGGACACCTTCAAAAAGCAGCAGAATTTGTACCAATAATTTTGAGGCCACTGAGAGATATACTTCGAAAAAAGGAACATTGCTCAGGAAGAATATACCTAAATAACTGACAAATATACCACTGTTCGGCTTCATTCTGCTCATAAAAATAATCCCAAAATAAAAAACTTTCTAAGAGGCAGAAAAGAAATAAATTAAATTTATTTGAAGCAGTTTATTTTTTCATTATAACGTCAGTACGGCACTATGGTTTTATTTTCGAGAAGTTTCCTAATTATCTTTTTGAATTATTATCTTTTTCCGAAATAAATAATGACGTATTATTTTTTAATCGAATTTCATTTCTTGCCTACCAACGAAATACCCCTTCTGTTTAACAAAATCATAATCTATACTTCGAAGCGATCCTTCAAGTGCAATCGTCCGAATCATTCCGAATTATAGCTATCTTTTTTACTCACGTGCTTATCCCATCTTTCGTACTACTTTAAAGCTATAATCAGCTCGGCGAACCTTGATCCCTATGACAGTTCATACTAGTGACGGGTCGTGTCGATATATCGCAACTTTTTATAGGCAAAGGCGTGACTTGCATTCAGCCACATCGATAAACATGTTTTTAAAATATAATCTACATTACTATAATTATAATGCTTGTTATATTTACAAGTATCCGTGTATTTGTATATGGGGTTGCCAATATTCCGATGCAGAGGTAACATGGTCGGACTGTATAATTTTAATGTGAATTAAAATTTTAGTTATAGCAACACTATCTGATCTGTCACTACGCTAGTACTGTCAGTTCGCTACGCCAGTACGAGTGCTAACGCCTTGTATGCGCCACGTGTTTTGTTGTGTCAACGGAATCCTTTGTTTATTACTATTGTTGTTTTCTGTTATTGTTATTGTTGCTGTTTTGTTTTTGTTGGTGTTTCAAAATGCCGAAAAGACTGAGAAAAACTGTACTCAACAGTGAAACGCGGGAGTTTGTTGTACGCTTGCGTGACTATTTTGCTCGCGAACTACAAAATGGCGGACCTTTGTTGCCACTTGACAACGTACGCGACCGTGTTGCTGATGCTTTGGGAATTGGCAAAGCTACCGTTTCCCGAATTACAAAGGAGAAGTTCGGCGAATCGTCGATGGAGGAGAACAAATTATCAACTCCAAAGAAGAAAAAACATAATAGGGCACGACCCGTAACTAACCCCGATGATTTCGACATGGCAGCGATACGAAACCATATTTACGGCTATTATTTTCGAGGTGAACTGCCGACTTGCACAAAATTATTAGCGTCGCTGAAATCGGCTGATTTATTTAAAGGTGGATTCACTTCTCTCAGACAGGTTATAAAAAAATGTGGATTTCGTTATGGGAAGTGTGACAAAAGAAAAGTGATAATGGAGCGGAAGGACATTGGATTGATGAGGTGTGATTTTCTACGACAAATAAAAAACATCGAGAACTGGGACAAGGTGGTTTATCTGGACGAAACGTGGCTCAACGCCAATCACTCAGTCTCCAAAACATGGACAGACGACACAGAGAAATCCTGTACCAAAGCACCAGAAGGCAAGGGCCAGCGTTTGATTATCTGCCACGCTGGCACAGCCAAAGGTTTTGTACCTAACTGCTTGTGGGCCTTCAAATCCGTGAAAACAAGTGATTATCACGAAGAGATGAATTTTGAGAATTTCAAGAAATGGTTCACAAAACTATTAGACAATTTAAACGAGCCCCACTACATTTTAATGGACAACGCCCCATACCACTCTGTGCAAATTAATAAAGCGCCTACCGCGAACAACAATAAAGGCGAAATAATAGAGTGGCTGCAAAACAATGGTGTGGCAGCTAATACTCAAATGCTGAAAAAGGAATTAGTTAGATTGTTGAACCTTCATAAACAGCAAACAAAGAAGAAATATTTCTTGGATGAGATGGCAAAATCAAAAGGGCACACCGTGATTCGGCTACCGCCCTACCACTGCCAATATAATGCAATCGAAATGATATGGGCGCAGATCAAAGGTGGGTTGATTTGTATTTATTTTAACATGTTTTTATTTAGGTCACTGGTGACTGTCTAGTCGGCTAGTACTATTTAAAGCTATTTTATTTCACTAGCAAATTGCATTTTTATTTTTATCCATGTGCTTATATCAATTACACACTTTTAACGTACAAAATTATGTACTTATAATGTACTTACCCCGATCTCGCTCTTTGACTTTGCATCATTTTCAATCTAAACCATTATTGTTTCAGGTTGTGCAGCCAGGCTTAACACCACTCCACCATTCACAGCTAATAAAATGCTTACGTTGCTACAAGAGGCATGTAGTCAAGTGACTCCGGACAATTGGAGGAAAGTGGTTGAAAAGACGAAAAAACTATGCTTAGATGATTGGAATCGAGACGTGCGATACGACAATATAGTAGACCAGCCGTTTTTAATAAACATAGGAGAAAGCAGCTGCAGTTCGGATTCCGAGTCTGAGACGCAATCGGTGACACCATTGTCAGATTCAGATTAATGTATATTAAAAAATCATAAATAAACCGCTTTTGTTTTATTTGAGTAGGTATATACAATAAATTTGTTAAATCTCCTTTATTTTATTATCGCAAACAACTTAAATGATTATAAATCTGACACTAAGAGCGTAGGTGCTCTATTGATGTATTTTGTACACTCGTTTCCATTTTCGATATTTGTTTATCGATACTTTTCCGCACTAGTCGATATCTTCCAAACGGAGTAACTTTTGCAGGACGTCAACGTAAAGTCTGATTGAGATAATTTCTTGTAAGTGTTAATAATTATTATAATTCCAACGGGATATTATTGTAATTGCATATATCTGCCTAAAATTAATAAATATCATTTTTAGACACCGCCAATTCGATTATAATATAACGGTGACGCTACTACAAGGTTGTGTCGTGGGAATAACTGTCAGTGTCATAGGGATCAAGGTTCGCCGAGCTGATTATAATTGTCAACTATTGTGCACTGACAGACTGCTGGATCAGATTTGAGAAGTCAGTTACTATGAACGTAACATATCTTGTGTAAAATATCATTGGTATAATAGAAGAAGTTTGTAAGTGGTATCAAGGAATGAAAAAGAAAAGCGAGTGACTGTCGTGGTATGGACATACTGCGAAAAAGGATCAAAGTAATATCACAGAATAGGTAATAGTACTAGCGTACAGAATGGAAGCTCAAACCCCCGCGCACATTTCATTTCCTCACCCCGCACGTTCGAATCCGAAAAATCCATCTTTAACTATTATGTAATCGATTAGATTATTTAATAGATCAGTTACAAGGGTTCCATTTTTTGATCGATTTGCACATTTTCAAATGTTAGTTCAATATAATAACATTACAGTCAACGTTCGATCTTGAAAAGTGTGTAACGAGAATACCATTGTAGACATTTGGGAGATTAGATCGGAATTTTGAACAGATTTTTGTTACGAGAATTACCTTTCAACTAATCACAATAAAAATCCTCTCAAAATCGACTATGTTACTTTACTTAGCAAACAAATAGAATATCAGACCGACAGATTGACAATTTCCAAAAAGCTATTTTTATAGTATCTTGTATCCGTAGTGATTTATAGGTATTATAAATCCGAAAGTAACTCTGTCTATCCGTCAGGTGGCTTTACACTTCCAGTTAAGAAGCTATTATTTTAACGTTATAAACAGACACTCCAATTTTATTTATTTGTATAGGTATTAGAACTAAGCAAAATGTAAAATAATTATAAACATGTTCTATCAGGTAGGCTTCGACCGGGCTCGGTCGGCGAGAGATGTCGTGTGGTGTTCCGCAGGGATCGGTCCTGGGACCGCTACTGTGGAACATCGGTTACGCCTGGGTGCTTTGCGGTGAGCTCGCGGACGGCACCGTCCGTGCGGACGACACGCTGGTGACGGCGTGCGGGGCTTCATACCGTGAAGTGACGACCCTGAAGGCCACGGCTGCGGTGCCCAAGTCGTGGAGCGGATACGGCGGCTGGGTCTTGAGGTGGCTCTGCATAAAACCGAAGCCATGTTTTTTCATGGGCTTCGAAACATGCCACCGGAGGATTCCAGCCTCATAGTGGGAGACATTTCCATCGGTATCAAGCCCCAGATGAAATACCAGGGGCTCGTGCTCGACGGCCGGTGGAACATCGGTGAGCATTTCCGACGACTGGCCCCCAAATTGAACAACACAGCTGCCGCTTTGGGGCGGCTGCCGCCCAACATGACGGGGCCGGATGACTCCCACAGGAGACTATATGCGGGAGTTGTGCGGTCAGTCTACAATGCGCGTCTGCTGGCTGGGCCGCAGCGTGCAATGGCCAGCAGGGCCATTAGGGGGAACCGCACGATATCCTTGGAGGCGGCGAATCTCCTTGCCGGATCCCTACCGTGGAATCCGGCTGCGAGAGCCCTTTCGATGCTATATCGGTATCGAAAGGAGGCGCGGGAGCAGGGACGGGAACCCGAGCCTGAAAAAACTCAGGCCGTGAGGTCCCAGCTCCACCGGGATATGGTAGCTGAGTGGGAGCTACGACTTAGATGACCAAGCGCAGGGCATGCCGTAATATCGGCGATAAGACCCATCATAGAGGAATAGCAAGAGAGGCCACACGGCAGCTTCTCGTACCGGCTGACGCAGGTGATTAACGGAGTTACCTGTGTCGGATCCGGAAGGAGCCGACCTCCGAGTGCCATCACAGTGATGCGAGCGAGGACACAGAGCTGCACACGCTGACCGAGTGCCCGGCGTGGGACACGCCGAGGCGGGTCCTAGTGGCAGCTCTGGGGGTGGGAGTCCTCACACTCGCCACATTGCTCACAGCGATGGTACGATGTGCGAACGCTCGGGATGCGGCCGCCTCCTTCTGCGAGCAAGTAATGCTTGAGAAGGAGGCGGTCGGTCGGGTCCGGACTAGACTCTGGGCCCGGGAAGCTCGCGAAGAGCGAAGGCGAACCGGACGTCGGAGGTCGCATAACGATTTCCGTCCTCCATGAGCGCTGGCCTGGGGATGACCGGTGGAGCCGCCTGTCACCCTAGCAGAAGCAGGCCGCGGCAGCGGCGCAAAGTGCGCCTCCCCGTACCCGGGGCTAGATGGGGACACTAAGGTCCCCACAACCCGAAGGGGGCCATCTTGAATGAGATGGTCTTGGGTCTGCCGGGGTGCGAAAGATATGCTTTCAGCAATCTCACCTCCGGCAACCAAGGACCCAAGACGGCGTTCGTTTTGGTCAGTTCGAGTCCGACATAACCGCCTCCACAGGCTCCGTGGGGATTTTTCGCACGATAAAAAAAGGCCCTGCGCTTGTCTGCCACTGTGATATAAAAAATATAAACTTATCTCCACAATACATAAAAACACAAAAAAACTTCCACATTTTTACTACACGAAATCTTAAATGTATAAAAAATTAACTGCACTATTACTTTTTACCCCTAGTTTTATCCTATTTTGGTCTTATCAATATTTAAGCTTATTTTTCATTAGCTTAAAATCTACTTTGTGTTATCCTACAATAAAATTTAATCCCCACAAGAAAAAGACGATATTCCTACGACGTTTCATTCATATAACCATAACACATCATACATCATAGGTACAACATCATAACCATAATAAATAGCGTGTTTTATGCATCAATGGCCGTCTCCCCCTCACCTCATTTTGCACGTCTATATCGAAATCTAAGATAAATTAATGTAAAAAAAGTAAACAGTTACTTTAACCAATGCGGGTGTATAAATGCGCGAGTATTAAAGTTGATTCTACATTTAATTTTTGGTTACGATCCATTTTTCTGACTGTACTTTAATATTCACGCGAGTTGACGACAGCAAAATAAAATATAATTCAAAAATGCCAACCCTTACCCCGTTTATTGCCCGCGAGTTGATGAATGACCCGTATAAGTTTGACGTGTCTGTGTATGTGTGTCTGTGGCATCGTAGCACCTAAACGGATAGACCGATTTGGATTTAGTTTTTTTTGTTATTTTATGCAAGTTCGGGACTTCACGCGATAAAAACTTCCACTTACTTTCTGCCGACGTTTCGGGTGCGATGCTGCACCCGTGGTCACGACTTGACTGGCCGGCGAGGGTCGCGCGGTATGCGCGGAACATTTTTTTTTTTGTGCGTCTACCCTCCGTTACTTCCCGAACTTGCATAAAATAACAATGAGTTTACACCGCGATAGCTTAAAAATAACATTAGTTTTTTTTGTTTGAAAGGTATATTAGTCGGGAGTGTTCTTAGCTGTGTTTGAAAAAAATCGGTCCAAAATGGCTGTCGCTACAAAATGGAGGAGTACACAATAATTTTACAACTCCCTCAATATGGGTATCAAATGAAAGGAATTTGACTAGTAGATCAATTTAAAAGTATAAAATGAAATTACATTAAAAAAACCCCCTGTCACAAATAACATATCTAAAAAGTAGAAAACAAATTGTATTTGCTCTTTAACTTTAATATACCTATTAATATTTTGTTTCAACCGTTGCCATGTCGGGGGGACCATGTATCATTCCGATAATATGACGCGAGTGCTTTAACAGTTAGGGTCCCTTGACATGGCCCCTTTATGTCAGTAGTACCATTGATGGTACTACTGACATACTTATACGTTACTAGTACCATTAAAAAAATACAATATATTCCATCCCGTGTTTACTCGCTGAAGTACCATTGATGGTACTACTGAAACAAGGTATGTATCTTACCAAGGAGGATAATTATTCCGTTGTGGCTTCAAACGTCAACTTCCCAAAATGTCCCCTGGTACCAAAATGTCAACTTCCCATAATGTCCCTTTCCCAAAATGTCAACTTCCCAAAATGTCCCTTTCCCAAAATGTCGCTTTCCCAGAATGTCCCCCAGTCTTAGGCTTAAACGTTATAACCAAAATGAAAAACAATTTAGAATCAATTTTTTTTTTATTACTTAAGTAGTGGGATTTTTAATTAGAAAAGAAATTTGAAATGAAATATAGTCATATTTATATTGTCAAAATTTAGGCACCTACTTAAATTTACTTAAGTATGTATTCCAAATAAAATCAATATCAATAGGTATCAAATATTTTACACACTATCAAAATTTAGATCAAAAGAATTACTGTTAGTAACATATACACAGATATAATTAAGATAATAGTAGCTATTACTAATAGTAACTCAAGTATTTCAAATAAAATATGTTTTAATCATTTTTTAAAAATGATAAACATAACATTATTGATAAAAAATAAAATATAGACAGTGACATATCAAATCAAATATATTTTAATTGTGGCGCTGAAATTAACTTTGGTTAATTAACATTGCGAATAAAAATATTTTTTATCATTTTCATAAATGATTAAAAAAATATATCTTCACACTAAAATTAACCTTGGTTATTAATCAAAATTTGCGAAATGAGCCACTTTGCAAATGAGACATGCATACTTAAGTAAATTTAAGTAGGTGCCTAAATTTTGACAATGTAAATATGACTATATTTCATTTCAATTTTCTTTTATAATTAAAAATCCCACTACTTAAGTAATAAAAAAATATTGTTTCTAATATGTTTTTCATTTTGGTTATAACGTTTAAGCCTAATAATGGGGGACATTCTGGGAAAGCGACATTTTGGGAAAGCGACATTTTGGGAAAGGGACATTTTGGGAAGTTGACATTTTGGGAAAGGGACATTATGGGAAGTTGACATTTTGGTACCAGGGGACATTTTGGGAAGTTGACGTTTGAAGCCACAACGAATTATTCATCTAATATTAAATGTACAAAGTTTATTAAAGTAGACTATTTCATATCTCACTTTTTTTTTGACCGTGGGGGAAATCCTTCAAGGATGTTATGCCGGACTCCTACCGACTAAAACCATCGGCGGAAACCAACGACAGTCAGTCATTTCTTGAAAAGACTAATGGAGGACGCTTCTTTTAATTCTGTTAAAGCTTTAACAACTGAGCCGCACAGAAGGCGTTCACAAGCCGTAATTGACCGCAACACATATATCGATGATGTGCAAATGCAGCTCGTGAACGGCGATATTAGGTGTTGAATTATTCTTAGAAAAATTGCGACGATGATGTTTGGAAATAATGTATCCAAGAAAATTGTTCCTTATTTCATACATGTATAGTTTTTAATATTAGTATTTAACTTAGTCATTTGTTTATTGTAATAATAATTTTGTTTGACATTATTATTTTTCCAATGGTACATCAGCGAGTAAACACGTGATGGAATATATTGTATTTTTTTAATGGTACTAGTAACGCATAAATGTGTCAGTAGTACCATCAATGGTATTAATAACGCATAAGTGTGTCAATAGTATCATCAATGGTACTGATCAATGGTACTACTGACATAAAGGGGACATGGCAAAGGATGAATTAAAATATTACTAGGTATATCAAAGTTAAAGGGCAAACAATTTATTTTCAACTTTTTGAATATTATTTTTTTGACGGGGATTTTTTTAATGTCTTAAATATCTATGGCATAATATAAACAACTAGCCTGCAAAAGTGTACCCCTGCCAGAAACTACATTTTGTCTGATCTGACGTAGAGGCAATACATTGTGCTTTTGTTATATGATAATCAAAACATTTAACTTTATTATTATGCGTCTATCCTTTTATAAATTACATATCCGAGCTAAATTCAAAAGTGGTCCGATATAATCAACTCTCATATTCTGCTAGAATTAAAAAATATATGTGTAAAAAAGTTTAAACTAAAACCAGACTACCGAAAAATCACGCTTTAAAAGTGACAAAAGAGAAAATATCAAGGATAGCCGTGGTCGTATGCCACTTTTCCCTAGAATATATTGTTTTGTTAGAGTATGTGGCATACGACCACGGCTATCCTTGATATCTTCCTGTTTGTCACTTTTTAAAGCGTGATTTTTCGGTAGTCAGGTTTTGGTTTGAACTTTATTTTTTATTTAAATTTATTTGAGGCAAGGTAAAGCTAATAACTTATACATATTATTTGAAATTTGCTCAATAAGCACTTTCATTTGATAACAAACACGGCATATTTATCTCAAATTTATTTTTTAACACAGTACCTTATGAGCAATAGAGGGCGCCACACAAGATTGGGTGACACGTCATATAGCCTATAACCATCGGACGATTAAGCCGCTTGTAACGATACCTCATTTGTCCAGTTCTAACAAGTATTTGAGGAGCTATGAGGGAACAAATGAACATTCATACATTCCCTCGTTTTGGCTTCGCCGTAGCCGGGTCATTATTTTGATAAGATAATAAAAATACTAACCTATTTCTGGTTTAGGCATACGGAATCCTACACCTGAGCCCGTTTTCATAATTAAATCCATGAAACCTTCTGCGTCACGACGTTGTCGCTCGGGTGTTATAACCACCCATGATGGTAGGTTAGCCAGAGCC